>CM046046.1:68301308-69006070 GCA_025215565.1 Flaveria ramosissima
CCTCCTCACTCTTACTGGACTCAAACTAAAGATCCAAATGCAGTAATTGCAAGCAGGCAGTGGACTTTGATTCTTCTATGGAGGGAATGAAACTTTGTGTTTCTTCCTTTTAAACAAGTAGGGACAGTTGTCATCACACATTTGAACTCCTTTAATGGCAGACCTCTCACTAAACCATGATGAATAAGCTGGTTCCTGTTTTAAGATTCACATGACCAAGCCTTCTCACATGACCAAGCCTTCTATGCATAGTTCAGATTCCTGAGGAGAGGCCTTTGAGAACAGACATGGATGGCCTTTAGATCAATTTTCTTGATAAATCTAAGGATATACTCTTCCAATCCTGTTGGCCTTCAGGAGAGTATTTCATCCATACCTTGTCAATCATTTTCAAACTTTGGAAGACAGAATCCGACAGTTCTGACTAGTGAAAAGTGCAACATGCCCTTTATCACACAGTTTGACTGACACTCAACAATTGTACTTGAGGTTCTCCACATGGTTAACATCATCAAACCTTATCTCACCATTTGACACAAAACCTTTGCCGATGATGTAACCCTTAGCATCATTACCAAAAGAAACAAATCCCTTTTTCCTTGAGAGTAATCATGAAGAAGAGAACTGCTCCGTGTCATATGCATAGATCCTCCACTGTCCACATACCAGATGCTTCTTTGGCATGCTGAAGAACCCTGCATTTTGCACAAGAATTAGTAAGCCTTTGAGACCCAAACCATTTTGGTTTTGGGTTTGTTTTCATCAACAGATTTTAGACTAACTGATTTTTCATTATTGACAGCCTTTGAAGGTGGAGATGGTGCTAAAAAGGATTCCTTTGATTTGGCTTAGTTTCCTTTTCAGTGGTTTAATCACAATACATCTAATTGGTTAACTCTCCCCAACAGATGTTGAACCATCATAACAAGTTGTGTCTGATTGGTTGTCAAAGCCTTCAGCTCAGCTGACACATCAGTACTTGTTTTTGATTGTTCTTGTGACTCACCAAATCCTCCTTTTTGAAAGACACAGACTTAGTCTGGAGTTTTGATATTCCATGAGGAATATTTTCAGCTATTTTGTGATAAACCCCTTCCTTCTTTTTAGCTTTTTGGAAAAAATTGGGTTATCAGATTGAGATGTTTATGGTACAAACTTGGTTTGAAATTCATCTTTCATTTTATTCATTTTCTTTTTAATGATTTTATCTTGTTGAATTTTAAACCCTTGTTATACCAACATTCATCAGGGAGATGATTAAATAGACCACATATTTCACATGGCTTTTTCTTCATCTTTTGTTGATCAACTGCTGAAGATGATGAAACTACTGAAGATGTGTTCTTCAGTACTTTCTTCCTCTCAGTACTTATGGTAAGTACTGAAGGATTTGTAACAACTGAAGATTTGTTCTTCAGAAGTTTTCTATCAGTACTTTTGGATTTCCTGATAGACTTTTCAGCAATTGTCAAACCATGCTTGTTTTCATTTGGTTTGAAATGCTCTTCAGGTGTTATGACTTGCCCTTCAGTACTTTGAATACTGTGTAGGACAACACCTGAATTGCTCAGTTTCTCTTTGATCATGTGTTTAGCAGCAATGAGACCATCAGCAGATTGATTAGCTGAGGTAATAATACTGACTTCATCCTCTGATTTTGAATTATCACTTGAGGATGAGGCACATGATGATGTGGTTTGGGAATTGCTTTCACCTTCAGATTTTACTTCTAGCTTGGGAGTAAAATCTGTAGGAGGTATAGTGTGATTATACCCAATCTCAAACTTCACATTTAAAGTTGTTTGCTTGCTGAGAAGCATTTCAAACCCCTTGCATGATGTTACCCAACGTTCACAATTAACTTGAGTAGCTGCAAGTGTTTCTTTAAGATTCTTATGATTCTCCAAAATGACCTCTACCTTTGCCTTTTCATCAGTGATTGGCATTTTAATTGTAAATCTCCTCATCTTTTTCTTTTAAAACAGACTCAAACTCAGCTTTTCTTTTGGAAATCACTTTCTCTAGGTCAAGATTTTGATTAATTAAGGCTACATTTGCTTCCCTAATTGAGACAAAAGCAGCTATGCATGACTCAGAACACAACTTGGCCTTAGCCTCAAAAGATACCTGTGGTACCTGTGATGATGAAGCATTTCCATCAGTAGACTCCAAGGCCATAAGAGCAAGATTTCCAAAAGGATTTTCACCACCATGTTGACCAGCACCAGAGAACAATTGTTCAGAATAACCAGAAATATCATCTGGTAAGCTGCTCCAGTCAACAACTTCAGGTGTGAAAAAGCTTTGATGTGATTGAGATTGAGATTGTTGATTTGATTGAGATGGTTGAGGATCAGGTAGGGCATGTGGTTGTTGAGCCATGGGTACAGGAACATGACTAGACTGAGGCATGTAAAAACATGGATAAGGATATGGCATTGGACCTTGAGGAACAAAAAATGCAGGAGATGATTGAATTTGTGAATGATGATCAGAACTGGTAGAATGTTGCCCTTTGAATTTTGAGCTATTGCTTGGAAAGGTCACAAAGGGTGCAGATGAGTTAGATCCAGATGATCTACACTCTCTTGAAAAATGTCCAAGTCTATGGCACTTGTGACACCTCATCTTGCTCTTCTCAAAACCAACTTTGGTTTTTCCAGAGAGACCAGGGAATTTTCTACCTATCTTTTTGTAAAACTTTTGAGATCTTATATTGATTAATGCCATTTGGCTCAAAATATCCATCTCTTCTAGATCATCATCAGCAATTCCTTTCAAATCATCCATCAAAAAGCACAAATTATCAATACTAGACCTTGAATTACCATCAACACCAACAAAAGCATGATCTCCACTGTTTGAAGAGAAATCTATATGCTCATCATAAGAACTTTCTGATGCAGCATATTCTGACTCATGACCAACCAGAGCAGTATTTCCTGGTACAAAGTCATCAGTGAGCTTCCTAGATGAAGCCAGTTTCCTTTTCTGTTCTATCTCTCTTTCAAATGTTAATAGTTTCCCATGAAGTTGGGTAAGAGATAGAGTGTCCAGATTTGCACTGGAGCGTAGGACAATAGTATATGTGTCCCATCTCTCAGGCAGGGATCTGAGGAATCTGTTGTTCATCTGACTGTTTGCATATTCATGTTGAACCATTTTTAACTCAGATATCAAACAAGAAAATCGCTCAAACTGTTGAGTCAGTGACTCACCCTTTCTATGAGAGAATGTCTCATATTGCTAGGCAAGGATCTCTCTATTGTTTGCTAAGACCTCATCAGTTCCTCCAAATTGTTCTTTTAGAGCAACCCAGAGATCATGAGCAGTTTCATGATGCATAAGTCCAGAGTAGATTTCATTAGGCAGTGCCATGGCCAGAATTCCATGGGCTTTAGCATCAATTTCAAACAGTTTCAGATCCTCATCTGAATATTGCTCCTTCTTCTTCGGAACCATCTCATTGGTTTCCGGATTACTCACCATAGGCTTATATGGTCCATGAACCACAGACTTTCAATAACCTGAACTGTTAACAGACAGGTGATGGAGCATTCGGCGTTGCCATATGTTATACTCACTCCTAACGAGCATCGGAGGCTTTGTTGAGGAGCCAGTATTGTGAAGATCATTGATTGATGTAGTCATTTTCACCAATTCAAACAAATTCAATGAAATTTTAATAAGTCTAGCTCAAAACTCAACAACACAATTTGAACAAGTCGAATCTCAAATTAATTGACCGAAAGAAACAGAAAATCAAACTCTATAACCAATTCTTGCAAATTTGCTAATTCGATCAAACTTAGATATCAAAAGAACAGTTTCAATGATCAATTGCTAAATTGATCAATGATTAACCAGCTCTGATACCATTTGATAGGATCGGATCTAGTTTGATCAATTAGATTAGAATTTGCAGCCGAATATAACACGAATTAGACCAAATTTAAGCAAGAATAGTATGAATATTCAATCACACAATGACGATTATAGAGAGAGGATTTTCTGCTAATGGAAGATTTTCATTCACGTAAAAGCTTCAGTTCCAAAACTACTAAGTCAACATTCCTTTTATAAAGGAATGTGACGTCAGCTGATGTCACTTGATAGTGACATCTAACTGATTTATACAAACAACTGAAAGTATACTAAACTACTGAAGATGTCCACAACAGCTGAGGACACCTTCACAAAAAGCTAAGTATAAACTATAATTACAACTACTGAAGTTATAACATCTGAAGTGTAAGAACTTCAGATGTTTTACAATAATAAAACTACTGAAAACAAACTACTGAAAAGTAAACCATCACAACTACTGAAAAGAACTACTTCAGCTGTTGTGACAACTTCTGAGAACTTGGTCTTCAGACTTTGTCTTCAGCTATTGTCTTCAGACTTTTTCTTCAGACTTTGTCTTCAGCTATTGTCTTCAGACTTTGTCTTCAGACTTTGTCTTCAGCAGATGTAGATCACTTCAGTTGTTATGATGTCTGTGGGACTTAAAGGTTTTTCTGATCTGGCTCATTGGTTCTTTTGGTCCAACAAAGGGACAGCCCTATCACAGACTCAATGCCTCTAGACATTGATCAAAGTCCCGGGTCATTAGGTTTCAATTCCATATCCTTTACTGACCTTTTGACTGGAGCTGGTGAAGAGATTATGTCTCTTAAAGACAATGAAGTTGATCCACAACACCCTCTCAAGGATCAACAGAGCCTAGAGAGACCTCTTATCTCTAGCCCCCATCAGCAAAACTTTACTGAGGTGAGTCCCACTGATGTGGAGGGGACTCATGTAGATTCAGCTGCCACTACTGAAGGAGCCTCAATGGATCCTCAGGACAGTGGTAACGGAACTGAGACTGAATCTACAGCAACCATGCCCTTTGATGACTCTGAAAGAGACATCATTGTGCAAGGGAAACCAGGGCGCCAAGAAACCACATCTGGTGGTGAGGATGAACATACCAGGTATGTTACCTCATCTCCCCATGATTCTTCAAAAGAAGATGAGGGAAGAATGCAACTCAACATTCAAGACCTACTTTCTAAAGTCTCAAATCTTGAATCTAAGGTTAGGACTTTAGAGGATAGGTCTGCCACTCAGCAACTTGAGATTGAAACTCTCAAGGCCAAACTAGCTGAGAAACATATTGAGAGGTCTGTTAGGCATGTACCAATTCAGGTCTCCTTGACCTCTTCCTCTAGCTCATCAAGCTCTCAGGATGATGCTACCAAAAAGGGGGAGAGTGTTCAGAGACAAAGTCAAAGACAGGAGGAAACCCAAAGTCAAGATCTCACTTCCTTGAGCTCAAAGTATCCTGTGCAACAAGCTGCAATTTTCTCTGAGCCTCCTCCACTTGTTTTTCAAGTGGATCAAAGGATGCTCCAAGATCTCAATAGGTTCTTTAACAAGTTCCTATTGGAATCTCTTATAGAACAGCCAAGCCCTGATATGTCTGTGATCTACTTCGAAGCTTAAGAGCTTTAGAGGTTAAATGCACCTTCTACCACTATCGAGGACGTTGGTCAACCTAAGGTCCAAGTGGAACCTGAGATTAACTTCGAAGGGAAAACAAGGACTGATGGCCCAACAACTGAAACAGTTGGGACAGAAAGTGTATTTTCACAGACTTCCGAAGCACAATTCAAAGCCTTGGAAGAACAAACTCAAACTTCCGAAGCTGAGATTGCTGATGCGGAAGGACTATTCTCATTATCCGATGATCTAATAGTCACAGATGCAATTCTGGAACTGGAATCTGAGGTTAATAGGGAGGATTTTCTCACTCAACCTTTAGCTCTGACATTATCATTAACTCCAGCTCCCATCTCTACTACTCAACCTGAATCTTCCATCCAAGAACCCCCAAAGTCTAGTACTTCCGAAGACATCAAAGGAAAGAGGAAGATGACTTCGGAAGAGCTTCAGGAGGAAGAAAGGTTGGAGAAGCTTAAAAGAAAAGGTAGGCTTCCAACTGGGAAACTATTAGCTGCAAGTATCAAAGCAGCTGCAGCCAACCAGGAGGCAGTCAACAACCGAAAAAGAGTAGAGATCATCGATAGACTTGTTGGTCTAGGGGCTGCAACTGAAGATGTACTCCTGCTACCATTAGAGGAGTTAATAGAGCTGGAAAAGGCATCCTTGCTGCTAAAACAGCAAAAAGAAGAAGCTGCAAGGTTGGCCTTAGAAGAAGAAAGGGAGAGGAAAGAAAAAGAAGCTGATCTACAGATCAGGAGGGAAAGGATAACCTTCCTACTCTCCAAAGGTTTCTCTCAAGAAGATTTGTCTCCACATAACAATGATACGATCTTATGGCTCTTCAACAAAGAGCAAGATCAAATGGAGAAAGGGAGAAAGAGAGCTGCAAGGGAAAAGCTGTTGCAGAAGAAGAAGAAGGAAGAGGAAGCAGGACTGACTGCTGCCAAGAAGATAGGTGAGAAGGCCTGGATGAAAAGTTATCTCAAGGCTCATGGCTTCTCTGGCAGGCAGGTGGGTCCTATGTTAGAAAAGACTCTCCAGCGACATGTCAGTGACATTAAAACTGACATTCGCGCGGGGAAGAGGAAGGAGATGTATAGAAGGGGACAGGGGATGACCTTCAAAGCAACCACTCAACCTAAACTCCAAACCCAACCTCAACCTGAACCAATACCCTTTTCATTCCCAATCAAAACTGAACTAACCTCTGAACCATATACTCCTGAACCTACATCATCACCCCTACCAACCTCTTCACCTCAACCACCTAAACTACCTATCCTCCAACCCAAAACTTTAGCCAAGACCCAAACACCTCAACCTACCCATCAACCCATCAAACCATCCTCTCAGCCTTCTAAGCATCTCTCAATGGAAGAATTCAAGGCAGTCAAGACAAAGCTCATAAACTGCACAACACTGAGCGATATCTCCTGTGAGGAGGATTCAGTCAATTTGACCTATGTTGACGGATCCTCAAGTTCCCTCACAAGAGATCAATTTCTTGATCTGCCCAGAGGAACTTTGGACCAAGCTGCAAACCTCCTTGGCCTCAATTCAGACACTTTGAATGAGGAAGAAAAGAAGCTAAGGAGAAGGCTGGTGACTCTACTGGATACTAAGAAAGGAGACAGGGTGCCAAGACAACCTCTTGCACCCAGAAAGAAGATCATCCAGTGGAGGTTCGAAGACTCTTCTCACAACTTTGTTGTTGAAAGAGAGAATGGAGAGCTCAATAGGCTGAGTGCCTCATCTCTGCTACACTTGAGCAGGTTTGACATTGCTAAGTTAGCAGAGAAGCCATTCTCCAACCCTTCAAACTCTGATGTAGCTGCCCATATCAGAAATCATCTAGGCAGCCTTCATATGGCCGAGCTTACTGCTAGAAGCAAGGTTGAAGAGGAGTTGAAACTGAGAGAGGAGGAGGAAAGGAAAGGTTCAGCAACCAAAGGCAAAGCCTTTCTAAAAATGGTTGAAGGTCCTGAACTTGAATCCATAGTTAGATGGGAGTATGACTATAACTCCCGTCAACTAACTCTCTTCAGGGGGACACAACAGAGGGTACATGTCATTCAGAGCGATAGACTAGATCTCCTATCCACCAATGACTTGTACAAGCTTCTCAGCACTACTTCAGGGAAGAATAAAGAGACAGACAAATACCTTTTGTCCCTGGTGCTGAAGGCTTTAAGAAGCAGAAATAAGTGAGGTTTTGGTAGCATCAGCCTAGGGGGAGCTTGTTGGATCTAGAAAGGCTGGTGCAACCAAAACCAAGTCACTTAGAAGATTTTGGTACAACAAACAAAGGACTTCCTAAGCTAAGTATGGAACTTCCGAAGGAAGAAGGAGCTCTTCCGAAGACAAAGTGTAAAACTTACTTCCGAAGGAAAACTCCAACTTCCGAAGACAAAGAACCTACTTCCGAAGATCAAGACTTAGAAAGAAAGATCTGAAGTCAACTTCCAAAGTACAGAAGTCCTCAAAGCCTCGGAAGCATAGAAGCCTCTTCCGAAGTATAAGTGGCTTCAGAAGAACTTGTTCTTCCGAAGTCAATTAACCTTCGGAAGACACTTCTATTATCCAGTGGACATAAGTATGGTCTCTCTGACACTCCGCTGGAAATCTCTGAGATACTACATGGCGTTTTCTCAAAAGCCATGTAGTTGACCATACTTTAATCAACTGTTTACCTTTTTATGTTAGTACAGTTGCCATCTTTAGTTGGTGACAAAAGGTAAGTCATGGACATGTCATGACTACCATATCTTAGATAATACTTTATCTAAGATACCTTAACTTTAGCATTGTAGTATATGTCATTGTAGTACATGTTAGTACAGATGCCATCTTTAGTTGGTGACAAAAGGTAAGTCATGGACATGTCATGACTACCATATCTTAGATAATACTTTATCTAAGATACCTTAACTTTAGCATTGTAGTATATGCTTTAGTCTTAGGTTTCCAGGTGGTATCAAAGTATATCCGGCTGTAGGATCTAGTATATATAGTTTCTCATTGTAACTCTTGTTTCATGCTTGTAAGAGTCTTGTAATATCTTGAGTTGAGAAGTAATATATACAAGTGCCTTGAAAATTTATTTCTGCTTGTTCATTTGCTACTTATTATATTATTATCAACTTTTGTAAAAGACATTACTTCATCTGATTTGAGTGTTTCCATAAGTGAGTTTGAGAGGAATACAAGTGTTTAAGTGACAAACCTGATCCTGCATAATTCTTTCGGTGGATCATCATACTAACCTTCAAAGTTAGAAACCAAAGAGGATTTTAAATCCTTGAAAATCAGTTTCAAGAATCATGTGAGTTACACTGATTCTGATTTATTGGTATTAATAACTAAAGGTTCTTATATTCCACCAGCTCTTGGGACGGATTATAATGACAATAATCAACCTATAAATACAAAAGATCTATCACCTGAGGATGTTAAAAAGGCTAAAGTTGATATTAGAGCATACAGTTTACTTAGTATGGTTTTACCTGAAGAAATACTAATCAGGTGTGAGAACTACAAAACAGCAAATTTCTTATGGAAGATACTTCACACTCTCTGTGAAGGGAGTAATGAAATCATAAGCATAAGGAAGGATACTCTTCGCTCCCAATATGAAACATTTTATCATATTACGGGTGAATCAGTTCCCCAACAACTCCACAGGTTTATGTAATTGGTATTCGAGATGAACATCTTAGAGTTAAAGTATACCAATGAGGAGTTAAACAAAAAGATGCTCGACACTTTTCCTGAAAGTTGGAAGCAAACTATATCCATGTTAAAGAACACCCTTGATCTCAAAATCATTGGTTTAGATATATTGGTGCCTAAAGTTGATGCTCTTGAAATGGATGAAAGGTCAAGAAACAAGAGTGTGAGAACACATGCCACTCCTTATCATTTTAAAGAAACTAAAAGTGCTGGAAGTGCTTTTATTTCTAACCGTGATAATGACAACTCTTGTACTTTGAGTGAAGATGAGGAAGAAGTTAGTTTTTATGCCTCAAAGCCTTCAAAAACATCCTCTCAAAGTAAGTTAGCAAAAAAGAAAGGGAGACCTGATGAAAGGAAATATGCACCTTGCAGGATTGGGTTTGTCACTTAAACACTTGGATTTCTCTCAAACTCACTTATGGAAACACTCAAATCAGATGAAGTAATGTCTTTTACAAGAGTTGATAATAATATAATGAGTAGCAAAGGAACATGAATAAATAAATTTTCAAGGCACTTGTATGTATTACTTCTCAACTCAAGATATTACAAGACTCTTCCAAGCATAATACATGAGTCACAATGAGAAACTATATATACTAGATCCTACAGCCGGATATACTTTGATACCAGCTGGAAACCTAAGACTAAAGCATATACTACAATGTTAAAGTTAAGGTATCTTAGATAAAGTATTATCTAAGATATGGTAGTCATGACATGTCCATGACTTACATTTTGTCACCAACTAAAGATCGAAACTGTACTAACATAAAAAGGTAAAAAGTGGATTAAAGTATGGTCAACTACATGGCTTTTGAGAAAATGCCATGCAGTATTGTTGGAGCATATATTGTCATATATAGTGTGTCCGTCGCTTGTCGAATAGTCTAGACTTAATGTAATAAACCTGATATGTTGTAAACACATGAAACTAGGTCATTTGCAGGAGCATATGCGAATGAGACTCAGTCGTGCGACTGAGCCTTGCTATTGGGCCAGTCGTGCGACTGAGAGAGGCGATTGGGTCATTCGTAAGACTGAACCATAAGTATGGTCCAGTCGCACGATTGAACCATACGCATGGTCCAGTCGTACGATTGAACCATACGCATGGCCCAATCGCACGAATAGGCCCAGTCGCATCTAATATGGGCCGCAACCTATATATACCAGTTTCAATGTGTAGAGAGATTAAGGGTTTGGGGAGGGAGTCTGCCCGGGGCCTAGGGCTGCCGGATGAGAGGGGAGATCATGCTCGATCTCCCCTTGCCAAGATTCTTGCTTCTTATGTTGTAACGAGCTTGTAATCGTTAGGTTTTATCAATGAAACCATTATATTATAGTTCGTGTTATTGATTGTCTCTTGGTTTTTGCTGTTGTTCATCCTTCCGTCAAGAACATGCTCGGATGTTTACCGATCCAGTGACTTCACAATTGGTATCAGAGCCGGTTACTGCTGGAATGATCTAACAATCATTCTAGCAACCCGAGCACTTGATTTCTGGATCCAATTTCAGATCTTGACGTTAAACCCACTTCGTGTTCTTCGTGTTTTGATCAGATCGTGTTACGTGTGGTATCTCTATGTTAAAATTGCACTCAAAAACCACGTTCCTATCACCCTTTCGAATCTGATGATGTCTACTTTGTTTCGGTTCATGTTGAATTCGTCAGATTAGGGTTTTGGGCAGCCCTGGCGGCTGCAGATCTGAAAAGCTACGTGCAGACCCGTTCATGCGACTCGGCCATGCGAATGGACCATTCCTACGACTAGGCCATACGAATGGACCATTCGTACGACTGGACCATGCTAATGGACCAGTCGTGCGACTGGACCAGTCGTATGTTCAGTCGTGCGACTGGACCAGTCATATGTTCAATCGCACGAATGGACCAGCCGCATTGACTCATCCGCATTTGTTCCAGACTAAAAAAAAAAGAGTCTGGAACTGCTTCTTGCACAAATTTGAGGATGAGCAAAGCATATTCACCCTGCGGTTCTTTTGTCAAACAAGTTCGATGTATACCCCATTATTCATCGGACCTCCAGAATAGGTGAATGTATTTGGAACACGAAAGAGAGAAGAGAAGATGTCAGCAGTCAGTGCTGATTTTGTGGGGTAGTCAGGAGCATCTGACTATTTATGGGCCAATCAAGTTATATTTATCCGCACAGAGATGATTCTCATTCTTAGGGGGAATCCATGTATAGAGAGATTGAAGACGCAATCAGAAAGTGATGATGTGAGCCGGTTTCCGATGAAGAATCTACATGCATGATGATTTGGTTGAGATTGTCAGTTATGGATTGGAACCTTCAACCTTTTGCCCAATACACCGTATGAAGACGCCAAGAGTGCACAACGTTTATATATTGGGATATGCTGAATGTGAGGGGGAATTTCTGCAGGTGTTAATGTTAATCAAGTTAGCCTGTGTGAAGATTGAAGCAATGGAAAACTGTTCATGTCATTATCTGGAAAAATCAGTCATATGAGGAATCTTGATGCTGTGATGGTGTTCTACAAAGTAAACGAAAGCTATTGTGCCTAAATTCATTTTCAGGGATATTGTAGCAACCTGACGGATCGACAACGTTGGCTAATATGGTTTTCGTTTGATTCTATTGACAATCAGAGCAAAGATTGACTGAAGATTGTAAGAGGTGTTATCTACTATTCGCAAGCAACGTCCAAGGGGGAATTTGTTGGAGCATATATTGTCATATATAGTGTGTCCGTCGCTTGTCGAATAGTCTAGACTTAATGTAATAAACCTGATATGTTGTAAACACATGAAACTGGGTCATTCGTAGGAGCATATGCGAATGAGGCTCAGTCGTGCGACTGAGCCTTGCTAATGGGCCAGTCGTGCGACTGAGAGAGGCGATTGGGTCATTCGTAAGACTGAACCATAAGTATGGTCCAGTCGCACGATTGAACCATACGCATGGTCCAGTCGTACGATTGAACCATACACATGGCCCAATCGCACGAATGGGCCCAGTCGCATCTAATATGGGCCGCAGCCTATATATACTAGTTTCAATGTGTAGAGAGATTAAGGGTTTGGGGAGGGAGTCTGCCCGGGGCCTAGGGCTGCCGGATGAGAGGGGAGATCATGCTCGATCTCCCCTTGCCAAGAGTCTTGATTCTTATGTTGTAACGAGCTTGTAATCGCTAGGTTTTATCAATGAAACCATTATATTATAGTTCGTGTTATTGATTGTCTCTTGGTTTTTGCTGTTGTTTATCCTTCCGTCAAGAACATGCTCGGATGTTTACCGATCCAGTGACTTCACAAGTATCTCAGAGATTTGCAGCGGAGTGTAGAGAGACCATACTTATGTCCACTGGATAATAGGAGTGTTGTTAGTGCTCTTAGAAAGATTAACATGTTGTCTTTAGTTGTCTTTTAATATTTTGTAATAGTATAGGGACTATTTTTGTAATTAGTTAGTTCCTTTACTTTTTGTTTTCATTATAAATAGTTTAGACATACAGGTAGTAGGTAACTAAGAATTGTATTCGAACCTGCTTTCATACTTTGTAATTGTCTGAACTTGATATTAATGAAAACTTGAACTTTGTTGATATCTTGTTTTGATTTGATTAATTTGTGTGAATTTCATTGAATTGTTATCACAGATTGGTACATTTGATCCTATCAAATGGTATCAGAGCTGTTGGAAAGCTGTTAGTGATTGATTTTTGTAGTTTGTTCGAACTCTAAAAACTCAAAAATCTCACTGAATCTGTGATTGAGATACAATTCAATTGAAAATTTGTGAATTTCAGTTGTGTTTGTTAGGACCTGGTATTTGAACGAAATACCTAGTGATTAGCGTGTTAACCAACTCAAATAGTGCGGAATCCTATTTGATTGGCGACCCAATCAGTGAGAACACACGAAGAATCAATCAAGAATTGAATCTAACGTTAGAAGTCGATTAGGAATCGATCTAATGTGTTCTGTGAACTTGGAGAACGATTAGGGAGGTCTCTGGACGGCTAGGGTACGTCTGTGTTGGACCAAAAGAACCAATGAGCCGGATCAGAAAAACCTTTAAGTCCTACAGACGTCACAACAACTACTGAAGTCCACAACAGCTGAAGACAACAACTGATTACAAAGTCTGAAGACACAAGTGCTGAAGACAAAGTCTGAAGACAAGTGCTGAAGACAAAGTCTGAAGACAAGTGCTGAAGACAAAGTCTGAAGACAAGTGCTGAAGACAAAGTCTGAAGACAAGTGCTGAAGACAAAGTATCAGACGTTGTCATAACAGCTGAAGAGGACTTCTTCAGTAGTTGTGACGGTTTACTTTCAGTAGTTTTATGTTTTCTCTTTTCAGTAGTTTTGTAAAACGACTGAAGAGCTTGTTCTTCAGTCATTGTAGTATCAGTAGTTTCTTCTCAATTGTTTATGTTTTATACTTAGCACTCTGACATGTTCTCAGTAGTTGTGAACATTTCAGTAGTTTATTAAGTATTAGTTATTTTTGTACTAGATCTGCTAGTAATCACCATCCCGTGATTACAGCAGTGATTGCACTCTATATAAGGAGTGCCAACCTTATTGTAACCGGTGAATGATTTAGCAATAATATTGGGCATTATTGAAACATTCCTTATCACAGAAAAATATTCTCTCGCATTTGTTTACAAGTAACAAACTCTTGCTATAATTTGACTAATTCTTCTTTTCATTCCGCTGCATTACACTCTAATACTTCAAACTTGTGATCGCTGATCCTAACAACTACCGATAATCTCAGTAATAAATAGTGATGATCATTGGTAACCATGTCATATATAAGTACTTCATTTGTTAAAACAGCTGATGTAGTTATAACAGCTGATGAAATCACAACAGCCGATGTAACTACAACTGCTGATGTCAGAAATGCAGATAAGTACTGATGACCAATGAAACATCAAACTCGGATTTAAATGTGGAGGTCAGACTGAAACAGCTGAAAAGCTATGAATTGACGACAACAGCTGATGAGTAATTTCTCTTCAGTTGTTTCTACAACTGCTGTTTCTAAACAACTGAAGCCACAGCTATGTCTTCAGTAGTTTACAACTACTGAAGACTACCACTAAGTCTTTTCTTCAGCTGTTTACAACAACTGATGACAAAACTACTGTCTTCAGTAGTTTCATAACTACTGATGACAAACACCATGTCCTCAGTTGTTTCACCACCTGAAGTCGGAATTGTCCTCAGTAGTTTTATAACTACTGAAGACTAAATCAAAGACTTCAGCTGTTTCAATGTCTGACGGTTAAACCCAAGTCTTCAGTTGTTTTATAACAACTGATGATCACACCAATACGGTCAGTCATTTCAAACCTCTGAAAGTTAATGCCACGTCATCACTAGTTTCACCAAATGATGACTAACACCAAAACCTTCAGTCGGTTCATAACCCTACCCTATAAATACCTTATCTCACCAGAGTTTTTCTCACCTTTCCTCTCAAACCTAACGTTCAAAAACTCTGTACCCTCTCTTCATCCATGGCGACCATGCAACTAAAACCACGACACAACTGTGTCGCTCACCTTACCAAATCACCATACTGGACCAAGTTTCACAACGCCATTGATTTAATGGTCCAGTCACCTTACCAAACAGCCTTTCTGATAAACCCCACCATATATGCCGAATCCCTTAGCCAATTCTGGACAAACATCACTCTTGTTTCTGAGGAGAATGACACAGAGTCGCTTCATTCGTTTGTCCATAGCCAAAAGGTGGTCATCAATCCAGAGATTCTTCGCCAAACCCTCAATCTGGATGATGCCACTTTCCCGACTAGTTATCCAAAGGGCACCACTGATCTATCATTTGCCCACCATGGATACGAAGGCAACCTGAGTGCCTCTACCATATTGAAGAAACATTTCCAGGATGCTGAACGGCTTATCTTTCATATGGTCAATGTCTGCCTGGCCCCCAAGACTTCATCATGGGATCAAATGTCCACAAGGTGGCAACAGGTATTGTACTCCATCCTTGAGCAACAACCTTTAAATTTTTCTGAAATACTATTCTTAGAGCTCAAGGATATGGCCCAAAAACAACTTTCTAACCGTTGGATATTATATCCTCGGTTCATAATGGCCATAATTGAAAACCAGCTTCAAGCTGAGGGACTTGTTGGCCTGGGAGTCCCTGCTATGGCTGTATTGCCTGAAGTATACTCCCGGCACAACTCTGACCAATCACTCAAAATGGCTGCCAAGCTGCGCAAACCCACGCAGCTGGAACCCACAGCCACCACCACAAAATCCAAAGTCCCCACCAAACCAAAAACAAAACGAACCAAAACAGCTATTCAGGAAGATGAGTCCCCTGAAGATGCTCCTGTACCACCAAGACAGGATATACTTACTGGTGTAAACCCCCCAGTAGTATCAGAGACTCACCCAGCCACAACCGCTCAGGATTCCTCTCAAAAGGAACCTGAAGCAACCAAAGAAGGGGTACCCACAAATCTGGAATCTTCCTCATTCGAGGAGATTGCCATTGAAACACACCATTCTCCCCAGGTGCATACTACCCTATCTCCTCATGAAAATGCCCCCCAAAGTCCAACACTTATAATTGCAAATGTGCTGACTCAGCTGCATGCCTCTCCTCCTCCCCAACAACCACTTAAAAGGAAAACCACAGATATTGAGGTAGAGGATCAACATGCTTCTGACAACCCACAGCACAGGGGTTTAAATGTTCAGTCTCCTAGTGTAGATACGGAGATAAGAATATCTTGTGAGGCTGCCACCTCTTCTGCATCAGCACATGATCAGACTGAGGCTGGTAACATGGCTAAGACCTCATCAGAGGCAACAGCTGATGAAGGACATCGTCCTGAGGCTGGAAGTCCCCAGTTCCAAGAAAAAGGGGCACATGCTACATCTGGTCTACACCCAGGGCATGTACATCTTGCTACTAGCAGGAGGTCAGGTGATTCAACATCTGCTGATGATGACCTGGGCTTCTTTTATGATGTTCTAGCCCAGAACACAATTCTTGAGGAAGAAGTCAGTAGACTACAAAGACTACTTGACCAATTCTCTCAAGAAGCAAGTCCATCTGATACCACCATACACCCACAGATGGCACCTTCACCTGAAGGTCTCCTAAACACTCAGCCACTAAAAACATTCAATCCACCAGCCTCTACCTCTGGCACTGCTTCTCAGGGACAGAACCCCTCTGAGCAAACAGCTGCTATCTTCCACAAATCCCTACCTCTCATCACCCCAATGATCACAGACATTGTGATCAAAACCTTGGATGACAGACTTCCCTCAATTATACAGCCACTGGTGGAGGAGATTGTGAGCACAAGGCTTTCTACTACTCAAACCCTTGCAACCAATGCAACCAAAAAGGGGGAGAGTCAGTTAGTCAAAGACAAAGGAAAGAGCATATTGAGAGAGAGAGAACAGGAGGAAGAAGAGGTTGTGAAAGAGACTGAGAAGGAAGAAGAGTATGTGAAGGAAGCTGACACTAATCAAGTGAGTGAAAGTCACAAAGACTTTCATATCACATATAAGAAGAGGAAGATTGAAAGAAAAGAAAAAGAACTCCAACTTGATGAGATGGTCTAAATGGCGGATGCTACACATAGTAAATCTATGGACTCCATTATTGATCAACTATACAGACAAGGGTTCGATACTGCACAGCTTGACTCAGAGATTAGAAGACTTGAAGTTGAAGAAATTAACTTAAGATGGGCAAGTTATGATGTGTTAGAAAGAGAAAGACTGGAGATCATGATCAGATTCATTGCAAAGTATCTTGGAAGATCATTGATAGAGATTAAGTCATGGAGCAGGGACAGTATCTTGGCAATAACCACCAGGATCTGTACGTCTGAAGCATACACTAAAGGATTAGTGATTGAAGCACTAAATGAAGCAGGGGCTGGGAACAGAAACGAACTAGCAAAATACTCCAAAGCCTCACTCATTACAAGAATGCTAGAACAACCTGCAAAACCTACCACTTCAAAATCACCACTACCACAACCCATTAAACCAACTCCTTTACACTCAAAACCAGCAGCCGATGATGCATCCAAGAAGAAGAAGAGAAAGATGTTGAGGCTAGAAGAAGAAGATGAAGAGGATGATGAGGAAGAAGATAGGTTGCCTCTTTCTGCAGTCCTAACTTTGCCTAAAGCCAAATCTATGCCCATCACTCCTACCTCACAGATGGAAACTGTGAGAGTAAAGATAGAAGAAGAGCAGCAGCAAAGGCTTCATGATGAGGAGATGCTGAAGAGCATAGACAAAACTTATGCTGCTTCTTCATCAATAATAAGTATGAAGAAAGAAGCTCTGAGACTGTACACCCTTGCCAACACATTTCAATATCAAAAGGAAAAGGTGAGGATATGGCCTGATCCTAGGGTGGCTCACAGAATTGTGAAGAAGGACATTCCTGCAAGATATAAGGGCCAGATAAAAAGGATCGTAGATGAAGAGATCACAGTGGTCCTTGTAGTATCACCCTGGGAAATTGTAGAAGACTTCAAGAAGGCTTATGAGACTAAACAGCCTCCCCAAAAGATGTTAGAAAACAGAGTAATCAAGAAGGGGTTAGTCTACAAGAAGCTTGAGAACTTCAAACAAAATGAGCTCAGTCTGTTACTTGAAGGTAATCACCCAGATGAGTTTGCCTACAGACAGATCACAACAGTTGAGCTCAAAAATGGCAAACAGGCCAAATACATCTCAGAGCTGTATGGGCGTGAAGGATTGTTCGATGGTGTACCAGAGAATCTTACTATGGAAGAACAAATCATGTTTCTCAGAGCATACACCAGAGAATCCTACAGGCTTATACATGGGAAGTGAGTTTCATGGATGGGGGAACAGCTCAGTGTCCAATTCCCCAATACAGAGCTCCCATCCATACTTTGCCAACCAAATCATCAGAGACTTACTTCCAGGCCGGTGCTTATATGAGTCATCTTCTCAACGGATCAAGAAAGAAAAAGACCAACCATTTTGCCAACAATAAGTGGGACCTCAATAAAGTGAAAGGTTTTGGCTGCATTGGTTCAGGGGGAGTTTGTTGGACCAAAAGAACCAATGAGCCGGATCAGAAAAACCTTTAAGTCCTACAGACGTCACAACAACTACTGAAGTCCACAACAGCTGAAGACAACAACTGATTACAAAGTCTGAAGACACAAGTGCTGAAGACAAAGTCTGAAGACAAGTGCTGAAGACAAAGTCTGAAGACAAGTGCTGAAGACAAAGTCTGAAGACAAGTGCTGAAGACAAAGTCTGAAGACAAGTGCTGAAGACAAAGTATCAGACGTTGTCATAACAGCTGAAGAGGACTTCTTCAGTAGTTGTGACGGTTTACTTTCAGTAGTTTTATGTTTTCTCTTTTCAGTAGTTTTGTAAAACGACTGAAGAGCTTGTTCTTCAGTCATTGTAGTATCAGTAGTTTCTTCTCAATTGTTTATGTTTTATACTTAGCACTCTGACATGTTCTCAGTAGTTGTGAACATTTCAGTAGTTTATTAAGTATTAGTTATTTTTGTACTAGATCTGCTAGTAATCATCATCCCGTGATTACAGCAGTGATTGCACTCTATATAAGGAGTGCCAACCTTATTGTAACCGGTGAATGATTTAGCAATAATATTGGGCATTATTGAAACATTCCTTATCACAGAAAAATATTCTCTCGCATTTGTTTACAAGTAACAAACTCTTGCTATAATTTGACTAATTCTTCTTTTCATTCCGCTGCATTACACTCTAATACTTCAAACTTGTGATCGCTGATCCTGACAGTCTGGAATCGTAATGGTATGAATGCTTCCGTTTTTCCACGAATTGGGTCTATTTATAGGTTAGTATTATTCAATCGTGCGACTGGGCCACAAGTATGGTTCAGTCGTGCGATTGAACCATGCGGTTGATTCATCCGCACGACTGAGTGTTCAGTCGTGCGACTGAGCCAATCTTATGTGTCAATCATAAGACTGATCCAGTCTCCTGGTTCATTCGTGCGATTGAGTCAATCGTATGAAGTTATTCATGCGTATGGTCCATTCGCATGGGCCATTCGCATGAGAACTTCATTAAGTTAAGTTTGAATGTTTTAATTAATATAACATTATGTGTAACCATTCAAACAATCATAAACCCAATCAATTCCATCACAACTCATTAATGAAATATTAGACATTATAAATCACAACCAATCCATATCATTTTCATTAATCATTACATATTACCATCATAATCAGACAGACAAGATCTATTACATACAAATGTGATCTAGGGATACATGCATCAACAAACTCCCCCTTGACCTAATCTATCTAATCCCTTGTCTTCTGCATAACCTCCTTGTATTTCTTGTACTCTCTTCTTTGGTGACTCCTGCGTGAATCTCAAACGTGAAGCAGAGTCGTATAACGTTTTGGAACTGGAGGGGGCTTGTACAATATCTTTCGTGTCATAGAACAGTGGCCACTTGTATAATGTATAGACATCATTAGCCGACAAGTTAGTTAGCCACATCGGTCGAATACCCTGATGTATCCATTTGTCCCTCTTTACTTAGGACTATGACCGCTTCAGCTGTTCTCCAATCATAGTACCACCATTTGAAGTGTGGAGTGAAGTCCTGTGGCATTTCCCTGAGTGGGATTCTCGACATTGTGCGCGGAGGACTCCACTTCAACACAATCTTGGGCTTGCCAGTAATGGCATCAACCTCAGACCTTCTTATGTACCTAGTAGGCTGTTGGGGTCTGAAGTTAACCCATCTGGTGTGGTACTCCTTCTTAAGGGCAGCCTCGAACCAGCCTGACATCTTCCTCGGGTCAGCATACAAGCTTTAGCTTAGCCAGCTGGTTGAGCTCAAAACCTGGTAGAGTCTTCAGATCATGTGGGAATCTGAAGTACTCTATGCCCTGTTCTCTCTTAACTGCATATACATTAAGATCATCAAAATAAGCCCATGCTATAATCCTGCCTACACCTTGTGGTGTTTCTTGACTCTGTAGAGCTTGGTGTAGGCATCTTTCTTTGGTGCAGCACGTTGGGCTCTACTTCTTCAAAACATGCAGCCCACTCAGCCTTTCGAATGTCAACATCATCATTTGAGGCTTGGGCTGTTCCTTCTGCCTTCTCAGTTTCCTGCTCCATCTTGTTCAGTACCTCAAAGTATCACTGACGAGGGACTCACCCAGATTGGGGACCACATTACCCTCGTTGTCAGCATACTGAGGGTACTCCTCTGCAGTGATATCTTCGACCTCGACTTCATCAACATCATTTAGCTCTTCATCACTAGTCGAATCAACTGTTGGAGCATCTTTGACTATTTCCATCCGGATTGAGCCTGAAATCTCTGCGAGTTGCTCGTAGATAGGTCATGAATTATTTCCCCTTCTTCAGGGTATAACTCACAGACCTTCTTACAATCCCTTGCAGATCAAGAATCATGGTTAGTTGAGTCTTGACCTGTTGAAGGGGAGCAATATCAAACTCATCTCTTTGAAATTTGGATCTGTTTGATTTAAACATTCAACACATAATCATTAGTAAGTAATCAAACAGAAGTACATTAACTTAATATATAAACATTCAAAACATTGTTTTCAGTACATGATTCAAACACAAAATAAATAAATACATAAAACATCTAGTCTGTACTTTTATCTTGAATCATGGTCTCATCACTCGGAGGAGCAAAGGTGGTAGCTGACTGGTCCTGTCGTTCTTCGATCTTCTTTCTTGACCTGAAGCAGAGGCCGATGCAGCCGCATCCCCTCCTTCTGCTTCGTCATCATCATCCTTTCCCTCTGTCCTTTCTTTCATCTGTTTCCTCCTCCTCCCGTATCCTCATCATCATCATCATCTTCATCATCCGTCATCACCATCTCCATCATCTCCATCCCTTCCTTGATCTTTAGGGGCTCATCCTTTGATCCCTTTAACCCGCAGCATGATGGTCTTCTTGTTGGTAGTCTCCAACTCCTATACGTTTGGGCTGATTGGGCATGCTGCTCCTGGAGTTGGGAACATCTCTCATCTCTGTGAATCCATCATCTGGGTCTGCTGCTCTATAACACGAGCCTGCTCTGCCATCTGTTGAGACTGGGCAGCAGTCAGGTCGTAAGCTGCGTCTCTGTGCAGCTTTCTCCTCGTCGGCAGCTAGTAAGCGCCATCACCATACGGTTTTAGCGCTGACAGCTGTTCCTCTACCCCGATTGGAGGTAGAGGTGATCCATACATGTGTGAGGACTGGGCTGACGGTCCTGCATGATGTGAGGTGGTGGTGGTGGTGGCTGTGGTGAAGATGGGTCGGTAAACTGGTGAGGTGATGTGGTGTAAATGGTATGGTGGTGGATGGGATATGTACGTGGTGGTAGGTTATGTGGTGGCTGTGGTAGCAGAGTGGTGGTGGATGTGGGGCTGTGGTGGTGGATGGTATATCAGTGGAGGTGTGTGGTGGCTGTGTGGTGGTGGATGTAGAGGCTACAGTAGTAACGAAGGTCAGTCGACGCTTCTTCTTCTTCAGACCATGGGGCTGAGCCATCCTCTTCCTCCTTGTCCCTGTGGAAGTGGATGCTCCCCCTACATCTCTGCCTGTGAACCCGGAGCATAATCGGGTCAGTCTCTGTCTCTCTGGAGTCTCTCGGGTGTTCACCAACCACCCGTAGCCCGTGTTCTGTGGAAACAACCTTGCTTCCCACAGTTCTCGTGAGGGGCTCCTCATCAGACTCCTCCTCCTCCTCAGCACCAACAACAACTCCTGATGAAAATCGGCCGTCTCAGCAACATCTCCGCAGGGGCAGACACCGGGGGAATAACATCAGACTCAGTGCCTCTCGGTGGAGCAGGCATATCGTCCCCGGGTCTCCACTATCATCATCATCCGAATCATGAGCTGGTAGAGCAATCTGCTTACATCGGAATCACTATCATCGTGGCGCCACTTTCTCTTGGCTGGCACCACGTAGTCAGCACGGGCCAGATGCCCAAACAAACCTCCAACAGGGGTTTCACCTGCTTCCCCTGTACACTTTCATCCTCCCCAACGTAGTGTCATGCCTGACCTCGAGCACTACTGCATCCTCCTTCTCCTTCGGCAGGGAGGGAAGCTTCTGATCTATAATCATCTGCATAAACCTCGGATACATGCAGAAGCCTTCCTTCCCTTTCCCCTCAATGTTCTCCACCAGGTAGGTGAAGATCATTTTGGAGAAGCTGAACGGGTGGTTCAGCACCAACGCAGCATATGCGTTCTGGATCTGATCTGACAACTCATCGAATCCTCCCTTCCTCGACGCTATGCACTTTCGTAGAACATGCGCAAGATACTTGAACTGGGGACAGAGGTTACTCTTGTTGAGTACCCCAGCATTGATGTCCCCAGAGTACTTGGCTCTCAGAAAACATCCTCTGACCGTGAGGGGGTGTAAACGAGTAGGACAATCAGCGTCATCCCTACTGTAGAACGATCCTTAGATCCTCCTCTGAGATGGTAATAGCCTCACCAAAGATCGTACTCCTGATGCAATGAGGCTCAGAGGATCTATCAACGGTCGCGCCTTCCCAGAAGGCCTGCTAACTGATCTATAAGGAGTACACGTGTAGAGATAGCATGAGCAATCCTAGATCTCAGCAGAAAATGTGATGATGCCTGAGAAGTCAGCCGCGTTCCTGGATGTCAAATCCAGATGAGCACATATGTTATGCTTCGTGCTCATGGTCCATCGACTCGCCATCTGTAACACATATCAACATAAACATTAGTACCTTTGGCTAAGAACATCATGAAACACTTAAACTTGAATAGATGTTTCTGTCATGCGATTGAGGTTGTGCGACTGAGATCAGTCGTGCGACTGAACAGTGCGATTGAGGTTCAGACGTGCGAATGATCTCATGCGTACGACTGAGTGTGCGACTGGACTCATGCGCATGTACTCTTATGCGGTTACACCAGTCGTGCGACTGAGCTTCATACGCATGGTTCAGTCGTGCGGTTAGGCAAATCGCACCCTTCAGTCGTGCGACTGAAGTTCATCAGCCTGTCCAATCGCATGATTACTGTCTGTTCAATTCAAATTTACTTTTTCACCAATTTTGAGTTTTAGACATCGTTATCTGGTTCATTTGACTCGCAATACGTTCTTATAACCCCTAACACACTTAATTTTATCTGTTTGAGTAGTTAGGTTAGGTTATTAGGCCGTTTAAGTCTGGTTTGCTTTCGGGTCTGATTTTGCAGATCTAGAATCAAATGGACCGTTATTTTGGTTTCTCTTCACCGCAATTACCTGTAAAGTCGATAGAAATGATCAGTACTCAAGAAACGGGTGTTTTAGGAATCAATGAAATTTTGGCAGAGTGTAGTTAAGTCGTGCGATTTAGGGTTTCTTTGAGGGTGATGAGTCTCTGCGACCGACTCCCCCTCTATTTATACTAACCCTAGTTCAATCGTGCGACTGAGTTCATACGCACCTTTCAGTCGTGCGAGTGGGACTCAGTCGTGCGATTGGGTCAGTCGCCCTTCTTCAGTCGTCCGACTGGATTTCAGTCGTGCGACTGACTCACTCGTTCGCCCTTAAGCTTCCGACTGGGCCAATCGTATGGGCCATTCGGTTTGATGGTCCATACTCATGGTCCATTCGTGCGAATGGCCTCCATTCGTATGGTTAGTCCATACGTATGGTCCATTCGTGCGAATGGGTCACACTTAGTTAATTTTCAGCCATTTTTACCAATTTACATTTAAAACCCTTTGAACTTTTGAACTTAACGTTATGAGCTTTTGATCATCTCAGACATGATCATTTTAACTTGAAAACTTTTTGATCACCTCAGACGTGATCTTTTTAACCAATTTAGTCACCTCAGACGTGACCCTTTTAAACACTTTGTCACCTCAGACGTGACTGTTTTAAACTTTTAAAGCACATGTGGCCATCTCAGACATGACCCTTTTTAGTGAGTTGATTCCTTACTGATTTTCCTGATGTAGTCCGACAAACTAACAAACTAAAACAACTAACTAACTTAGAAAATTTAAACTAAAAACTAAAAACAAACTTGTTTTTGGCTTTTTGTGAGAGATAAATCCTCAGATAGACATCTATAGGATTTGGTTCCGGAATAGACAGCTTCAACTTGGATTGACCACACCTGGACCAATTCAATTTTGGAATCATACAGGCAAGTCAAATCATTTGGGACTTGTTATCAAAATCTTTAGATGCTCAATTCTCGGTGTTCATCCAGAGTCATTAGCAACTTTAGGAAATCATACTGAAACTCTTAGATTGTCACATTGATTTGAACTTTTGAGAATTGTAGCCACAATGATTGTCAATATGTTTGTCCACTTAAATCCATACACGACTTTTGACACAGACGGTGACTGATTTAGGTTTAATTATTTCAACTAACATTTGTGGATCCCACACTTATATGGTAATCAACATTCCTCAGGAGCTTTTGAGCAGTCTACGGGTATTATTACAAGAAGAGACTATTCTTAGAGCTTTCAAAGAGAAACCAGTCCTCAGGTCAGTGCCATCGCACAGCAGAGAGGCGGCAAACAACAATGAATTCTAGAATATCTAGGTTATGCTTATCCTTAGGTCAGTGCCATCGCACATCAGAGAGGCACACAACCTATCTCCTTGTTAGAGCAGCTTATTTTATTTTGCACAAAATGCACCAACAACATAAGTCATTAGCTTTATAGCATTTGTCTTTCATTTTTCTTTGCTTTGCTCTAATTATGGTCATCCGCACACATTTGTGGCGTTTAAATGCTCATTACCCCTTATTGGAATATTGTTGATTGTGTTAACCAGTGATAAGATGGAAGCCCACAGTCAGTTGAACAACTTAGTTTGATCTTGAGATCACCAGTCAGGTCTAATCATCTATTGTGTTGAATCTACCGACATATCATTTGTGGTCTAGCAACCTCTAGGTCTACTTTCTTTGTGTTACCTTAGGAGTTACCAGTTTTCTATCATCTTCCCTTTTGTATTGCCTAGACTACACAGACTTATACTTTAAATTTTTGCATCTTTTCAAAACTTAAATTTTTAAAGTCCCTCTTGATTTGTTCCTGTGTACTATCATTTTCCAAAGGTGTTGAATCGGTATCACAGATACGATCTACCTTATATCAGCTATTCACTCCTTCTCCCTCATTTTTTTTTTAATGTTAACTTGCTGAGATATTCTCCCCCTAAAATACTAAAATCATTTCTGGTTTAATTATTTTAGGATTTTAATAGCCAGCAAAATAACATGAGTTTAAATTAAACAGACGAAAATAAACAGATAAAATAAAATAAAATAAAAAACTTTAACTAAACTACATCGGACTACACATTATCATCATCAGGAATAACCTCACTTTTCTTTTTAATGCCGTTGACCTCTAGCAAATATTGAAAACGTGGTTTATCAAAGGCTTTAGTATAGAGGTCAGCGCGTTGAAAATCAGTATTAATTTTAACCACATCAATTAAGTTCTTTTCAAAACAATCTCTTATGAAATGGTTTTAATACCGATGTGTTTGGTCTTAGGATGTTGAACCTGATTTTTAGTTACTGCAATTGCAGCAGAGTTATCAACAAAAATAGGAGTAGACGAGAATTTTAAACCGTAATCCCGCATTTGCTGTTGAATCCAGATGATTTGTGAACAGCAACTTGCAGCAGCAACATATTCGGCTTCACAGGTTGACAATGCAACCGATGTCTGCTTCTTACACTGCCAGGTAACTAATCTTCTCCCAAAGAATTGACACCCTGCTGATGTAGACTTGTAGTTCATCTTGCAGCCCCCGTAATCCGAGTCACTATACGCGGTAAGCTTAAAGTCATCATCATGATGGTACCACAATCCAAGTGTGGGTGTACCCTTCAGATAACGAAAAATCCTCTTGACCCCGATCAGATGGTTGACCTTAGGTTTAGCCTGATATCTAGAACATAAACATGTAGCATACATAATATCAGGTCTTGAGGCAGTGAGATACATAAGGGATCCAATCATTCCTCGGTACATCGTGGCATCTACAAGATCTCCATTCTCATCAGGTGCTATATCGTGATTCGTAGCAAGTGGAGTCCCAGCAGCAGAAGCATTCTCCATGTCAAAGCGACTGAGAATGTCTTCTACATACTTGGTCTGATGTAGAAAGATCCCATTTGTTGTCTGATCCACCTGTAACCCGAGAAAGAACTTCATCTCCCCCATAGCACTCATCTCAAACTCTTTCTTCATCACTGCTTCAAACTCTTTGCATATCTCTTCGTTCTTTGAACCGAAGATTATGTCATCAACATATATCTGTACAAGCAGTAGGTCGCCATCCTTTTCTTTAATAAACAGTGTGCAGTCAATGACTCCTCTGCGAAAGCCGTGTTTCACAAGATGAGTCGAGAGTTTCTCATACCAAGCGCGAGGAGCTGATGAAGCCCATATAACGCCTTGTCGAGCTTGTAAACTCTATCCCGATGATAAGGATCTTCAAATCCCTCGGGTTGACTGACATAGACTGTTTCTCTGATTTCCCCATGAAGGAATGCACTCTTCATATCTAATTGGTAGACTTTAATTTTCATGTATGATGCATAGGCAAGGAAGATACGAATTGCTTCCATCCTTGCCACGGGTGCAAACACCTCATTGTAGTCAATCCCCTCGACTTGGCGAAAACCTTGAACCACCAATCGAGCTTTGTTCCTGATAATGACCCCTTGGTCATCCTTCTTGCATTTTAGTACCCATTTGGTGCCAATGACTTTAGCACCTTTAGGTCTATCAACCAGAGTCCATACACCTAACTTCTTGAACTGCAGAAGTTCTTCTTGCATGGCACTCACCCACGCCTCATCATCTAGTGCCTCACTGACATATTTTGGCTCAACCTGCGAGACAAAACATCGATAAGCACCATCATAATGTAACCCTTCTCCATAACTGAGGCGTAATCAGCTGAGTATAGCTGATTTCGGGTTTGTACTCCTGATCTGACATCCCCAATGACATTGTCAAGGGGATGATAGACGTGTAATCGTGATCCTGGAGTGGTAGGAACAGCTACCTCAGAGCCAAGATTATGAACATGTGGTTCTGCATCGGAGGTAGTTGGAGTTTGAGGTTCCGAAGTCGAAGGTGCATCACTTGTAGATGCTTGTGGACTTTCAGGAACTGGAACCTGTTCCTCCTGACTGTTCTGGTCATCTGCTTCAGCTTCATCTTAAGAGGAGGAGTCACTGTCATCGACTACTCCCCCTGACTGAGTAGATGATTCTCCCTGTGTGCTAGATGGTGTATTGAGGATATCATACATCATCCTAGTAGCTAACTCATCATCCGAGGGAGAGAGAGGGATGTTGAAGGACTTGAAGAATCCATCATAATCGAAGAAGTATGCGGGTCATTTGCCTGTAGGTGGTGTGGTATATCTCTGAACGTCGACATTACACCACACTTCTACAAGTCCCGTTGAGTTGTTGTAAACTCGCTTGTTCGGTATGTTGTATCCTAGAAAGATTCCTTCATCCGCCTTCTCGCTGAATTTGCCTTCTGTGTCTTCTTCAGAAGTGTACACGGCGCGCCAAAAGGTTCAAGATACTCCAAATTCGGTTTGCGTCTTTGTAGTAGCTCGTAACATGTCTTTCCGTGGCGCTTGACTATTAGGACTCGATTCAGTGTATAACATGCATTCGCCACTGCCTCATTCCAGAATTGGATAGGCAGTTTCGAGTCTGCCAGCATTGTCCGTGCTGTCTCTATCAAGCTTCTGTTCTTCCTCTCAGCAACACCATTCATCTGAGGCGTGTAGGCAGAAGTGAATTGATGCACAATTCCCTTTTCCTTGCAGTATGCCTCCATCCATTGATTCTTGAATTCTGTCCCGTTGTCTGAGCGTACTTGTCGAACTTTTAGCTTGTAGAGCGATTCCAGTGTGGTTACTAACTCCTTGAATGACTCAAATGTTTCTGATTTGGATTTCAGAAACATTACCCAAGTGAATCTTGAGTAGTCATCAGTGACCACAAAACAGTACAAGTCGCCTGCAATGCTCTTTGTACTGACTGGACCAACCAGATCCATGTGAAGAAGTTCAAGAGGAAGTTCTATTGAATGAACTTTCTTTTCCTTATGAGACTTCTTTGTCTGTTTGCCTTTCTTGCAAGCTACACAAAAGTCAGGAAGCTGGAAGTTCTTGACATTTACTCCTCTCACCAAATCCTTCTGAATCAGATGATTCATCTTCCTTTGACTAATGTGTCCCATTCTCCTATGCCAGAGATGGAATCCTTCTCAGTAGCTTTAGATAGAAAGCACTGAACCTCATTATCCGTTGTAGCAGCTGTTGACAGATCCAAGACATAAAGGTCTTTATATCTTGAAGCAATCATCAGAACATGGTCCTCTGGGATCATGTAGTCTTTCTTCAGCACGTAACACTTCTTGTTGTCGAAGATGACCTTAAATCCTTTATCACAGATTTGGGAAACAGAAAGCATGTTATTTTGAAGTTGTTGAACGTAGTTCACCTTATCAAACTTAACTTTCTGATTTCCTACTTCTCCCTGAGCTGTGATATAGCCTCCTTTGTTTCCAGCAAAGGAAACATGCCCTCCTTTTATTTGCTTGACGTTTGATAAAAGAGCTCTATTTCCTGTCATGTGCCTGGATGCTCCGCTGTCTACAATCCACGTGTTAGTCTCAGCACTGTATCAAACACCCTGCACATACAAAGTAACTAAATTAGTTTAGGTTAGGAACCCAAGCCTTTACTGGCTTGGGTTTCCCAGAGGCATCACACATCATAAACTCCACCCATTGACCCTTAGAGGGTGAGGGTAGCTCAGGTTCCTTCTTGTCATCAGTATCAGACACGCAGGATGACTTCTCTTTCCATAAGCCAGATTTGTGCAAGGCCTGTTTATGATAAACAGTCGACTGGCTTACAGGTTGGACTTTTGGTTCACTAGCTCTTCTAGATGGAGTCAGAGAGCTCCTCTTAGAAGACCTAGGTTTAGAGTCCTGAAGGTCAATCTTCTTCCTAGGTGTCTGATAGAAAGGACAATAGGAAGCAATGTGTCCACATTCTCCACAGTTGTAGCATGACCGGCTATCAACTTTATGAGTAAACTTTCTTTGTGGAGAAGTGCGTGACACTCTAGTAGCATCAATCACTTTAGGTTTTAACTCTGGTTCTTTAGATGTTTTCTCTGGTTTAACAAAGTTAACTGTTTTAACCTGTTTAACATCTTTCTCTTTTTGGTTAACTGGTTTTTGACTTGAAGCCTGTGAAAAATTAACATTTGAAGTCTTTTTAGGTTTTGATTTGACTCTGTTTGACCCTGACTTTAAGTTAACTTTTTCAAATTCCTTTTCCAGATTAACACAAGGCAATTTACCCTTTGCCTTTGAAGTGGTCTCCTTTTGTTTGTGTCCAGATTCAGTAGATGAACATGTGGTATCTGGATCACTAACAAGAGGAGTAGACACCACGTGATCCTTGATGGGGTTATTATTTACTGGTCTAATCTTAGTGTTCATCAAGGTCTCAGGTGGTGGTGGAACCACTTTGTAACCTAATCCCTCCCCGTTATTCCTTTCTCTCACTAAGTGTTGAACTATGTGTGAAGAACTAGTCCAACTATGCAGTTTCTGTTTTAATGAGTTTACTTCTACTTCTAGAACTGCCTTTTGCTTCTTAGTGTCTTCTAGGGAGTTTAGATAGTACCTAATGTCATTTGCTTGGTTAAAGGCAACTACTTCGGTTTCCCTAAGCTGTTTAGTCAATAGGTCTATCTTTTCTTTATAACTATGCTCATTTTGTTTTAGTACTCTATTTGCCTCAGTGCACAGTTGCAAATCTTTTACTAAGTTATCATTATGATCTAATAACCTAGCAAATTTTTCATCTATGCTATTCCTAAAAGTATCACAAGCAGAACAAGCATGATTATCAAACATTTGGTCAGTAGTACTTACCTGAGTTGGTTCAGAAGAGCTAGCCATCAACGCAGCATCAGATGTCTCTGGTTCTGATGATTCTGTCTTTTCTGTCTCTGACGTGGAAGTCTCCTCCTTTGGCTTGTAACTGACCTCGGTTGCAGTTGCTTCTTCACTGTGTGACATCGCTATCTCAACTGCTAGAGCACCTTCACTCGCAGAATCATCATCAATATCCTCTACACTGGCAATGTTTGATTCCCCTGGTGAGACAAACCTAAAACTCCAATCCTGTCCTTCATCATCATGAGCAGTCAAGGCTTTTGGATCCTTGTTTGATGAAGTAGAACTGGAAGCTTGCTTGCCTTGGCGAGTAAAGGACGAGAACGGGTTCCTATTACCCGTCTTCTTTGGCTTGACACATTCTCTCTTGAAGTGCCCCTTCTCTCCACAGTTGAAGCAGGTCAATTTGCTCTTGTCAAAGCCAAATGTGGTATCCTTAGTAGCTACCAAGTTCTGTCCGGTCTTTTTAACAAACTTCTTTGCCCTCCGGACAGCACTAGCTAAAGCCCACATTATATCCATCCTCTCAGGCTCCATTTCGTCCACCTGCTCGTAGTCCTCGTCTGCCAGATGGCAGTTTCCAATCTTCCCGGCAACAAGTCCATCATATGAATGAACCACTGCAGCTAAAAGATCCATATGCTCTCGAGCTACTTCCACAGTCACATTACCGAGATTCTCGGTCTTCAGTTTTGTAGTACTTGCTTCTGATCCAATATAGTGGGTACAAGATGACCCTGACGTGTCTGATCCAGAAGGAGAAGCATGTGCAGGACCCGACGAGCTAGACACAAATGCAGTCTGGAGAGGTGCTCCAGATGTCTTAGCTTGAGGCGTGGCGTTGTACAAAGCTGGATTTTGTGTGTACGAAGACTTCTGAGTGATTAGCGTGTAAACCAGATCAAATAGTGCGGAATCCTATTTGATTGGCGATCCAATCATTGAGAACACACGAAGAATCAATCAAGAATTGAATCTAACGTTAGAAGTCAATTAGGAATCGATCTAATGTGTTCTGTGAACTTGGAGAACGATTTGGGAGGTCTCTGGACGGCTAGAGTACGTCTGGAATCGTAATCGTATAAATGCTTACGTTTTTCCACGAATTGGGTCTATTTATAGGTTAGTATTGTTCAATCGTGCGACTGGGCCATAAGTATGGTTCAGTCGTGCGATTGAACCATGCGGTTGATTCATCCGCATGACTGAGTGTTCAGTCGTGCGACTGAGCCAATCTTATGTGTCAATCATACGACTGATCAAGTCTCCTGGTTCATTCGTGCGATTGAGTCAATCGTATGAAGTTATTCATGCGTATGGTCCATTCGCATGGGCCATTCGCATGAGAACTTCATTAAGTTAAGTTTGAATGTTTTTAATTAATATAACATTTTGTGTAACCATTCAAACAATCATAAACCCAATCAATTCCATCACAACTCATTAATGAAATATTAGACATTATAAATCACAACCAATCCATATCATTTCTGTTGGGGTTTGTTGTGCCTTAACAATGTTGATTAACCATTTAAACTTAGAAAAACGCAGCGGAATAATAGATTAATATCATGTTGTAATCTGAAAATTAAAGGTTCATAACTTTGTTTCAACAAACCCAAAACATAAGGATCAATCATATGTGTTTGAACTAGCTATCAAGAGAAGGAAACAACCAAACAAACATCAACAAACTACCTTTGTAGGCTGCTGAAAACGTGAATGAAACACCTTCCATAAGGGCTGCTAAAAACGTGAATGAGGTGAAGAAAAGGCTGCTCTTGAATGGCCAAAACACCAAAGTAGATGTCCTCAAGTTTCCATACCCACAAGCACCAAGCAAGCACCTTTGTTGCTAGGATTTCATCACCAAAAACCGAACCTATTGGCTGCTGAAAACCCATTTTCAGCCGAAATCAAAGCTGTTGGAATACTCCATTACAACCAAGATAATCTTCTAGATCGAAGGGTTTGTGCCTTGAGGTTCTTGCATATATGATAGTGATAAGAGATGGAAGAGTATGTGTGTGTTCTTGGAGAGCATCAACTAAAGAGAGAACAACATACAAGAACCAAAAGAGAGGGCTGCCCTTGATGAGGGGGGCGGCCGAAATCTCTTCACCCTTTTAGGGTTGTTCCCATCTTAGTTATTTTCCCAAAAGGTCCTTATATATTGATCTTTTGTCAAACTAAAGATTAATAAAGATACAAATATATAATTAACCTTTTAATTATATAACATACACATACTTTTATTATTTGATGTTATTTAACTAAATTAAACAACATTACAAATAATGTCCATGAACAAAATATCCATATAAGTTGTTCAATCTCATATGCAACTAATTTAGAAAACCCATTTTCTAAATTGGTGTATTTATTTAATTGCATGATCATATCATCAATTAAATATTAATTGGTGTTTGCTAAGCTTGTTATTGGGTATGACCCGACTTGGATCATAACGTACTAACCACATCAATGTTCTATGTGTCTTGGGCATAAAGAATCCAACAATCTCCCACTTGCACAAGATACATAGAAGATTGATGCAAGCAGTAAATACCGCCTAACAACGGTTTACTACCCTTAATACGCATGACTATAAGCCATTCAATAACATCATCCCCTTTCTAGTTCCAAACTTGAAATGATTTAGGTGAATCAATCATTTATCCTTTTGTCACAGATGTCATGTTAAATCCAAGGACATAGAATGATCATTCCTTGTTGATTTAACTTAATCAGGCCTTAGACATCATACTCTCAACGAATAAGAGGAACAAATCCCATCTTGACTACATACGTTTCTCACAATCACCTTATGTCATATCTGAACATAGCCTTATGTACTAATCATTATTTCATATCAGCGAAGAACTAGCTCAAGGTATAACACTTGGTGAATATCAAAACCCAATATGTATCTCAGGTCAGAGGATACCAAATGATATTCGCCTTTACTCAAATTTACTTATGATCAATCAATGAGATTCCATGTAGTAAGATTTGAGACGCGGGTCAGTCCAATATTCGTATCCCACGAATATCTATGAACCTTGGCAGCAACCAATTGCTTTATATTCATGCCTTATGAATATTCACCAATCCAAGTTCATAATAGTCTTACATTCATATTTGTTCCCACAAATATGACCGACTACGGACATTTAGAATAAAAGAATTATTCATGGATGTAAACATGCTAAAAGGGAGCATAACTCAAATATATATAAAAGAGTTAAATATTACAATTGTTCCATGTTTTATATGCTAAACAGATCAATTCTAATCACCAGTAAATCGAAGTCCTAAGGCACAAGTATGACCCTCATACTTTGCCCTCATCAAGGAGCTTCGTTAGTGGATCAGCAATGTTTTGATCTTATAAACTTTACGAATACATATCTTTACCCTTTTCAACTCCATACCTTATGATGTTGAATCTCCGCTCAAGGTGCTTAGTCTTTTGATGAGTACGGGGTTCCTTGATTTGAGCAATCCCCCACGTAATTACCAAGGATTTCTAGGGGGTCTTGAATGGTAGAGACCACCCCTAGGTAAGCAATGAACAAATTTATCCATGCAGCTTCCCAAGCTGCCAATGAAGCGGCTATGTATTCGGATTTTGTAGTGAACAATGCTACCGTGTCTTGCTTTGAACCTTTCAAGGACACTTCTCCTCCATTCATAATGGAAGTATACCCCGATTGTGATCGAAAATCATCTCGATCAGTTTTGGAAGCCTGCATCCGTGTAACCCTTTACAACGACTTCCTTTTCAATAGATCCGTATATTAGAAACAAATCCTTAGTCCTACTAAGGTATTTCAATATACTTTTAAGAGCCATCCGATGGTTATTTCTATTGGTATCTACTTTGTCATACTTAATAAGCATGACTCGTCCGGTCTAGTGCATATCATCACACAAATGATGGATCCTATAGCAGATGCGTATGGGATATCATTCATATGATTTTGCTCATCCTATGAGCTTGGACATTGAGACGTAGTCAACACTATCCCTCCTTGAATAGGTACCATACCTTTCTAAGAGTTTTTCATCTTGAACCTTTTCAAGATTTTATCAATATATATGCACTTTGGTTTAACCCTATCAACCACCTCGATCTATCCTTATAGATCCTTATTCCAAAATATGGGTGGCTTAAACGAGATCTTATATGAAAAACATCTTCCAAGCTAGGTTTTAACACCTTCCAAGGTTGGAATATTATTTCCAAATAGTAGTGTGTCATCAACATACAACACTAAGAATACAATTATGCTCCCACTAGCCTTCATATATATATATATATATAACCTTCTCGATGCTTGTTTCAATCCATAGATTGATCACTTTAACTTATATACTTTATTAGGATGTCACGGATCGACAAAACCATCATGCTGAACTATACAGACAGTCTCAACGAGATGTCCATTAAGGAAAGCGGTTTTGACATCCATTAGCCAAAACTCATATTCAAAATGTGCAGTTATGGCACTTAATATCCTAATCGACCTTAGCATTGCCACGGGCGTAAGAGTTTCATCATAATCAACCAATTGAGTTTGATGGAAACCTTATGCTATAAGTCTTGACTTATAAGTATTCAAGTCTCCATGTATATTTGTTTTCATCTTGAAAACCCACTTTTATCCAACCGGTTTGGAGTTAAGTGGAGGTTCAACCAATCCCCAAAATTGGTTGTTATACATGAATTGCATCCTTACGTTCATGGCTTCTAGCCATTTGTTCCAATCCAAATTGGACACAACATCTTGGTATATGGTTAGCCTACAGGGGTCAACCACATAGTATCCATTCTTTAAATATTCATATCACTTAGATGGAATACTAACTCTACCAGATTTGTGAACGTTTTGAGTATATTTATCAACCTCTTGATTATCATCAACAACCTCTTGTTGGTAGCTAGTGTCAACCAAAAGTGTACCGGCTTGTGGATTTTGATTCTTATCAAGTTCCACAGTTCTATACGTCATTCCTTCCATAAGGAACTCGGTTTCCAAGAACTTAGCCTTTCGAGCAATAAATACTTTTGCTCTGTTGAGTCAAAGAAACAGTATTCCATACAGTCTCTGTGGATTGTCAACTTATATACACTTTCTTTGTTCGGGTCATATTCATAATATGAGCCTTAGAGAGCAATGAGAAAACCCAAAATGATAAAGATGGTAAGCTCATAGCCATAATAAATTGAACCATATTCAAATAAGGTTCAGTTTCTTCTTTATAGAATGAAGAACACAGATTGTTATTTGGAGTTGATATTCTACTTCATTATTGAAGATTTTGAACATTTCAAAAGCTTCATACTTATGTGTCATCAAGTGCACACAATAATAGCGACTGTAATCGTCGGAAAAATAATGAAGTATCTTTCACCAATCTTTGTCATCGTCTTAAAAGGACTACATACATCCAAATGTATCATTCCTAGTAAGTCTTTTGGTTCACACTTATCAAATGAAACATTTTCATTTGTTTCCAAAAGACCATTCTTTTGAAGTGTTTGAATCCAATTATTGTTTATGTGACTAATACGATAATGTCAAAGATAATAATAACTTAAATCCATTTTAAGTTTCTTTGTGCTTAATGTGTATAATAAGTCACTGTAGGACGAATTATCATGAACCAATTCATGGATATCATTAAAAGGTATGTCCTTAAAATGAAATACATCATCCATAAAACTTAATACCATTATTTACAAACTTTAAATCATGATCACATTGTTTTAATAGGAAACCTTAATTATGTTCCTAGTCAAACTAGATGCATACAAAAGGTTTTGAGAACAACTTCCAAACAATTTGAAAGTCTCAAAATAGAGTTTCCTTCCTTGAAGCGCACATTTCTTTTGAACCCCTTTGCAACAATTGCAAGAATAAGTTTCACATCCGGTATCCAATACCCATGTGTTTGAAGAAATGATATTTAATACAATGTGTGAATCATGGAAATTGTATTTGAGGTTTGCTCAACATCCCTCTTGTCTTTCAACTCCTTGAGATAGGAGGAACAATTCCTTTTCATTGTCCTATCTCTCCATACTCAAAGCATGGAACGTTCTTCGTTACTTTGGGCTTCATAAGCTTAGGCTTTTCGAGGTTTCGCATTAACCTTTGCTTTGATGTATTCCTTTCCTTTGGCAATAATTGCCTTAGGATCGGGATTGGCCATTTATTATAGCCTTCCTCATTGATCGAGAGAATAGGTAGAACCTCTCTATCCATCCCTGCCTCGGTTGCTTTGAGCATTGCGTGATGTTCACCAATGCTCTTGTCCCACCCATTCATATTACAGTTTATTATGAGTGTCTCAAACCTTTAGTTAGGCAATCAAGGATCAAATCCTTGGCCAACTACTTTGAGACAGGACAGTTAAGCATCTTGAGGCTATCAATGTGGCTTTTCATCTTAAGAATATATAAGATGATATCGATTGGGTTTCTTCCATGTGACATGTATAAAATGCTCGAACCGTTTCATAGCAATCTACTAGAGTTTGTTGAAGGAACATTTCCTTCAACTAGATTATCATGTCATATGCCCCATGATGCTCCAAACACTTTTGGAGTTCGGGAATCATATTCCCAACATGAGGTAGGATACTTGCACAGAATTCTTAGTGTGCCTAAGCCAATCGTCAAAAGGCCTTAACATCAACAGCGTTGGTTGGTGAGGTATGGGATCGTCAAGGACATAGGCCTTAACTCATTTTTGAGAACGATTCTCAAATTTCAAAATTGAGTCCATAAGTTTATTATGGTTAAGACGATCCCCTTTTAAGATGGTTCTCGGTGATAGGGTAGGGACGGTCGGGGTAGTAGCATCGTGGTGGCGGCCATTATTACAAAATTACAAAGTTCATTTTAGTATTTCTGAAAAATTGCATTTTAACTATTAATACCCTTTACATGTCTCATAGACAATTAATAATTAAAATCTAGAATCCAACGTTACATTTAAATGATGGTTAGGTGACCTTTATCCCATTATTTAAATTAACAAGGTAGTCAACAGTTGACAATTGCAACCCATTGCAACTTCTAGTCTTATGGGATCGGTTAAACATCATATGTTTAGTCGGCATGTTTAATCCCATCAACACCATTGTACGCCATGCTTTGGTGACCCTAATCACATGGCTTCCAATTCAAGTCGTCCTACTTACACACACGTGTGAGTTTTCACATACAAGCAGTTAGGTGACCTTTATCCCACAAGTACGTTAGACTCACCTCAAAGATACAAGTTCCCTACAAGTGGTTAGGTGACCTTTATCCCACAAATAGTTCCCAAGAGATTCGAGTGTCGTGTAAAAGGATGGTGTTAGACTTGTTACCAAAGGGATTTAAGTTTCCATTAATTCTAGTTATGAAAACTCTATGTACCTTGTATTCGCATGCTTTCAAATACATGGTACCCTATGGTTTATTTTTAATAAAACCTCTTTTATTAAATCATTAATCCTTTTAATAACCTTTTATTAACCACTTAATGATTAGAAACCATAAATTTCTAGCTTGTTAAGTTTGCTAATGAGTTTGTTTTGCATATCCAAATATCAAACAACAATCATACAACAACCAACCAAACAAGCATAATCATACAAACATATGTGCATAACCATAGCCACTAAGTTGACTACACTTGTTTGCCATCACAAGTGTTGTCATAAGGTCTTTCCTAAGGGTTAACAATGACACATCATATGTGTCCATGAACTCCCACTTGATTCCACATCCAAATGCTTCAAGTGTCCATGTCTTTTGTGTCCTTGCTTTTGGGTCTTCTTCTTGTGCATCTTCTTTTACAAAATTATATCCTAATACAATTTTCTAATAAAAGAAATGCACCTATTCTATTTATTACATAACCAAATGAATAAATAAATTACAACCCAAATACTTAAACAAAAGAAATTATTACAACCCTTTTAAATGAATACAACCAACATGACAATTCCACAATCAACCAAATCCAAAACACACATGGTCAAGGCTATGTTATGCACTAAAATATGTATCCATATACATCATTTCAAGAACAACATGAACCCCTTTTATAAACTTAAAGTTCTGGCCAACATGAACCAAAACATTTAGGTTATGTCCAAACAACACAATCAACCATTTGATGTCATCCTTTCAAGATTTAATCATAAGCATGCAAGATATAACCTTGAAAGGTTGGGGTATCATCATATCATCACAAAACAGCCCCTATTAGGTTGTTAAAGTCCTATAAAACCAATTTTACAAGGACAAATGAAGCTATTCATCCACATATCCGGCTCTAGATGCCAATGTTGGGGTTTGTTGTACCTTAACAATGTTGATTAACCATTTAAACTTAGAAAAACGCAGCGGAATAATAGATTAATATCATGTTGTAATCTGAAAATTAAAGGTTCATAACTTTGTTTCAACAAACCCAAAACATAAGGATCAATCATATGTGTTTGAACTAGCTATCAAGAGAAGGAAACAACCAAACAAACATCAACAAACTACCTTTGTAGGCTGCTGAAAACGTGAATGAAACACCTTCCATAAGGGCTGCTAAAAACGTGAATGAGGTGAAGAAAAGGCTGCTCTTGAATGGCCAAAACACCAAAGTAGATGTCCTCAAGTTTCCATACCCACAAGCACCAAGCAAGCACCTTTGTTGCTAGGATTTCATCACCAAAAACCGAACCTATTGGCTGCTGAAAACCCATTTTCAGCCGAAATCAAAGCTGTTGGAATACTCCATTACAACCAAGATAATCTTCTAGATCGAAGGGTTTGTGCCTTGAGGTTCTTGCATATATGATAGAGATAAGAGATGGAAGAGTATGTGTGTGTTCTTGGAGAGCATCAACTAAAGAGAGAACAACATACAAGAACCAAAAGAGAGGGCTGCCCTTGATGAGGGGGGCGGCCGAAATCTCTTCACCCTTTTAGGGTTGTTCCCATCTTAGTTATTTTCCCAAAAGGTCCTTATATATTGATCTTTTGTCAAACTAAAGATTAATAAAGATACAAATATATAATTAACCTTTTAATTATATAACATACACATACTTTTATTATTTGATGTTATTTAACTAAATTAAACAACATTACAAATAATGTCCATGAACAAAATATCCATATAAGTTGTTCAATCTCATATGCAACTAATTTAGAAAACCCATTTTCTAAATTGGTGTATTTATTTAATTGCATGATCATATCATCAATTAAATATTAATTGGTGTTTGCTAAGCTTGTTATTGGGTATGACCCGACTTGAATCATAACGTACTAACCACATCAATGTTCTATGTGTCTTGGGCATAAAGAATCCAACAATTTCATTACTCATTACATATTACATCATAATCAGACAGACAAGATCTATTACATTACAAATCATGATCTAGGGACATACATGCATCAACATTTAAAAACAAATAAGTGTCTGAGATAAGAATTTAAGCTTCGGAAGATAGATTTAGACTTCTTCCGAAGGTAAAATTTCTTAGACAGTTATTTATTTTGAAGACATGATTTTCTTCCGAAGATAAATTTTTATCTTCCGAAGTATCAGAAAATTTTCAAGAATCTAAGGAAAGTCTTCAAAAAGAATTTTACATCCAAAGAAAACATGAGCTTATGAAAGTGATGAACTAGACAACTTAGGACACACATATTTTAAGAAGAAATAATTAGAATTAGTTTTAAGAAAAAGTCTACTCAAAGTTAATCATCCCAATAGCTGATATCAGATATTTAAATCTCTGTTCATCAAAAGCTTTTGTAAACAGATCAGCATATTGTTCATCTGTATGAACTTTGACTAGTTTAATTAATCCCTTTTCATAGTTATCTCTTATTAAATGATACCTGATGTTGATGTGTTTGGTCCTTGAGTGCTGCACAGGATTCTCAGTGATAGAGATAGCACTATTGTTGTCTATGTGGATAGGAGTCTCCTTGAAGTTGAATCCATAGTACAGCATCTGATTTTGAATCCAAAGCACTTGAGCACAGCAGCTTGCAGCAGCAATGTATTCAGCCTCAGCAGTTGATGCAGACACACAGGATTGTTTCTTGCATTGCCATGAGACCACCCTTCCACCAAGGAATTGACATCCCCCAGATGTAGACTTTGCAGTCATATTGCAACCACCATAATCACTATCTGTGTAGGCATACAGATTGAAATTGGGATTCTTTGGATACCACAGACCAAGTGTTGAAGCACCTTTGAGGTATCTTAAAATCCTTTTCACAGTGATTAAGTGAGACATCTTAGGGTTGGCTTGATATCTTGCACAAATACATGTAGCAAACATGATATCAGGCCTGCTAGGTGTAAGATACATAAGAGACCCAATCATAGCCCTATATAAATGTTCATCTACACACTCCCCCTCAAGATCAGGTCCAAAGGAGTGGTTTCTAGCTATGGGTGTCTTAGCAATCTTACAATCAGTCATGTTGAACCTCTTGAGTATGTCCTGAACATACTTTAACTGACTTATGAAGATGCCATCTTTAACTTGCTTCACTTGAATTCCCAGAAAGAAATTGAGTTCTCCCATTGCACTCATTTCAAATCTGTCTTTCATCAGCTTCTCAAAGTCTTTGCAGAGCTTTGGATTAGTTGAACCAAAGATGATGTCATCTACATATACTTGAACTAGCAATAAGTCATTTCCCTGTCCTTTGATGAATAGAGTTCCATCTATAGTACCTCTCCTGTATCCATGTTTACAAAGATACTCAGACAGTGTCTCATACCACTTTCTGGGTGCCTGATGCAGCCCATAAAGAGCTTTGTCAAGCTTGCAAACATAATCAGGATGATCAGGGTCTACAAAACCAGGTGGCTGTTTGACATAAACCTCTTCATCAATCACTCCATATAAGAAAGCACACTTTACATCAAGTTGAAAGACCTTGAAGTTCTTGGATGCAGCAAATGCCAGGAATATCCTAACAGCTTCTAATCTTGCTACAGAAGCAAAGACATCAGTGTAATCAATTCCTTCTTCTTGTGTGTATCCTTGAACAACTAGTCTTGCCTTGTTCTTGATGATAATTCCTCTATCATCCTTCTTATTCCTAAAAACCCATTTAGTTCCAATGGTAGTCTTCCCATGAGGAAGAGGACAAAGGTTCCAAACTTTCTGCCTTTTGAATTGAAGCAGCTCTTATTGCATAGCTTCAACCCAACTTCCATCCTTTAGAGCTTCATCAACTTTCTTTGGCTCTATCTGAGATAAGAAACAAGAGTGAAGACAAACATTTGCTTCATGGGTTTGTCCTCTTGTTCTTACCCCTGTGACAACATCTCCAATGATGTTTGTGGTGGGGTGAGACTTGTGGATCCTTAGCTGAGGGATCACAGCAAGTTGCTGAGAGAGATCCAAATTTGAGAAATTTAGATCTGGCATAGATGATTCACCTTCCACATTACCACACTTATCAAGATTAACTTGATCCAATGAGTGTGTGATGTCACACCCCCGCTAAAAGCGGAAACACGGGGATGTAACGAGACCGGGATCGTCATAACACATGGTAAGCGATAGAGAGCAATATAAATAAATGATGACATGCGTGTCATGACGACACCCGACAACAAGGGGACTTGTGTCGTGTTTAGTCAATGTTCACGACAACATAGCCATAAGCAACATGATAATGATAACACATAATCACATATGAAGAAAATGTAAATGTTAATTCCCACAACCCGGGAACAAGTTTCAAAAGTTGATAATTGTTTACAAGCGTTAACATTGTTCAAAAAGATTGTTTAACAAAATGAGCTAAGTCCCAAAAATGCATCCTAGGGTCTCCACTAAGGCAGCACACCTAGATTCCTGGACTTGCTTGATCACCTGAAAAGATATGCTTAAAACGGTCAACATAATTGTTGGTGAGCTCGCAGGTTTATGTAATAAAAATGTAAGTGATGCTGTAATAAATACCCGCGTCGGAATACCGTGAATACAGTTATTACACAAGTAAATATCACATGACATGAGCTTTGCAACCAAACCTAGCGACGTACACAAAGAAATTGTCGGCATATATTCACCCAAGGGCCCGTTCCTGGCCACTGATGGTACCAACTAGTATACCATCGAACGAGGGTGGGGGTGTCAACCCAGTAGTACTACCAATACCTAACCGTCGGTTCCCACACTGGAATTAAATAGTTGCAAAGATAGAACCACACAGCAGACCCAAGCATGTATCAAATAGTACTTGCAACACAGTATCACGTTGATTCCTTATATGTAAAATGTATGTAAGTTGTACAGCATAAAAATTGTGTAAGCATACTTTTCCCCCAATTTGTAAATGGTTGAAATATTGTATAAGCGTAAAAAGGGGCCACGAAACTCATTTGTTAGGTGGTAAGTATGTAAGAGCGATGTATCCCAAATGTTGAATGCAAATAAACAGTCAAACACCTATTGACAGTTATTGTATAGCATTAATGATATGATATATGTATAAGCGCGCAATAATGATGGGTCGGTTCGGGTCGTATCGGATGGGTCGCATACAACACACACAGACTGACACACATACTAGATCCTATGTAGATCCAAGTACAAGACATTGTCGCCACTAATGATGATGTTTAAGTAAAGTATCGTTGTTTATTGAAGAAGTATTGAATAAGTGTCAATAGTTATAAGTCAATTTGGTCGTTGTAAAGCGTTAGTTAAATTTGTTCAAAATAGTTTATGTGCCCTTTCTCGCGTTGACTTTAATATTTGTGGCCAAACAATGGCATTATTGTGTTAGTGTTACCTCGACACTACACGACATACTCACGCCACGCACAAGTGGTCAAACACAACAATTTCAGTCGCATAACAAGGTCAGACGCACGACTCAACCTCCATTCGTGCGAATCAACCCTCAATCGTGCGAATCAGCTTCATTCGTACGATTGAGCCTTCATTCGTATGATTGGCCTTCAGTCGTACCACACAACACCCAATCGCACGACTCAACTTCCATGCGCACGAATCAACCTTCAATCGTGCGAATTAGCTACTTTCGTACGACTGAACCTTCATTCGTGCGATTGGACCCCAGTCGTGCGAATCACATTCATTCGCACTCATTCAGTCGGTCACCTGACTCAATCGCACACAAACATTCAATCGCATGACTCAATCACATACACTCAATCGCACGCATGACTCGATCGCACACAGACACTCAGTCGCACAACTCAGTCGCACGACATGCCTAGTCGCACAACTCAGTCACGCGATTGACTCAGACGCATGATCCAGTCGCACGACCCACTCAGTCGCACGACTCAATCGCATGGATGACCCAGTCGCCTGATCTGCAGAATCGCGACTGTGGTCGGGAGGAGCAGCCCCCGAGCTGCTCTAAACACGGGTTTTACACCACAAGGACCTCCAGAAACACTCAACAAACATACACAAACATAAAACACAAGCAAAGAGACCTCACACGCACCCATACGACCTTGTGTGTTCGGGTTGAACCCGAACACCCGAAACCCTAGTTTGGACAGCCGTGAAAAGGCTAGAAAATGGACAACCAAAGACAACTACCTGCTAGAGAGGGGTAGTGTAGGCTGTAGACGGTGTCAAGACGAAGAAAACGAGACCTCTCGGGTTGGATTTGGTGCTAAAATGGAGATTTGGTGTGTGAAGAGGAGATGAAGATGAAGAAGATGGTGAATGGGGATTAGGGCTGGAAAAGGGGTATTTATACCCAGCCCAAGTTTGCAAAATTTCAAGTTTAGTCCCTGCACTTAACCCCCGAGTTTTCCCAAATTTTGTTCGGTTGAAAACGACTTCGTTAGGTTTTTATATTAATTGTAAAAGTTCATTTAATGTTGTCATGACTTAAGAAATGGTTATATTAAAACATTTATTATATTTATAAAATGATATATTTAACGTTTTCAAAAATGAAAGTTTTAAAGGTCTTTTTAAGGTTCACACACGATTTTTAACGAATGCACACACAACGATAATATTGCACACATGATATCCACATAATGAGTCAAATAGAGATGAGGAATGACCAAATATAGATTAGATGACGGACAAACACGTCAATTGACGGACCTTAAGGTGACGGACGTCACATGTGACATCATTGATGTTGTCATCTATGGTGTGGTTATTAGCATCAAGGAATTCCTGATCACTATCACCATCACCATTGTTGTCTTCTACAATTGAGGTATCTTTATCTGGTTGAGGAGCCTCTGAGCTGGAATTTGAAGGCATACCAGATGTATCAGCTGAATTTGTCATTGTAGTGCTGATAGAGACCTCATTTACTGAAGTAGTTCCAACTGGAGCTGAAGATGTATGAGTTGAGGGTCTTCCTAGCTCAAATCTTGGATCAGGATCACCTATATTTAGATTTTTTGCAGATCCTGAAACATTCACATAAGATTTGTTAAAACAATTGGTAACTAAATCAAGATCAAATAGCCAATCAGGACCAGAACCAGCCACACAGGGTGTGTGTTCATTGAAAGTCACATTGGCTGACTCCTCAACAATTCTAGTTCTGAGATTGTATACTCTATAAGCCTTAGCTTGAGAAGAGTATCCAATGAAGTGTCCATCATCTGATTTCTCAGCAAACTTGGCAATTTGATCCTTGGTATTCAAGATGGTGCAGGGACATCCAAATGACCTGAGAAAACCAATGAAAGGTTTCCTCTTGTGCCAAAGTTCATAAGGAGTCTTACCATGTGTCTTAACTACCAAAACTCTGTTTTGCACATAGCAAGCAGTATTTACTGCCTTTGCCCAGAAGGTGATGGGCAGTTTAGAGTCAGACAACATAGTTCTTGCAGCTTCAATTAGTGTCCTGTTTCTCCTCTCAGCAACTCCGTTTTGCTGAGGAGTCCTGGGAGCACTATATTGTCTTGTAATACCTTTTTCATCACAAAATGTATCAAGGATTTGGTTCTTGAATTCAGTTCCTTGATCACATCTTATGATTTTGACCTTGTGATCACTTTGATTCTCAACTTTTAAGATGAAATTCTTCAGAATCTCAGGGGTTTCATCCTTAGTTCTAAGAAAAGAAAACCTAAGTGAATATTGTAAAATCATCTGTGATCACTAAACAATAAGAGGTCCTTCCTAGACTCATTACACTAGTGGGGCCAAAGAGATCCATATGTAACAAGTGTAGGGGAGTATTGATGGAGTTCCTTTCCTTAGGCTTGTGAGATACCTTATGTTGCTTCCCTTTCAGGCATGCAACACAATGATCATCACTTGTAAACTCTTTCTTTGGCATTCCAGTTACCAAATCATGTTTAGCTTATTCATGTTCTTAAATTTTACATGGCACATTCTTTTATGCCATAGGAAAGACTCATCACTATTTGCTTTAGATAGAAAGCATGAAACTTCTCCAGAGGGAGATGTTTCTTGCAAATCCATCTTGTACATGTTCCCTTTCCTGGGGGCTCTGAGCAGGATATGCTCATGAGGAATGACCACTCCAGGCTTGAGAACAATGCACTCATGCTCAGTAAAGAGCATGTTATGACTCTGATCACAAAATTGGGATACACTCAGAAGATTGTACCCAAGCTCCTTAACAAAGTTTACCTTCTCAATGCTGAGCTTACCATTTGTGACCTTGCCCCTTCCTGAAATGTAACCACCTTCATCTCCTCCAAAAGCAACTGGTCCTCCATCAATTCTCTCAAAATTATGGAGTAGAGACCTATTGCCTGTCATGTGCCTGGAACAGCCACTGTCAATTATCCAGACATTCCTGCTAGTCTTGAGCTGTTCCTGCACAAAGAGAATGATTAGTTACATCTGGAAACCCAAGCCTTACTTGTCTTGGGCTCACTAAGTGTAAAGTAAGGTAATGCAACAGTAATAGATCCTATGGTTGTACTATGGGGATCTTCAACTGTTGTTGATGGAGAAACTTCAGTCATTTGGTCTTTCTTAGACTTCCACACCACCTTTGGAGTCTTAGACTTGACCTTCAAAACCTTAGAAGCTTTTGGGACTTCACAAGTTTTTATGACTGAACCTTCGGAAGATTCTACAGTCACTGCAGCAGACATCAGTGCTTCGGAAGAACTCTTTTCTTCCGAGACCAATTTTACTTCCGAAGGTAATTTTCCATTTACCTTCTTCTTTGATTTGGAGCTTCCGAAGGAAACAGACTTTCCTTCCGAAGCTTGAATCTTCTTGAGACTCTTTGAAGTCTTTGTATTGGTCATGTGGATAGTACTTTTAGGATTGTATGAGCAATCCTTAGCAATATGAGAGGTACTTTCACACATGACACATAACATTTTCTTCTTCAAAGGAGTCTCCTTTTGAGAGCAAGACTGGCTTTGGTCACATCCCTTCTCCACCTTCATCTTGGTAGATGCTGAGACAGTTCTTTTGGGCTGTGAACTGTTCTTGGAGTTTGATGGTCCAGGCTGTGCAGCAGTGGTATACAGCAGCTCAGTCTTCTTCTTTGTACTGAGATGATTTGAACAAGAACCAGAACTCTTAGCTGAGGAGTCTTGGTTGATGTCTTCAGTCCTAACTACTTTGAAACCTGCAGAGATAAAAACTTGTTTCTGCTTAGCATCAAAAGTAGCCTTGATCTCTTGAGCCTTCTTTGCTTTCCTTTTGCTCTTCCTGATCAAGTTCTTTCTCTTGGACTTGGTCATCACAGTATATTTCTTCTCCTCAGAAGGATAGTGGCCCTTGGTAGAATCTTCTTCTTCACTCTTCTCAGAGGAATTCTTCACTATCACTTCCTCATCCTCCTCACTTATGGGATCTATGAGAGGAAGCTCATCTTCACAAGTTCCACACCTAGGAGATCTTACAGACAAGATTGTGTGTGGAGGAGCTATCTCATTTGATCCCAGTCCCTGTCTATTTTGATAGCACATTGTGTTGTGTAGGGATGAGGATATCATGTTCTTGAAGGTCTCTTCTTCAAGAACACTCTTCTCTGCCTTGGCTTTGTTGATCACAAGCTCAGCCTGGCACTCAGTCAACTTAGTTATGAGATCCTGGATTTGAGTTCTAAAATCTGTATGTTCATGTTTTAGTACTGAAATGGTTTTCTCCAAGTTCTCTATCTTTAACTTGTAATTATTTTCAGACTTTCTAAAATCAGATTTTAATATGTTTAATGACTCAAGATCAAATCTCATCTCTAAGTTGTAGGACCTGTATCTGTTTACTTTAGCAATGCATTCATGAGTACAGAGATGTTCCAATACCTTGGCTTCATCATGGTCTGTCATCAGTGCTTGGTTTGGAGAAGCATCTTCCACCTGAAAGCTCCAGTCAAATCCTCCCTCTTCAACAGCAACAGCAGCATGTTGCTTTGGCTTCTCATTCTAAGGGGCTTTGTCAGTGTAGTTTGGTCTGGTTTGTGTTTGGCCCCCATTTGTTTTAGGTGCCTTACACTCCCTAGCAAAGTGGCCCATCAGGTTACAGTTGTAACACTTGACTTTGGTTTTGTCCAGCCCAAACTTTCCACTGGTTGCATTGCTTGGAAACCTCCTTCATGTTCTCTTGTAGAACTTCTTGGCTCTGTGAGTGAGTAGAGCCATCTGCTGAACTATCTCCATGTACTCCAGGTCATCTGGATGGATACAGTCCAGGTCTTCAAGAGTGAAGAGAGAGTTCCCACAGCTTTCATCAGTAGACACAAAGGCTTGAGAAGAACTTGTCTCTTGGAATGGGCTTCCTTGAGTAAAGTTCTCCCTGGGTGTCTCCAGGAAGGTGATGAAAGGACCCTTTTGTGAGTTGTCAGGGTAGCATATGAGATGATGTTGGGGTTCTATGCTATCCCTTTCAACCACATGAAAGGCTGAACCCATTTGATTGTTGGAGTTGCCAGATGAACCTTGCATGTTCATCTGCATCTGGTATCCACTGAGAATCCCATATAACTGTCAGAGTAAGAGTTTTGAGGTTCTCAGTCCTCTTGATCACCACACAATAGTGTGTCCATAGCCTAGGAAGTGAGGACGTGAACTTCCTTACAATGTCCCTGTTCTCAAGAGGAACTCCTCCATCCACTAGGGTATCCACTATCTCAACATACCTGAAGTATTGTTGAGTCATGGTTTCACCTGCTTTAAAGGTGAAGTTTTCAAACTGCTGTTTCAGGAGATCCTTCTTGTTCTCCTTGGCTTCAGAGGAGCCTTCATACATCAGCTTCAGTGCATCCCACAGCTGTTTAGCTGTTTTGCACTTCTTAAAGCCTCTGTATACAGAGTTTGGGAGAGCAGTCTGAAGAGCAGTCATGGCCTTCCTATCGATCTCTACTCTTTTTCTATCTTCATCAGAGTAGTTGGCCACATCTTTTGGAATCATACCAGCACCAGTAGCAGAAGGAGTGCTGGGTATGAAAGGTCCATTCTCAACAGATTCTGTTGGATCTAGAGAGGCTGTTGCAACCAAAACTAAGTCACTTAGAAGATTTTGAGTACAACATACAAAGGACTTCCGAAGCTAAGTATGGAACTTCCAAAGGAAGAAGGAGCTCTTCCGAAGTCTAAGTGTAAAATACACTTCCGAAGGAAAACTCCAACTTCCGAAGACAAAGAAGCTACTTCCGAAGATCAAGACTTAGAGACAAAGATCTGAAGTCAACTTCCGAAGTATAAAGAAGTCCTCAAAGCCTCGGAAGCATAGAAGCATCTTCCGAAGTATAAGTGGCTTCGGAAGAACTTGTTCTTCCGAAGCCAGTTAACCTTCGGAAGACACTTCTATTATCCAGTAGACATAAGTATGGTCTGTCTGACACTCCACTGCAAATCTCTGAGATACTGCATGGCATTTTCTCAAAAGCCATGTAGTTGACCATACTTTAATCTACTGTTTACCTTTTTATGTTAAGTACAGTTGCATCTTTAGTTGGTGACAAAAGGTAAGTCATGGACATGTCATGACTACCATATCTTAGATAATACTTTATCTAAGATACCTTAACTATAGCATTGTAGTATATGCTTTAGTCGTAGGTTTCCAGCTGGTATCAAGTATAACCGGCTGTAGGATCTAGTATATATAGTTTCTCATTGTAACTCATGTTTCATGCTTGTAAGTGTCTTGTAATCTTGAGTTGAGAAGTAATATATACAAGTACCTTGAAAATATATTCCTGCTTGTTCCTTTGATTACTTATTATATTATTATCAACTCTTGTTAAAGGCATTGCTTCATCTTATTTGAGTGTTACTATAAGCGAGTTTGAGAGAATCACAAGTGTTTAAGTGACAAAACCCGATCCTGCAATTGGTATCAGTGCTTTTTAGGCTCTTGATTGTGAGATCTTACCATCCTAATCAACCAGTTTTTCACTCCTCCTTATACCTCACTCAAAAATGGCCCTCAACAAATCTGAAGTTGAGATGGGAACGATGACCAAAGCTCCTATCATCGACCCTGAAAACTTCAGGTCTTGGAGCAGAAGAATGGAAGGCTTCATCAGATACCAGGATAGCAAGATGTGGCAATTCATCGTTAATGGCCCGTATAAGCCAAAAGTTGCTGGTGGAAACGGTGCCATGATCGAGAAGGCTGTTGAAGACTATTCCGATGAAGACAGGAAGAAGCTTGACATAGACAGCAATGCTATGACTGTTCTTATGACTGCAATCCCAAACTCCATCATGGTGGGGTTTGAGCATTGTAAGTTTGCCAAAGAACTCTTTGATGCTCTTGCTCAAATGTACTCTAGCTCGAATGATTCAAAGAAGGACTCACTGAAGCAGTAGTTTGAGAACTTCACCTATGTTGCTGGAGAAACTCTTAGCCAGCAATATTTCAGGTATATGGATCTTATCTCTTCCCTTCAATCTGTGGGAATCACTCAAGAACTTAGAGACCTTACTAGAAAGTTTATGAGTGCTCTACCCAATGAGTGGACATTCTACTGTGTCTCCATCAAGAGAACAGAGAATTTGAATACATCACCATGACCGAACTCTATGGGATCCTTGATGGATACCGTTTGGAAATGGAAAGCAAAGGGGTCACCAAGCAAGCAGACCCTTGATCCTTCCTGCTAGAACGCTTTAATGGTTGCTGAAGGCTCAGGCATCTCCCAGTCTCAGCAGTACCTGACCTACACCCAGCAGCCATCTTGTTCATTTGGGCCTTACATCACATTTCCTGAGACTCCAAGGTCTCATCAAGCTCAGCAAAGCTCCTTTCAGGAGGGCTGTGCATTTGTCTCAGGGAGTGGACACTCCAATGATTATCAATTCTGCTTTGATGATCTTGAGTGCTTTAGCCCGGATGACATAGAATATGTGGACATAGTCCAACAAATGGCTCTTCTAACCTACAAAGCGAAGAAGTTCTTTAAAAGAACTGGAAGGCAATTCCCTCAAAACCCAATCACCAGCAAGTTTGGGTTTGACAAAAGCAAGGCTAAATGTTACAACTGTAACCAGCTTGGCCATTTTGCAAGGGAATGCAAGGCTCCCAAGTCCAACCCGGGAACCTCACAGGCCTCCACACATCCTTCTACACCAAAGCCCAACGAAAAGTCAACTGAAACAGCAGCAATGGCTCAAGAAGTTGACTGGAGCTTCATGGTTCAAGATGTGACTCCTGCTCAAGCACTCATGGCAGGAACAGATGAAAACAAGGTATATGAACATCTCTGTACCCCTGCTTGTATTGCTAAGGTTAAACTTTATCAGGACTACAATATGGAAACTAAATCTGATATTGAGTCTTTAAATGCTTTAAAATCTGACTTTAAAAGGGCTGAATCTGACTACCAAAAGAAAATTGAGGAGTTAGAGAAAACTGTGTCCCTCTTAAAACATGAACACACCAATACCAAAGACTCAAATCAAGGGATTTAATATCACCAATATTGACTGAGGCTCAAGCCCAGCTTGTCACTGCTGAGGCTCAAGCCAGGAAGTATGCTATTTCGAGCAAAACTTCCAAGCCATACTTGCATCATCCTCTCACTAAAACTTTGTTATCAAAACAAAAGTGGGTTGGGAACCAATGAAATTGCTCCACCACACTCTTATGAGTCTGTAAGACAACCAAGGTGTGGTACTGAAGAGCAAGAGGTTCCATCTGTTGACCCACCTTCTAAAGAGTCAAAGAGTGATGCAACTATGGAGACCATGACCATCACAGGGAAGGAACAGGTAATTGTGCCCTCCCCAGCCAATGATGATCAAACCCTGACCACCAAGCCAGAAGAAGCAGGGCTAAAGCAGCCAGAAAAACTGCCAAGAAGGTGGCTGAATCCAAACTGAAGATAGACCCAAAGCAAAAGGTGTATTCATATCAACTGGATTTCAGGTGGTTGGACCCTCTGATTCAGGAAAAGAGTACAGTACCAGTACTCCTATCCTACCAAAGGATCAGAAGTTAAAGGGAAAGGTTGCTGATGAGGAGAAAAGAACAAGAAACAGCAACCCTCTCCCAGAAAGTTAACATTGCATGCATAATGTGTGGTCTGCAAAACCACATGGCTAAAGATGTTACTACAATCCTGCTAGCACACATTATGCAAATAATGTTAAAAGAGAAGGAGTCAGGGAAGGTTTCACATTTGGACCATATCAAATGGTTCAAGTGATGAAAAAGGGAAAGCTTGTTTCCGAAGCAAGGCTTCTCTCGGAAGAAAACTCTTCTTCCGAAAGAAAAAAGGCATCGGAAGTTAAAGCTGCAAAGACTCAGAAAATTAAAAGAGTCCCTTGAAACCATCCCATAAGAAGACTGCTTCGGAAGAAAAGGTGGGGAAGGTCTCTTCCGAAAAGAAAGAAGCTTCGGAAGAATGCCAAGCTACAAAAGCTTCAACAAGCATCAATCTTCTATGATCAACCAAGGGATGGAATGGAAGATCAAGGAAGATGCTGTAGCCCAAACCTCTTCTTCAAAGACATCAAATTGAACCCCCATGCATAAATTTTGGTTCAATCATGTCACTCTCATTGGAAGAACCCAAGACCAACAAGGCTTGGGTCTCCAATCAAAACTAATTATCTCACCTTATGTGCAGGGACATCCATATGACAAGAATAACAACATTTGGATTGTAGATAGTGGATGCTCGAGGCACATGACAGGGAACAGATCTCTCTTCAACAATTTCAACATTATGATGGAGGTCCTGTCCAGTTTGAAGGTGAGGCCGGAGGATATATTTCTGGCAGAGGAAGTATATCCAATGGAAAGTTAAAAGTTGACAAAGTTAATTTTGTCCAACAGCTTGAACACAATCTGTTAAGTGTTTCTCAATTTCGTGATCAAAAGCATCAAATGCTTTTCACAGAACATGAGTGCATCATCCTCAAACCGGGATGACAATTCCTCAGGAATTGGTGCTTCTTAGATCTCCCAGGAGAGGGGATATGTACAAGCTTGATATGAACAATGCTTCCCAATGGGAGAAGTATCATGCTTTCTTTCCAAAGCTGATGGTGATAAGTCAACACTATGGCATAAACGAATGTGTCATGTCAATTTTAAGACAATGAATAAATTGGCTAAAAATAACTTGGTACATGGTTTGCCTAAAAAGGAATTTTTTGCAAAGATAACTCTGTTGCTTGCCTGAAAGGGAAACAACACAGGTCTTCTCATAAATCCAAAGTTGTTAACTCTATCACCACTCCATTACACTTATTGCACATGGATCTATTGGTCCCACAAGTATAACGAGCATTGGAAGGAAATCATATTGCCTTGTGGTAGTTGATGATTTTACTAGATTTACATGGGTATTCTTTTTAAGAACTAAAGATGAAACTGCTGAAACTTTAAAATCTTTTATTCTTAAAATAGAAAATCAAGTTGATCACAAGGTTAAAATAATTAGAAGTGATCAAGGGACTGAGTTTAAGAACTTTGTTCTTGACTCATTTTGTAACTCAAAAGGGATTGCCAGACAATACAGTGCTCCTAGAACTCCTCATAAAAATGGTGTTGCTGAGAGGAGAAATAGGACATTTATTGAGGCTGACGGACTATGTTAGCTGATTCAAAGCTGCCTCTAACATTCTGGGCAGAGGCACTCAGCACTGCATGCTATGTGCAGAACAGAGTCCTTGTAGTAAAGCCACATGGAAAGACCCCTTATGAGTTATGGAACAAGAGGCCACCGTTCATTGGCTTTCTAAGGTCCTTTGGCAGCAGGTGTACCATACTTAACACAAAAGACAATTGGCAAAATTTGCTGAAAAGTTAGATGATGCTATCTTGTTGGATATTCCTCCTATTCTAAAGCATACAGGTTTATAATATTAAAAACCAACAATTTGAGGAATCCTCCAACATTGTAGTTAATGAGCACACTCCTTGTGTTAGGGGAATGGCCCTGATCATATCTTTGATTTAGAATTGTTTCCAAACTATTCTAAACCATCTTGTGAGAATGTTTCAGCTGGAACAGGTGCTCAAAGCAATTCTGATGAAGATCAACTGTTTGAGCTTCCCAGACCTACTCCAAGTTCTCTAAGAGCTACAACCAATCAAGTTCCCACTATTGAAAGATCTGACAGCATAACCATTTCAAGAAATAGTGGAACTTCAACAAGGGATTCACCTGATGATTTTCAAATCTCCTCAGGTGATCCTGCACAACACCAAGCTGCTGGAAGCAGCATTTGAAGGAATAGGCAACTGTTAATGGTGCTTCACAACAAAAAAATGATGATGTTTCTCTTACATTCAATCAGTCCTCATTGAATGAGATTGAAACAACAGCTGGACCAAGTATTCAAGCCCCTGAGCAAAATATGTCCAACTTGGACTTATCTTTGCAACTGGAGGTGATTCCAAGACTTAGAATTCACAATACTCATCCAGCTGAAAACATCATAGGGGAGGTCTCTGAGGGTGTGAGAACAAGAGGACAAACTCATAATGGGAATGTCTGCTTGTACTCATGCTTCTTATCCCAAATGGAACCCAAGAAGGTGGAAGATGCCTTGAAAGATAGTAGCTGGGTTGAATCAATGCAAGAGGAGCTACTTCAATTCAAAAGACAAAAGGTTTGGAACCTATGTCCGCTACCATCTGGTCAAGTACCTATAGTCACCAAATGGGTATTCAGGAACAAAAGAGATGATAGAGGCTTGATTATCAAGAACAAGGCAAGACTGGTGGTTCAAGGATACACTCAAGAGGAAGAATCGATTATACTGATGTCTTTGCACCTGTTGCAAGACTTGAGGCAGTTAGGATCTTCCTTGCTTATCCTGCATCCAAGAATTTCACTGTCTACCAGCTTGATGTCAAGTGTGCCTTTCTATATGGGGATATAGATAGGGAAGTCTATGTATGCCAGCCTCCAGGATTTGAAGACCCACACCATCCAAACATGTGTATAAGTTGGATAAAGCTCTATATGGGCTGCACCAAGCACCTAGGCTGTGGTATGAGACATTGTCTCAATTTCTCCTGAAGAATGGTTATACAAGAGGTACCATTGATAAGACTCTCTTCATCAGAAAGTCTGGGAAAGACATTTTGCTTGTTCAAGTCTATGTTGATGACATCATATTTGGCTCCTCCAATGACCAAATGTGCAAAGACTTTGAGAGCATTATGAAGAAGAAGTTCGAGATGAGTTCCATGGGGAAAATGGACTTTTTCCTTGGAATTCAGGTTAAAGCAACTGAAGGAAGGGTTCTTCATCAATCAATCTAAGTATGTCAATGATATCTTAGAGAGATTGATATGAAGGATTGTAAAGCAGCAAAACACACCCATACCCAGAAACCATGATTTATGCCCTGATTCTGAGGGGGAGGATACTGATCAACATCAGTATAGAGCAATCATTGGTTCTCTGATGTATCTCACAGCAAGTAGACCTGATATCATGTTTGCAACTTGCATCTGTGCAAAATATCAGGCTGCTCCAAAGGTGTCTCACCTAATTGCTATCAAGAGAATCCTCAGATACCTCAAAGGAGCACCTAAATTAGGTCTCTGGTATCCAAGAAATAGTGATTTCAATCTCTATGGTTACTCTGATAGCGATTATGGTGGCTGCAACATCAACAAGAAATCAACATCAGGTGGATGTCAATTTCTTGGTGGAAGGATCATCTCATGGCAATGCAAAAAAGCAATCCTGTGTCTCTACATCTACTGCTAAAGCTGAATACATTGCTACTGCTAGTTGCTGTGCTCAGCTGCTGTGGATTCAAAACCAGATGATAGACTATGGATTCAACTTCATGAGCACTCCTATCCACATTGACAACAACAGTGCTATATCCATTACTGAAAATCCAGTGAAGCACTCTAAGACAAAGTACATTGATATCAGGTATCATTTCATTAGAGATATTCATGAGAAAAATCTTATCAAACTAATTAAAGTTGATTCAAATGAACAATATGTTGATTTGTTCACCAAAGCATTTGATGAACAGAGATTTAACTATCTCATTACAGCTATTGGGATGATAAACATTGATTAGTCAATCTCAATTGAAAAACCTTTTTATATGTAAAGTCTTATGTCAAAACAATCTAAGCCCTGTTACAAAAGATCTTCTCTTAAATTATCTAAGTATAAGTTTTTCCGAAGAGAAATTAACCCTCGGAAGAAGTCTTGCATATCTTCCGAAGCAAAATTCTCACAGGATAATTTTCTTCTCGGAAGAGTGTTAAGTCTCGGAAGAAGCGATTGAGTCCACCTCAGATCTACTTCCGAAGCACTTAACACTACTCCATCTGAATGCAACATATACTCTCGGAAGTAAGCAATTTACCTTCGGAAGTAAATTTGCCTTCGGAAGAATATTACCTTCGGAAATACTTTATACTCAAAGAAAGATTTTACTGTGTAACGGAAATCTTTGGGCCCCACACTGTAAAAAGTAAAGATTTTGTTAATGATGTCGGATTATTTAAATGGTCTAAACCTTACCGCCCATGTCACATCATCCACTGAACCCTCACATCATCTTATCCAAACCACCCTTTAAACCGCCATTTCACCCATTTAAATACTTCCGGTTAATCACTTACACTCTTTTTACCCAATTCACTGCCCTAAAAGCTTTTTCTTCTCCAATTTACCTTACTCAAACTATTCTACTGTCATCTTCCTCAATGGCCTTAAACCCTCAGCAAACCAGGTCGCACTCATTGACTCTTCAAGGGATGCGACTTCTCAGATATCATTTCTTTCCTAGCCCAATCTTCATACTACACTGCATTGACCGTAAACCCTACCATCTACTCAAACCAAATGTCGAATTTTGGGCAAATGGTCGGATTGAAACCCTAAATGGGGGTTCGTGCTATAAGGTCAAGCATTTGTGGCCAAGAGTTGGTCATCACTGAACAGATCATCAGGGAGCATCTCGAGCTCCATGATGAGGGCGCTCCGACGGAATTCCCCAAATCTGAGTTAGATAGTTCTTATTTCCAAATGGGATACGGTGGAGATGTAAGCAGGTCAATGGTCTACAAATTCAACTTCTCCTACAAGTGGAAGTTCCTGCTGCATGTGGTTCTTCACTGTCTATCTAACAAATCTGGGGATGGGATCAAATCCCTTATGAACTCGGGTGCTTAGTTCACGGGTTGGTACAAAGCCTCCGCTTCAACTATTCAAGGTTTGTGCTGACTAATCTTATGGGAAATCTGCAAAGGGACACATTCTTTATGTATCCCAGGTTTCTCCAGCACATCATCAACTGTGAGCTGGATCAGGGTAAGCTTGTCTGCGCAGCTGCTCTGTCTGCTCCCCAAATGAGGCCGACCATCTTCAAGATCTTGAAGAGAGTGTCTACCAACTACACTGGAAGAGATACCGCACTACTTCCAGGTATGATTGAGCCAATGGCTCCTGGTGACATCCCTGTTCACCCCACAGGTGATGAACCCACACCAGCAACTACCCTCACCATCCCAAATCTACCTTCTCCACCCATTACTGTCACATACCAGAGACGTACCAAACGAACCCTTGTTCAATCTACTCTGATTGAACAAGCCCCTCCTCTTCAATCCAAAAAGGCTAGAGTGGAACAAAGGGCTCCCACTCAGCCAGAGGTCCACCCATCCTTCACTATTGACCTTAATATCGGTCTTGAGTCTCCTCAGTCTCAGACCATGAGCCCAAAACCCCAGCTGATAGCCCTCAGGGTGAGTCTCTATACTCCCCTGAGCAGCCACAAAGGGACAGCTCAATGCCTTTTGATATTGATCAAAGTCCCAGGTCATTAGGTCTTCACTCCTTTTCTTTTACTGACCTTTTGACCGGAGCTGGTGAAGAGATTATGTCTCTTAAAGGCGATGAAGTTGATCCACTACACCCTCTCAAGGATCAACAGAGCCTAGAGGGACCCCTTATCTCTAGCCCACACCAGCAAAGCCCTACTGAGGTGAGTCCCACTGATGTGGAGGGGGACTTATGTAGATTCAGTTGCCACTACTGAAGGAGCCTCAATGGATCCTCAGGACAGTGGTAACGACAGTCAGACTGAATCTACGGCAACCATGCCCTTTGATGCCTCTGAAAGAGACATCATTGTGCAAGGGAAACCAGGGTGCCAAGAAACCACATCTGGTGGTGAGGATGAACATACCAGGTATGTTACCTCATCTCCCCGTGATTCTTCAAAAGAAGATGAGGGAAGTATGCAACTCACCATTCAAGACCTACTTTCTAAAGTCTCAAACCTTGAATCAAAGGTTAAGACTTTAGAGGATAGGTCTGCCACTCAGCAACTTGAGATTGAAACTCTCAAGGCAAAACTAGCTGAGAAACAGATTGAGAGATTTGTTAGGCATGTACCAGTTCAGGTCTCCTTGACCTCTTCCTCTAGCTCATCTAGCTCTCAAGATGACGCTACCAAAAAGGGGGAGAGTGTTGAGAGACAAAGCCAAAGACAGGAAACCCAAGGTCAAGCTCTTACTTCTTTGAGCTCAAGATATCCAATGCAACAAGTTGCTATCTTCCCTGAGCCTCCTCCAGTTGTCTTTCAAGTGGATCAAAGGATGCTTCAGGATCTAAATAGGTTCTTCAACAAGTTCCTTTTGGAATCCCTCATAGAACAGCCTAGCCCAGATATGTCTGTGATTTACTTTGGAGCTCAAGAGCTTCAGAGGTTGAATGCACCTCCTACCACTGTTGAGGAAGTTGGTCAACCTAAGGCCCAAGTGGAACCTGAGATTAATTTCGAAGGGGAAATAGGACTGATGGCCCAGCAACTGAAACAGTTGGGACAGAAGGTGTATTTTCACAGACTTCCGAAGCACAATTCAAAGCCTCGAAAGAACAAGCTCAAACTTCTGAAGCTGAGATTGCTGCTGCGGAAGGGCTATTTTCTCTTTCCGATGATCTAATAGTCACAGATGCAATTCTGGAACTTGCATCTGAGGTTAATAGGGAGGACTTTCTCAGCCAACCATTGGCTATAACATTTGCATTGACTCCAGCTCCTACCTCTACCATCCAACCTAGATCTTCTATCCAAGAACCCCCAAAGTCTAGCACTTCCGAAGACATAAAAGGCAAGAGGAAGATGACTTCAGAAGAGCTTCAGGAAGAAGAAAGGTTGGAGAAGCTCAAAAGGAAATGTAGACTACCAACTGGGAAACTGTTAGCTGCAAGTACTAAAGCAGCTGCAGCCAACCAGGAGGCAGTCAACAATCAAAAAAGGGTAGAGGTTATAGACATACTTGTCAGTCTAGGGGCTGCTTCGGAAGATGTACTCCTGCTACCATTAAGGAGCTGATGATAGAGCTGGAAAAGGCAACCTTGCTGCAAAAACAGCAAAAAGAAGAGGCTGAAGGTTGGCCTTAGAAGAAGAAAGGCAGAGAAAGGAAAAGGAAGCTGATCTGCAGCTCAGGAGAGAAAGGATCACTTTTCTACTCTCCAGAGGATTCTCTCAAGAGGAATTGTCTCCACACAACAGTGATACGATCTTATGGCTCTTCAACAAAGAGCAAGATCAAAGGAGAAGAAAGAAAGAGAGCTGCAAGGGAGAAGCTTGTGGAAAGGAGAGAAGAAAGAAGAAGAAGCTGGACTGTCTGCCGCCAAGAAGATAGGTGAGAAAGCTTGGATGAAAAGTTATCTCAAAGCTCACGGCTTCTCTGGCAGGCAGGTGGGTCCCATGTCTGAGAAGACTCTCCAACGACATGTCAGTGACGTCAAGGCTGACATTCGTGCGGGGGAGAAGGAAAGAGATGTTTAGAAGGGGACAGGGGATGACTTTCAAAGCAACCTCTCAACCCAAAATCCTAACCCAACCTCAACCTAACCTATACCCTTTCCCTTCCCAATCAAAACTGAACCCACTTCTGAACCATTCACCCCTGAACCTACACCATCACACCCACCAACCTCTTCACCTCAACCACCTAAACTACCCATCATCCAACCCAAACCTTAGCCAGATCCCAAACTCCTAAACCTACCCAACAACCAATCAAACCATCCCCTCAGCCTTCCAAACATCTCTCTATGGAGGAATTCAAGGCGATCAAGACTAAGCTCATCAACTGTACAACTCTGAGTGACATCTCTTGTGAGGAGGATTCAGTCAACTTGACTTATGTTGATGGATACTCAAGTTCCCTCACAAGAGATGAGTTTCTTGATCTGCCCAGAGGAACTTTGGACCAAGCTGCAAAACTCCTTGGCCTCAATTCTGATACATTGAATGAAGAAGAAAAGAAGCTGAGGAGAAAGCTGGTGACTCTGCTGGATACAAAGAAAGGAGACAGGGTACCAAGACAATCTCTTGTACCCAGAAAGAAGATAATCCAGTGGAGGTTCGAAGACTCTTCTCACAACTTTGTTGTTGAGAGAGAGAATGGAGAGCTCAACAGGCTGAGTGCCTCATCTCTGCTACACTTAAGCAGATTTGATATTGCTGAGTTAGCAGAGAAACCATTCTCCAACCCTTCAAACTCCGATGTAGCTGCCCACATTAGAAATCATCTAGGCAGCTTTCATATGGCTGAGCTTACTACTAGAAGCAAGGTTGAAGAGGAGTTGAAACTGAGAGAGGAGGAGGAAAGGAAAGGATCAGCAACCAAAGGCAAAGCCTTTCTTCAAATGGTTGAAGTTCCTGAACTTGAGCCCATAGTTAGATGGGAGTATGACTATAACTCCCGTCAACTAACTCTCTTCAGGGGGTCACAACAAAGGGTACATGTCATTCAAAGTGATAGACTGGATCTCCTATCCACGAATGACTTGTACAAGATTCTCAGCACTACTTCCGGGAAGAACAGAGAGACAGACAAATATCTTTTGTCCCTGGTGCTGAAAGCTTTGAGAAGCAGAAATAAGTGAAGTTTTGGTAGCATTAGCCTAGGGGGAGTTTGTTGGATCTAGAGAGGCTGTTGCAACCAAAACTAAGTCACTTAGAAGATTTTGAGTACAACATACAAAGGACTTCCGAAGCTAAGTATGAAACTTCCGAAGGAAGAAGGAGCTCTTCCGAAGTCTAAGTGTAAAATACACTTCCGAAGGAAAACTCCAACTTCCGAAGACAAAGAAGCTACTTCCGAAGATCAAGACTTAGTGTGACATCCGGTAAATTTCCGTTATCAAACTCCGTTAGTTTCGTTAAGTCTTGCATACACGTGTCGTGAGCACACACTAGTTGTCGTTTAACGTTGGTGACCTAATAATATTAAATAATGTCAAATTATTGATAATCTAATTGATTATGTAATTATTGTATTATGTTTATGTGTTTGCATGTTTTTATATGTTAATTGAGAATTAATCGCGTAACGTGGAAATGTGTGTATTAATTCGTATGTTTGTGTTTTATAAAGATAAAACATATAATTTGTTACCATGAGTTATATGTTTATTATTGTAGTTAAAAATCATTTAAAAGTGTTTAAAAGAGTGCCTTTTTAATAAAATACAAAACACAAGGGTTTAACTTGTCATTTTGCAAAGTTTAACTAAACAAAACAAACCCAAACCCTAACCCACCCATGTTGCGGCCGTGAACATCCTCTCCCACCTCTCCCTTGCGAAAATCAGCCAAGAACAAGCTTTACAACATCATTTCAATCGATTACAAGGCACACAACTCGTAGGGATCACTAATTGCAAGTTAAAACGCGGTGTTAAGGTTAGTTTATTCGAGTTTTTGTGTGTGATTCTTCATAGCCGAACCCTAATTTCGAAATTGGCCTTCATGGGGTCGAATTGATGTCTAATGTTGATGTTTATATGTTAGTTAGGTTGATTACATGTTAGTTAACGTGGATTACGTATGAATTACATGTTTTTAGTGGATTGATCATGAATCTTATGTATGAAACAAACCTAGTTCGAATTTTTGTATGATTTTGTGTGGATGATTGTTGTTTGATGATTGTGAGATGATTAGTAAGTGTATGAATGTTAGGAAATCATGAATCTTGCAAGAAATTGGTGATTTGGTGTTGATGTTCATAACTTACTAATAATAGTAACTTTATTTTACATGTAATGATGATCTAGTGATGAATTGATGTTATGGATGTGTTCATGATGATGAATAGACACTAGATTGTTGTTATGAATGCTAGAAATCTTTGAATGCATGTTGTTGGTTCATAGCTTGCCAAAAGTAGAAACTTTTGTTTATGAAGATGGTTAGATTATGGTGTTTAAGTGATGTTAATCATGTCTAGATTGTATGGAGCTTGAGATGGTATAATTATGTTGAATTCATGTATGCTTTGGATGTTTGATAGATTTTGGGATGTTCTTTCCCAAAAGGGAAACTTTATTTGTGTAAAGTTTGATGTATGATGATATGAACATGTTTGGGATATTAGGAGCATGTTAGTATGATCATGGATGAATTCTAAGGTGATGAATCATGTTGAATTAGTTGTATGGGATGTTTTGGATAATCATGGATGATATTTGGATCTTTGGTGATCATGTATGGTTTGGATGTTGTGTAGTAGTAGGACATCATGTAATTGGGATTGTTGGATGTTGTGTGCAATGCATATGCTTAAAGAACTTGGTTATGATCATTATACATGCTTGCGGATCTGAGGCCCCTATAGTAGGATTGGCAGGGTTTAGGATGTGAAGTGTGAAGTGGCTTCACATGGCATGTGATGAATGGTTGAACCTTGTGTGACATGTTAGTTGTATTATAATTAGTGGATATGTTAATGTTCTAGATTCGCATGACTTGTATAGTACTTGATTGTATGATGATCTAAGTGATACACCTGGTTGATATAACATATGTATGATACTATTTGAATGTTAATCATGTGTATTGTATGTGCTCATTGGCTTTATTTGAATTATAACTCATAATGTCACCAACGGGTCAAACGGGTCAACTAGGTCAAACGTGTCTATTTGTCTGGAAGCTTGAGTCTTTGGTTTTGGTATGATTAGGGTTTCACATGTCTTTATTTACACGTACTTATGTACTCACATGATCTAGGTAACCTTGAAGGTTGGCTATCCTCTCGTTTCTCAAATAAACCCTAAGTACTCTTTGCATACATCAGGTGAGTTCATGCCCCACGCTTTATTTAATCTCTTTTGGGGGAGATAGCATACTGGTATTTTACGAACGCTTTTAATATTTAAGTTGTGTATAATATTGATATAGTGCTATTTATCATGGGAAAAGTCCTCACACTTTCGAATTGTTAATATTTATTAGCGGGGAAACTTGGGTAGTACTACTGGGTCTGACGAGCCCCACCTGTGTGACTCGAGGTCAACCGGGTGCAATTTGTCCTACTGAACATTGTCACGACATGGTAAGTCGTGACAGGAGGCAACAACTATCACAGTCAGCTTCAATTGCGAAATCACTATGTATTAATATTTGCTGTTAATAGACTAGCTATCTATTACAATACACTGCTTATATATATCACAACTGTTTATATGTTTACTGAACTCAAACTCTTGAACTCACCAACCTATGTGTTGACATTTTAGTATGCTTTTCTCAGGTCATTAAGCTGCTTGCCTCTAGGAGCACTCCACGGTTCACTTGCATACTAAGACTCGGTTTTCAAGACATTAGCATTTTTAATGATTATGGTTTACTATTTTGGGTTGGCACATGTTTTGCCATATTTATACTTTTAGTTGTTTGGGTTGTTTTCAAAACGCTTCCGCACTGTTTCAAACTAAATCTTTGGTTGTTTTATTTACTTGTGGCATATAGAGTCGTTCTATGTAACTACTGACTGTGATCCTGGTTTGTTCACACGCCTCGCGGTAAAACCCCGCACGTGGATTTTGAGGGTGTGACAGATTGGTATCAGAGCCATTGGTTATAGGGAACTAGGTTGCATACACACTAGACTATAACCGCACACAGTTAGTTAGTTACCTGTACTTTATTTTCATCTACTGTATACTCATTGGCATACACGTCACACTATCTGCAGCATGGCATCGTCATCAAGAGCTTCTGGAAAACGACCTGCGTCACCTGCGTGATCCGAGTCCCCACCTCCTGCACCTGTACCTGATGATGGACTCGACTGGCCTCGTTTGATTATCCTCGAGGGGAGTTTGACTGGGATCAACCTTTCGCGTTGATGAAGCGTGACCCCCCAAGGGACTGGAGCTTTTATCTTAGGTTTGTCAACCACCTCATGTATAGGGAACGCGTGCCCGAGCCGAGACCCAGAACGAGAGGTAGCTCTGATCAGGCAGTGCCTTCACTACCCCGGACGGTGCAGTCCAACGAGCAGTTGATTGCTGCATTGGTGGCAGCATTAGATACAGAACAGCATCGAGTCAGGCGACTCATTAGCGACGTTTGTACACTACAGACCGAGGTGTACAACCTAAGGCATAAGATGGATGAGCTTGATGGGCGTCATGGAGAGACCCTAGACGGGTGCTACCAAATGAGGGACGGGATCGTAGCCCTCAGTGGACGCGTGGCTACTCGCGAGCAGAGGGATGCTGTGGTTGATGATAGGATTGCTGCTTTGGAGGCACAGCTAGCAGCACTCCAGATTGCTATGGCTCCTGCACCTGCAGAGGAACCTGAGGAGGAAGAACCTGAGGAGGAGGAGGAACCTGAAGAGGAGGAACCTGAAGAGGAGGAGGATGAGAGTGATGGATCTGATATTGTCGATTGATTTTCTTACATGACTTGGACTACCTAGTGTTTTCTTTGAAACCTATGTGGGAAGGGTTGTTTCCACACGAACGACAAACTTAAATTTTGACATTGATGAATACATTGTGGCTTATTTGCAATTTATTTACTTTGGTTATTATTTTTGTTATGAATGTTGTGGTTGTGATGACTTATTATTCCTTTATTGTTTACTGTACTTCGATGAGATAAATGTGTTTGATGTTACTCATTATTGTATTTGTGGATGTAAAGTGAACAATGGACGCACGTGGACGTGGTCGTGGACGTGGTCGTGGGCGCGGTCGTGGACGTGGCGCCGGAGACCAAGGCGCCGGAGATCATGGCGTTGGTGCCGTTAATATGACCCCTGCTGAGTTAACTGCCCTGATTCAGGCAGCAGGTGGCTGCTGCCCAAGCGGGACAGCCAGCAGGTAAACAATGATTGAAAAATTAAACCGAATATCTTGCATAACCGTATAGGTTGTCTGATCAATAACTGTTGTGTTAAAGCAGGACCACCAGCATGTACTTATAAGTCCTTCATGGACTGTAAGCCCATACCTACAGCGGTACCGAAGGCGCTGTGGGACTAGTACGCTGGTTCGAGAAGACGGAGTCCGTATTCTCCAAGTGCAACTGTCCACCTGCTGATCAGGTGAAATATGCCACCGGGACCCTGGAGGGTGCTGCCTTATCCTGGTGGAATGCCCAAGTTCAGATGTTGGGGCAAGCATTGGCTAATGGACTGCCGTGGGCCGAGTTCAAAACCATGATGACCGAGGAGTACTGTCCTCGCAATGAGGTGCAAAAGTTGGAGATAGAGTTCTGGCAACTGAAAATGCAGGGCTCAGAAATCGAGGCTTACACCACTAGAAACTCACGAGCTAGCAACATTATGCCCGGGAATGGTAAATGAGATGCACAAGAGGATCGAGCACTACATACGGGGACTTGTACCCGAAATACAGAGTATGGTAACTGCTTCTAATCCAGCCACCATACAGCAAGCCATTCAGTTAGCCCATAAGCTAACTGACCAAGCGTGGAACAGGGTCGTCTACCCAAGCGGGGCGCCGTGGCAAGCGTGCCCGATAACAAAAGAAAGTGGGATGGTAGTAGTAACACCAAAGCATCATCATCTCTGGCGGTCAACCTCAACCTCAGCAGCAACAACAACCGGTCCAACAACAACGGAGGTTCGACAACAATCGTAACTTCAACCAAACGACTGCAACTAATCAAGGACCCAGTGGTTATGGTGGAAGACACCCGAAGTGCAACCGGTGCAACTATCATCACGTGGGACGATGTGATAGCTTCAAATGTCAGCGTTGTGGTAAAATTGGACACGCTGCGAAGGATTGCCGTGGCGAGCTGGTTAGGAGGACGCAACAACCCCAGGAAACTCCTAAGGGTTGTTTTGAATGTGGAAAAGAGGGGCACTACAAGCGAAATTGCCCACAATTGAGGAGAAATGGAAATGGCAACAATGGAAATGGACACAACAACAACAACAATAACAACAACAACAATGGTAACAACAACGGTGGAAATGGCAATGGTAATGGTGGTAATAAGGAAGGAACAAAGGGAGAGCCTTCGTCATTGGCTCAGGTGAGGCTCTAAATGATCCTACAACTGTTACTGGTAGATTCTCTGTTAATGGTTGCTTTGCTACAGTACTATTTGATACTGGAGCTGATAGGAGTTTCGTGTCCTTAAAATTCTGTAGTCTTTTAAGTGATATACCCTCCGCCCTAGAATCTAAATACACCGTAGAGTTGGCTGACGGTAAACAGATTCACGTAACTCATATCCTTAAAGACTGTAAGATAGAGCTTGCTGGTCATACTTTCGTTATACATCTTATGCCTGTTACTCAAGGGAGTTTTGATGTTGTGATAGGCATGGATGGCTTTCTAGCAAGCAAGCAGAAGTTATATGTCATGAAAAGATCATACGAATTCCTGTTGATGACACAATTCTGACAGTCCGAGGTGATAGGAGTGGTGCTGTGATAGGCATCATCTCGTTCATGAAAGCCCAAAAGTTACTACGAAAGGGTCGTGTGGCTGTTCTAGCACTTGTGACTGATAAGCAGGCGAGGAAAGAAGAATGGAGGATATTCCCATAGTGCGCGAGATTTTCCAGAGGATCTTCCTGGATTACCACCTCATCGTCAAGTGGAATTCCAAATTGAGCTAACTCCCGGCGCAGCCCCGATTGCTAGAGCACCTTATCGATTAGCACCGAACGAACTACAGGAGTTGTCGTCACAACTCCAGGAGCTATTAGATAAGGGCTTTATTCGCCCAGTACATCACCCTGGGGAGCCCCTGTCCTGTTTGTGAAGAAGAAGGATGGCACGTTTCGGATGTGTATTGACTATAGGGAGCTAAATAAAGTAACAGTCAAGAACCGATACCCTCTACCCGTATCGATGACTGTTTGACCAACTTCAGGGATCAAGTTACTATTCGAAGATTGACTTGAGATCTGGCTATCATCAACTCAGAGTACGCGAAGAAGACATTTCCAAAACCGCGTTTCGTACCCGCTACGGTCATTATGAGTTCTTGGTCATGCCTTTTGGGTTGACAAATGCACCTGCTGTGTTCATGGACCTCATGAACCGTGTGTGCAAACCCTACCTCGATCAGTTTGTCATTGTGTTTATCGATGATATACTGATATATTCCAGGACCAAGGAAGACCATGAGGAGCATTTGCGGATGATTTTAGAGCTGCTGAAAAGGAACAGCTGTACGCCAAATTCTCTAAGTGTGACTTTTGGATACGCGAGGTGCAATTCTTAGGTCATATTGTTAATGAGAAAGGGATACATGTTGATCCTGCCAAATTGAGGCGATCAAGAATTGGACCAACCTAAAACGCCGAGTGAAATAAGAATTCTTGGGATTAGCAGGTACTATCGGCGATTCATAGAGGGATTCTCTAGATGCACAACCCTCACAGCTTTGACTCACAAGGCAAAGCAAAGAAGAGCAAAGGGAATACAAGCAGGGGAAGATGAGGAGATCGCGACTCAATACGACAAGTTCAAGATCTGAGAACTACAACATGCTGATCGCGATGGGACACATACAAATGAAAGCCAAGAATCGGCTTTTCAATCGTTAAAGCAGAAGCTATGTACCGCGCCGATACTAGCACTGCCAGAGGGGACGGATGATTCGTGGTGTATTGTGATGCATCCATTCAAGGCTTGGGTTGTGTCTTAATGCAGCGAGACAAAGTGATAGCCTACGCCTCGAGACAATTAAAAGTTCATGAGAAGAACTATACTACTCATGACTTAGAATTGGGTGCAGTAGTCTTTGCCTTAAAGATTTGGAGACATTACTTGTACGGTACCAAGTGCACAATCTACACACGATCACAAGAGTCTTCAACATATCTTTGAGCAAAAGGAATTGAATATGAGGCAACGACGTTGGGTGGAGCTGCTAAACGACTATGATTGCGCTATTAAATACCATCCGGGAAAGGCGAATGTGGTTGCTGATGCCTTAAGCCGGAAGGAAACAGCTAAACCCAGACGGCGAGCCTTACAGCTCACTATCAGTACTCAACTGCCTGAACAAGTTAAGGAGGCACAGGTAGAAGCTTTGAAAGCAGAGAATATTGGTTCTGAGTCGTTAGGGAATGGATAAACAGCTGGTGATGAAGGAAGATGGAATTCGATATTTCATGGATAGACTTTGGGTGCCTGCCTATGGAAATCTGAGAGACCTGGTTATGAGTGAGGCACACAAATCTAAGTATTCTATACATCCTGGATCCGATAAAATGTATCATGATCTGAAGGCGCACTATTGGTGGCCTAATATGAAAGCGGATGTGGCTACGTATGTGAGCAAGTGCTTGACCTGCTCGAAGGTAAAGGTGGAGTATCAAAAGCCATCCGACTATTGCAGCAACCCGAGATACCGATGTGGAAATGGGAACAAATCTCCATGGATTTTATTACCAAGCTGCCCAGGACTAGTACTGGTTGTGATACAATATGGGTTATTGTGGATCGATTGACAAAATCTGCTCATTTTCTTGCTATAAAGGAAACTGACAAGATGGAGAAGTTAACCCGCCTGTACCTCAAGGAGATCGTTTCCAGACACAGTGTACCGATCTCAATCATCTCTGATCGTGACGCTCGTTTCACGTCACACTTTCTGGCAATCATTGCAGAAATCTTTGGGAACACGATTAGATATGAGTACTGCTTACCCGCATCACACCCAAACGATGGCCAGAGTGAGCGTACCATACAGACGTTGGAAGATATGCTACGTGCTTGTGTAATTGATTTCGGGAATAACTGGGAAGTTCACCTGCCATTGGTGGAATTTTCTTATAACAACAGTTATCACACTAGCATACAAGCAGCACCTTTCGAGGCTTTGTATGGGAGAAAATGTAGATCACCTGTTTGTTGGGCGGAAATTGGCGATAGTCAACTGACTGGTCCCGAGTTGATTCATGAAACAACTGAGAAGATCGTACAGATACGGAACCGTATGGCAGCAGCGCGAGACCGACAAAAGAGTTATGCTGATAAAGACGGAAACCTTTAGAGTTTCAGGTTGGTGACAAGGTTTTGTTGAAAGTTTCACCATGGAAAGGCGTAGTTCGGTTTGGCAAGCGAGGGAAGCTAAACCCGAGGTACGTTGGACCATTTGAAATAGTGGAAAGAATAGGTCCAGTGGCCTATCGTCTAGCCCTACCTGATTCGCTAAGTGGAATCCATGATGTATTTCATGTATCAAACTTGAAGAAATGCATAACTGATGAAACGATGGTCGTACCACTGGAGGAGGTTCAAGTGGATGAGCAACTACGTTTTATTGAAGAACCAGTGGAGGTGATGGACCGTGAGGTGAAAACACTTAAGCAGAGCAAGATACCTATTGTCAAATCCGTTGGAATTCGCGGCGTGGACCGGAATTCACATGGGAACGGGAAGATCAAATGAAGCTTAAGTATCCTCATCTATTCGAGAAGACGATGTCTGCAGACGAAGGTATTGATTTAAATTTCGGGACGAAATTTCTTTCAACATGGGGATGATGTGACAACTCATCCAAAACTCACTCGATTTCGATTTCTGTGTGCCAATGCAGTAGACCAGTGATGGAACACTCTCACCATGTAACGCAATTTTCGGGACGAAAATTCTTTCAACATGGGGATAATGTGACATCCGGTAAATTTCCGTTACCAAACTCCGTTAGTTTCGTTATCTTGCATACACGTGTCGTGAGCACACACTAGTTGTCGTTTAACGTTGTGACCTAATAATATTAAATAATGTCAAATTATTGATAATCTAATTGATTATGTAATTATTGTATTATGTTTATGTGTTTGCATGTTTTTATATGTTAATTGTGAATTAATCGCGTAACGTGGAAACGTGTGTATTAATCCGTATGTTTGTGTTTTTAAAGATAAACATATAATTTGTGACCATGAGTTATATGTTTATTATTGTAGTTAAAAATCATTTAAAAGTGTTTAAAAGAGTGCCTTTTTAATAAAACACAAAACACAAGGGTTTAACTTGTCATTTTACAAAGTTTAACTAAACAAAACAACCCAAACCCTAATCCACCACCCCATTCGGCCGCAACCTCTCCTCTCTCCCTCTCCATCTTCGAAAATCAGCCAAGAACAAGCAATTTTGTGGGGTTTTGGTTCGATTACAAGATACATAACACTTAGGAAGCATCGATTTCAAGCAATTACACGTTAAAGTTAGATTTTTCTCATGTTTTGTGATGTTCTTCATAGTGGCCGAACCCTAATTTCGAAATGGCCTTCATGGGGTCGAATTTGATGTCTAATGTTGATGTTTATATGTTAGTTAGGTTGATTACATGTTAGTTAACGTGGATTATGTATGAATTACATGTTTTTAGTGGATTGATCATGAATCTGTGTATGAAACAAACCCTAGTTCGAATTTTTGTATGATTTTGTGTGGATGATTGTTGTTTGATGATTGTGAGATGATTAGTAAGTGTATGAATGTTAGGAAATCATGAATCTTGCAAGAAATTGATGATTTGGTGTTGATGTTCATAACTTACTAATAATAGTAACTTTATTTTGCATGTAATGATGATCTAGTGATGGATTGATGTTATGGATGTGTTCATGATGATGATAGATACTAGATTGTTGTTATGAATGCTAGAAATCTTTGAATGCATGTTGTTGGTTCATAACTTGCCAAAAGTAGAAACTTTTGTTTATGAAGATGGTTAGATTATGGTGTTTAGGTGATGTTAATCATGTCTAGATATTGTATGGAGCTTGAGATGGTATAATTATGTTGAATTCATGTATGCTTTGGATGTTTGATAGATTTTGGGATGTTCTTTCCCAAAAGGGAAACTTTATTTGTGTAAAGTTTGATGTATGATGATATGAACATGTTTGGGATATTAGGGACATGTTAGTATGATCATGGATGAATTCTAAGGTGATGAATCATGTTGAATTAGTTGTATGGGATGTTTTGGATAATCATGGATGATATTTGGATCTTTGGTGATCATGTATGGTTTGGATGTTGTGTAGTAGTAGGACATCATGCTTGGGTCTGGTAATTGATTGTTGTGATGTTGTGAATGCAATGCATATGCTTAAAGAACTTGGTTATGATCATTATACACGCGTGCGGATCTGAGGCCCCTACTTAGTAGGATTGGCAGGGTTTAGGATGTGAAGTCGTGAGTGGCTTCACATGGCATGTGATGAATGGTTGAACCTTGTGTGACATGTTAGTTGTATTATAATTAGTGGATATGTTAATGTTCTAGATTCGCATGACTTGTATAGTACTTGATTGTATGATGATCTAAGTGATACACCTGGTTGATATAACATATGTATGATACTATTTGAATGTTAGTCATGTGTGTTGTATGTGCTCATTGGCTTTATTTGGATTATAACTCATAATGTCACCAACGGGTCAAACGGGTCAACTAGGTCAAACGTGTCTATTTGTCTGGAAGCTTGAGTCTTTGGTTTTGGTATGATTAGGGTTTCACATGTCTTTCATTTACACGTACTTATGTACTCGCATGATCTAGGTAACCTTTGAAGGTTGGCTATCCACTCGTTTCTCAAATAAACTCTAAGTACTCTTTGCATACATCAGGTGAGTTCATGCCCCACGCTTTATTTAATCTCTTTTGGGGGAGATAGCATACTGGTATTTTACGAACGCTTTCAATATTTAAGTTGTGTATAATATTGATATAGTGCTATTTATCATGGGAAAAGTCCTCACACTTTCGAATTGTTAATATTAATAGCGGGGAAACTTGGGTAGTACTACTGGGTCTGACGAGCCCCACCTGTGTGACTCGAGGTCAACCGGGTGCAATTTGTCCTATTGAACATTGTCACGACATGGTAAGTCGTGACAGGAGGCAACAACTATCACAGTCAGCTTCAATTGCGAAATCACTATGTATTAATATTTGCTGTTAATAGACTAGCTATCTATTGCAATACACTGCTTATATATCACAACTGTTTATATGTTTACTGAACTCAAACTCTTGAACTCACCAACCTATGTGTTGACATTTTAGTATGCTTTTCTCAGGTCATTAGGCTGCTTGCCTCTAGGAGCACTCCACGGTTCACTTGCATATTAAGACTCGGTTTTCAAGACATTAGTATTTTAACGATTATGGTTTACTATTTTGGGTTGGCACATGTCTTGCCATATTTATACTTTAAGTTGTTGGGTTGTTTTCAAAACGCTTCCGCACTGTTTTAAACTAAATCTTTGGTTGTTTTATTTTACTTGTGGCATATAGAGTCGTTCTATGTAACTACTGACTGTGATCCTGGTTTGTTCACACGCCTCGCGGTAAAACCCCGCACGTGGATTTTGAGGGTGTGACAATATAATATATATATATATATATATATATATATATATATATATACATATATATATATATATATATATATAATATGTATATATATATATATATATATATATATATATATATATATGGTAGAGCTCATTTGTAAACCAAAAAAATTTGTGAAAACTTTTAAACTAAATCCATACCGTTGATTTGGAGAATATGAAATCGATTGATTTTTTAGAACTCATAATTTAATCTTAACCAATCAATATTTTTTCAACTTTATACATTAAAAATTACGAAAAGGGTATAATTGTAAAAGATTAAGGTACCATTTGATATGCAGGATTTAAAGTCGTAATCGAATGAACCATTGAGAGTATATTTTTTCCACCACCACTTGCAACCACCTTGGGTAACCACCGTACATCACTATCGCCCCCACCACCCATCACCACCACCGTCCACCATTACCATCCGCCACCATCGGTCACCACCACCACCATCGGTCATCACCATCATGACCACTTTTGTATTCCATTCTATTTTTTTCCTACCTAACAAAGAACATAATGTTATGATTCATTTCAATCCCAAATAAGTAACCAAACATGATAATGAGATGTAAAAATTCATTCTATTCATTTGTCCATTCCATTCTTTTATCCATTCTATTCACTCATCCGTTCACTTCATTCTTCCATTTCATTACTTAATTCTATTACCTCCATTTCATTCCATAATCTCATACCAAATAGATCCTAAATATTTTCTCTCCAATTAATCCACTAATAAATTTACCTTTTCTTATATACATTTATTTTTTACATATATGTTAACATAAACTAATCATGTTTTTCTAAATATATTAAACATAAAATATACCTTTATATTTAGGGTACAACTCTTTTTTATGCGTTATGGTACAAGTTATTTTTGCATGCGGTGGGGTTACTTATACCTAATTTGAGCTCCGAAAAGACTTTTCTAAAGAGAAAGAGTAGGTATGGCCGGCGGTTGTAGCACCACCAGCGATGGCCTACTCACAAACGGTTGGTGTTAACGGTAAAGGAATGCCCATTGCATGTTTTCAGTGGTTGTCGGTGTTTGCGACTGGTGATTGCTATCACCAGTGACGCCGCTTATCCTCCTTAGTGTTATGTTTATAGTTATGGTGGTATAGTGGCCCTTATGATATTTGGAGGTGTGTGATAGTGCTCTTACCGACGATTACGATAAGGACCATTTAGGTTTCCAGAACTAGTTGTCCTGCTGCTAGGGGGGCCATCGCCTGGTTGTTTTCTAGCTGGTGCGTGTTGTGCCCTCCCGACCATTATTTTATTTTGGTGTGTCTGCCCCTCAACGTTGTCACTAGCGTTGGCTCACTCTAGTCTTGAGCTTGATTTGATGGTGGCAGTGGTGACAATGGTTATGGTGGTTAGGTTGATTTAAGGTACGTCAATGATAATGAGGTTTGCCTCATCCAAGACTGATTTTGGTTAGCTATATTGTTTGTATCATAGTAGAGATGCCGATGATGACGAGATATCTTTAATCCGAGTCTAGCTGTGTTTAGGTATGCAGCTACAGTTGAAAAGTGGATCTGATCCTAGTTAGTACTCAATTATTATTACTATAAGCTGTTTGTTGTTATTGTGTCTGTTTGTCCATGATTGAATTCGAAAAATTATGTTAGTTTTGAAAACATTTGAATTTTTATTTTTTGATTGTCATAAATTACCCTTTCTTCCTATCAAATTATCCCAAAAATTTTGAAAATATGACCAAAATGCCATATTATCTACAAGAAATTGATTTAATTATCTAAGTGCCTAGATTTGTTATCGTGGTTTTTAAGATATTTATGATTTCTAAAATGATACTATTTTCCGGGGGTTAAATTTTTATCAAAACTCAATTTATTCTTCAAAACTTACAGAACTAATAATTAACTATTTTTCAATTATCTAAGTGACCACTAAGTAGTTTTTCAATTTTATAAATTAATAATCAAAGAAAAGGTATAATAGTAAAAACTTACATATCTCGTATTTAATTAATTAACTAATTAATTTATCGTTTATCTCGTATCTAATGTTACATTTTTGCACATATGTTAACATGAATTGATCATGTTTTTATATATACACTAAACAAAACTTTTATTAATATGAATGTAAAATTTCTATATGTAAATGTTTACAATAACTATTAAGTATTTACATATGTGTAAACAACTTTACAGATTAATATCTTAAACATTAAAAGTGATCTTGAATATAGATGTCAACTTTTTTAGTATAAAGTTTTAGAATAACTATTGACATATGTGTAAAACAAATAAACAAAGATGAAAGTTTATTTATAAATTTGTCAATATTCATATTGATCATTCAATTTTCAAACTAATAAGCATTTATATACATGTAGATTTTATACTCATAATTTACTTTATACACAAACCCTATGTACATATATGTAATTCCACAAAATGGTATAATTTTTTTACATGTACGTATGCATAGAAAATAGATGTCTTGAGTTGGTCCTTTATACATATATGTAAAATTGATGTTTTATAAATGGGTAAACCAACTATTTTAATTTATATAAATCCTTTACCTTAATGTCTAGAATTGCTCCATTCTAACATTTTCTTTAAAATAATACAGATTAATATAAATACAATCGTAATTAGCATGACACTTCTTTGCTACAGCCATCAATTACATTGATTTACATATATGTAAACCTATATAAAAACATAAGCAATTCAAAAGTTATAAATATATTAATTACCGGGAGTAAAAATGAGATTCATTTTAACTTTTCATACAAGTAACATGAATTTCACTTTACTCAGCGACACATTATCATAATATTAACCAAAAAGTACAACGGGTTGATTTCTTTAACGCTTTTTTGTGTAGACGTCTTCGATCGAAAAACATTATGTCTACCATTTCTTTGGAATTAAGCATGTACATAAAAGATGCTACCGCTTTCATCCAAAATATCAACAAGTGCAAAATTTCACTTAATTATTTAAAATGATTTTGAATAAAAACATAACTCTTAATTTGGAAAGCATGAACATTAACATTTCATCTAAAATATTCAAATGAAGGGTAACAACAAACTAACTCGTTATTCAAATCAAAACAAAAAAAACTATATAATCATCACTGCACATGTAGAACTTCTTCACTAGCATAAATAATCTTTTGTTTTCAGTTTTAGTTTTGAGCAGTATTTAGTTTTATATTTGAAAATCTATAATTCTAATAAAACAAGTTTTTTAAAATCACATGTCATTCTCTTAACCTACCTCTTTGCCACTTGTCATTTTTATGTACATCATCATCTTATTTTTCCCTCCAAAATGGTATTATAGTAATTTAAAAATTAAAACTAATTTGTCTCTCTTATTAAAGATTAATTTTATTAATTGTAATATTTCTCTCTCTCCTTTTGATTTTTTAAAATCAATGTATTTTTTAAAATTAGATTTTATTAAGAAAATAAAAAATCACATTTAAAATTAAAATAGAACTAATAATAATTTTTTTTATAATATGAAATTTTCAAAAACACTAAACCTTTTTCAAACAAAATATTTTAAATTCGTCCTTTTTTAAAAAATTATAAAATTTGTGAACCTTTCTAAAAACAATCTTATTAAAACAACCAGAATAATTACAAATCAGAGTTTTTAATAAACGAAATTTTTATAAAAATAAACTCTTTTAAAAAAGAATCTTATTACGAATGTTTAAAAATAAAACTATTTAGATAAGATAGTTAAAAAAATAATATAATTGTTTTATTTTCTTGAACTATTATGTATATAAAATTCATATCTTATATTAAAATATCGTATTATAAATCTTTGTGTTTATTACTAATTATAATCCGTTTAATAAATGGGTTTCTAGCATACCTATCTATATATATATCTGTCTATTTGTCTATCAATCTATCTATAATAAAGAAAAAATAAGATAATACATAACACAATCGTATGCATCATTTTACTAACTTTCTCATTTCTCTATATTATTAAAATTAATATTGAATACTAATAATATTACTCATACCATTTTCAAATTAAAAAAATATATAATTTAAAAAATTGTAAATATATTTATTAAACAAAATTTTTAAAATCAAAAAAGCAACAAACTTTTTTAAAATAACCATTTTACTTAAAGCAAAATGTTAAAAACCACAATTTTTTTATAAAACAAAAGTTTAAGAAGAATATATTATTGTTTATTTACTTAAAATAGTTATTTATAAGTAATTTAATCATATTTTATCTTCAAACATAGTTTTATAATTCATAATTTTTTTATTAATTATTTAATAATTTATTTATTCAACCCGTGTAATACACGGGATATTAACCTAGTTTGATATATAAAGAATATGAGTTATTAAGATTAAGATCATTCAATTCCCGCACTTAATCTTCAAGTTTTAATCTTTTACGTGGCTTTAAGTTCAAAGAAAAAAAATGGTATAATGGATCCTGGAGATAGAGTGGGAGGTTTTTAGAGAGTTTAACTTGGGGTAAAAGAAGGACCCATAAATCTTTTTATCCAGAATTGTCAAATCTTAAAATTTAATGTCAAGATTCATATTCTCAAATATTTTTCAGAAAAATAATAAATTATACTATTCCATTCATATCCGAGAATTTTAGTCCATAATAATCAATTGATTGCTTTAAGGAACACCAAATCATTTACGATTGAAAATTAATTTTGAAAGCGATGGTGGAACATATTCGTAGAAACCGTAGTTGATTGATTTTTTCCTTTTGAAAGGAATATCTATATTGAATCAATAAATCACATTAGACTATACAAAATCAATCTTATTAAGAAAAGAAAAGTAAAATTACCTTAGTGAGAGCTAGGGCTGATACAAGAATCATAGACCAAATAAATAGAGCCAATTGCAACTTCATATTTACTAGAAAGAGAAATAATTTAAATTTTCATTAGAGAGTGAGTAATGTAGGAGATGTTAAATATCTGAATGAGTAAATTACAAATATTGTCTTTTAAGTATTATTAAAATTATGGTTTTTATCCTTAAACTTTATTAAGTACACTGATCGTCTTTTATTTGAAAATTTATCACATTTTCTATGCTTTACACTAACTGAAATTAACTTTTTCTGTTAGTTTACTAGTAAATGACTATTTTACACTTGTACTTTAAATGACGAAATGTATAACTTATAGTAATGATTTATTTTCTCTTTTTTTTAAATTTTATTTACTTACTTTAATTCTTCCTATTTTTCTCCTCACTTTATCATTCAAACTTAATAACTTATTTCAAATATTATTATACAATTAGTTTTAATCTTTTTTTACAAAATAATCTTATTATAGATATTTTTATTTGTTAAATTTTAGTTATTTATTTTTCTCATAAAAACAATAAAAAGTAGACAACTTACATTCAAAACTAATAAAAAGAATTACAATGTTAATCGAATTTCCTTGCTCCGTTAGTATATGAGATCGTGGAAGCCTATAATCGTGTAGGCTTTTATTTTGTGTGCTCTTATTGTTATTCTTAATTTTTTATTGTGATTTAATATATTATATATAAGCTATTTAATACAGATAATTATATGTATACTACAAATCACATATTCTAATTCATGATCCATAGTGTACAACTCTTATGCATCCTAAAATTCTTGCTCTGTCTAGTTTTCTTATATAAGCTACAAATATCATTTAGAGAGTTTTTTTGATAAAAAAACTACTTTTTATGTTAGTAAATTATTTATGTAAATTTATTTATGTTATTAATATTTTGTAGGAGACTTTGGTATGCCTTTTAGTACAAAGAAAAAATTGTTTTTCACGATTTTAGTATACATGTATATTTAATTTATTATATATGTCATTAACTTTTTTGCAGTCTTTTATTACCATAAATATTTCTTGGATCAAACATGTGACATAATATTATTAAGTTATATTTTTTAACGATTATATGTCAAACTAGCTTTAGTAAACCCGTGTATTACACGGTTTAAATAAATAAAATATTAATATAATAAATTTATTAATTAAACGATGATATTCTAAGATATGATATGACTGAAATAAAAAAAACGGTAATATCAACTTTTTAAAATTTTGTTTTTAAATTTCTTTTATTGAAAATAAATATTTTGTTTTAAAACAAACCGTATTAAAAATGTCATTTATAAAAGTTTTCTTATTACAACTCCCAAATTTGATAATTTAAAAATATCAATTTATTTAGATATAACCTTAATAAAAAAATTTCTTTCTTAATTATTATTTATTAAAAAGTATTAAAATAATATTATTAGTAATTAAGGTAATTATTTAATAGGAGAGAGAGACGGGAAAATATTGATGAGAATAATTGTGGTGCTAACACGTGTCATCCCAATGATTGTGGTGCTGACACGTGACACCCCATTTACCCTTTTATTAGAGTAGGAAGATTATCATCTTACAACGACACGCCTGTTTTAGCTTGCTAATCTAGATTTATATCGTTGTAAAGTGTTGTGAATCTTACAGCCGCGTGAAGCTCTTACAACAACTTAATATATTTATTTAATTGTTTAATATGATTTCGTATAGATTCTAATAAACACATTATGTGCGTGAATTATTATAAAAATTAAAACAACTTAAATTTATAAGCATGCTAATTTCGATATTATTTCTTTTAAACTATATGTTATAAGAAGTGTAGTTTTATAGTTGCTCTTAAAACTAGCCACTAGAATTCTAATCAGTTTTTAAACGGTCATTAAAAACCAATCGTCATATAATAAAAACTAATTTTTAGATTAATTAACCTAGAAATAAATTTAAATATGAAAGGGGCACCAATAATGGATACACTAAATTTAAATATGAAAGGGGCACCTTAATGTTATTTAATAAATATTATTTATGCAATATAACTGTAAGGCCCCGTTCCCGAGACGCTCACAGCTGGTCAATTATCGCACATCATTCTCACATACACATACACATATATAGCAAGCACAAGTCATCATAGAACATAACCGACTCTCCGCGGAACAGCAGGGGTTCGAAGGCGGCAACCCCTGACAGCGGGTCCTAGGGGCACCAGCCCCTAGTGGGGTCTAAGGGGCAACGTCCCTGGCTGGGGCCGGCCTGCCAGGTCAGCGCGAAAATTTTTTATCTTAACACTTTTATATAGCACATTTCCTTATAGAAAAATCGATCTTCTTGTTAAAACCTCTTAAAATCTTGGTCATTTAGAAACGTATATTTAGTATGCATTTCCATCCCCAAACAAGTTTGAAACCTTTAAAATAGGGGATCTAGAACTCACCTGGACTCAGTGAGTAGCTTCTCAATCAAGCTTTCTAAGCAAGGGTTACACTACGCAGCCTGCAGATAAGTTAACACTCAAGGGGGTTAATTTCTGCCTAATTTCGCTGCTAATTTCGCTGCAAATTTCGCTGCAAGATCAGTAGTTTCGATGCTAGTTTCGCTGCTAGTTTCACTAGCAGTTTCCCTGGCAGTTTCGCTGGCATCTTCGCTGCCAGTTTCGCCCAACTTTCGTTGGAAAACCATGTCTGCGAAACTACCTGCGAAACGATAGTTTCGCAGGAAGATCCATAGTTTCGCAAGACGAATACATAATTTCGCTGGACGAACTCCTAATTTCGTAGAACGGGTTGAAATTACGAACCAACCCATTTTTGACCCAAAACTTCAATCTCTTACACCCAAAACCTTGGTTTATCACCCAATAAGCTATATCTAAGCTTCTTACATGTTTTCTTACACAGAAACATGAGTTTTGGGCGATTCTTTGCCACTTTCAAAAACCCCAAGCCCTAGAATCCGGGTTTACATCAAAAGGACCGATTAAACGATGTTTCTTTTACCTGGATTCTTGGTCTTTTCTTGTTGTTTGGATGCCCACGAACACCGATCTTCAATCTCTTGATCAACCGAGCCTTGAATCACCAATTCTCTCTACACTTTCTCTCTCTACTCTCTCTCTAGAAATTGAGTGTTGAGTTGCAAATGAGACTTGCTCAAGCTGATCCGTTTATATATACCGGGCGTTCCCGGGACCTTAAACTCGTCTAACACATAACCCGCGAGGTTTACTCGGTCCATACCACATTCCTCGCTTATTTCCAATAATCCGGGCTAAGCCCATTATTATTAATTGGCTCGTTTTGACTTTATTCCGGGCGTTAGAAGTCCACCCCGCTTATTTAGGTTTCGTCCTCGAAACCTGTTAATCGCTGAATAGTTGAAGGTAATGCTGCCTCATCTCCTCCTCAACTTCCCAAGTGGACTCTGATCCCTTCCGGTGCTTCCACTGTACACGCACCGAGGAAACCACTTTATTCCTTTGTCTCTTCTCTTTGCGATCGATGATCACCACTGGTTGCTCCACACAATTGAGCCGTTCATCCACTTCAATATCCTCTAGTGGCACCACCATATCCTCCTCAGCTAAGCACTTTCTTAAGTGAGATATATGGAATGTCGGATGAATTCCACTTTACTCACTGGGCAACTCCAACCTATAGGCCACCTCTCCTACTCGAGCAATGATTCGGAAAGGCCCTATGTATCTCGGGCTCAACTTGCCCCGCTTTCTAAACCGAATGATCTTTCCAATGTCTACATCATTTTATCTGTATACGACTTTTGTATATCCTTAGCTGCCTTCATAAAGGCTTTGATCCTTTCCAGCTTCTCAGTCGTAGCCTCGACCACTTCGACGCTCCCTAACTCTTTATGGCCAATATCACCCCAACAAGCAGGTGTTCTACATCTCCTACCGTATAACATCTCATAAGGGGGCATGCCAATGCTGGCATGGTAGCTATTGTTATATGAGAACTCGGCTAACGGTAAGTGGTCATCCCAACTTCCTCCAAAATCGATGACGCATGCCCGAAGCATATCTTCCAGCGTCTGAATGGTCCTCTCCGACAGACCATCCGTCTGTGGATGATAAGCCGTACTAATATGTAACCTCGTCCCCATTGCATCGTGAAATCTCTTCCAAAACTTGGATGTAAACCAGGTGTCATGATCCAACACGATAGACACTGATACACCATGGCGACTTACAATCTCCTTGATGAATAGGTATGCGAGTCTCTCAGAGGAATACGTCTTACGAATCGGTAGGAAGTGAGCACTCTTCGTTAACCGATCAACTATCACCCATATGGCATCATACCCTTTCACGGTGCGTGGTAACTTCGTGATAAAGTCCATGGTGATATGCTCCCACTTCCACTCGGGTATATCCAATGGTTGGATCTTCCTGTAGGGCTTCTGATGCTCCGCCTTCATTTGCAAGCAAGTAAGGCACTTACTCACGTACTCCACTACGTCACGTATCATACCGGGACACCAATAATCTTTCTTAATGTCTTGATACATTTTCGTGGCACTAGGATGAATGGAGTATCGAGTCTTATGAGCTTCGTCCATGATCTTCCCCCGTAGATCCCCATAACAAGGAATCCATATCCGCCCGAATCGGGTTCTAACATCGAATGTGTTTTCACCCAACTCCAGGACTAGACCTCTCATCCTTTCGGAGTTAAGACGATCTTCCTTCAATGCCTTATCTTGAAACTCCTTGATCTGCTTCATCACATCGGAGGTCATAATCAATTGGTAAGCCTTTACCCGAATTGGTTCAGGCCTCTCCTTTCGGCTAAGGGCATCTGCCACTACGTTGGCTTTGCCCGGATGGTAATGGATCTCGCAATAATAACCCTTTATGAGCTCCAACCATCGCCTCTGCCTCATATTCAAATCCTTCTTCTCGAAGAAGTACTTCAAGCTTTTGTGATCAGTGAATATGGTGCACTTTGTCCTGTACAGGAGTGCCTCCAAATCTTTAATGCAAAGACCATCGCTGCTAACTCCAAGTCATGAGTAGGATAGTTTACCTCATGAACTTTCAATTGTCAGGATGCGTATGCTATAACCTTTCCTCGTTGCATCAACACGCAACCCAACCCCATGTAAGAAGCATCTGAATAGACCACCAAGTCTTCGCTTCCGTCGGGTAATGACAAGCCAGGAGCCTGAGTCAACCTTGGTTTTAGCTCCTCAAAAGCTTTCTCTTGATCTTGACCCCAAACAAACTTCATGTCCTTACGGGTCAACTTAGTCAATGGAGAGGCTATCTTGGAGAAGTCTTGGATGGATCTTCTGTAATAGCCCGCCAAACCCAAGAAACTACGGATCTCGGATGGAGTCTTTGAAGACTTCCATTGCATCACCGCCTCCACCTTTGCAGGGTCTACCAAAATCCCCTCGGGATTCACCACATGACCTAAAACTGAACTTCACGCAACCAGAACGCGCACTTGGAGAACTTGGCATACAGCTTCTCCTTTCTCAACGTCTCCAACACCTCTCGAATGTGACCGGCATGCTCCTCCTCGCTCTTCGAATAAATCAGGATATCATCAATAAACACAATCACAGATTTATCCAACATCGGCAGACACACTCGATTCATCAAGTCCATAAAAGCAGCTGGCGCATTTGTTAAACCAAAAGACATAACGAGAAACTCGTAGTGTCCATAACGTGTGCGAAAAGCTGTTTTAGGAATATCTTGCTCCTTCACCTTCAGCTGATGGTAGCCAGATCGAAGATCTATCCTCGAGAACCAACTGGCACCTTGGAGTTGATCAAACAAGTCATCAATCCTCGGCAATGGATACCGATTCTTCACCGTCAACTTGTTCAACTCACGGTAGTCAATGCACATCCTCATACTACCGTCCTTCTTCTTCACGAATAAGACTGGAGCACCCCAAGAAGAGATTCTCGGTCTAATGAACCCCTTATCAAGCAACTCCTGCAGTTGCTCCATCAGTTCCTTCATCTCGGTCGGAGCCAACCGACACGGTGCTTTAGCTACAGGTTGGGCACCTGGTATCAAGTCAATCTGAAACTCGATCTCGCGGTCCGGTGGCACACCTGGTAAGTCGTCTGGAAACACGTCCGGAAAGTCACGCACAACCGGTACATCGGAAAGTTTTGGTGTTGACGTATCCACATCCTTTACGTAGGCCAAGTAGGCACTACATCCACGCCTCATGCACTTTCCCGCCACCGCCATCGAAATCACCTTCGGGATAGTTGTAACTCGATCACCGTAAATTGTCACCAAACTCTCGTCAGGCGCTGTCAGTTGGATCATCTTCTTACGACACACAATGTTCGCCTCGTAGTCCGCCAACCAATCCATTCCTAGGACTACATCAAACCCGCCTAAGGTCATCACAAACAGTCTAGCAGGAAACTTATGACCTTCTAGCTTTATGGCACAACCTTCTATCAGATCAAAAATCCTGGTAGACTTACCTATGGCCGTTTCTACATCGAAGGGCTCGTCAATACATCTACTCCTAATGGGCAGCATAGCACAAAAGGCAGCAGAAATGAAACTCCTACTAGCACCAGAATCAAATAACACGGAGGCAAGAGTTTGGTTCACAAGAAACATACCTGATATGACATCGGGGTCTACCTTTGCCTCCTCTCGGGTCATCATGAAAGCTCTGGCGCTTGCTTCCTACCCTTCGGTTCTGGTCGTCTTCTTCGCTCCGGAACTCTCAGCCCTTGGCTTCTTGCATTCCCTGCTCATGTGACCCTCTCCACCACAGTTATAACATCTGGCCACACGACAATGTTTTGCTATATGCCCCGTCCTCCCACACTTGAAGCATACATTCGATCCCGACCTACATTCTTCGGTATGCTCCTTTCCACATTTGTCACACCTCTTTGACCCCGCACCGGGTGTGACCACACGCCGGTCATCCACCCGTGCACTCTTGTTGTTTGCCGGAGCACCACCCCGTCCAAACCGCTTCCCGTTCCAGTTCCGGTCACCACCACCTTTCTTGCTCACCTCAGCCACCACTACCTCCCTTTCATCATACAGTCTTCCCGCCAAATCAACCACCGACCTGAACGTGCTCGGTCGGGCAGCGATCATATGCCTGCAGATGTTCGCTGGCAAGCCCTGAATGTATCTCTTGTTCTTCCGTGACAAGGGTGTCACCTGATCCGGCACTAGCCGTGCCATCTCGTTAAACTTGGTGGTGTATTGTTGGTATGTCATGGTTCCCGCCTCCAGCTGCAAGAACTCCCGTTCAACCTTTTCGAGCTCTCTGTGAGGATAGAACTCCTCAATCACCAACTTCTTCAGCTCTGGCCACTTCATCCTCCCGATAGCCCTGCTACCCTCAGCTTGGACAATATTGTCCCACCAACACAAAGCCGAGTCCACGAATGAGTGAGTGGCAAACTTCACCTTCTGATCTTCCCTGCACTTGCTGATGTCGAGCACAACTTCCATCTCTCTCACCCATCGATGAGCAGCAGCAGCAGTGTCGTTGCCATCGAAATTCGGGGGCTTGCATCTTTGAAATGCCCCATAGTTACAGCCTCGTGCTGCCTCAGGCACATGCTCTTCTTCTTCCTCCTCATCAGTAGAGACGACCGTCTCAGTCTCCTGTTGCCCTCTTTCTTCCGAGGACCGGTTCCTTCTTCCTTTCTCCTTCCCTTACAGCCTTTATCACTTTGGTCACCACAGACGGTAAGATCGTCTACATGACCTGATGAACCTCTTCTACCACAACCTTTTTCACCGAGGCCCGCAAGTTAGCACTCTCATCCCCAGCCTCCGGATGAGGGGTCTCGGGCTCTTCATGAGCCACCTCTTCAGCTCTAGGCCTTCCCCTCGTGACCCGTGGTCCAGTATCACGTCCACCACGACCTCCACCTCTAGTAGCCTTCAAAGATCTACCTCCAACCATCCTCTAACACACTATAAGATCCAAACACCAACACGGTCATTCAAGGTAATAGCTCAGTTTATGTCAAGTATAGTAAGTTCCTAATTACGGTGGCCAGTTATGATTAGCCACTTACTTTACTCTTCATACCTCAAGCACTTCCTATCCTGACTACATCAGTATCTAAATCTACTAAAAAGCACATAAACCACATAACATGCGCATGTAATACCAGTTATCATTAAAGAAAATATCTGATGGCACGCAGCTACTCGGACTGGCATCCCTTCCATTTTGTCCCATTCTCAGTTTAAGTTTAGGTTTGTTTTGAAAATTTACCCGTTTCACTTCAACTTTGGCTCTGATACCAACTTGTAAGGCCCCGTTCCCGGGACGCTCACAGCTGGTCAATCATCGCACATCATCCTCTCACATACACATACACATATATAGCAAGCACAAGTCATCATAGAACATAACCGACCCTCCACGGAACAGCGGGGGTTCGGGGGCGGCAGCCCCTGACAGCGGGGTCCTAGGGGCAGCAACCCCTAGTGGGGTCCAAGGGGCAACGCCCCTGGCTGGTTTCCTTATAGAAAAATCGATCTTCTTGTTAAAACCTCTTAAAATCTTGGTCATTTAGAAACGTATATTTAGTATGCATTTCCAGCCCTAAACAAGTTTGAAAACTTTAAAATAGGGGATCTAGAACTCACCTGGACTCAGTGAGTAGCTATTCACTCAAGCTTTCTAAGCAAGGGTTACACTACGCAGCCTGCAGATAAGTTAACACTCAAGGGGGTTAATTTCTGCCTAATTTCGTTGCAAGATCAGTAGTTTCGCTGCTAGTTTCGCCAGTAGTTTCACTGCTAGTTTCACCAGCAGTTTCGCTGGCATCTTCGCTGCTAGTTTCACCCAACTTTCGTTGGAAAACCATGTCTATGCGAAACTACCTGCGAAACTATAGTTTCGCAGGAAGATCCATAGTTTCGCAGGACGAATACATAATTTCGCTGGACGAACTCCTAATTTCGCAGAACGGGCTGAAATTACGAACCAACCTATTTTTGACCCAAAACTTCAATCTTTTACACCCAATAAGCTATATCTAAACTTCTTACATGTTTTCTTACACAAAAACATGAGTTTTGGGCAATTTTTTGCCACTTTCAAAAACCCCAAGCCCTAGAACCCGGGTTTACATCAAAAGAAATGATTAAACGATGTTTCTTACCTGGATTCTTGGTCTTTTCTTGTTGTTTGGATGCCCACAAAAACCGATCTTCAATCTCTTGATCAATCGAGCCTTGAATCACCAATTCTTTCCACTTTCTCCCTCTACACTCTCTCTCTAGAAATTAGGTGTTGAGTTGCAAACGAGAGTTGTTCAAGCTGATTAGTTTATATATACCGGACGTTCCCGGGACCTTAAACTCGTCTAACACATAACCCGCGAGGTTTACTCGGTCCATACCACATTCCTCGCTTACTTTCTTCAGATAATCCCGGCTAAGCCCATTATTATTAATTGGCTCGTTTTGACTTTATACCGGGCGTTACAATAAATTTTATATTTTGTTAATAATTTATATCAACTAATCAAAATATTTCATAAAATAAAGTTATATTTTGTAAAAAGATTAATTAATTAATTATATTAAGATAAGTTATAAGAGAGTGGTGAGAAAAAAGAAAATAACAAAAGTAAATAACGTAAAAGTTAAAGAAAGAAAGTAAAAGATTGATGTAATTTAAATAGAACTAACAGAAAATATTAACTTTTGTTAGTGTAAAGGACATAAGTTGTAACAAATTTCAAACAAAGGATACTATCAGTGTACTTATTATAATTTAAGAATAAACTCCATAAATTTTAAGTATACTTAAAGGACAATTTTATAATTTAGTCCATTTGAATTTTTATTATTTTTTAATTTTATTGAATTAACCTTTATTTATGTTAAATTATCCCTAAAAATTTGAAAATATTACCAAAATGCTATATTATCTATAAGCAAATGGTTTTATTATATAAGGGTTATGATTAGTTCTTGTGGTTCTGAAGATATTTGTTAGTCCGGAAATGATCCTATTTCATTATATGTGTGTGCATGTACGTGCACATGTGATATATATATATATATATATATATATATATATATATATATATATATATATATATATATATATATATATATATATATATATATATATATATATATATATATATATATATATATAATAAACTATGTGAATTATTGGTTTTTTAGTTTATAATTAAAAATAATTCTGTAAAGATTTTATCTCTACACACACACATATATATGTATATGTATATGTATATGTATATGTATATGTATATGTATATGTATATGTATATGTATATGTCTATGTCTATGTATATGTATATGTATATTCTCTGTCTCTGCTCTGTCCTCTGTCTCTGTCTCTGTCCTCTGTCTCTGTCTCTTTCTCTGTCTCTGTCTCCCCGGCGCGGTTCCCGTTTTAATTGTCTTTTGTCTAAGCGGACCGAAACCCTTTTTCACCCTTCTCCCTCGGCCTAACCCCCTCCCTTTGAACTCATTCTGGCGATGTTGGTACCAGCTCGTCAAAGTATATATGTGCACGTGTGTGTTTAGAGTTATTTTAATAGGACGACCTCTAACTTCCTCCTTAGCTGCTCTTGGTTGTTCCTTCACAAGAACTCCATTCCATCTCTCTGCTTCACCTCATCTTCATCTTCATGTTAACTTTCTCAAATCAATTGAGAATTTAAAAAAAAGTTAAAGAATGTTCAATATCCAAATGAGATAGACTATCAATACAAAGAAAGGTTGAAATAAAAGAACAAAACAACCTGCATCAAGATGAGGATTTAATACAGATCGAGAATCTAAACAAAGCATCGTTGTATCTCCGATTTGAGATAAGGGATTCGAGAGAGAAACTATGTCTAAATTATAAAATATGTAAAAATAAGAAATTTTACATTAGATGTTTACTAATTGGATTGTTACTAGAGCATAATTTTAACACTTGTCCTCAATTCAATTAACAATCATATCAAACAAACCTAATTGGTTACATGGAAACTTGTGCCACGTAACATTAAGAAATGTAGGACCAGTTCGAAGTTCATTCTTTCTTTTATGAAATATGTGATAAGCAACAATAGAAATGGCTGCATTATTGTCACAAATCATTTTAACACTTTAAGGAAAACTCAAACCTAGCTTTCTAAACAAGATTAGAATCCAAAGAGCCTAACAGGAAGTAGCACACATAACATGATACTCTGCTTCTATAGATGACCGAGAAACAGTACTTTGCTTCTTGCTCTTTCAACAGACAAGAATGTTTCCCATAAAAATACAATATCTAAGCACTAAACTTCTGAGACATTAAACATTTTCCCCAATTACAATTAACATAAGCAACTAAATCTAGATGATTAATTTTAGATAATAGCAACCTCTTACTATGATATTTTTTTTAAGATACCTAACTATTCTTTAAGCAATTTGAAAATACACATCAAAGGGAGAATGCATGAACTAAATCAAGAATTGGGTCATCTTTGATATATATAGTCGAGTCTCATATTTTAGTCTGTACTCAGATGAAACATACTCATTAGTTTTACATACCAATCCGTTTTTTATAACAAGAAATGTTAGACAATGTAGACTCATGAGATTTACACTTAGAGAAACAACAAAACTTTGCTCAATGCGTTAGTTACCGGCATACAACCAAGATATCAAACTCTGAAAGTAATTCTAGACATTACTTTTGTTGAGACAAACCACTACCTTTTTTAGAGTACAAAACTGTAATACCAAAAAAGCACTTTAAAATGCCAAGATCTTTGATTTAGTTTTTTTATTAAAGTAACTTTTAACTTTAATTATCTCACGTTAACCATTACTAATTATAACAATATCATCTGCAAAAACAAAAAAAACAATAAATAAAGAGTCTTTCTTGATAATAGACATAAAATGATCACACATACTTTGCATAAAATTATGGCCAAATAACACACTAGTTAACTTTTCTTTCCACCTTCATGGAGCTTGTTCAAGCCTATATAATGACTAACAAGTTTACACACCTTTTTTCATCTTTAAAGCAATATAGTTCTGCAACGGCCATAAATATCCTTAGATAGATCACCACAAAGGAAAGCATTATTAACATCTCGTTGATATAAAGACTAATTATTTTATCATTTCAAGACTTAAAATATAGAGCCCAATAACCATCTTCACAACAGGAGAACAAGGTTTATAAACTCCAACCTTTTGTTTATTGAAACCCTTAGCCACAAGCTTAGCCTCATACCTACCTAGTTTATCTATGAATAATATATATATATGTGAGTTTATATATCCATTTACAACCTATAGATTTTCTACCTGGTGGTAAATCAACTAATACTCAAGTTTTATTTACATGTAAAGCTTCCACTTTAGAACTCATAGCTTCATTCCAATTAAGATCTTTAGAAGCTTTACTAAGGGAAACTTTACATATCTATAAAAATAAAAATATTTAGGTGAAAAACATGTGTAGTGTACTACTTTTTCAATCCCATACTTGAAACTTTTCCTTCAACTATAAAATCATATTGTGTGTTAAGAAAAGACATAGCTTGGGAGATATTCTAGGTTTAGGATTAGGACCTATAGTCTGCCCCTTAGGTGGATTTACATTATCATCAATAATTTTAGTGTTGCCAGCTATGCTCGGATCAACACCACTCCACCTATGAGGCGTTATTACATAACAACCTTGCTAGTAGTTTTAGCAATATTAATTAACCGAATGCTTACTACCAAGTAAAGATTTTTAAGTAAACACCCCCTGTTCATCATCAGGATCCACCTCATTTGAGGCAATACTTGGCTTAAAACAATAATTTTTTTTAATGATGTATACCTTTGGAGACATGATTTAGATTTTGGAATACATGCTTCATGCATGTATTAGACTTTGGTGGGAGCTGGGATAGTCATCTACCTTTAGCACAGTTCTCATACAATAATGGCTACCGTATAAGTATTAGTATGCCTTTGTATCAGATGTAGGACCCCTGTATGTTGGGGCGAGATCAGCACTAGGAATTGGAAAAGAAGTCATTGAATATATGAAAGAGAAGCTGGAAAGGATTAGAGCTTACATGAAAGTATCCAAGATAGTCAAAAGTTATATATATACAAACGAGATGATCAATAGAGTTCAATGTTTGAGATAAACTATTGCTAAAGGTCTCACCTTGAAAAGGAATCATTCTATTTGGGAAACGAGGTAAGTTAAGTCACATGTTTATTAGCCCATTCAAAATGGTAGCCCATATAAGAGGAGTAGCGTACACATGTGAATTAGTAGATGAATTGAGTGGAATTCATTCCATTTTTCATGTATCACATCTTCGTAAGTGTTTAGCGGACGTGGATGCTTAAATTACACCTGAGGATGTTGAAGTTGAAGACATATTGAATTACGTCGAATAGCTTGTGGTTATTATAGACGGAAAGGAAAAGCAGCTGCTCAATAAGTAATTTCAGTTGCCAAGGTACAATGAAAGCACAGAAAAGGCTCGAAAGTCACATGGGAGTCCAAAGTAGAGATAAGACACTTTTTACCAATTAGTTGGTCGACTAATAACAGATTTTGAGAATAAAACCTAAATATGAGTGATAGACTTGTAACACCTAAAATATCATTTAAAAAGGAACAAGGGAAATAAGGGAAAAGTGATAAAGTTGATAAAGTTTAATGGACCTTAGTTGTTAAAAAGAAAATTAAGTTGAAAACCTAGTATTACACTATAAAAGGATATAACCAACCCTCTCTTTCATCCTTGCACGTCAAGTTTTCCAAATGAGGAAGTGTAAAGAGAGAAAGGATTGTAGAGAAAGAGAAAGGGCTATAGACAATCGACTAAAAGTATGAAATTTCTTATGTGTTTGATAGATCTAATTTGGATCTATGAATATATAGTGGATATGTATTTATGGATTTGATAAAGTAGCCAACTTTAAATGTGGTTGTGTGGATCTCAGCTAGTGTCTATTTTAGTTTAGAATTTTGTGATTTCTACTCCAAACATGAGTTCTAGATCCTTATTTTCATTTGTTTATATTGTTTTGGGGCTAATATGTATATGATGATAGTATTATGATACTATAAAGAGTTTTTAATTATGAAGTTTACATTTTTATGGGTTCTGATCAATGAAACACTGTTTTTATGCCAAAACCCTAACTTTTATGTTAAAGTATTCAATAATTGGTAGTACTAGTAAAATTCATTAGCCTATACCATTTGTTTTAGATATAATAGTATAGTTCTTGGTTCGTAAAAGTTCTGAGAAATCTATAGATCTCATGCATAGTAAAGTTCCTGGGTTATGGGATGATATTCAGCCTATTATAGTTTTTTGCTTATAGATAGCATTTGGCTTGTTAAAGTCATAGCTGTAGCGGAGTACTTGATATGTTGGTAGTAGTCGAATTATAGATAAGTATTTAGTGCATTTGTAGTACTTGGCCTTTGAGAAAGCACTCGGTCGAAACTCTAGCCTTTTACATGTGGAACTCTAGCCTTTATATATCTATAATCATCTTATCTCTTTAGTTATACTTTACCTTTTTTTAAATGTGGTTATCTTTATCTCTTTAGCTACTTTAACTATGACAACTGTAACACTTTAACATACTTCAGCTTTAGTTACTATGATTACTTAGTTCTTTACTTTATCAAGCTCAAGTATCCTACTATGTATAAAGAACTCCACATGGCCTAATTCTTGCATAATGATAGAATTAAGTATATTGCATGCGTTGCAAGCTAGAGATGAGTTTTGATTAAGGGAAACTGACAATAAAGTTGTGTATTACACAAGTAATGACTAAAGGAGTTTTGTATGAGATATAGACTCATAATAAAATAAAGATATATAATGATTGAAGTACAAATAAGGAATAAACATAGTAAAAGCTAAAGATGCGTTACATAGGGTTGAGAACATGGATAAAGTATTGAAATGTATAACATGCATATACCTAATACAGTATGTTGTGAAAATTAAAGTAAGGAATAGCTAAATATCAAAAAAGATAAAGTTAAAGTTTTGGTAAAGTATTATTCTAAAGTAAAAGAAGAGTTCACTCAACAACTTTTAACCTTTGTATCTAGTTAGATGATAAAGAATGTATACTTGCCATGGATTTTGGTGTTACCTGGCTTTTAAATGGAAACCGGAAACCTAGCATAGTACTTATATTTTGATAGAGATATTCAGTCGTTGTAATGGATTCTATGATAAATAATGTTTTAAATTTTTGCTACTTAATGTTGATGAAATTTTGCTTTGAAAACTTATGTTTATGATGTTCAAATGCAACTGTAAAATCGCTTTCAGATCATTTATAAATTGTCATTGATCATAATACAGTGAAAACTAAAAGGAGAAGACATAAATAAGAGTTGCACCTATTGTTTAGATGTAACTAATATTATTGTGAAAGTAATTGCTGAGCTGCCTAACAACAATTGGTTTGTTTGCTTGTTAAATTCTTATCCTTTTCATATTCGCCTTTGACATCAAGCTCATGAAAAAGAACCTAAAAAAGAATAATTATCTATAGTTGTTTCTTAAGTTTCAAGTTCATTACATAAGTCCCAAATGGCTTAGGTGCTCAAGAGTTGTATTAATTTTGGGTTAAAATGTGTGGAATGAAAATAAACATCAAGTTAATGTCAAATATTTTAATTTCTGAAGCTTCTGACACATGACAAAAACAAATCTTTCATTCAAGATAATATGTTATGTTTCTTTGATAAGTTATGTAAAATATTAGTCTTTATAATCTCTATTCAATTTACTCGGTTGGAACTGCTTATGTTAGGATCGTGTATTGAACGGAATACTAACTGATTAACGTGTATACCGAATCAAATAGTGCGGAATCCTATTTGATTGGCGATCCAATCAGTGAGAACGAACGTAGAATCAATTATGGATTGAATATTAACGTTAAGAACGATATGGAATCAAACTAGTGCGATCTATGAACTTGGAACAGGTTCTTAGAGGTCTCTGGACGGCTAGGGTACGTCAGTAGTCGAAGTGTTCTCAATCCTTACGTTTTTCCACGAATTAAGTGGTATTTATAGGTTAGGGTTTCTCATTCGGGCGACTGAACCATTAGCATGGTTCAGTCGTGCGATTGAGCCATGCGGTTGATCCATTCGCACGACTGAGTGTTCAGTCATACGACTGAGTCAATCTCATGTTACACTCGTGCGACTGATCCAGTCTCCTGGTTCAATCGTGCGACTGAGTCATTCGCATGAAGTTGTTCATGCGTATGGTCCATTAGCATGGGCCATTCGCATGAGAACTTCATATTACTGAGTTTGAATGTATTTATTAATCATTACATTATCAAGATTCATTCAAACAGCCACAAACCTATATAGTCAGTTCAATAAGCGTTAAACTACTAAACAATGAAATAATAAACATTATAAGCACAACCACATTTGTATTTCATTAAGTACCCATTCAATTACATATGTGTAAGACAATAAAGACATATTAGATTAAGCTCAGAAACTAGGTACACATGTATCTACAAACTCCCCCTTGGACCTAAATTCATCTATTGTCTTACATTCTTCATAAGCTCCTCATATTTCTTGTACTTCTCCTCTCTTGTAACTCCTGCATGTATTTCAAATGCAAAGCAAAGTCTGATCACGTTTTGGAATTGGAGGGCTTGTACAATATCCTGCGAGTCATAGAACAGTGGCCACTTGTATAGAGTGTAAACATCATCAGCTGACAAGTTGGTAAGTCACATTGGGTCAAATACCCTGATAGTATCCATTCTGCCCTCTTTGTTCAGAACTATGACCGCCTCCCCTGTTCTCCAATCATAGTACCACCACTTATAGTGTGGAGTGAAGTCCTGTGGCATTTCCCTTAGAGGGATTCTTGACATCGTACGTGGAGGACTCCACTTCAGCACTATCTTCGGCTTTCCAGTTATGGCATCAACTTCAGACTTTCTGATATACCTCGTAGGTTGTTAAGGTTGAAGTTGGCCCCCCTGTTGTGGTACTCTCTCTTCAATGCTCCTTGATCCTCAAACCAGCCTGACATCTTTCTCGGGTCAGCATTTAACAGCTTCAGTTTGGCCATCTAGTTGAGCTCAAAACCAGGTAGAGTCTTTAGATCATGTGGGAATCAAAAGTACTCAATATCCTTCTCTCTCTTTACCGCGTATATGTTAAGATCATCAAAATGGGCCCACGCGATAATCTTGCCTGACACCTTGTGATGTTTCTTCACTTTGTAGAGCTTGGTGTAGACATTTGGTTTAGGAGCAGCGCGTTGGGCTCGGATCTCCTCAAAACATGCAGCCCATTCAGCCTTTCGGATGTTTACATCGGCGTCTGAGGCTTGGGCTTGTTCCTTAATCTTCTCTGGCACTTGCTCCATTTTATCCAGTATCTCAAACGTATCACTGACCAGGGAATCACCCACGTTGGGTACCACATTTCCCTCTTTGTCAGCATACTCTGGATAGTGCTCTGCAGTGACGTCCTCGATCTTGATCTCATCAATTTCGTTCAGCTCGTCGTCACTGGTTGCTTCAAAGGTTGGAGCGTCGGTTATAATCTCAGGATTGAGCTTGACATTTCGGCTAGTTGCTCATTAGTAAGATCATGAATTATTTCCCCCTCTTCAGGGGTGTAACTCACTGATCTCCTGACAATCCCTTGCAGATCAAGAATCATGGTTAGTTGAGCCTTGACCTGCTGAAGGGGAGCAACATCGTATTCGTCCCTCTAAAAATTTGGATCTGCTTGATTTAGACATGTAACACATCAATCATTAGTTAATAATCAAGACAAAAACACGTTAAATATATATAAACATTAAGTACAGAAGTTTAATACATGATTCAAGTACAAAAGCTTTCAAATACATAAATGTCTAATCATTACTTTTGTCCTGAATCACAGGCTCATCAGTAGGTGAGGCAGAAGACAAGGCTTGTTGGTCTTGATTTCTCTTTGTACGTCTCTCTTGACCCTGAGCTGAGGGAGATGTAGCTGCATCTCCTTCATCATCATCATCATCATCATCATTCTGCCTTTCCTTTGTCTCTTCATCATCACTTGCCTCATCATCATCACTATCATCATCTTCATCCTCATCATCATCACCATCATCGTCTCCTTCTCTGATATTGAGGGGCTCATCTTGGAGTCTTTGAGTCTCAACATGATGGTCTTGTTGGTAGCCTCCAACTCCTCTATCCTTTTGGCTGAGTGGACATGTTGCTCCTGGAGTTGGGACATCTCTGAGCTCTGTGCAGCCATCTGCTGTGCCTGCTGCTCAATCAGCTGAGCCTGCTGAGATATCTGCTGAGATTGTGCAGATGTAAGCTCTACCAACTGACGAATCTGAGCTGTCTTCTCATCATTAGCTGCTAACAGCTTCAGCACCATACGGTTCAGTGCTTAAAGCTGTTCCTCGACCCCACTGGGAGGTAGAGATGAGCCAGATGGATATGAGGGGTAAGATGACGGTCCTGCTTGGTGGCTAGAGGTGGTGGTGGTGGCAGTGGTGAAGATTGGGGGTGGTATAGATGTGGGTGGTGGTGAATGAGCTGTAGTGGTGGTGGTTTGGATGTGGGTACGTGATGGAGTGGGTGTGGTAGTGGTGTGTGAAGTGGTAGAGGTGGTGGCAAGTGGTGTGGTAGCTATGGTGGTAGTGGTGGAAGTTGTGGCTAAGGTAGTGGCTATGGTAGTGGATGAGATCAGGGTAAACTTAAGTCTCTTTCCCTTCTTGCCATAGGGGTGTGCCATCCTCTTCTTCCTCGAGCCTCTAGGCACAGAGGCTCCCCCTTGGCTGCTGGGCGGGTACGGGGCATATGTGGGATCTGAATCAGCAGCAGCATCCCCGGACTCCCTTGGGCGTCCACCAACCGCCCTCAAATCTCTCTCTGTGGCAACCACCCTGCTGCCCCAAGTCCTCATGAGAGGCTCATCATCACTCTCTTCCTCCTAATCAGGCCGAAAGTCCTGATGGAATCCTGCCGTCTCAGCTCCTCCGTGGGTGGATGATAGAGATATAACATCTGCGGTAGTGGCCCTAGATTGGGTGGGACCAGTACCTCCACCATCACCACTGTCATCATCATCAGAATCATCTGATGGGAGCACAATCGGCTCAGAATCTGAGTCACTATCATCGTGACGCCACTTTTTCTTCGCTGGCGCCACGTAGTCCACTCGAATCAAATGCCCAAACAGCCTCTTTATCGGGGGCTTCACCTGCTTGCCCCGATAAACCTTCATCCTGCCTAAGGTGGTATCATCCATCACCTCAAGCATCACAACGTCTTCTTTCTCCTTAGGCAGTGATGGCAGCTTCTCATCAAAGATCATCTAAAGAAACCTAGGGTACATGCAGAAACCCTCTTTGCCCTTAGTCTCCAGATTCTCTATCAGGTAGGAGAATATCATGCTCGAGAAGCTGAAAGGGTGGTTCAGTACCAGTGCCACATAGGCATTTTGAATCTGGTCTGAAAGATCATCAAACCCACCCCTTCGTGAAGCTAAGCACTTAAGTATGACATGTGCTAAGTAAGTACTTGTACTGGGGACACAGGTTGCTCTTATTGAGCACACCTGCGTTGATATCCCCAGCATACTTCATCCTTAACAAGCACCCTCTCACAGTCAGCGGGTGAAGTCTGGTAGGGTGGTCTGCATCGTCACCCAAACCTAGCACCCGACGAATATCCTCTGCAGTAATCTCTATATCCATCCCAAAAATGGAACTCTTGATGCTATATGGCTCATGTGAGCGGTCAACCGATGCCCCCTCCCAGAAGGCCTGCTGAATAGACTTATAGGGAGTGCACTGAGTAGAGATGGCCCTGTAGATCCTAGATCACTGGAGAAAAGCAATGATCCCCACAAACTCGGGACCGTTCCGAGTTGTAGCATCTAAGTGAGCACATATGTTGTGCTTAGGGTTGATGGACCACCTGTCAGCCATCAATCTGTAACACAAAACACATAGGCATTAGATCACCACACAACACAAATCAGTTCGAATTAACCTAGTTAAATTCATTCTGGTTCAATCATGCGATTGAACCATGCGACTGAGTTCAGTCAGTTGACCAGGCATGCGAGTGTATTCAATCTGGTGACTAAGCATGCGATTGAGTTCAATCAGGCGACTGAGCATGCGATTGAGTTCAATCAGGCGACTGAGCATGCGAGTGGTTCAGTCGGCCGACTGAGCTCATTCGTATCCATCATTCGGCCGATTGAGTCATTCTTTTAACTCAATCGTGCGATTGTAGTTCATCCGTGTGTCCAGTCGCATGTCCCATTGTTTGGTCAACTGAAAATCGAATTTTGTCCAAAACTTAGAATTAGACGTCGTCTTTTGGTTCATTAGACTCGCAATCACTTAACTAATAACCTAATAACTTTAATTTCAACATTTTACTTGGTTTATGTAGGTTATTTGTCCAGTAACTTTTCGATACTTATGTGGAACGAAATTCAAAACTTAGGGCACCATTCCATCAGATTTCGGTGAGATATCATCACAATGTACCTATATAACAACTCACAATTGTCAGGAAATCAATAGAATTCGGAAATTTTGGTCTGATGAAATTTTGGGCAAGGTAACGGTAAGGTGTATGATTTTAGGGCGATTGAGGGTGATGAGTGGAATGCGATCGACTATGGCCCTATTTATATTGAATCTGATTTCAATCGGGCGACTGGACCCATTCGCTCGGTTCATTCGGGCGAATGGACCTCAGTCGTGCGATTGGTTCAGTTGATCACATTCAGTCGGCCGACTGAGGTTCAGTCGGGCGACTGACTCATTCGCACAGCTCCATTCGGGCGACTGGCTCACTCGTGTGAGCCATTCGGTTGAATGGTTCATACTCATGCTCCATTCGGCTATTTAAGGGCATGAGTATGGTCCATTCGTACGGTTGGTCCATAATCATGGTCCAGTCGTGCGAATGGGTCATACTCATGATTATTTTATTTTTTTTATTTTTTTAACTTTATGACCATTTGACATTTACACCCTGTAACTTAATGATTAAGACGTTTTAAGCACTCGATCATCTCAGACATGATCCTTTTAACTTGAAAACTTTTGATCACCTCAGACATGATCCTTTTAAAACAAATTGTCACCTCAGACGTGACTCAGTTGACATTTGAAAACACGTGTGGTCACCTCAGACGTGACCCTTTTAGGTGATTAAATCCCCGATTGAATTCCATGGCATAGTCCGATGTTTAAGAAACTACATTGACGAAATTTAAACAAAATAATAGAATTAAAACTGAAATACAAAACTAAGACATGTTTTTGTGGTTTTGTGAGGGTTAAATCCTAAGATATAAATCTAAAGATTTCATTTCCTGAAAAAGCAGCTTCAATTCATTTTGACCATACATGGACCAATTCAATTTGGAATCATACAGAAAGTCAAATCATTCGGGACATGTTATCAAAAACCTTTTGATGCTCTATTCTTGTTTTTCATCCAGAGTCGTTAGCAAATTTAGGAAATCATACTAGTACTATTAGATCCCCATATTGATTTGGACTTTCAAGAATTGTAGCCACGATGATTGTCAATATACTTGTCCTCTTAAATCCATACACATACTTTTGACACAGATTGGTGATAGTTTAAGGTTTAATTATTTCAACAAGCTTTTGTGAATCCCACGCTTATATGGTAATCAACATTCCTCACGAGATTTTTGAGCGGTCTCAGGGTAGAATTCAAGAATAAAACTATTCTTAGAGCTTTCAAGGAGAAGCCAAGCCTCAGGTTAGTGCCATCGCACAGCAGAGAGGCGGCAAACAACAATGAATTCTAGAATATATAGGTTATGCTTATCCTCAGGTCAGTGCCACCGCACAGCAGAGAGGCACATAACCTATCTTCTTGTTTGAGCACTTTAATTCTTTTAGCACAGATCTCACCAACAACATATGTTATTAGTTTGATTGCTTTTTGCATTTTTTCTTCATCATGTGCTTTTGCTCATATTTCGGTCATACGCACATATTTGATGCGTTTATTCTGCTCGTCACCCCTTATTGGAATTTTGTTGATTGTGGTAACTAGGGATAAGATGATAACCCACAGCTTGTTGAACAACTTAGTTTGTTCCTGAGATCACCAACAAGTTCTAATCATCTATTGTGTTGAATCTACCGACATATCATCTGTGGTCTAGCAACCTCTAGGTCTACTTTCTTTGTGTTACCTTAGTAGTAACCAGTTTTACTATCATTTTTCAATTTATATTGCTCAGACTACACAGACTTATAATTTGAACTTTGCATCTAATACAATTTAAACTTTTATAAGTCCCAAATGGTTTGTTCCTGTGTACTATCATCTTCCAAAGTTATTGAATTGGTATCACAAATACGATCTAATTTCTATCAGCTAGCCTCTCCTTCTCCCTAGTTTTTTTTAATGTTGTTAACTAAACCTATTCTCCCCCTAAAATTCTAAAACCATAAAGCATCGGACTAAACATGGTCATCCTCTGGAATTACATCACTTTTCTTCTTAACGCCGTTGACCTCTAACAAATATAGAAAACGTGGTTTATCAAAAGCCTTTGTATAGAGGTCAGCGTGTTGAAAATCAGTATTTATTTTAACCACATCGATTAGGTTCTTTTCAAAGCAGTCCCGTATAAAGTGATATTTTATGCCGATATGTTTGGTCTTAGGATGTTGTACCGAATTTTTAGTTACTGTAATTGCAGCAGAGTTATCAACAAAAATAGGAGTAGAAGAGAAATTCAAACCGTAGTCCCGCATTTGCTGTTGTATCCATATGATTTGTGAATAGCAACTTGCGGCAGCAACATATTCGGCTTCACAGGTTGACAAAGCAACCGAGGTCTGCTTCTTACACTACCAGGTCACTAATCTTCTCCCAAAGAATTGACATCTCGCTGATGTAGACTTGTAGTTCATCTTGCAGCCACCGTAATCCGAGTCACTATACGCCGTAAGCTCGAAGTCATCGTCATGAGGATACCACAACCTAAGTGTTGGAGTACCCTTCAGATAACAGAATATCCTTTGACCCCTATCAGATGGTTAACTTTTGGCTTTGCCTGATATCGTGAACATAGACATGTCGCATACATGATATCAGGTCTTGAGGCAGTGAGGTACATGAGAGATCCAATCATTCCTCGGTACATGGTGGCATCTACCAGATCACCATTCTCATCGGGTGCTACATCGTGGTTTGTAGCAAGTGGAGTCCCAGCTGCAGAAGCATTCTCCATGTCAAACCGACTGAGAATATCTCCTACATACTTGGTCTGATGTAGGAATATTCCCTTTGGTGTCTGATCCACCTGTAACCGAGAAAGAACTTCATCTCTCCCATGGTACTCATCTCAAACTCACCCTTCATTACTACTACAAACTCTTTACATAAATCTTTGTTCTTTGACCCGAAGATGATGTCATCAACATAGATTTGAACAAGCAGTAAATCACCATCTTTCTCTTTGATAAACAGTGTGCAATCAATAACACCTCTGCGAAAGCCTTGTTTCACAATGTGAGTCGAGAGTTTCTCATACCAGGCCCTTGGGGCTTGATGAAGCCCATATAAAGCCTTGTCGAGTTTGTAAACTCTATCCCAATGATATGCATCTTCAAATCCATCGGGTTGACTGACGTACATTATCTCTCGGATTTCACCATGAAGGAATGCACTTTTCACATCCAATTGATAAACTTTAATCTTCATATACGATGCATAGGCAAGAAAGATGCGGATGGCTTCCATTCTTTTCACGGGTGCAAACACTTCATTGTAATCTATTCCCTCGACTTGTCGAAATCCTTGAACTACAAGTCGAGCCTTGTTCCTGATGATGACGCCTTGGTCATCTTTCTTGCATTTCAAGACCCATTTGGTGCCAATGACCTTAGCACCTTTAGGTCTATCCACCAGAGTCCATACACCTAACTTCTTGAAATGAAGAAGTTCTTCTTGCATGGCACTCACCCATGCCTCATCATTCAAGGCTTCACTGACGTATTTTAGCTCAAACTGAGACACAAAACAACGATAAGCACCGTCGTGAAGGTATCCTTTTTCCATTATCAAGGCACAATCAGCTGAATATAGCTGATTGCTTGTTTGCACTCCTAATCTGACATCTCTAATGACATTGTCCAGAGGATGATAGACATTTAAGTGTGATTCGGGAGTGGTGGGAACAACTACCTCAGAGTTAAGATTATGAACTTTTGGTTCTGTATCTGAGTCAGTAGGAGTTTGAGGTTCCGAAGACGTAGAGCCATCAATGTTAGATGCTTGTGGACTTGCAGGAATTGGAACCGGTTCCTCCTGATTGTTCTGGTCATTCTCCACAGCTTCATCTTCTGAGGAGGAGTCACTTATTTCGAGTGCTCCCCTGAGTGGTGAGACGAGTCACCTTGTGAACCAGATGATGTTGAATCTAGTGACGGTGAGTTCAAGACATCATACATCATCTTGGTTGCTAACTCTTCGTCAGAAGTGGAGAGAGGTATGTTGAAGGACTTGAAGAATCCATCATAATCGAAAAAGAAGGCGTGTCCTTTTCCAGAAGGTGGGGTGGTGTTTGAACGTCCACGTTACACCACACTTCTACTAGACCCGTTGAGTTGTTGTAAACTCTCTTGTCTGGTATGTTGTATCCTAGAAAGATACCTTCTTCAGCCTTCTCGCTGAATTTTCCCTCCTGAGTCTTCTTCAGTAGGGTGCACGGTGCGCCAAACGGTTCGAGATACTCTTGATTAGGTTTATGTCGTTATAGTAACTCGTAACACGTCTTGCCATGGCGTTTAACTACCAGAACTCGATTTAACGTGTAACACGCATTTGCCACTGCCTCATTCCAGAATTGGATAGGCAGTTTCGAGTCCGCTAGCATTGTCCGTGCTGTCTCTATCAAGCTGTGATTCTTTCTCTCAGCAACGCCATTCATCTGAGGTGTGTAGGCAGAAGTGAACTAGTGCACAATTCCCTTTTCCTTGCAGTAAGCCTCCATCCACTAATTCTTGAACTCGGTTCTGTTGTCTGAGTGTACCTGTCTTACCTTCAGCTTGTAGAGAGACTCCAGTGTAGTTACTAATTCGTTGAAAGACCTCAAATGTTTCTGATTTGGATTTCAGAAACATTACCCAAGAAAATCTTGAGTAGTCATCAGTAACCACATAGCAGTACAAGTCGCCTGCAATGCTTCTGTACGACTGGACCAAACAGATCCATGTGAAGAAGTTCAAGAGGAAGGCCGATGGAATGAACTTTCTTTTCCTTATGAGACTTCTTCGTCTGTTTGCCTTTCTTTCCATGCCACACAGAAACCGGAAGTTGGAAGTTTTTGACGTTTACTCCTCTCACTAGATCATTCTGGATCAAGTGGTCATCATTCTTCCGTGGATTAATGTGTCCCCATTCTCCGATTCCATGAGATGGAGTCCTTCTCAGTAGCCTTTGACAAGAAGCACTGAACTTGATGATCCGTTGTGAGGCCTTTGAAAGATCCAAGACATAAAGGTCATTATATCTTGAGGCAGACATTAGACTTGGTCCTCCGGGATCACATAGTCCTTTTTCAGGACATAGCACTTCTTGTTGTCGAATATAACCTTAAAGCCTTTGTCACATATTTGGGATACAGAAAGTAAGTTGTTTTGAGTTGTTGAACGTAGTTTACTTTATCAAACTTCACTTTCTGATTTCCACTTCCCCTTGAGCTGTGATATACCCTCCTTTGTTTCCCGCAAATGAAACATGGCCTCCTTTTATTTGTTTGACGTTTGATAAGAGTGCCCTGTTCCCAGTCATGTGCCTGGATGCTCCGCTGTCGACAATCCACATGTTGGTTTCAACACTATAGCGAACACCCTGCATATTCAATTGAAAATGTTAGTTCAGGTTAGGAACCCAAGCCTTTACTGGCTTGGGTTTCCCAGGGCATCACACATCATAAATTCAACCCATTGACCTTTAGATGGTGAGGGAAGCTCAGGTGTCTTCTTGTCCTCATTATCAGACACTGAGGTTGATTTTTCTTTCCATAAACCAGCTTTGTGTAATGCCTGTTGTGATAAACAGACGACTGGTTAATGGGTTGAACTTTAGGTTCATTAGCTCTTCTAGGTGGAGTCAATGAGCTCCTCTTAGAAGACCTAGGTTTTGATTCTTGAAGTTAAACTTTCTTCCTAGGTGTCTGATAGTAAGGACACTTAGACGCAATGTGTCCACACTCTCCACAATTGTAGCATGACCTACTATCAACTTTATGATTTAACTGTCTTTCTGGAGACGTGTGTGACACCCGAGTGACATTGTTCTGTTTGATTTTTGACTCTACTTCTTTAGATGTTTTATCTTGTTTAACAAATTTAATTGTTTTAAAATTTTTAACATCCTTTCCATTTTGTTTACCTGGACTTTGGCAAGAAACACGTGATTGGTTAACAGTAATGGTCTTTTTAGGTTCAGATTTGACTGTGTTTGAACCAGACTTTATATTAACCTTTTCAAACTCTTTTTCTAGATTAACACAAGGCATTTTACCTTTTGCTTTTGACGTGGCCTCCTTTTGTTGAGTTCCAGATTCATTTGATGTATATGTGGAATCTGGATCACTTACAACAGGAGTGGACATCACATGATCCTTGATTGGATTGTTATTTATTGGTTTACTTTTAGTGTTCATCAAGGTCTCAGGTGGTGGTGGAACCACTTTATATCCCAAACCCTCCCCATTGTTATGCTCTCTCACTAAGTGTTGGACAATATGAGATGAATTTGTCCAACTATACAGTTTTTGCTTTAATGAATTAACTTCTACTTCTAAAACTGTCTTTTGTTTCTTAGTGTCTTCTAGGGAGTTAAAATAGTACCTAAAGTCATTAGCTTGGTTAAAGCTACTACTTCTTTTTTCTGTTTCCTAAGCTGTTTGTTCAATAGGTCTAATCTTTCTTTGTAACTGTGCTCATTTTGTTTTAGAACTCTGTTAGCTTCAGGGCACAATTGCAAGTCCTTTACTAAGCTATCATTATGATCTAATAACCTAGAAAATTTCAAGTCAATGCTCTCCCTAAATTTATTACAATCAGAACAAGCATGATTATTGAAAAGTTGGTCAGTAGTACTTACCTGAGAAGGTTCTGATGAATCAGCCATCAAAGCAGCGTCTGGTGTTTCTGGTTCTGGTGATTCTGACGTTGTTGTAGTTGTCCCTCCACTGCAATATCTCCTTCACTAGCTGAATCATCATCTAAATCCTCAACACTAGCAATGTTGGATTCTCCCGGAGAGACAAACCGAAAGCTCCAGTCCTGTCCCTCGTCATCATGGGCAAGTCAAGGCTTTAGGATCCTTGCTTGATGAAGTAGGACTGCTAGTTGGCTTATCTTGACGATTGAAGGATGAGAATGGATTCCCGTTTCCAGTTTTCTTTGGGCCTTCACACCCTCTCGTTTGAAGTGCCCCTTTCTCCACAGTTGAAACATGTCACCTTGGTCTTGTCAAACCAAAGGTAGTGTCCTTAGTTGCAACCAAGTTTTGTCCGGTCTTCTTGACAAACTTCTAGCTCTCCGGACAGCACTTGCTAAGGCCCACATTATATCCATCCTTTCCAGCTCTGTCTCATCTACGTGCTCGTAGTCCTCGTCTGCCAGATGGTAGTTCCCGATTCTCCCAGCAACTAGTCGATCATAGGAGTGGACTACAGCTGCTAAGAGATCCATGTGCTCTCTTGCTACTTCTACTGTCACATTACCAAGATTCTCGGTTTTCAATTTTGTAGCATTTGCTTCAGAGGCAATGTATTGGGTACCAGACAACCCTGACGTTTCCGACCCTGAAGTAGAGACTTGAGAAGGACCAGCTGAGCTTGACACAAAAGCTGTCTGAAGTGGTGCTCCAGACGTTTTGGCTTGTGGAGTCGCGTTATACAGTGCCGGATTCTGAGTATAAGACAACTTTTGGGCTTTGTATTTCATCCTTAATGCTTCATCTCTTAGCTTCAGAATGAAATCATTTATATCCAACTTCGCTAGCATACTATTCTGTCTGAGATTGGAGACAAAAGAAGCCCACTTCTCTGGCAACCCATCTGCAAAGTTTGACACCTTGTCCTCCATGGTCGTTGTAACTCCATGAGTGTGCAACTCACTCATCAAGTGGTAGAACCGATTAATGACGTCATCCAAGCTCTCATTACCCATCGACGAGAAGTTGTCAAACTCCTTCTTCAACTCTTTAGCCTTTATAGCTTTTAATGATGCATTCCCGTCATACTGTTTTTCCAATTCATCCCACAGCTTCTTTGCTTACTTGTTCTCAAAAAATTGATGGAAGATGTCCTAAGGAATTGACTGAGTAAGCAGAGCATAAACTCTCTTTTCAGCACTGTATTTGACCTTTTGTCCATCAGTCATGCCACCTAGTGTAAGTTTGACTCCATCAGCACCTACTGACATACTATACCCCGTCTCAATTGCTTCCCACATATTGGGATCTACTCCATTTAAGTAGATCTCGAAACGTTGCTTCCAGTGTGGGAATTCATCTAACGTGATTAGCTTAGGGGGTTTGTTGTGATTTCCTACTTCACTCTCCAGAAGCAGTAGGTTTTGAATCCTTGAATCTCTCCCTGCTTGAATGCTGAGTATTGGTCCTCCATTGCAATTAACTTTAGTCTATGGAACAAACTGTTTCACTTGTGCAAATGAAGGTCTGCGATTGGGCTATTCGTGCGATTGAACGATGCGAATTGTTCAATCGTGCGGCTGAATTAATGCGGATGGTTCAGTCGGGCGAATGAACTGATGCGGTTGAACAATGCAAATAGACTGCTCAGTCGTACGAATGTAGGTACGAATGAGTCCAATCGTGCGTATGAGGGATGCAAATGTATCCAGTCGTGCGATTGAGTCAATCATGCGACTAAAGATGCTGGATTTCGAAAAATCATAGGTTTAAGGTGTTTTGGCCGCAAAAACACGAATTTTCACTAACCCTAATTGCCGTATGCCGGAAAACTAAACTTTACGAACAGGAGACGTCTAAGACACTGTTTGACACGAAAAGATTGTGTTTTTAGTGAAAAAACACAATTTTTGTATAAAAAACGATTGAATCACACGTAAATCAAGAGCCAAAGCTCTGATACCACTTGTTAGGATTGTGTATTGAACGAAATACTAACTGATTAACGTTTATACCGAATCAAATAGTGCGGAATCCTATTTGATTGGCGATCCAATCAGTGAGAACGCACGTAGAATCAATTATGGATTGAATCTAAACGTTAAGAACGATATGGAATCGAACTAGTGCGATCTATGAACTTGGAACAGGTTCTTAGAGGTCTCTGGACGGCTAGGGTACGTCAGTAGTCGAAGCGTTCTCAATCATTACGTTTTTCCACGAATTAAGTGGTATTTATAGGTTAGGGTTTCTCATTCGGGTGACTGAACCATTAGCATGGTTCAGTCATGCGATTGAGCCATGCGGTTGATCCATTCGCACGACTGAGTGTTCAGTCGTGCGACTGAGTCAATCTCATGTTACACTCGTGCGACTGATCCAGTCTCCTGGTTCAATCGTGCGACTGAATCATTCGCATGAAGTTGTTCATGCGTATGGTCCATTAGCATGGGCAATTCGCATGAGAACTTCATATTACTGAGTTTGAATGTATTTATTAATCATTACATTATCAAGATTCATTCAAACAGCCACAAACCTATATAGTCAATTCAATAAGCGTTAAACTACTAAACAATGAAATAATAAACATTATAAGCACAACCACATTTATATTTCATTAAGTACCCATTCAATTATATATGTGTAAGACAATAAAGACATATTACATTAAGCTCAGAAACTAGGTACACATGTATCTACAGCTTATTATGAGTTGCAACTGCAAGTTGATAATAAACATTTTTAAAAGCATAAACTACCTTTTTAGTTGCTACTACTTAAAGCTTCCATAGTTACAATTGATCTATAAACTCCAAATTAGCAATCCTAATTATATTATTTGTTTTAAATGAGTTGGTAACTTTTCATTGGTGGGGTCTATCTTAACATGTGCTAATTATTCTTTCAAGATAATCCATGTTTGACTTTCATATTAGCTAATGTTTTTCGTATTCCCTTTTGATAAAGTTCATTTGATTTATAACAACCATGATTATTCTCCTTAACCAATACTTTGATCTTTTCACTAGCTATCATGATTCTTGGACCAGCTAAATACAACACCATCATTCCCTATTTTGACAACTTGGAAAAGCACATACAATAAAATACTTAATTGAGTTCGTCTTATCTTCCAACTTGTTCTATAATCTTACCCTAACACTTCAATTTAGAAATAAATTTTAAGAGAATTTTAAATAAATGGCTCCGTCCAAAGAACAACCGACAAACCCACATCTATAAATTTAAAGATCAATGAAAAAGAGGTTACCATTAGTTGTGATATGCTTACTCACATATTAAGCTAAGAGATGAAGGAGGTATTGAATCTTTTGAGAAAGCAATCATCTAAGCTACATTCTCAATGAAATAGAAGATGAAAAGTGTAGATATTGAACCTAGAGGCTCAAGAAATCAAAAACAAGATTTTGAAGATCTGTTTGCTTAAGAACTTTGATCCGCACAAGAAGATAGTTCTCACACAAGACCTTTTAGTTTAGTATAAATAGTGGAGTTAATTGTATAGATAATCCTGAAATTTCATACTTTTGTAATCATGTTATTAGAGAGCAATATGATCAAAGTTATTTAGATTGTGTTTGTGTTTAGTTGATCTCATACTTCTTCTCATTCTTTCTTGATTCAGTGGGTGATTCATTCTATGTTTCATTCATGAAATCGATCTACTGAATTAGTAATGATCTTTACAATTGGTATGAGAGCAAAGTGTGCTCTAGATCAATTTGGATTGAACTTGAAGTGTTTTTAAGACTTTTCAATCCTTAAATTCACTTTCTAGATGAAGAATAGGTTGTTTGATTGGATTTAAGCTTGATTTGAGGTGTTTGAGATCAAAGATTAGTTAAAGAAGCTTTATTTAAAGTTTTAAGTCAATTCAACGGTTAAAATGACCTTAAATATATCAATTAGTGACCATTAGGATAAAATTTGAACTTAAATCACTAAATCAGAGCTTAATTACCATTTTTGAATAAATTGTTGATTGGATTCAAAGTGAAAAAGTTTGAATTGGAGAGAAAGCATCTACGAAAAGTTCATTGATTCACACAAAAAGTTAGCCTTTCACATGAGAGGTTTAACTATTCACATTTCTCACATACAAAAAGATTCCGCAGCGCACGAGAAGTTCAGTGTGTCGTAAAAGTTTTGTTACAAAACATCTCGTGCGAGAAGTCACAAATTTATTGCGCGAAAAGTACTCGTTTGAAGAAATTTTGTGAAATATGAAATTTGATTTTTAGAAATGGCTATCAATCCTAATTTGAAGAACCTTACTACTACTCTAAGTTTGGATACTAAGATTGGAACAATCACCAACCCACCAAGACTATTAAGTGAAGATTATTATGCCGACTGGGTTTATCAATTTGAGAATCATCGGTCTCTCAAAGGATTTGTTTACTCTGCCTCTTATTTACTTGATATCTAGCATCAAGTCATATGAAATGGATGATAAATAGAAAGCTACAAACTATCTAAACTCAATGGGTGCTGAAGTTACTGCATTATATGCTAATATGGCTAGTATTCCAATTTACTATGTGAGCTATTCACAGATGTGTTAGCAACAAAAAATTGGAAGTCCTTTGGTTCCAACTATTCAAGAAACACCAATATCTCATGTCCAAGCTTCAATTCCTAATCAATATTCACCAATACAATCCCGATATTCAGCAGTTCAGGCTCAATCCCACACATATTACTAAGTTCAGCCTCAATGTCACAATTATACATCTATGCAGCCCCAACCCAGGTTCAACAAGCATATATTGCTACTTCTTTCCCATCCAAACAAACCATTCAGATTGCAAAAAGAAATATTGCCTCATTCACTACATTCATGTCAAGTTATGAAGCATTCATGGAAGGAAGACTAAGTGCACTGAATATCTTTGTTGATGACCTGCAACATGTCAACCCTAATGATGTAAAAGAGGATGATATAAAATATCAGATGGCTATGATGGTTTATGGTGCTAAGAATATTGCTAGAAGAACCAGAAGGAAGATATTTGCTGACACACCATCAAAAGCTACGTGTGGGGTTTTCCCACGAGGTGTGTGAACAAAGCAGGACCCAAGTCATTTGTTGCTTAGAATGACTCTATATGTACCATTTAAAAATAAACCAAAGTTTATAACTTTTAAAATATTGCGGAAGTATTTTGGAAATAAATCAGCCCAAAGTGCTAGAATGTAAAATGCATAAAAACACACGCCCAAACCATTATTTGAAAATCTAAAATGAACCCTAATGTAAACCAGTAGGTATTCAAACGCATACTTGACTCGTGAGTGCTCCTAAAGGTAGCTGCTAATAACGACTTAAGAAAAGCATACTAAAAGTGTCAACACAACGGTTGATGAGTTTAAGAGTTTGTAAGTTATATAAACAACAGTGTTTGTAAAAAATAAGCAAGTGTATTGAAATAGATAGCTACTCTAATTTCATAAGTAATAATCATAGTGATTTCATGATAGAAGCTGATTGTACTCGTTTGTTTGCCTTCTGCATTTGTAAAAAGTATGCTATCTCCCCCAAAAAAAGAGTATTTAAAAGTGGGGCATTGAACTCACATGGTACGCAAACGAACAAAATAAGCGAAGCTAACGGTGAGTGGAAAGACAACTTGTCAAAGGTTACCTATATTAGGTGAAAAGCTTAACAAACTCTAAGTGCTCAAACAACACATTGACCCAAGGGTTTTGGAAAAAAATTTGACACATTTGACCTAGTTGACCCATTGGTGACATTTTAATTTAAATCTTGTTTGATCAAGTATAGTAACTCATTACTCATAATTATCATACAAGTTATTCACGTATTACATATTATGAATCTTAAGTTCTATCGAGATCATCATACTAACATAGATTATCATACTACACATGCGAGTCTTAACCAGTCTTCATGCTCAACATAAATATATTTAAATCCCAACTAACAAATCACACATTGAGTTTAATCACACATAACATGTCATGTGAAGCCACTCACAAATTCACACCCTAAACCCTACCAATACTACTAAGTACGGGCCTCAGATTCGGACGTATGTATGATGTTCATCATCACATTTCTCAACATGATTCATACCAATCAACATTAACATACATAACAATGACCTGCTATAATCCCATACATAATTCCATAACTTTCTAATATAAACTCATCACTTGCACAAGATTTCATAAACATTAGATTTCCCAAAAAACCCATCAAGCATCCAATGACCCAATTACCGCATTCTAACACATTAGATATTATCAACAAGCATTCTAGCATGATCTTAACACCATATACATTCCCAATTTACAAGATCAAATGATTCATATCAATAAAGTTTCCTTTTCGGGAAGGTAACAACCAACATCCAATCTTTCATCAAATTCAATAATGGATCATCAAAATTATGCCTAATCTAGATCCTAACAATCATTCAAGCATAAGAAACATCACTAAATCATCAAACTCCCATTCTCACAAATTAAAGTTTCCTCTTATAGTAATGTATGAACAAGATGTTAACTTTACGGAATTCTTGCATAGTCCACGTAAACTAACATCAACACAATGCAACTAACATCATATCATCAACAAACATCAAGAATTTCAAGATGTCACACCCAATCAAACTGGGGTTTGTTCTAGCATCAAAATCATGAAAACTAATCAAAAACTTACCTTTAATCGCGTAAGGATCAAGGAATGACACTTGCTAACACATACTATTACTTGGAACTAAACTAAATTTAATGATTTGTGCTTGATCTTGAATCAAAATCGCAAGGAATAGGGGTGTCGGGTGCTCGGGTGAATGGGGAGGCGGTTATGGGGCAAGGGTTTTGATTTTAAGTTTATATGTGATAAGAATTTTGTTTGAACCCCTTTTGAATTTTTATAAATTGTAAAAAAACTTTTTATAATTTTTGAATATAATTTTAACCACATATCATATGAATCATTATCAACTAACAATAGCCATAGAATCCAATTAGTAAACACCACACATGAAATCATATATTACATGTAGTCACGTTAAATTCATAAATAGTACTTAAATTCATGAATCACGTAACCACATGTTAATAATCAAAATTATTAATTTAGTTGTTATTAGTTAACCAATATTAATCAATAAAAAGTAACCAACGTTCAACGACAACTAGTGTGTGCTTACGACACGTGTATACAAGTCCTAACAGAACTAACAGAGTTTTGATAACGAAAAATTACCGGATGTCACATTATCCCCATATTGAAAGAATTTTCATCCTGAAAATTACGTTATATAGTTGTGTTACATCACTAGTGTATTACATTGGCACAAAGAAATCATGAGTTGTCACATAATCCCTATGTTGAAAGAAATTTCGCCCCGAAATTTAATCGTTACCTTTGCTGGCTATTGTTATCTTTTCAAACAAATGAGGATAATTAAGCTTCATCTAATCCTCACGTTCCCACATGAATTCAAGTCCACGTCTTGAGTTCCAACGAAGTTTAACTATGGGTATCTTGCTTTGCTTAAGAGTCTTGACTTCACGATCCATAACCTCAACCAGTTCTTCAATAAATCGTAGTTGTTCGTCTACTTGTACATCCTCGAGTTGTACAACCAAAGTCTCTTCAGATAAGCACTTCTTTAAGTTCGAGACGTGAAAACATTATGAACTCCACTCAATGAGTCAGGCAGACTTAATGGTGTAACACCCGGTTATTTTTTTTAAAGTTATGAAAGAAAGAATAAAAGTGAAGGAGAAGAAAGAAATGCAATTTAACCCAAGCCAAGGGGTTAAAAGTGTCAAAAGGACAAAACTTTGAAAAAGTTGGTGAATAAAGTAACATGGCCGCCCATGTTGCTTACTCACATCACTCAATCGGATTTTTGTAGAGAGAGAAAGTGAAGAGAAGCTGAAACTCTCGGGTTTTTGGAAGATCAAGAAGAAGATTTCGAATACAAGGTAAGAATTCATGGTTTTGAGTGTTCTTAACCGGCTTTGCCTTGGTTGAATGTTTATATGTGTTTGTGTGTTCGTTTGTGTATGTTTTGGTGGGTTTTAGGTGTTGAACTTGTAGCAAACGGGTTTTTGAAGGAAGTCATACCCAAGAGGTTGCTAAGGTGAGTTCTAGAACCCCTTTTTAATTGTTTTAAACTGATTTGGGGCTGGAAATGCATGTATGTTCATTTTTATAAAATGGGTTTACACCCGTATGTATGTGTATGAATGTGTTTGCGGGTGGGGTTTGAATTGGGTGTTAATATGGTTATGATTATGTTATGAATGTGTTTCTATGGCTTAGAGTGCTAGTGTTAAGCTTAGAACATGTTAGACGATGGATTGGGAACTGAAATATGTTGTTTAAGTGTGATTTAGACTGCCCATGCGCCTAAGCAGTGGCCCATGCTCCTAACAGAAATAACTGCCTAAGTGTTCCCATGCGCCCAAATAGTAACCATGCGCCTGGAAAAGGCTGAAATTAGCTAAGTGTCCAGACGCCTAGGAAGCCCATGTGCCCAAGCACTCATGCGCCTGCATAGTGCCCATGCGCCTAGGATTTGCCCAGAATTAGCTAAGTGATGCCCATGCGCCCCAATAGTGCCCATGCGCCTGAAATCCCCCCTGCGCCTAAGTGTTCCCCATGCGCCTGAAAGGCCATACGCCTGCATAGTGCCCATGCGCCTAAGACTTAGATTATTTTCTAAATTTTTGGGGAAAAAGTGAAATGTAGGCTTTGACTTGGGATGTTCCCGGGGGTGAAGTATGTTGACTTTTGATGATGTATGGGGTATGTTATGGCATGTATGATGATTGTTATGTCTTGTATGATGGTGCCTTATATGGTGATGTTTTGTATGGTTATGTTTATGTTCCTTGTTGTGTATGTTTATTTTTCATGGCTTTACGTTGAATGTTTATGAATGAAATGAAAAGTATTATGTAACGTAAAGTGGAAGATAATGAAAAGAGGAACGTAATGAAAGAATGCATGCATTAATGAACGAATAAAAGTAAGAAAGTCTTGCAAGCAAAGTATGGAGGTTCACACCCAATGAAGGGTGTTAGCTCAACTGTGTGCGGGTTAGCTACCCCGGAAGGATGCACACTAGGGTCTAATCCTTGTGATTGACCATATGTATGGGATCCTTGCCGCTTGCCCTAGGTACTGGAGTCAGCTTCGTGCATAATGTTTGAGGTCTTTGATAGACCTCAGGCCTAGTAACCAGCTTCGTGCATAATGTTCGGGGTATAGCATATGGCATTGGTCCGGAATGAAAGAGAAAAGATAGTGATGAGTGTACTTGCCCTAGGTACTGGAGTCAGCTTCGTGCATAATATTCGAGGTCTTTGATAGAGCTCAGGCCCAGTAACCAGCTTCGTGCACAATGTTCGGGGTACTGTACACGTCATCGAAAGTAATGAAAGTACGAAAGATAAGTAAGGAAGTTTACGAATGAAAGCGAATGAAAGAGAATGATAATGATGTACGATGAGTGAACGAAAGTTAACGAACGAATGATGAAGATAATAATGATATTATCTATGTGTACGTATGATGTGTGATCATGTACGAAAGTAAAGAACGGTTTTAAAAGAAAGAAAACTATATTTTATTTTAAAACTAGAACTCACTCAGCAACGCTGACTTTTATGTGTTTCCAGTTGGCAGGTAATGGTTGCTGAGGATGGCACGGGGCGGCTACTTGGCTCATTTTGGATGGCATCCATTTTGTATAATGTTTTTGTGATGTAATGCAACGAGTTATTTTGTAATCAGTCAACGATGTATTATTTTGCAAAAGCAATTATAATGAAATGAAATGGTTGTTTAAATGTTTCCGCTGCAATATTTTTATTAAAGTTAATATAAATATATGTTTTATGTGCGATGATGGACCAGCTGTGAGTGTCCCGGAAACGGGCCTTACAAGTTGGAGCCATAGCTTAAGTGAAATGGGTAAATTTTCAAAAGAAACCTGAACTTAAAGTGAAAATGGGACGAAAGGGAAGGGATGCCAGTCCGAGTAGCTGCGTGCCATCAGGTATTTTCTAAATGTTAACCGGTATTATGTGCGCATGTTAGTTGATCTGTGTGCTTTTAGTAGATTTAGATACTGATGTAGTCAGGATAGGAAATGCTTGGGGTATGAAGAGTAAAGTAAGTGGCTAATCACAACTGGCCACTATAATTAGGGACTTACTATACTTGACATAAACTGAGCTATTACCTTGAATGACCGTGTTAGTGTTTGAATCTTATAGTGTGTTTAGAGGATGGCCGGTGGTAGATCGTCAAAGGCTTCACGTGGTGGAGGTTGTGGTGGACGTGGTGCTGGACCACGGGCCACGAGGGGAAGGCCTAGAGCTGAAGAGGTGGTTCATGAGGAGCCTGAGACCCCTCATCCAGAGGCTGGGGATGAGAGTGCTAACTTGAGAGCCTTAGTGAAGGAGGCTGTTGTGGAAGAGGTGCATCAGCTCATGCAGACGATCTTGTCGTCTATGGTGACCGAAGTGATCAAGGTGGTAAGGGAAAGAGAAAGGAAGGAAAGGAATAGGCCTATGGGTGAAAGGGGACAGCACGAGATTGAGACGGTTGTCTCTACTAATGAAGAGGAAGAGTAAGAGCCTGTGCCTGAGGCAACCCGAGGCTGTAACTACGGGGCATTTTAAAGATGCAAGCCCCCGACCTTTGACGGAAATGGCACTGGTGTTGCTCACCAATGGGTGAGAGAGATGGCGGCTGTTCTGGATATCGGCGAGTGTCGGGAGGATTAGAAGGTGAAGTTTGCCACTCATTCATTTGTGGACTCGGGCTCTCTGCTGGTGCGACAATATTGTCCAAGCCGAGAGTAGCAAGGCAATTGGAAGAATCAGGTGGCCGGAGTTGAAGAAATTGGTGATCGAGGAGTTCTGCCCTTACCGAGAGATGGACAAGGTAGAAAGTGAGTTCCTGCAACTGGATGCGGGAACCATGACACATCAGCAATACACCATGAAGTTCAATGAAATGGCACGGCTGGTGCTGGATCAAGTGACACCTTTGTCACGGAAGATCAAGAGATACATATGGCATTGGTCCGGAATGAAAGAGAATGAAAGAGAAAAGATAGTGATAAGTGTACTTGCCCAGTAACCAGCTTCGTGCACAATATTCGGGGTATAGCATATGGCATTGGTCCGGAAAGAAAGAGAAAAGATAGTGATAAGTGTACTTGCCCTAGGTACTGGAGTCAGCTTCGTGCACAATATTCGAGGTCTTTGATAGACCTCAGGCCCAGTAACCAGCTTCGTGCATAATGTTCGGGGTACTATACACGTCATCGAAAGTAATGAAAGTACGAAAGATAAGTAAGGAAGTTTACGAATGAAAGCGAATGAAAGAGAATGATAATGATGTACGATGAGTGAACGAAAGTTAATGAACAAATGATGAAGATAATAATGATATTATCTATGTGTACGTATGATGTGTCATCATGTACGAAAGTAAAGAACGGTTTTAAAAGGAAGAAAAGTATATTTTATTTTAAAACTAGAACTCACTTTCAGCAACACTGACTTTTATGTGTTTCCAGTTGGCAGGTAATGGTTGCTGAGGATGGCACAGGGCGGCTACTTGGCTCATTTTGGATGGCATCTATTTTGTATAATGTTTTTGTGATGTAATGCAACGAGTTATTTTGTAATCAGTCAACGATGTATTATTTTTTCAAAAGCAATTATAATGAAATGAGATGGTTGTTTAAATGTTTCCGCTGCAATGTTTTATTAAAGTTAATATAAATATATGTTTTATGTGTGATGATTGACCAGCTGTGAGCGTCCCGGGAACGGGGCCTTACAAATGGGTACGCCACTGGACCAATTTTTTCTAGAATCTCAAATGGTCCAACGTATCTCGGATTAAGCTTGCCTCTTTTACCAAATCAAATCATGCCTTTCCTTCCAGCAATACTTTGTCTCCAACTTGAAACTCTAAAGGTTTCCCTTGCTTGTCAGCGTAGCTCTTTTGTCGATCTCATGCGATCCATGAGATCCATGAATACCGCTGGTGCATTAATCAACCCAAATGGCATGAACAAGAATTCATAATGACCATAATGAGTTCTGAATGTGTTTTTAGAGATGTCTTTCTCTTGAACTCTTTGTTGATGATAGCTAGACCTCAAATCGATCTTAGAATAATAGCTTGATCCCTGAAGTTAATCAAACAAATCATCAATACGGGGCAAAGGGTATCGATTCTTGATTGTAACTTTGTTCAATTCTCTGTAATAGATACTGTAGATACATGTGTTCTTAGTTTATGTGCTTAAATGTAAAAGTCTTTCATGTCTTACATATGTGTAATTTGACGAAGCAATGAAATATGATATATGATTTGATGTTTATTTATCTTTGATTCATATGTATGAACTTCTTATACAGTTTTGAGGTTGTTGTACACAATTCTAAGTCAATAATGATTGAGTATTATGTTCAACCTAGTCGGGTGATTACTCATGCTGATGGACCATACTTATGGACCATACATATGAATACATCATGCTTATGGACCAGTCGCACGACTGAACCAGGAGACTGGATCAGTCGTATGATTGAGACATAAGATTGACTCAGTCGCACGACTGAACCTTCAGTCATGCGTATGACTCAATCGCATGATTTAGTCGCACGACTGAACCATGCGAATGGTTCAGTCATACGAATGAAAACCCCTAACCTATAAATACCACCTAATTTGTGGAAAAACAAAAACACTTGAAGAGATATTGCGAATACACATAAACCCTAGCCGTCCAGAACGTCCCAAACAACCTATCCAAGTTCATAGTTCGTTCCTGATCGATTCCTACTCATTCTTAACGTTTAGTTCAATCTTATATCGATCGGGTTATCGTTCTCACTGATTGGATTGCCAGGTATAAATGCACTATTTGATCAGGTATAAACGCAGAATCAGTTAGTACTCTGTCCGTACGCGGTCCCTAACAAGTGGTATCAGAGCTTTGGCTCTTGATTTTGCAATTGATTCAATTCGGTTGGTGTCAAAAACCTACGTTTTAATCAAAAGAGTCACCACTTTGCTTCTAAAGGTGTTTTCAATGTTTTCTGGCATTAAAGTTTCGATTTTTCACTATACGGCAGATTGGGGTTCTAAGAAAAATCGTATTTTGTGTCAAAGTGTCAAAATCTTTGATTTTGCAAAAACAGCAGCCTTCAGTCACACGATTAGCTCATTCGTACGACAGAACTGTTGGGTTTGTTAGAACACTAAAACGAAGTTTAACCTTTTAAACTTTCTGAAAACGCAGCGGAAATATAGCATTATAAACCCTTTTATAAACTGAAAATATGTTGTTTTGGTAACCATATTAGAGTATAAAACAAACCCATATAACAAGGATCACTTATGTGAATAAAACAAGCTATGAACAATGAAACGAGCATAATATGACAGCCACAAATGGGGCTGCCAATATACCTTTCTCCAGCAGAAAAAACGACCAAATGAGAGGTTTTGGATGCTTGAAATCGGCCAAGATGCTCAAAGTAGAGACCCTCAAGCTTGTATACCCAAAGCTTATGGCAAAAACCCTTCTTGTTAGGGAGAGATAACACCAAGAAAGCTCAAAAACTCACCCTTTTGCTGCTGGATCCGAAAATGGAGAGGGAGAGAGAGGAGAGTCTTTTGTGTTTTGCATGTATTGGAATAGATGAATGAATTGAGTGTGTGACTAGTTAAGAGTGTGTATGTTTTCAAGACACAAAGTTGGTCCAATGACCTTAAGGGGCAGCCAAAAGATTCAAAATAAAAAAGTTTCCCCTCCTTTAAAATGATCACAATACAAAAATTAACTAATCACATGTCACACAATAAAAAGTCACCTTCTAGACTTGATTTATAAATGTGACATATGTATTCTTTAATTAAACACTTTAATTAAAGTACACTCATATATTATTAGTGTTATTTAAACCCCTTTTAAATGACAAGAATAACAATAATTCATCAACAAATTATCCTTATAATTTGTTCCATCTCTTATGCAATTTGATTAGAAAACCCATTTTCTAATTGGTGTAAATATTTAATTGCATGATCATATCATCAATTAAACATTAATTGGTGTTTGCTAAGCTTGTTATTGGGTATAACCCGACTTGGATCATAACGTACTAACCACATCAATATTCTAAGTGTCTTGGGCACACAGAATCCTTCAATCTCCCACTTGCCCAAGATTCATAGAAGATTGATGCAAGCAGTAAATACCGCTTAACAACGGTTTACTACCCTTAATACGCATGACTTATAGCCATTCAATAACATCATCCCTTTCAAGTACCCTACTTGAAATGATTTAGGTGAATCAATCATCTATCCTTTTGTTTCAGATGTCATGTTAAATCCGAGGACACAGAATTATCATTCCTTGTTGATTTAACTTAATCAGGCCTTAGACATCTAACTCTCAACGAATAAGAGGAACAAATTCCATCTTGACTACATACGTTTCTCACAAACACCTCGTGTCATACCTGAACATACCCTTATGTGCTGTCCACTATTTCAGGACAGTGAAGAAAAAGCTCAAGGTATAATACTTGGTGAATATCAAAACCCAATATGTATCTCAGGTCAGAGGATACCAAATGATATTCGCCTTTACTCTAATTTACTTATGATCAATCAATAAGATTCCATGTAGTAAAATTTGAGATGCGGGTTAGTCCAATATTTGTATCCTACAAATATCTATGAACCTTGGTAGCAACCCATTGCTCTATATTCATCCTTATGAATATCAACCAATCCAAGTTCATAATAATCTTACCTCACACTTGTTCCCACAAGTATGAACGACTACGGACATTTAGAGTAAAAAATTTACTCATGGATTAAACATGCTAAATTGGAACATTAATTGAAACATTATAACCAAATAATTTTATTCAAATAATAAAGAGTTCCACATATCCAAATACAAAGTTTACAGATCAAATCCAATCACTAGAATATCGAAGTCCCATGGCACAAGTATGACCTTCATGCTTTGCTTTTTCAAGGAGCTTTGTGAGAGGATCCGCAATATTTTGATCCGTGTGAACTTTGCGAATACATATCTTTCCCTTTTCAACTTCATCTCGTATGTAGTTGAATCTCCGCTCAATGTGCCTAGTCTTTTGATGAGCACGGGGTTCCTTGATTTGAGCAATCGCACCCTCATTGTCACAAAAGATCTCTAGGGGTTCCTGAATGGAAGGGACAACCCCTAGATCGGCAATGAATTTCTTCAACCATGCAGCTTCTTGAGCTGCCAATGAGGCGGCGACGTATTTTGATTCTGTAGTTGATAGAGCCACCACATCCTGCTTGGAGCTCTTCCAAGAGACCGCTCCTCCATTCAGAATGAAAATATATCCCGATTGTGACCGAGAATCATCACGATCGGTTTGGAAACTCGCATCCGTGTAACCTTTTACAACGAGTTCCTCATCACCAGATCCATAGATTAGGAACATATCCCTTGTCCTCCTTAGGTACTTAAGTATGTTCTTAACAGCCATCCAATGACTGTTTCCAGGATTTTGCTGGTAACGGCTTGTCATGCTTAAGGCGCATGACACGTCCGGTCGAGTGCATATCATTGCATACATGATGGATCCAATAGCAGATGCATATGGGATTGCCTTCATTTTATCTTGCTCATCCTTTGAGCTAGGACATTGAGTTGTACTCAATATCGTTCCTCTTTGAATAGGTACGGTACCTTTCTTAGAGTTCTCCATCTTGAACCTTTTCAAGATCTTATCAATGTATGCACTTTGATTCAAACCAATCAACCGCCTTGATCTATCCCTATAGATCTTTATTCCTAGAATATAGGCGGCTTCACCAAGATCCTTGATGGAAAAACAACTTCCAAGCCAGGTTTTTACACCTTCCAAGGTTGGAATGTCATTTCCAAATAGTAGTATGTCATCAACATACAATACTAGGAAAGTTACTGTGCTCCCACTAGCCTTCTTATACACACAAGCCTCATCAGTGTTTTTGATGAAGCCAAATTTCTTTACCTCCTCATCAAAACGATGATTCCAGCTTCTCGATGCTTGTTTCAATCCATAGATTGATTTCTTTAACTTGCATACTTTATTAGGATGTTTTGGATCAACAAAACCTTCAGGCTGAACCATATAAACATCTTCATCAAGATATCCATTTAGGAAGGCGGTTTTGACATCCATTTGCCAAATCTCATAATCATAATGAGCAGCTATGGCAAACAATATCCTTATAGACTTTAGCATCGCAACAGGTGAGAAGGTTTCATCATAATCAACCCCTTGAGTTTGAGTGAAACCCTTTGCTACAAGTCTAGCTTTATAAGTATCCAAGTTTCCATGCATATCGGTTTTCTTCTTGAAAACCCACTTACTTCTAACTACCTTGGAATTAAGAGGTGGTACAACAAGTTCCCAAACTTGATTGTCATACATGGATTGCATCTCAACGTTCATGGCCTCAAGCCATTTGTCACAATCCAAATTGGACACTGCATCATGGTATGTGGTTGGTTCATCTGAATCTACCACATAGCATCCATCCATGAAAAATCCGTATCTTTCAGGTGGATTACTAGTTCTACCACTTCTGCGAACGTTTTGCGTGTATTGATCAACCATTTGATCATCCTCAACATCCTCATGTTGAGTGCTAGTTTCAACCAAACGTGCATCGGGTTGTGGTTCTTGATCCTGCTCAAGATCCACTGTTCTACTGCTAGTTCCTTCCATAAGGAACTTTGCTTCTAAGAACTCACCCTTTCTGGCAACAAACACCTTTTGTTCCAGTGGATCATATAAATAATATCCCATAGAATCTCTAGGATATCCAATAAAGATACACTTGGTGGATCGGACTTCCAATTTGTTTGGGGTGGGAGTCTTAACATAAGCCTCACAACCCCAGACTCTTAAGTATGATAGGGATGGAACTCTTCCATTCCATATCTCAAAAGGTGTCCTTTCCACCTTTTTGGTTGGGGCCATATTTAGAATACGGGCCACGGAGAGCAAAGCGAAACCCCAAAATGATAGAGGTAATGTGCTTCTAGCCATCATAGATCGGACCATATCCAATAAGGTTCGATTCCTCCTCTCAGACACACCATTATGTTGTGGTGTTCCAGGTGGAGTGAGTTGTGAGACAATCCCACAACTCCTAAGATGATCTTGAAAAACATCACTTAGGTATTCACCTCCTCTATCAGTACGGAGAACTTTAATTGACTCGTTGAGTTGATTTTCTACTTCATTCTTGAAGATTTTGAACATTTTAAAAGCTTCATCTTTGTGCCTTAATAAGTACACATACCCATAGCGACTATAATCGTCGGTAAAGGTAATGAAGTATCTTTCACCATTCCTAGTCATTGGCTTAAAAGGACCACATACATCCGAATGTATGATTCCTAATAAATCTTTTGCCCTTTCGTTAGTCCCACTAAAGGGTGCCTTAGTCATTTTACCTTGTAAACAAGATTCACACACATCAAATGAATCACATTCATTTGTTTTTAAAAGACCATTCTTTTGAAGAGTTTGTATACGTTTCTTGTTTATATGACCAAGACGACAATGCCAAAGATAGGTATCACTAAAATCCAACTTGAGTTTTTTGGTGTTAGTATGGTACAATGAACTATTTAAAGCATTTTCATGAACCAATTCATAAATACCATTAATGGGTATAGCTTTAAAATAGAACATATTATTTAAAGAAACATGAATATCATTTTCAATAAAAGATAATACATAATCATAAAGTCTTAATTGGGATACAGAAATAATGTTCCTAGTCAAACTAGGAGCATACAAAACATTCTTCAAAATAACATCCAAGCCACTTGGAAGTTTTAGGATGTAGTACCCACGAGCTTTAACTTGGACTTTGGTTCCATTGCCCATGAAGAGGCTAACATCCCCTTGATTGAAGTCCCTACTTCTTTTGAACCCCTGCAACAAATTGCAAATATGAGTTCCACATCCGGTATCTAATACCCATGTGTTTGAAGATGTAACATTAAGATCAATATGAATCATGTATGTTGTACCTGAGGTCTGCCCGGCATCCCTCTTTGCTTTCAACTCTTGGAGATGGACGGGACAATTCCTTGCCCAATGTCCAATCTCCCCACACTTGAAGCATGGGTCATTAGTAGCAACCTTTTGCTTCTTCTCTTGTGGTTTGGGTGGTACCCTTACCACTCCTTTCCCTTTTCCCCAAGCGGGTCCTTTACCCTTAGCAACCTTTGCCTTGGGTGCGGGACGAGGCCTTTTATTGTTCCCACCTTCATTGATGGTGAGAACGGGTAAAACCCTTTTACCCATGGCCGCCTCGGCCGTTTTAAGCATTGCGTGAAGCTCACCAATGCTCTTGTCCCAAGCATTCATGTTGTAGTTCAACACAAACATCTCGAACTTCTTGGTAAGGCCATTAAGGATCAAATCCGTGGCCAATTCCTTCGAGACGGGACAATTAAGCCTCTCGAGGCGGTCAATATGACTTTTCATCTTTAGAACATAAGATGAAACAGATTGATTGTCGTCCATACGACATGCATGGAGTGCTCGAACCGTTTCGAAGCGCTTAACCCTTGCTTGCTGTTGGAACGTTTCCTTCAGCTGGGTTATCATGTCATAAGCTCCGTGATGTTCATACTCCTTTTGGAGATCCGGAGTCATGCTCGCTAGCATGAGACAAGACACTTGGACGGAGTCCTCAGTGTACTTCAACCAATCGTTGAAGGCCTCCTCATCATCCTCAGTAGGTTGATCGGGGATAGGGTCGTCTAAAACATATGATCGTTTCTCTTGCTTGAGAACTATTCTCAAGTTTTGATACCAATCAATAAAGTTGTTATGATTTAGACGTTCCTTTTGGAGGATCGCACGTAATGATTGGTTGACGCGGATGAGTTATCGTGATTTTCATTGTTGGTGGCCATCTACAAAATTTAACAAAGATCTATTTTAGTATTTTCGATATTGTTATTTTAATAATTAATGCCTTTTAAGGTCATTTTTATATTAAAGTCTAGAACCCAACATTACATTTAAATTGTGGTTAGGTGACATTTATCCCACGATTTAAATTAATAAGGTGGTCAACGTTTGACGATTGCAACCATTTGCAATTTCTAGAAATATGGGATCGACTTGAAACATCATATGTAAAGTCGGCATGTTAATCCCATCAACACCATTTGGAAACCACACCGTAGGTGATCCATTTGACATGGTTTGCAAATCAAGATACCCTACTTACACCTACGTGTGAGTTTGCCAAAATAAGTGGTTAGGTGACCTTTATCCCACAAATAAGGCATTCTCACCTCAAGTCACAAGTTCCCTCAAAATGGTTAGGTGACCTTTATCCCACTAAGAGTTACCAAGTGACTCAAGTGTTGTGTAAAAGGACGGTGTTGATCTTGTTTGTAAAAAAAGTTTAGAGGTTTCAAAATTCTAGTTTAGAAAACTCTATGTACTTGTATTTGCATGATTTCAAATACAAACAACAAATAATACAACCCAATTGAATGAATAAATACAACCATCACAAACATCCAAACAATCACAAGGTCAATGGCTAGGTTATGCATTAAAACAAGCATCTATCATATCATCCAAAATATAATGAAAACCCCACTTAAAACCACGAAATTTCAGCCAACATAAACTGAAATTTCGGGTTTTATTTTGTCCAAACAAAACAAATAACAAACATGTATATCTTTCAAAGTTTAATCACAAGCATGTGTGATATGACTTTGAAAGATTGGGGTTTCATATCATATGAACTTAGCAGCCCAAAATCAGCCTATACTAAGTTTATTATCATACTTTAAAACCAATTTTAAAGACAAAACAAGCAAGTCATCCACATAACCGGCTCTTGATGCCATTGTTGGGTTTGTTAGAACACTAAAACGAAGTTTAACCTTTTAAACTTTCTGAAAACGCAGCGGAAATATAGCATTATAAACCCTTTTATAAACTGAAAATATGTTGTTTTGGTAACCATATTAGAGTATAAAACAAACCCATATAACAAGGATCACTTATGTGAATAAAACAAGCTATGAACAATGAAACGAGCATAATATGACAGCCACAAATGGGGCTGCCAATATACCTTTCTCCAGCAGAAAAAACGACCAAATGAGAGGTTTTGGATGCTTGAAATCGGCCAAGATGCTCAAAGTAGAGACCCTCAAGCTTGTATACCCAAAGCTTATGGCAAAAACCCTTCTTGTTAGGGAGAGATAACACCAAGAAGCTCAAAAACTCACCCTTTTGCTGCTGGATCCGAAAATGGAGAGGGAGAGAGAGGAGAGTCTTTTGTGTTTTGCATGTATTGGAATAGATGAATGAATTGAGTGTGTGACTAGTTAAGAGTGTGTATGTTTTCAAGACACAAAGTTGGTCCAATGACCTTAAGGGGCAGCCAAAAGATTCAAAATAAAAAAGTTTTCCCTCCTTTAAAATGATCACAATACAAAAATTAACTAGTCACATGTCACACAATAAAAAGTCACCTTCTAGACTTGATTTATAAATGTGACATATGTATTCTTTAATTAAACACTTTAATTAAAGTACACTCATATATTATTAGTGTTATTTAAACCCCTTTTAAATGACAAGAATAACAATAATTCATCAACAAATTATCCTTATAATTTGTTCCATCTCTTATGCAATTTGATTAGAAAACCCATTTTCTAATTGGTGTAAATATTTAATTGCATGATCATATCATCAATTAAACATTAATTGGTGTTTGCTAAGCTTGTTATTGGGTATAACCCGACTTGGATCATAACGTACTAACCACATCAATATTCTAAGTGTCTTGGGCACACAGAATCCTTCAAGAACTGATTCGTATACTCCATTTGCATGACTGAGTTCAGTCGCATTACTCATTCACACGACTGAACAACTCCAGTCGCCTGAGTCCATTCGTCTTGTTCATACGCACGACTGAATCCAATCGCACGATTGAATTCATTCGCGCCCTTCATTCGCACAAATGATCCATACTCATAGTTCATTTGCACGATTGAAACTAACATGTTCACCAAGTACCAAGTTCATAAAATGGAAGATCTATTTGCTGCGTTTATTGCCGGGAAGGACTCACGCATCCAGAATCTACTACTTCTGGAGAATGAGGTAGGAAATCACAATAAACCGCCGAAGCTGATAACGTTAGATGATTATCCTCAGTGGAAACATCGGTTTGAGATTTACTTAAATGGAGTTGATCCTAATCTTTGGACATCCATCGAGACTAGTTATACGGTGCCAGTTAGTGCTAATGGAGTCAAGTTAACCTTGGGAGGAATGAGTGAAGCTCAGAAGATTCTCTACAATGCTGAGAAGAAAGTTTATGCCTTGTTGACTCAGTCAATACCAAAGGACATTTTTCATCAGTTCTCTGAGAACAAGCAGGCTAAGAAGTTATAGGATGCTTTGGAGAAGAGATATGATAAATATGCAACGTTAAAGGCACTGAAGGCTAAGGCTCTCGAGAAGGAGTTTGATAATTTCTCTTCGATAGGGAATGAGAGCTTAGATGATATTATTGACAGATTCTATCATCTCATTAGTGAGCTGCACACTCATGGCGTAACCACGTCTATGGAAGACAAAGTTTCAAACTTTGTTGATGGTTTGCCTGAGAAATGGGATTCATTTGTGTCTAATCTGAGACAGAACGACATTCTTGCAACGTTAGACATAAATGACTTCATCTTGAAGTTAAGGGAGGAGGAACTGCGGATGAAGTACAAGTCAAAGAAAAGATCCTACGTTCAGAATCCTTCACTCTACAACTCAGTTTCGTCTCCAGCTGTTTTAGGAGCACCATTACAAACAACATTCATGTCTAGTTCATCTGCTTCTTCCCAAACCACTACTTCAGGACCAGAAACGTCAGGGTCATCAGGGACCCACTACATAGTGCCTGAAGCCAACACTACAAAGTTGAAGACCGAGAATCTCGGTAATATCACAGTGGAAGTTGCAAAGGAGCACATGGATCTTCTAGCAGCTGTTGTTCAATCCTATGATGGTTTAGTTGCCGGGAAGATTGGAAATTGTCATCTTGCAGATGAAGATTACGAGCAAGTTGATGAGAATGAGCTAGAGAGAATGGATATCATGTGAGCCTTGGCAAGTGCAGTCAGAAGAGCTGTTTGTCAAGAAGACGGGACAAAACCTAGTAGCCATTAAGGATACGACGTTTGGTTTTGACAAAACCAAAGTCACATGCTTCAACTGTGGTGAAAAGGGGCACTTTAAACGTGAATGTGTAAAGCCCAAGAAAACTAGAAATGGAAACCCATTTCCTAAATTCAACCGTCAAGACAAGGACGTGATTGGAATTGCTTCTTCAAGCAAAGAGACAAAGGCTCTAACTGCTCAAGGTGATGAAGGACAAGACTGGTCCTTCCGATTTGTTTCTCCTGGAGAATCAAATATTGCCTTTGTCGAAGCAGTAGATGATGGGTCTGCTAGTGAAGGTGAGAGTGCAGCTGAGCAAGCGATGTCAGATACCAAAGAAGCTGCGAACATGGTAAATCACTTGGTTGAGGAAGAGCTCAGAGCAACAAGTTCAGAATCTCTAGCCTCCGAAAAGTCTAAATCTGCTTTGATGGCTGACTCAACCGATTCCTCACAGGTAAGTTCTAAAGACCAACTCTTTGAAAAACATGCTTGTAATGAATGTGACAAATTTAGAGAAAGCATTGATTTGAAATTTGCTAGGTTATTATAGCACAATGAAAACTTAGTAAATGATTTACAACTATGCACTGAAGCTAATTATATCTTAAAACAAAATGAGTGCAGTTTTAAAGTGTAACACCCCGAAAAGTCGAAACGAGTCATTAAGGATAATGGGCTTAAATAATGGGTATTTAATAAAAGAAGGAAATGGGTTATGGGCCAAATTGAGTTTATGGGCAAGAGCCTAAGTGATTAAAGGCCCATAATCAGCCCTTAAGCACCCAAAACCAGCTTCATCTTCCTCATTACAACCCTAGCCACCAAATTCGTAGAGAGAGAAAGTAGAGAGAGAAAGTGGAGAAAACTCAAGATTTGAAGCTTCTAAGGTGAAGAGATTGAAGATCTGGGTGTTGGAACATCAAGATCTAAGAAAGAAGCAACAAATCCAGGTAAGAATCGACCTCTAAACCCTTCTGTAGATCAAACCCGGATTCTAGGGTTTTGGGTTTTGAAAAGTTGCAAAGAATCGCATAAAGGTCACATTTTTACGTATGAAAACATGTATAAAGCTTAGATTTAGCCTCATGGATGATAAACTAAGAGATTGGACGTAAAAAGTTATGATTTTGGGTTAAAAATGGTCTGGTCCGTAATTTTTATGCGATCTGCGAAACTGCGTGTTCATCCAGCGAATTTGCATATTCAATCAGCGAAACTGTGGATCTTCCTGCGAAACTATAGTTTCGCAGGTAGTTTCGCAGACATGGTTTTCCAACGAAAGTTGGGCGAAACTGGCAGTGAAACTGGCAGCGAAGATGCCAGCGAAACTGCCAGCGAAGGTGCTAGCGAAACTAGCAGCGAAACTGCTGGTGAAACTAGCGGCGAAACTGTTGGCGAACCAAGCTGCGAAATTGCTGATCTTGCAGCGAAATTAGCAGCGAATTTAGGCAGAAAGTAACCCCTTTAAGTGTTAGCTATTCTGCAGGCTGTGTAGAGTGATCCTAGCGTTGTAAGCTTAGCCTAGAAGTTATTCGTGGTATCCAGGTGAGTTCTAGATCCCCTATTTATAAGTTTTTCCATGTTTTGGGGCTATTATGCATACTAAATTTACATTTTTAAGTGACCAAGATTTTAAGGTGTTTTAACAGGAAGAACGATTTTTTCATAAGTAAACCAGCCAGGGGCGTTGCCCCTTGGACCCCACTAGGGGCTGCTGCCCCTAGGACCCCGCTGTCAGGGGCTGCCGCCCCCGAACCCCCGCTGTCCCGCGGCGGTTCGGTTATGTTTTATGATGATTTTACTTGCCATGATGTGTACTTAATAAGATAAGTATTATATATACTAAAGTGAAAGATGATATTAATGAAAAGCAAAACTTAATGAATGTTACCCCGGGCCCGTATGATGATGAAAAGTCTTGCAAGCACTATGATAGACTTCACTTATGTGAGTCTGATGTATGATGATGGATCTGTATTCATGAGCGGGCTATGTGCCTTGCAGTGTGGATCAACTGTCGGGGGTTAGCTACCGTTTTCATGTGTACCGACAGGGATTGGCATTTGTTGTCAATCAACATGGAGCTCTTGCTTTGTGCAATCTCGATTATGATGAAAGTGAAAGATAATGAAAGAATGAAAGATAATGAACATGCTTATGATGATGCAAGTAATGTTACATTCTATGTTGTATGCATGGTCATTATATGAAGGATAAAGATTATATTTTCTTATAATATTTAAAACTAGAACTCGCTCAGCGAAGCTGACTTTTATGCATAATAGTTGGCAGGTAAGTGCTGATGCTGAGGATGGCACACGGAGCTACTTGGGGAGCTATGGATGGCATTCAAGTTTATGAAAATCTTTATTGTAATTTAAGGACAAGTAATATGTTTTGTTTACAATTAAATGACAAATGTACGAGTACGATGGGTTTTCAAAGGTTTAAATGAATGTCTAATTATTTCCGCTGCAATGTTTTATTATTAAACTGATTTTATGCTATGATTAACCAACTGTGAGGCTTCCCGGGAAAGGGGTCTTACATAAAGAGAAGATAAAACTTTTGGGAAAACAACTAAGGGAAACCGAGGTTGTTGCCTTAAATCAATCAAATGATATAAAGTTCTATTTAAATTCTTTAGAAGAAACCAAAAAGGAAAAAGCAGTTTTGGAAGTCGAGGTTAATTCTTTAAAACATAAACTGCATAGTTGGGCTAGTTCTTCTCACATAGTTCAAAACTTAGTGAAAGAACGAAATAATGGGGAAGGTTTGGGTTACAAAGTAGTTCCACCACCATATGAGATGCTTTTGAATACTAAATGTAGACCTATCAATAATAACGCGGTAAAGAATCATGTGGTGTCTACTCTCTGGTTAGTGATCGCGATTCTACAAGTAAACCTGTGAACTCTATCACTAAACAAAAGGAGCCTACCTTAAAATCAAAAGGAAAAATACCTGTTGAGAATTTGGATGATGAAATTAAAAGGGTTAATGTAAGGTCAGGGTCACAAACGTCTTCTTCAGAACCCAAATTGACTAAATCAGTTAACCAAAAACATGTTAATAATCAAAGTCCAAATAAAATGAAAGTTAAAGATGTTCAAAATGTCAAAACAATTAGTTTTGTTAAAGAACCTGAAACATCTAAAAGAGAAGTGACAAAACCCAAGCAGAAAAAGATCACACCTTTACCAAACTCAAACCTACATAAATATTTTCCTCAATCTGTAGAAGGGAGATCTTGCTACAATTGTGGAAAACGAGGACATATTTGTCCTAATTGTCCTTATTATCAGACGCCCAAAAAGAAAATTGAACTTTTTGATGCAAAACCAAGTTTTTCTAAATCGAGATCTAATACTCCACCTAAGAGTATCAGTGAACCTAAAGTTCAAACAATAAGCCAGTCGTCTGTTTATCACAAACAGGCCTTACACAAAACTGGCTCATGGAAAGAAAAATCAAGTATAGTGTCTGATAGTGAGGAGATTAAGAAGAAAGATATGCCCTTATCCTCTAAAGGACAATGGGTTGAGTTTATGATGTGTGATTCCTCTGGGTCACCCAAGCCAGTTAAGGCTTGGGTCCCAAACCTGAACTAATCATTTCCTTTGTATGTGCAGGGTGTCCGCTACAGCGCTATCACTAATACCTGGATTATTGATAGTGGGGCGTCCAGGCACATGACAGGAAATTCGTCTCTCCTTTTCAACGACAGACAAATTAAAAGAGGACATGTTTCATTTGCTGGGGACAAAGGAGGCTACATCACCGCTCAAGGCAAAGTTGGAAACGAGAAAGTGAAGTTTGATAAGGTCAACTATGTTCAACAACTACAGAACAACTTACCTTCAGTCTTCCAGATCTGTGATAAAGGATTTAAAGTTGTATTTGACAACAAGAAGGGCTACATGTTGAAGAAGGACTATGTGATTGAGGTGGATAAAGTTCTTATGTCAGCTTCAAGATATAACGACTTGTATGTCTTGGATCTATCAAAAGCCTCCACAACTGATCACACCGTTCAATGCTTCTTGTCAAAGGCAACTGAGAGGGATTCAATCTCCTGGCATAGGAGAATGGGACATATTAATCCAAGGAAGATGAATCATTTAGTTCAAAATGATTTAGGGAATGGAGTAACTATCAAGAACTTCCAACTTTCGGATTTTTGTGTATCATGTAAGAAAGGAAAACAGACCAAGAAGTCTCACAAGGCAAAGAAAGTTCATTCAATTGATCTTCCTCTTGAGCTTCTACACATGGATCTGTTTGGCCCAGTCAGTACAAAGAGCATTGCTGGAGATCTGTATTGCTTTGTAGTAATAGATGATTACTCAAGATTCTCTTGGGTGATGTTTCTGAAAGCCAAATCAGAAACTTTTGAATCATTCAATCATCTAGTTACTACTTTGGAATCACTCTACAAGCTGAAAGTAAGGCAGATTCGATCAGACAACGGCACAGAGTTCAAAAATCAGTGGATGGAGGCATAATGTAGAGAGAGAGGAATCGTTCATCAATTTACCTCTGCCTACACTCCACAGATGAATGGCGTTGCTGAAAGGAAAAATCAGAGCTTGATAGAAACTGCCAGGACAATGCTAGCCGACTCGAAATTACCCATTCAATTTTGGAATGAGGCAGTGGCTAATGGTTGTTACACACTCAATCGAGTCTTAGTGGTCAAACAACATGGGAAAACATGTTATGAGCTGCTCCAGCGACGTAAACCCAACTTGGAGTATCTAGAACCGTTTGGCGCACCGTGCATGTTGTTGAAGAAAACTCAGACTGGGAAGTTTAGTGAGAAGGCAGAAGAAGGTATCTGCAGGACCGGTGAAGGGTGGTCACTTACAACACAACAACACAAAGAGGAGATTAACCGAACTTAATCAAACAGTAAACTGGATTAACCACAATAATGATACTAAGAACACAAGTAACAAGTAAGAGACAGAACAAGAGATAGGGTTTCAAGGATGCAGTATATTGCTTTCTCAAGTTCTATTACAAGTGTTACAAAGCATAAAGAAAGATACTAGAACATGGAATACTTATACTACAACCTACAGCCAGCTATACTTTGAAAGCCAGCTGGATACAATTGACTAGACACAAACAAAATCAATTGTAGAATCAAAAGGCATATCTGCCTTTTGACTTGTGACTATGACATGCCATAGCTCACATCCTAATATATTACAAAATGGATAAAAGTACATAAAGTAGAAAGCATGGACTCAAGACCTCAATGTACTGTTACCAAAAGCATGGACCTTTCACCAACTCATGTAAGTTGGTGACTTTACAGAGTTGCAGCGGAAAGGTGGTCCAGCTTTATGGTAAAGTACATCAGATAAAGGCATATCCTTAAAAGTCTTCGGAAGAAATCTGTCTTCACTATTTGGCTTTGGAATTTGTCTCTAAAGCTTCGGAAAACTTCACTTTTGGCTGCGGAAGATATTGGTCTTGGCTTCGAAAGATTTTACACTTAGAATATTTCTAGTGCATGGTGTAAAACTTCCGAAGCAATTCTACTTCAGTTCTTTAGTGCATTGCTTGCAGAGAGACTTTGGATGTTTTGGTTGCATCAGACTTATAGGAATCCTTAAAAACTCCCCCTAGGCTGATGCTACCAAAACATTTAGAAGATCTTCATATGTTAGTAGTCTTCATCATAATGATGACCATACCCTTCTTCATTAGATGGTCAGGATCATTCAGACTTTCATAGTATCTTCTCATCTCAAAGAGATCATGTAGAGGTAAGTTGATTATGTCTTGCCATGTATAGACATTCTTAACACCTTGATCTATGATAACATGCCATCTTTCTGGATTGGTAGAGAAGGTCCAGGATAAGATGGGTGTCTCAGCTGCAAGAGGAGCCACTTGTATTGGAGTTGATTGGGCTGCCTCTTCATGCACTTCCTCAGGTTGATCTGACTCAGCCTGAGGTGTAGAGGTAGATGATTTAGGCTTCTTCTTCTTAGACTTTGGTTTAGAAGCCATCCTCTTCTTCCTCTTTGAAGGTTTTAACTGAGAAGACTGGCTTGCAGTACTAGATTGATCTCTGTTGTCTCTCTCAGTTGGGACTTCCTCTCTCTCAGGTTTAGAAGGAGATGGATGTTGACCCTGCTGTGGATCAGAAGATGAAGCTTGCTGAGGCTCAGCAGGAGGTCCGGGTTGTTTTGTCTCAGGTTGTTCAACCTTAACCTCCACTTCAGGTGGAACTTGACTTGGAAGAGAGTGTAAGTCAATCATTCTCCACTCTTGATCTTCTGCTTGATTACCCTTATATGCTCATCTATTGTGGATAGAGACATAGGGCCAAGTCTCCTTCCGGAGAATCCATACAGCTTCAAGAAGCTCATCATCCTTTATCTGTCAGCAGACTTCTTCATACTCTTTTGGATGATGGCTCTTGACTTTGCAGCTTCTTCCCTTAGCCTCTTCTTAGTTGTCTTTCTGTCTTTGACTAACTCAAGCTCAAGTTGTTTTAAGTACTCAAACTCAACATAGTCATAGGAAAAGGGAAGAAGTGCATCTGCCTGATAGAAGCCTGTGGCACTCAGGTAGTTGATCATTTTGATCCTATCTTCTTCTTTGTCTACCTGAGGTTCTTGTTGAACCACATCTTCTTGTACAGGACTTTCTTGAACTAGGGAGAGAGTAGGAGCATTCTTGTAGAGTCTTTTCTGTCTCTTCTCCTCTTTGAATTGGAGAAGTAACCTTGCATCCTCTTTTTCTTTCATCTCTCTTGACACTTCCATGTCAGCAAGTTCATTTAGTTGTTCCAAGGGGAGAGAAATACTTTCATCAATGTCATAGTTCCTGGTCTGCAGGTAAGTAATCCTGACTGCCCTCAACTCATCATCTTGAGTATTTGGTCTGGGGGCAGCCCTGATTGCAGCTTGCATAAAACCTGAAGACCCAGAGGAACTTTCTCCCCTTAGCTTCCTCTTCCTCTCTCTCTCCTCCTCCTCAATTTCCTCAGGAGTCAAAATCCTTTTCCCTTTGTCACCTACAGACCTTTGTGACTCAGGGTGGATAGAGGTTTGGCCTTCATTTCTTGGTGTAGCATCCATGCTCTGGCCAGAGAGAGGTTGAGAAGCACCTTCACCAGCAGGTGTCTCAGAAGGAATGTGGATCTCTGCAGCAGTTGATGATGATGAGACAGGGGTCTCAGGTTCTACCACTGGGCCTTCAGTCAAGGTTTCCCCTATGAAACTAATCTTAGGGTCTGCCTCAACATCCAGTTGACCGATGGCATTACCTGATTGCCTAAGTCTCCTTCTTAAGCTAAACTCTTCAGTGATCCTGTCTTGGATTCTTTAAGCCAATCTGTCAGCTTGTCTGGAGTTGCTTGGGTTGACAAGTGGCATGTTGACTAGATCCAGACCTTCATAGAAGTTCAAAGTTTGAAAATCAAATACTTCTTGTTGCCCTTGAACTCTGTGAAGAATAAGGGCTCTTCTATCAGCATCATACCTCCACCCAATGATGTAGTTTGAAGTTCCTTGAGGGGAGGATGACATAGCCCTTCGTATACCTTCCTCAAAGAGACTCATGATGATAGAGTCTATAGAGTCCACATTAATGTGAACTTGAGGAAGTTGCTGAGAATGCACAATTACAAGTGAGGATAGTGAGTCCTCAATGTTCATACTCTCTGAAGAACTCCTAGGTTCTATGGCTGCAATGACTTTCTCCCCCTTTTTGGTAGCATCACCCACTTGCATAGGTGAGATGGAGGATAGATCAATCACATCCACAGGTTCTTGTGTTCCTGGTTGAGCTCTTCTTAAAGGTCTCCCAGCTAGTTTTTCCTTAAGATATGAAATCTCAAGTTGCTGATCAATGACCCTGTTGTGTAAGGTAGTCACCTGAGATTCAAGGTGACTAACCTTAGAGACTAAATAGGAGCATATTTTTGACAGTTTTTACACCTTTAGTCTCAGATTCCCCTCTTCTTCATCAGAATAATCATTGGGGGATGAGATGATTGGACCAAAGTCCTCTCGCTCACCACCAGCTTCATGTTCTTAGCTGCTGGATTTCCTCTGCTCATTAACATTCTCAGTTGAGATGTCAATGGGCTGAGTTGCCATGGTTGAGGTCTTAATAATTTAATCACTTGCAAAAGTGAGAGCCTCTTCCATATGGGTTGATTTAGATCTAAAGGCTGGGGATGGTAACTGTCCCCTGAAGGTTGTTCACTTGAGTGTTGAGACTCAGAGTGAAAGCTTAAGGCAGTTGGGCTTGTGAGCTCATCAGGGTGAGCATGAGGAACCCCAGCCCTGATAGTTGAAGAGATGGAAGTGGTTTGCTCCTCAGGGGAAGTGGGAGCTCTAGTGTCCACTTCCTCCTGTATAGGTGAGTATATGGGGACCTGCACAGACTTAATAGCTTGAGCAGGGGTTCGTTTGGATTTTCTTTGGTAGGTGAGGGTTACTTGAGGCCTTTTTAGTGGTAGAGAGGTAGAAGTTGTGGGTTCAACACTAGCTTGTGTTGCTATGTTGTCACCTTGAGCAATGAGCTCTAACATTTTAGGGACAATGGCTGTTTCTACCCCTGAGAAGCCTACAGTTGGCTTCTTCATGATTTTAAACATGTCGGGCTTCATCTGTCCCAATTTAAGAATATTATCTGTTTCCCTCAACTGTGAGCCCAGTTCACAGTTGAGAATGTGTTGAACATATCTAGGAAACATATAATACTCTAAGGAGTCCAAGTTAGCAAGCAAGTTTGTATAAACAAATTGAAAGTACCTGAACTTGACCCCTTAAACCATTCCATGCACTATGAAGGAGAGATCCTCAGGAATCTGGTCCCACCCTCCATGCTTGTTTGACAAGCTATGGATAACCACATGGAGTAGGTATTTCCACTGGGATGAGACCTTCCCTTTCCTGAAGGTCTTTACAGAGAAATCTCCCTCATAGCCCATCTGCTCAAAGGAATGATTGACAGCTTCCTTTGGGAAGGACAACTCACCTTCTTCATCATCCAGCTGCAAATGAGTGTTGATGATGGCCGAAGTGATGAAGATTGTCCTCCCTTGCACTGTGGCAGACAGTGCCTTCTCCCCATCCATGATGACCTCTTGGCAGATCTTCCAAAATTCAAGCAGATGATCCTCATAGAGAGTAGGATTAATGGTTAGGGAGGTGAAGTAATTTGATAGAGTTAAGAACTGGCAAATCTCTAAGAAACTTTCATCTTTCTCAGAGCTTAACAGAGCAACCTGGTTGTGTTGCCTGTGAAGTTGCATGGAGAAATCTGGGTTGTTTCTGCGGTTAAGATTGGCCATTTGAGAAGCTTAAGGATGAATAAAGGTGAAAAGCAAAGGCGGTTTTAGGAATTAGGTTTGAGGAATAGTAGAAATGAAGAAGATAGTGAGGGAGAGGGAGAACCGTTGGATATTTATGTGAAAAGGATTTGAACCAAAGTTAATGAAAGAGGATAAACTTTGAAATCCGAATGTCGGTCCCACCTCTGAAAAAGTAGTTTGCTTTTGGTCTAAAAGTAGTTTTCTTGGAATTCGAAAAGCTTCCGAAGGTAAATTATCTTCGGAAGTTTTAATGAAAAAGCTTCTGAAGCTAAAATGACTTCGGAAGATTTTCCTGAGAATCTTGAGAATTTTGCTTCGGAAGAGAAATAAACACTTGAATGCTTTGTATCTAAAACAACAAAGCTTCCGAGAGTTAATTTTTCTTCGGAAGGAAAAAGTCCTTAAAAATAAACAAGTGTCTGAGACAAGTATTTAAGCTTCGGAAGATAGATTGAGATTTCTTCCAAAGGTAAAATTTCTTAGACAGTTATTTATTTTGAAGACATGATTTACTTCCGAAGGTAAAAATATATCTTCCGAAGAATCAGAAAATTTTCAAGAATCTAAGGAAAGTCTTCAAAAAGGGTTCTATATCCAAAGAAAACATGAGCTTATGAAAGTGATGAACTAGACAACTTAGGACACACATATATTAAGAAATAATTAGAATTAGTTTTATGAAAAGATCTACTCAAAGTTGATCATCCCAATAGCTGATATTAGATATTTAAATCTCTGTTCATCAAAAGCTTTTGTAAACAGATCAGCATATTGTTCATCTGTATGAACTTTGACTAGTTTAATTAATCCATTTTCATAGTTATCTCTTATTAAGTGATACTCGATATTGATGTGCTTTGTCCATGAGTGCTGCACAGGGTTCTCAGTGATAGAGATAGCACTATTATTGTCTATGTGGATAGCAGTCTCCTTGAAGTTAAATCCATAGTTTAGCATCTGATTTTGAATCCAAAGCACTTGAGCACAGCAACTTGCAGCAGCAATGTATTCAGCCTCAGTAGTTGTGCAGACACACAAGATTGTTTCTTGCATTGCCATGAGACAACCCTTCCACCAAGGAATTGACATCCCCCAAATGTAGACTTTGCAGTCATGTTGCAACCACCATAATCACTATCTGTATAAGCATACAGATTGAAGTCAGGATTCTTTGGATACCATAAACCAAGTGTTGAAACACCTTTGAGGTATCTTAAAATCCTTTTGACAGTGATGAGATGAGACATCTTAGGGTTAGCTTGATATCTTGCACAAATATATGTAGCAAACATGATATCAGGCCTGCTAGCTGTAAGATACATAAGAGACCCAATCATAGCCCTGTGTAAGTGTTCATCTACACACTCCCCCTCAAGATCAAGTCCAAGGGAGTGGTTTTTGGCTATGGGTGTCTTAGCAATCTTACAATCAGTCATGTTGAACCTCTTGAGTATGTCTTGAACATACTTTGACTGACTTATGAAAATGCCATCTTCAACTTGCTTCACTTGAATTCCCAAAAAGAAACTGAGTTCTCCCATTGCACATATTTCAAATCTATCTTTCATCAGCTTCTCAAAGTCTTTGCAGAGCTTTGGATTAGTTGAACCAAAGATGATATCATCCACATACACTTGAACTAGCAATAAGTCATTTCCCTTTCCTTTGATGAAGAGAGTTCCATCTATAGTACCTCTCATGTATCCATGTTTACAAAGATACTCAGACAATGTCTCATACCACTTCCTGGGTGCCTGATGCAGCCCATAAAGAGCTTTGTCAAGCTTGCAGACTTAATCAGGATGATCAGGGTCTACAAAACCAGGTGGCTGTTTGACATACACCTCTTCATCAATTACTCCATACAGAAAAGCACACTTCACATCAAGTTGAAAGACCTTAAAGTTCTTGGATGCAGCAAATGCCAGGAATATTCTAACAGCTTCTAATCTTGTTACAGGAGCAAAGACATCAGTGTAGTCAATCCCTTCTTCTTGTGTGTATCCTTGGACAACTAGTCTTGCCTTGTTCTTGATGATAATGCCTCTATCATCCTTCTTATTCCTAACCACCCATTTAGTTCCAATAGTAGTCTTCCCATGAGGAAGAGGACAAAGGTTCCAAACTTTTTGCCTTTTGAATTGAAGCAACTCTTGTTGCATAGCTTCAACCCAACTTCCATCCTTTAGAGCCTCATCAACTTTCTTTGGCTCTATCTGGGATAAGAAACAAGAATGAAGACAAACATTTGCTTCATGGGTTTGTCCTCTTGTTCTTACCCCTGTGACAACATCTCCAATGATGTTTGTGGTGGGGTGAGACTTGTGGATCCTAAGCTGAGGGATCACAGCAAGTTGCTGAGAAAGATCCAAATTTGAGAAATTTAGATATGGCATAGATGATTCACCCTCCACATCACCACACTTATCAAGATTGACTTGATCCAATGAGTGTGTGACATCATTGATGTTGTCATCTATGGTGTGGTTATTAGCATCAAGGAATTCCTGATCACTTTCACCATCACCATTGTTGTCTTCCACAATTGAGGTATCTTTATCTGGTTGTGGAGCCTTTGAGCTATAATTTGAAGGCACCCCAGATGTATCAGCTGAATTTGTCTTTGTAGTGCTGATAGAAACCTTATTTGCTGAAGTAGTTCCAACTGGAGCTGAAGATGTATGAGTTGAAGGTCTTCTTAGCTCAAATCTTGGATCAGGATCACCTGTATTTAAAGTTTCTGCAGATCCTGAAACATTCTCACAAGATTTGTTAACACAGTTGGTAACCAAATCAAGATCAAATAGCCAATCAGGACCAGAACCAGCCACACAGGGTATGTGTTCATTGAAAGTCACATTGGTTGACTCCTCAACTATTCTAGTTCTGAGATTGTATACTCTATAAGCCTTAGCTTGGGAAGAGTATCCAATGAAGTGTCCATCATCTGATTTCTCAGCAAACTTGGCAATTTGATCTTTGGTATTTCAGATGGTGCAAGGACATCCAAATGACCTGAGAAAACCAATGAAAGGTTTTCTCTTGTGCCAAAGTTCATAAGGAGTCTTACCATGTGTCTTAACTACTAAAACTCTGTTTCTACATAGCAAGCAGTGTTTACTACCTCTGCCTAGAAGGTGATGGGCAGTTTAGAGTCAGACAACATAGTTCTTGCAGCTTCAATTAGTGTCCTGTTTCTCCTCTCAGCAACACCATTTTGCTGAGGAGTCCTGGGAGCACTATATTGTCTTGTAATACCTTTTTCTCGGATACAGCATACCAGACAAGAGAGTTTATAACAACTCAACGGGTCAGGTAAAAGTGTGGTGTAACATTGATGTTCAAAGATACACCACCCCCTCTGCTGGAAAAGGACCCTCCTTCTTCTTCGACTATGAGGGATTCTTTAAATCCTTCAAACTACTGCCTTGTCCTACTGATGATGAGCTTTCGGCTAGGATGATGTACGATGTTTTGAACACTCCACTACCAGACTCAACATCAACGGCTCCATTGGATGATACTTCTAGTCCTTCAGGGGGAGAGCTTGAAGTAAGTGATTCGTCATCTGATGATGAAGCAATTGAGACTGCAAGTGTGGAATAGGAGGAATAGGTTCCCACTAATAAAAGTACACAAGCATCAAATCCTGATGCCTCTGACACTTCGGAACCTCATACTCCAATAGCTTCAGATACAGAACCTGGGTTTCACAATCTGGATAATGAGGTAGTTGTTCCCACCACTCCCGGATCCTGGATTAATGTTTATCATCCCTTGGACAACATCATTGGAGATGTTCGATCAGGTGTACAAACAAGAAATCAGCTATACTCGGCTGATTATGCCTCAGTCATGGAAAAAGGATATATTCATGATGGTGCATATCAATGTTTTGTGTCTCAATTTGAGCCAAAATATGTGAGTGAAGCCCTACATAAGGCATGGGTCAGTGCAATGCAAGAAGAACTCCTACAGTTCAAGAAGTTAGGAGTATGGACCTTTATGGACAGACCAAAAGGTGCTAAGGTGATTGACACGAAATGGGTCTTGAAGTGTAAGAAAGATGACCAAGGAGTCATAATCAGAAACAAGGCTAGGCTTGTGGTTCAAGGGTTCGACAAGTCGAAGGCATTGACTACAATGAAGTGTTTGCACCTGTGGCTCGGATGGAAGCAATCCGTATCTTTCTAGCCTATGCATCCTACATGAAGATTAAAGTCTATCAACTAGATGTAAAAAGTGCATTCCTTCATGGTGAAATCCGTGTGACAGTCTACGTCAGTCAACCCGAAGGATTCGAGGATCCTTATCATCGGGATAGAGTTTACAAACTAGACAAGGCTCTCTACGGGCTCCATCAAGCCCCTAGAGCCTGGTATGAGAAACTCTCAACTCATCTAGTGAAACATGGTTTTCTCAGAGGAGTTATTGACTGTACGTTATTCATCAAAGAAAAAGATGGTGATTTACTACTGGTACAGATATATGTGGACGACATAATCTTCGGTTCCAAGAATGAAGAATTATGTAAAGAATTTGAATCTGTAATGAAAGCAGAGTTTGAGATGATTGCTATGGGGGAGATGAAGTTCTTTCTTGGCTTACAGGTGGATCAGACACCCAAAGAAATCTTCCTGCATCAGAGCAAATATGTAGGTGATATCCTCAGTCGGTTCGACATGGAGAATGCTTCGGTTACTGGAACTCCACTTGCCACTAACCATGATGTGGCAGCCAAAAAAAATGGTGATCTGGTTAATGCTACAATGTACAGAGGAATGATCGGATCCCTAATGTACCTCACAGCCTCTCGTCCTGATATTATGTACGCAACGTGTCTTTGTTCCAGATATCAGGCAAAACCAAAAGTAAATCATCTCATCGGAGTTAAATGGATCTTTCGTTATCTAAAGGGTACTCCAACACTCGGGTTGTGGTATCCTCATGATGATGACTTTGAGCTTACGGCGTATAGTGACTCGGACTATGGTGGTTGCAAGATGAATTACAAGTCAACATCTGTGAGATGTCAGTTCTTTGTTAGATGGTTAGTCATCTGGCAGTGTAAGAAGCAGACATAAGTTGCTCTGTCAACTTGTGAAGCTGAATATGTTGCTGCTGCAAGTTGCTGTTCACAAATCATTTGGATTCAACCGCAAATTCGCGACCACGGTTTGCAATTTTCTAACACCCCTATTTTGTTGATAATTCTGCTGCTATTGTTGTCACCAAAAATCCGGTCCAACACCCTAAAACTAAACACATCGGTATTAAATATCACTTTATACGTGATTGTTTTGAAAAACAATTAATCGATGTTGATAAAATTAATACGGATTTTCAACGCACCGACCTCTACACAAAAGCATTTGATAAACAACGTTTTTTATATCTTTTAGAGGTTAATGGCTTAAAAAAGAAAAGTGATGTGATTCTAGAGGAATAAAGTGCGTAGTCCGACAAGTTTTTTAGTTTCTTTTTATTTTCCTTTATTTATTTTATTTTCCTGTCTATTAAAATCCAAAAACACCAAAAGATTTTCGGTTTTAGAATTTTAGGGGGAGAATATGTTAGTTTAGTATTTAATTCGTACAGTATTTAATTACTTAAAAAAACAAAGAAAAAACAAAAAAAGAGGGAGGAGGGCAGCTTAGCTAAAAGAAATGAAATCAAATCTGTGATTTTGATTCAACGCTTATGGAAAATGATAGTACACAGGGAACAAATTGTTTCGGACATCAAAAGCACTTAAATGATTAAGATGCAAAATTCAAAGTACAAGTCTGAGAAGTCTAAGCAAAATAAAAATAAAATTGATAGAGAAAGTAGACCTAGAGGTTGCTAGTCCATTATATGATATGTCGGTAGATTCAACACAATAGATGAGTAGACCTCATTGGTGCTTTAAATTCAAACTAAGTTGTTCAACTTGTTGTGGGTTCCCATCTTATCCCTGGTTAACACAATCAACGTATTTCCAATAAGGGGTGACGAGCAAAATTGTAACATCCGGTCTATTTTTAAACTATAAACCCAAACCCGAATCCATTTTGAACTTTCATGCAATAAAAGAATTTATTATTAATTTTTTATTATTTTAATGAATCAAATACAATAAATGTACAATTTGACAAATATTATAAATTATTTTATTCAAATATTAGTTATCAAATCATTCAAACAAGTTATTATAATTTTATAATTTTACAATATTTTATGAATTACAAAATAAAGTTTTATAAATTTATGAAGTTTTATTAAGATTTTATAACATAAATTTGTTTAAATCAAGTTTATTAAGTTCAGGGTGAAAAATGTAATTTTTAAAGAACTAAATTAAATACATTTTACATAAAATAACAATCAATAAAACTTCAGGGACCTAACTGTAATTTATTAAAAACTAACCCAACCCCCACCCCCCCCCCCCCCCCCCCGTCGACACCCTCCTACTCCGGCCAATTCCCGGCCTAACTCCGGCGACCTTCAACCGCAGAAAACAATCGATTTAAACACAATCGAACCGTTACATCATCCTCGCTAGAATGATTCGAACCCATGACCTTATTTAATTTGAAAACACTGTCTGTTTAGACCCGTTCAAACCCAAAACCGAAACCTCTGTTCAAATCGAATATGTTTCAACTAAAATTATAATCAAATTAATCCAATAAATTGAATTGAAACGCCCAAGAAGTATCTGAGAATTAAAACCCATGAATAATGGTGTTTAACACATAATAATTCATTAGAATCAAAATCAAAACAGACGAATCAAATCATTAACTCGTTCAAGTCGAAACCGTGTCAATTATGGCTATATAACTAAGGGGAAACCTGCGAATTAGTGCCTAGAAACTTCCTGAAACCTCAATTTTGCTAACAACACCCGCCTATACCCACCTTCATCAAGTCGTACTTCTCGAACCCGCAACTCACTCGAGAGACCCTTCTGAGTAATATACATTGCAATTGAAAGAGGGCTATAGACCTTCATCATTCTCAGAAGCTGCTCCACTCATCAATTTGGAGCATCAACATCTAAATCTCCTAAATCAGTTTCTCAAACAAACACCGACCTTGCTTTATCTTAACTCATCAAATCGACTTCAATCAAGGTAATTAAATCCATACATCCACTCGATTTCATGAGGAGATCAAAAGCCCTAACATTTCAATCATTTACAGTATTGATTTGGGGATCAATTTGAGACAAATCGATTCTAGGGTTCATTGCAATTTGGGATTTCTTTAAGATAATGTTTTTGTTAAATAAAAACCAAAATAAATCAGATTCGAGGCCTTGGCCCAACGGTAACACACACAACATACACATGGGCGACCCAGGTTCTAACCTGGGCACCCACATATATTTTTAAAACAGTTTTTTTATCAAATTAGATTTTAGAAATGATTATTATATCATAAAATTTATATAAAAATTGTTTTGTTAATTAATGTTATTTTAGAAATTATTTATTAATTTCTGAAAATTCTAAAAGTTATAATCTCATTTTTATTAAAGGTTTCAATGTTATAAAAAAACAAAACTTATTTATAAGTTTTATATTTTATATAAAGAAAATCACGTTTAAACAAACCTAAACTATTTGAAATCATTTTAAATTAATATTTTATAAAATCTAAATAATTAACTATTCACTTAATTATTTTAACCAAGAGTTCAAGTAATTAATTTAAAATTAATTATTTAACTTCTACACTTTAATATTCATTCAAACGCTTTACATTAAATGTTTTAAACATATTTAGTTACTTTATTCCAATTATTATCAATCAATATTTTCTTTATTTAAATTCATTTTCTCTATTATATTTAATCATGGTAAACCAAATACATTAGTTTAAATCACTTGTAAACCCTAAATCCCAAATTAGAACCCTAGTTTTTCAAATCAATCTAGCCTTCAATCATTACGTTGCTTTTAAAATAAGACACTATTCCTTAGGTTAAATCAGTGAAGAAACCGTATTCAAACCATACTAATATACCAAGTGAGTATTCATTGCTTATTTTCATATTTTATATTTTGAGAAAATCATATGATTTAATATTCAATTATTGTTATTCATTGTTATTCTATTTCATTCTAAATTCAATTCAAGACTATGTGTTCATAGTTAGATAAACTTGATGATACAATCATTAATTCATGCAACCACGGTAAAAATGATAGATCTATTGGTTTGACAAACCCACCCCATTTGTTTAGTCGCGTGGTGATTGGAACCGGAATCATTCATTCTATAAGGCTTCGTCTGCGGACCGAGTCAAGTCAGTCATTAGGTTTGATTGTGTTGGTTTGTCTTTTATGTTACACTATTGCATTATAAGTCTTGACATTGTCATGTGAATTGAATTGTTTTCAATCTATTTAATCAATCTATATATGTATTCAAACCTGTGATTACTCACCGGCTAATTCGTTAGTTGACTCGTTACTTTCTCACATGATTTCAGGAATGAAGATTAGTGGACTTCTAAATGCACACTTAGGATTTGGACTTAGTCAAAGATAAAGACAAATTTTATTATGTTATTAATTGATTGTATTGTATTGATTGATTAGTATTATTCAATGAAAATGACATTTAATATTATTTCAACTAATTTAATTCCATGAGCTATGAACAATCGATTCACATTCGTCCGCCCCGATGATTCTGCCGTCGGTCGGGGTGTGACAAAAATAAACGCCAAAAATATGTGCGAATAACCATAAAAATGAGCAAAGCACAAGAAAAAAATGTTAAACGCAATCAAGCTAATGACTAATGTTGTTGGTGCGTGTTGGTCCATGTGATCGATGAACAGTACAATTGATTGGATAATTTGATCAATATCAAATACACAAACCAAATAACAACAATTGAGAAGAGAATATGATGAATCAAGACATAATTGATATTCAAATGAACAAACTCACTCAATAACAATAAACACAATTGTATTTCAATGAAGTAACTGCTTGGAAATGATAGTTTGCAACAGAATTCCACGATTAGGGTTTTGCAAACTTATCATACAAAATGAAATGACAATAGTATATATAGCAGTCATAGTTTCGCTGACAGTTTCGCTACCAGCGAAACTGTCATGCCGAAACTATAGTTTCGCCCGGCAGAACACAAGTTCGCCGAGTGAACCAAAACAGCAAACTGTGAGCGAAACTATAGATTCGCTCACATTTTCGCTGGACTGCCAAAACTGCCAATTAATAACAAAATACAAAATGAAACTAACAAAAGTCCTATTACAATGTAAAGTAAACATCTATACTAAAGTGAGCCCAACCTAACATGATCTTCAATACTCCCCCTAGGTTGGACCTCACTATCTTCACTTCTCTTGGTTTGACTCGTCAGCTCCCGTTTCCTCAGCTGCTGATTGTCTATCTTCATCCCCTCCTGTAGCAACATCTTTAGAAGCTTCAGCCACTGATTCTCCAAGGTTAATTCCTGCATCATCAGCTTCCTCCGAATGACCACTAGCTCTAGCAAACTGCCTGGTCATGTCTTGAACATCCATGGCAAAGTCATCTTGTGCTCTCACCTTTTCAGCCAAACTCTTTACCTCTGCCCGTACTCCTCTTATTTTGTTCGCCACATTCATAAACAAGCTTGCCTCCTTTGGTGTTTCCTCTCCTGCCCCAGCTTTAATATGATTTTCACAAAGAATCAAGAGATCTTCATCACAAAAACTGAATAACTCCATTGGGTCAAACACCCTAAACTCTTTTCCTTGTTTGGCTCTAATCACAGCCTCGCCAGTGTTATTATCATAGAACCACTTTTCAAAGTCTTGTAAACATGGAGGAAGAGGATCAGCCAATCTTACTCTGTTTACAGTCTTAGGTGGTTTGACTCTCAAAACAATCCTCCCTTTCCCAGTCTCCCAGTCTTTATCTTTCTTCGATCTCTTTCGTTCAGCCTTCATGTATCCAAATGACTCAAAATTATCATTAAGGCCATTTTTAATTTCCTTCTCAAGAAATACTGCCCTTTCACTTAAATGAGCATTAATCAAAGGCAAGGTAGCCAACCGTCTCAGATCCCATTTAGGCAAGGTCTTAAACGCCTTCCTCTTGAGCATGTAACTAATATTACCTCCTCTTCTTTTAATCAAAAACATCTTTAAGAAAGGATTATAACACCAACTGATTATCTTCTTGTCTGCCTCTTTTCTGCTTAAACTCTCCATATTTTGAAACAAAGGAGTAAGTTCTTCAGCCTCCTTCTCCTTTACCAACCAATCACTCTTATCCATCTCAAACACATCATTTTCATCATCTCCCTTCTTAGCAACATACACCAAAGGTCTCTCATCTACTTCATAGAACTCCGGTTCAGAATCATAATCAACCAATTGCTCATCCTCCTCTTCTTCATCAATCAACCCTTTTCCTTTATCTGACACTTCCTCATTAGTAATTGTAGCGACCACTTCTTCTCCCACAATATCCTTATCAAAATCAAACTGTAGGTTAACAAACCCTGCTTCAACAATATCATCTTCCTCATTTCTTCCAGCATCTTCTCTTGGAATCTCTTGTTCCCTTGCTTCAGTATCAGCTGCTCCAGAAGTGCCCTCTCCTACCTTGGATGAAGTACCCACATTCAAGAATGGGTACTTAGATATATCAGTCATATCATCTAACTCAGATTGAGTTAGTTGACTAGGTAGGCCAGCAGCAGCTTTCATCTGTGAAATTTCATTAAATAATCTCTTAATCAATTTATTCTGATCAACCAACATCTTTTTCATTCCTTCAATGACCTCATCTTTCTGTTGCTCCCTAATCTCCTGATTCGTCAGTTTAGTCTTTATCATACTTAACTCATTTGCCAATGAAGTATTTAGACTACGAATCACATCCTCATCAAGACCAGCACTAGCCTCTTTCCCTGCTGTGAAACCCTCGTGTCTATGTTTTGTTCTTCGTTCAGGCTCAACAAAGTCAGTTCTCTTTTTAGACCTCCGTTCTTTCTCCACCCTTATTTCTTCTGCTTGTGTATCTATGTCTTCTTCGAAATCATAATCTTTCTCTTTCGCATATCTCTTTCTTTTCTTAGCTGCATCAGCTTGTTTCACCCTTGTTTCCTCAGCTCTTTTGTTTTCAGACTCATCGACCCGTATGATATAATTCCATTGCTCTGGTGGGTACATGTTTTCCCAGAGATGGGTTATTTTACCACTAAAATCATGGCGTATAGCACAGCAATCTGCAAATATCCGAGGGTTCATCTGCACTAATCTCTTAACTTCACCATGTTTAGGAACATCAGGAACCAGATCATCAATAATCATCTGAATAAAACGAGGATATAACAACCATTTATCCTTTTTCACCGCCATCACATTTTCTGCCATACACGCAAAGATCAATCTAGCAATGTTTGCTTTCTCCCCTTTACAACATATCACCATAGCTTTGGCCCAGTCAAGGTTAAGTCCATCAGATCCACCCTTACGGTGATCTAAGCACATAATAAAAACGTGAGCTATATATCTCCATTCTTTAGATAAAAAAGACTTTTTAATCTCCTTCCTCGAACCAAAGACTGGTCCCTCATATCCCATTTGTCTGAAAGCTTGGAATACTTCAGATTCCGTCATATCAACTTCATCACCAGTATCATTTTCTAGTCTAAGAATCCTCGACACGCTCTCAGCAGTAATAGATATATCATGATCAATCACTCTAGCTGTGATCCTCTGAACATCTCCTCCAGTGTTGTATTCAGCTGATCTCCAAAAGTCTCTAATGTGAAGATCATAGATAGTGGGTGAGTGAGAGATAGCATATGCAATGGGTGATCTTTGGAGCCATCTTATACAGTCACGAAATCCGGCCGCCTTTGGCAGAGTATCGTCTAATATGGCAGTGATGTTATTCCTCTCATCAAACTTGAGATTCGCCATAATAACCTTAAAAGAACAACAAATAAATTTGAATAAGAAATACTAAAAATAAGAAAAAAAGACAAAAACAAAAGAAACAATCAGTTTCGGCAAGCGAAACAATAGTTTCGCTCACTAAGACATGATAGGTTCGCTGAATCAAGGACAGTTTCGACAAGGAAAACAAACAGTTTCGACAAGCGAAACTATAATTTCGCTCATAGAAACTTCTTATTTTCGCAGAACAAAAAGTAGTTTCGACAAGATTAGAATGAATCAAAGTAGTTTCGCACTTAGTTTCACCAAAAATTAATTTAGTTTCGCTATTACAAATTAGTTTCGCTGACTCATGAAAATACAAGCGAAACTGTGTGAGTTAAGGATCAGTTATTGCGAAATTAGAGAAGATATGGCGAAACTGTTAAGTTCGCTCGGACAGCATAATTTTACAGTTTCGCTGAAAAGATGTGAACTTTCGTTCAATTTCGCAGTGAAATCAGTAGTTTCGCTGAACGAACAGCGAACCCACCGAAGAGTCACAATCCAGATTACTTAAGTGTAGATGATTTTAACCAGATTAAAGAGTGAATCAAGGTTCGAAACTTACATACGAAGCGAATATCACAAACAAACAGTCCAAAACACTAACACAAATCAAAATCGCCAATAAAGTTACGGAGAAACCCTACGAGTGATACTGTGCGATTTTGCGAAATTATGAGAGAAATTTCGCAAACATGACTTATATAGCAAATAGTTTCGCAGACAGCGAAACTATAAATTCGTCAGACGAATTTACAGTTTCGCCCAGTGAAACTGTAATTTCGCTAGAAGATAACTGGTTAACAACTTATAAGCAAACCTAGCGAAATTGCAGTTTCGCTTAGCGAAGCTATTAGCGAAAGAATAATTTCGCACCATATATATATATATATATATATATATATATATATATATATATATATATATATATATATATATATATATATATGTATATATATTATATATATGTGTATATATATATATATATATATATATTATATTTTTTTTTTTTTTTTTAATTTTAATAATTTTTTATAATTTTTATTTATTTTTATTTTATTATTTATTTTTTTTTTAAATTATAATACTCAAAGAAAGCACATCACATAATGAGATCTAAAATAATCAGAGATCACATTCTCTAAATATTTTAGAACATAATGATGATTAAAATCATCTACCAGTCATGGGATCATACTGAGCACAAGGTCTGATCACAATCTGCACAGAAACAACTGAAATTAGAACAAATCAATAACGATTGCTGATACAATTGTCCACTTAAACTCATGCCTTATCCTTTTTCAACCAACAGCTTATGATTCATTTAAGGTTCGATTAGATGCTTTTAGAATGCTAAGACCCCACAATCATTTGGTAAAAACCCTCACCCAACCTCAGGATTTCTTGAATTATGAATCAATCTTCATGGAACAAGATTTGTGGATAAGTGTGCAAATGATTAAAAACAGAATATTTCATTCTGAGAGAAATTCATCGATAAGATGATTTGACATAATTATATCAAAATGGTAAGAGCTCCAGATCTATACTCACGTATAACAGAGGAGATAACCATTTGAACATGTGCTGATGAGAGCTCCAGGTCAGTACTATCGTACAGCAGAGGAGATCATCACTCCAGGTCAGTACTCACGTACAGCAGAGGAGATAAGCACAGACACAAGACATCTTGACACAAAATAAACCAGCAGAGAATGATGACATAACAAAGCAAAATGAACGAAAGATTCATTCTCAATCCAATTTTTGTCAGGACTCAGTTTTTGTGCAATCCAAAATGAATGAGTAAATCCAGACATTCTTAAGCATAAAGTTTAATTTAATCATAAAGCTGCTGTCTACTTCATTCATCAGGCTGAGTCTATCAAGCATATCGTCAAAGAATCTGATCCATTTCTTTTTATTTTAATGTGAAACAGAATCCAGTAACAGTTACTATCATTTCTCATAGAATTACTGGTCATGTAAATAAGAAATATTTAGAGAATATACAATCATTTCTCATCATGTTAAATCCGATCTCAGAATAATGATATTACTCCCCCAAATTTTTATTTTCATATTTCTATAATTATAAATGAAATTTTAACTTGATTTTTTTTATTTTTTTTTTTTATTAATTATTATCAAAGAAATAGAAAATGAAAATTTAAAAAGATATTAACCCAAGCATAGAAATCAATTCATAAAAATGAGGTTTATCAAAGGTTTTTGTGAAAAGGTCAGCTTTTTGATTTTTTGTATCGATGGGAATAATATTAATGAAACCCTTCTCCTGAGCATCACGAATCGCATGAATTCGGGTTTCAATATGCTTTGTGCGAGAATGATGAATGGGATTTTTAGCAATTCCAATGGCAGCCTCATTGTCACAGAATAAAGGTGTATGAAGGAAATTAATTCCATAATCAATCATTTGGTGTTGGATCCAGAGAACTTGAGAGCAGCAGCTAGATGCAGCAATATATTCAGCTTCCCCTGTAGAAAGAGAAACAGTAGTTTGTTTCTTGCTCTGCCAGGATACCAGACAATTTCCCAAATATTGACAACCTACAGACACAGATTTTATGTTTAACCTGCAACCATTGGAATCACTATCAGAATAAGCATGTAAATCAAAATTTCCACCATATGGATACCACAGTCCAAGACGAGACGATCCTTTGAGATAACGAAATATTCGTTTGACAGCTTTCTCATGAGATTCCTTTGGAGCCGACTGATATCTAGCACAGTAACCAACCGCGAAAGTGATATCAGGACGACTTGCAGTAAGATACATGAGAGAGCCAATCATAGACCGAAAAAGATGAGGATCAACTGGTTTTCCATTTTCATCTGGAGTGAGACACGTCTGAGCAGTAAAAGGAGTCATTTCAGTAGACGCATCATCCATCTTAAATTTCTTTAGAATATCTTTAATGTACTTCTCTTGATGAATAAGAATTCCTTCTTTCTGTTGTTCAACTTGCAAGCCAAGAAAGAAGCACATTTCACCCATCATACTCATTTCAAACCTTTGGCTTATCACTTCTTCAAACTCTCTACACAATTGAGAGTTTGTGGATCCAAAAATAATATCATCGACATAAACTTGAACAAAGATCATTTCACCATTCACCTCCCTTTTAAATAAGGTCATATCAATGGTACCACGAGAATAACCATTGCTTAAAAGATATTGTGTAAGAGTCTCATACCAGATTCTGGGTGCTTGATGAAGGCCATACAAAGATTTATCAAGCTTATACACTTTATCAGGAAAATCAGGATCTTCAAAGCCTGGTGGTTGACACACATATATCTCTTCATCAATGTCGCCGTAGAGAAAAGCACATTTCACATCCATCTGGTACACTTTGAACTGTTTATGAGCAGCATGAGCAAGAAATATTCGGATTGCTTCAAGACGAGCAACTGGAGCAAAGACTTCTGTATAATCAATTCCTTCTTCTTGAGCAAAGCCTTGCACTACAAGTCTAGATTTGTTTCGCCCACCACACCCCGATCATCTGGTTTGTTCTTAAATACCCATTTTGTACCAATTGGATATTTGTTGGAAGGTAAATCAACTAAGGTCCAAACCTTAAGCTTCCGGAACTGTTGAAGTTCCAATTGCATAGACTCTACCCAACAAGGATCTTGTAGAGCAGCATGAACATTTTTAGGAACAATTTGAGAAATAAAGCATGAGAAAAGACAAACATTAATCAGACCGGATTGACTTCGCGTGCGAACACCATCAGAAACAGATCCAATCACATTATCAAGCGGATGATCTTTCAAAGTTTTATACTCACTTGAAGAAGGAAAGATCGTTGAAGAAGTATCAGCCGTTGCCGGAGAAAGAGTAGATGAAGGTGTATCAATGACAGGTGTAGAATCAGGTAAGTTAGGAGATGTAGGAGATAAAGAATCAGATAATGGAGCTTGATCAGACATTGGAGATGATGAGCTAACATCACTTGAAACAGCATCATGTACTTGTGGGATGGATGGAACAGACGATGAAGATGATGGAATAATATTCGTTTGAGTACTTGGAATTGATGTATCATCATCGAAAACTGGCAAATTAAATGAATTGAACACAGTATCGGAGTCAAAGAACCATGCAGGTTCAGATTTCACTTCAGAAGGATTGGATTCTTGCCAATCAACATAGAATGACTCTTGAACAATACGTGTTCTCTTGTTATAAACTCGGTATGCCTTTTGTGAAGAAGAATATCCAACAAAATAACACTCGTCAGAAACAGCACCAAATTTTGTCTTTTGAGCTTGAGTACTCAGAAGAGTACAAGAACAACCAAATGGGCGAAAGAAATCAATTAGTGGCTTCCTCTTATGAAAAAGTTCATAAGGAGTCTTCACTTTATCTTTCACAATTAGCACCCTGTTTAGAACATAAGATGCACAATTAACAGCTTCAGCCCAGAAAATAACTGGTAATGAGGATTCTATCAACATTGTACGAGCAGCTTCCACAAGAGTACGATTCTTTCTTTCTGCAATACCGTTCTGCTGGGGTGTTCTTGCAGCACTAAATTGTCTCACAATCCCTTTTTGAGCACAAAATGAATCAAGAATCTGATTTTTAAATTCAGTGTCGTTGTCACTTCTTAATCCCATAACTCTTTTCTTACTGACTGATTCAATAGAAATGATTAATTTCTGCAATTCCTCTGCAACTTCACTTTTGTGTGCAAGAAACCTCACCCATGAATAATGTGAGAAATCATCTGTAACAACATGTCACACCCCCGCTAAAAGCGGAAACACGAGGATGTAACGAGACCGGGATCGTCATAACACATGGTAAGCGATAGAGAGCAATATATATATAAATGATGACATGCGTGTCATGACGACACCCGACAACAAGGGGACTTGTGTCGTGTTTAGTCAATGTCCACAACACATAGCCATAAGCAACATGATGATGATAACATATATACACATAAGATAAAAATGTAGATGTTAATTCCCACAACCCGGGAACAAGTCTCAAAAGTTGATAATTGTTTACATGCGTTACATTGTTCAAAGATTGTTTAACAAAATGAGCTAAGTCCCAAAAATGCATCCTAGGGTCTCCACTAAGGCAGCACACCTAGATTCCTGGACTTGCATGATCACCTGAAAAGATATGCTTAAAACGGTCAACAAAATTGTTGGTGAGCTCGCAGGTTTATGTAATAAAAATGTAAGTGATGCTGTAATAGATAAGCGCGTCGGAATACCGTGAATACAGTTATTACACAAGTAAATATCACATGACATGAGCTTTGCAACCAAACCTAGCGACGTACACAAAGAAATTGTCGGCATATATTCACCCAAGGGCCCGTTCCTGGCCACTGATGGTACCAACTAGTATACCATCGAACGAGGGTGGGGGTGTCAACCCAGTAGTACTACCAATACCTAACCGTCGGTTCCCACACTGGAATTAAATAGTTGCAAAGATAGAACCACACAGCAGACCCAAGCATGTATCAAATAGTACTTGCAACACAGTATCACGTTGATTCCTTGTATGTAAAATGTATGTAAGTTGTACAGCATAAAAATTGTGTAAGCATACTTTTCCCCCAATTTGTAAATGATTGAAATATTGTATAAATGTGAAAAGGGGCCACGAAACTCACTTGTTAGGTGGTAAGTATGTATGAGCGATGTATCCCAAATGTTGAATGCAAATAAACAGTCAAACACCTATTGACAGTTATTGTATAGCATTAATGATATGATATATGTATAAGCGCGCAATAATGATGGGTCGGTTCGGGTCGTATCGGATGGGTCACGCACAACACACACAGACTGACACACGTACTAGACCTTATGTAGATCCAAGTACAAGACATTGTTGCCACCAATGTTGATGTTAAGTAAAAGTATCGTTGTTAATCGAAAGAATATTGAATAAGTGTCAATAGTTATGAGTTAATTTAGTCGTTCGTAAAGCGTTGGTTTAATTTGCTCAAAATAGTTTCTGTCCCCTTTCTCACGTTGACATTAATCTTTGTGGCCAAACAATGGCATTATTGTGTTAGTGTTACCTCGACACCACACGACATACTCACGCCGCACAAGGGTCGAACACAACAAATTCAGTCGCATACAAGGCCAGACGCACGACTCAACCTCCATTCGTGCGAATCAACCCTCAATCGTGCGAATCAGCTTCATTCGTACGATTGAGCCTTCATTCGTATGATTGGCCTTCAGTCGTACCACACAACACCCAATCGCACGACTCAACTTCCATGCGCACGAATCAACCTTCAGTCGTGCGAATTAGCTACTTTCGTACGACTGAACCTTCATTCGTGCGATTGGACCCCAGTCGTGCGAATCACATTCTTTCGCACACATTCAGTCGGTCACCTGACTCAATCGCACTCAAACGCTCAATCGCATGACTCATTCGCATACACTCATTCGCACGCATGACTCAATCGCACACAGACACTCAGTCGCACAACTCAGTCGCAGGACATGCCCAGTCGCACCACTCAGTCGCGCGATTGACTCAGACGCATGATCCAGTCGCACGACCCACTCAGTCGCACGGCTCAATCGCATGGATGACCCAGTCGCCCAATCTGCAGAATCGCGACTGTGGTCGGGAGGAGCAGCCCCCGAGCTACTCTAAACACGGGTTTTACACCACAAAGACCTCCAGAAACACTCAACAAACATATACAAGCATGTAACACAAGCAAAGAGACCTCACACGCACCCATACGACCTTGTGTGTTCGGGTTGAACCCGAACACCCGAAACCCTAGTTTGGACAGCCGTGAAAAGGCTCAAAAATGGACAACCAAAGACAACTACCTGCTAAGGAGGGGTAGTCTATGTTGTAGATGATGTCAAGACGAAGAAAACGAGACCTCTCGGGTCGAATTTGGTGCTAAGATGGTGTTTTTGTGTGTGAAAGAGATGAAGATGAAGAAGATGATAGAAATGGGGGTTTAGGGCTGGAAATGGGGTATTTATACCCAGCCCAAGTTTCCAAAATTACAAGTTTAGTCCCTGCACTTAACCCCCGAGTTTTCCCAAATTTTGTTCGGTTGAAAAACGACTTCGTTAGGTGTTTTATATTAATTATAAAAGTATATTTAATGTTATTATGACTTAAGAAATGGTTATATTAAAACATTTATTATATTTATAAAATGATATATTTAACGTCTTCAAAAATGGAAGTTTTTAATGGTCTTTTTAAGGTTCACACACGGTTATAACGAATGCACACACAACGATAATATTGCACACTTGATATCCACATAAAGAGTCAAATAATGGTGAGGAATGACCAAGTATATAAAAGATGACGGACAAACACGTCAATTGACGGACCTTGGGGTGACGGATGTCACACAACAAGACAAAAAGATTTTTTAGCAATTGATTTAACACTAATAGGCCCAAATAAATCAGTATGTAACAACTCCAGAGGACTTGATATGCTATTTAAAAGTTTAGGCTTATGAGGTTTCTTATGTTGTTTCCCTTTGGCACATGCCATGCATTTTTCAGTAACAGAAAAATCTTTTAAAGGAAGTCCTCTAACAAGATTGTTCTTTACTAATTTATTAATTATCTTAAAATTGACATGGCCTAAGCGACGATGCCACAAGAGTGACTCAGAGGTTGATGCTTTTGAGAGAAGACAAGTTGCAGTAGCTTTGGACTCATTAGAATTCATATCAAGAAGATATGTATCGTGTTTCCGTGGAGCACGCATGAGAATTAAATCTTCTGGAATAGCTATCTCTGATTTTAAAAATAAACATTCGTCAGATTTAAATAGAACAGGAATGTCTTTATCACAAATTTGAGAGACACTCAGAAGATTAAATGCCAATTCAGGAACATGATTGACTTTTTCTAGAGTAAGAGAACCATTTGTAACTTCTCCTTGTCCAATCATTTTTCCACCCTTCTTATCTCCAGCAAATGCTACATATCCTCCATCTATAATCCGATAATTGGTCAACAAATCCTTTAATCCCGTCATATGCTTGGAACAGCCGCTATCAACATGCCACAGACTGTGTACAATCTTTGACGAAGATCCCTGAAATGAATGAACAAAACATTTAGCCAGGAGCAATAGGGACCCAAGATTGAACAACTTTTGTTTTTAAAGAAACTGATTTTTTATGAAAGAAATTATTAACCAATTTTGTCAATTTATTCCCAAAACAATTCCTATTAGTGGATTTTTCAATCAAAGGACAATTTTTGATAAGATGATCCTCTTCACCACACCTGAAACAATGATGTTTGAATCTAGGTCGATGATGTGATGAAGTAAAAATAGGATCAATAATAATCTCCTCATCACATTCAGACAAACTAGAATCAACATCACTGAATGTCTCATACATCTCATGATGTTTTTGTTAATTTGAATCAGTGTTCTTTACAAAATTAGAACTTGATTCTTCTGACAGATCAGTAAAACTCGTACCATTGGTACCAGTTTCAGATAAAGACGAACTGCATTTTTCTGAAGATGTCATATTTAATGGTATGAAAGATGGAATAAGTTGAGAAAAGAACTTTTCGAAAGAATTAATTTTAAATTGCTCAGTTGTTTTAGGAGAAACATCAGATTCATTGCATTCATTACCAGAACAAAAATCATCACTATCATGATTTGAATTACAAGATGAAATAGAACAATCAAGAGAACATGAGACATTCAAGTCTGTTACATTTGAACTAGAAACAAACACTGAATTTAAACTAGACTTATTATCTAAAACAGACTGCTGTTTTTCAGGTGTACTAGAACTAGTGCATCCAAGCCCACTAGTTGGTCCATAGTCGTAGTCTTCACGAATGTACTTAGAGTTATTCCCAACTAAACCTGCAGACATACTGTCAGTATCTGATTTGATTAAATTATTAGAAGGATGAGGAACAGGCATAGGAGAATAACAGTATGTACTAGGAGGAGGATAAACCTGTACATTTTCTTAACCCAAACCTGTTTTAATTCTTGCTCCCCGTTGAGATTTACAAAGATCATCATGTTTCATTCCAGAAATAGTCCATTTATCTAATTTTGACTGAAGTTTGCTTGCTTCAAATTCAGCAAGAGCAACCCGTTCAGTCAAAGTATTAACCTCTACATTCCTTTCCAAAACAATTCTTTTTAAATGATCAGTTTCTTTTAAAGCCTCATTTAATTTCACAAAATATTTTGATTCATTCATTTTAAGTTCATCATTAATTCGTTTTAAATCCTTTTCATTATCAATTAACAAACGATTAGCCTTATAAACCCCAAAAAGTCTAATTTTGCAAGCAGATGAGCACATATCCTGTATTACCTCATAAGGAAGTCCCATTACCATCTTTTCGGCAGCTAAAGCTTTATCGCACATGCATACTGGAGTACTTGATTTCCTTTCCTCAACAGTAGCGGCCGCATCATCCTTCTCTTTTCCTTTCACAGTTTTTGAATTTCTTTCTTCATTTGAATCTGTAATTTCCTCTTTCTTCTCTCCATCAGCCTTCTCTTCTTTCTCCTTTACTGAAGATTCATTCTCTCCTTTGAATTCCTTGAACAGCACAAATTCATCTTTATCAACTTCCATCTCATTTCTTTCCACAACCTCAGCAACTAACGCGTGATTTATTTCAGATCTTGTTTCTTCCACCTCTGCACTCCAGTCAAAGTTTGAGATCAAGGCTGACTCCTTTTTTGAATTTCCTTCTTCCTTTACTTTCTTTGCTGTCAATCTTGGTACTCCAGTGTTACTAGGATCTGTGACAATTGCTAATGGACATTCACGTTTAAAATGTCCCAATTGTTTACAATTAAAGCACCTCAATTTTGACTTATCAAATCCTAGTTTTGAAGTTGATGATTGACCACCAAAATTCTTTCTTCCTGTTCTTTCCATGAATCTCCGGGCTCTTAAAGTTAACATTGCCATTTGCCATTGAATGTCAGTTTCTTCTAAATCATCAGGATCAACCTGATACATATCCTCCATAGTCATTCCTTTACCTTTCAATTCACCAGCAACAAGAGCTTCATAGCTTTGAACAAACATTCCAAAAAGAGCCATTGTTTCAGAAGAAATTGAAGTTTCAGCATTCACCTAGAATTTCCCAATTCTTTTCCAACATGATTACTACCACTCGAGAAATTACTTGTATTGCTCCCTCCTTGAATTGGATTTTGAATGTGAGAGTTTGCAGCGGATGACAACAAAGCAGCATTTTGAGAAAAACCAGGTGTGGGCATCATGGTCTGGTTAAATTCTCTTCTTTTCATATCCAACTCAAACGATTTCAACTTGTTAATGATATCCATCAGCTTATAATCTGTAAAACCTCTTTCTTCTTTGAGCATCCTCACTTGAAGACTCCACTGTGGTGGAAGAGAATCGAGAAGCCTGTTAACTTGTTCACTGTTGGAGAGTCTTTCATCATACTTCTTCAGAGTGCTTGAGACGGTTAAGAAACGATTTGTAAGATCTGTCAAACTTTCATTCTTGTATCCTACAAACGAATTGAACTCCTTTTCAGCTTGAATACTCTTGTCTTTTACCAGATCTGCATTCCCATCAAAGAATTCACAGAGAGCATCATAAAGGGATTTAGCATTTTTATGTTCTGCAAAACGATTGTAGATGTCTAGAGCCAAGCAGAGAGTTAGAGCACCAAAAGCTTTTTGATCACAATCAATCAGTTTCAGATCTCTTTCAGTATAAGAAGATGGATCTTTGTTCTGAGAAACGACATCACCAACTGTAACCGTAGGTATATGAGGACCTGAAATAATCGATTCCCATTGATTATGATCTGTGTAGAAAAAGAAAGCTTTGAGACATCTCTTCCAATCTTCAAAATTATCTCCATTAATGAGTCTTGGAGGTCTATTAGGAGCAACACTTTCAAGATCCGCAAGTGTAAGAGTAGTTAATTTCGACATGATAGTTTCGGCAGAAAGATTGATAATTTCGCTGGTAATTTCGCTAACAAATTCGTTGAAAGAGGTGACTTGACTAACAGTTTCGCTGAAACAATACTATCGCAGACACTTTCGCAAACACAGACACTTTCGCTTGCAATTTCAGCAGCACTTTCGCTTGAATCAGAGACAACAATTGCTTAGTTTCGCTGCTAATTTCGCAGGAAACAAGCTTGAACTTTCGTTTAGAAATAGATTCGGCAGCACTTTCGCTTGATAATTGGTCAAAAACACTACTGAACTTTCGTTCAAGAAAATACTTTCGCTGAAACTCTAGAGAACAACTTCTGATCCAAAATAACTCATAATTTCGCTAAATGAAGATGATAGTTTCGCAGTAAGAACAGTAATTTCGCTGGTCGATCTCAAAACCCTTTTTCACCTCAAAATCAATCTGAAATCATCCAAAACTCAATGAATTTGAGATCTGATGATTGTAGAATCTTCCTCAATCAAGAACAAGCATAATTCAATCAATTTCCATCCCAAAAACAGCTGATAATCCAATAAAAATTGATTGAAACTAGATATTGACCAAAACCACAAAAACTCAACAAATCAAGAGCACTAAGGCTCTGATACCATATTGTTGGTCCATGTGATCGATGAACAGTACAATTGATTGGATAATTTGATCAATATCAAATACACAAACCAAATAACAACAATTGAGAAGAGAATATGATGAATCAAGACATAATTGATATTCAAATGAACAAACTCACTCAATAACAATAAGCACAATTGTATTTCAATGAAGTAACTGCTTGGAAATGATAGTTTGCAACAGAATTCCACGATTAGGGTTTTGCAAACTTATCATACAAAATGAAATGACAATAGTATATATAGCAGTCATAGAGTCGCTGACAGTTTCGCTACCAGCGAAACTGTCATGCCGAAACTATAGTTTCGCCCGGCAGAACACAAGTTCGCCGGGTGAACCAAAACAACAAACTGTGAGCGAAACTATAGATTCGCTCACAGTTTCGCTGGACTGCCAAAACTGCCAATTAATAACAAAATACAAAATGAAACTAACAAAAGTCCTATTACAATGTAAAGTAAACATCTATACTAAAGTGAGTCCAACCTAACATGATCTTCAGTGCGTTACGTGCAAAAAGGAAAAAATGCTCTCACAATAAGATAGGTTGTGTGCCTCTCTGCTGTGCGATGGCACTTAACTGAGGATAAGCATAACCTGAATATTCGAGAATTCATTGTTGTTTGTGCCTCTCAAATGATTCTGATATACCTGTATGATTCCATAATGAATCGTTCCAGAAATGATCAAATTAACTTGAAGTTGTGCTGTTCAGGAAGAAAAATCTGCTAGACGGTTTTCTAAAAGATTTCAATTCATCTCTAATAAAAAAACCCAAAAATATGTTCTGTTTTTCCTTTAAATTTCAAAGTTGTTTTCTATTTTCTAGTCTTTTGTAGTGTAGACGTCGGACGATACAACTAGATGAATTCTGTGAATCACTCACTAAAAGGGGTCACGTCTGAGGTGACTAATCAGTTTCAAATTAAAAGGATCATGTCTGAGGTGATCAAATGTTTTCAAATTAAAAGGATCACGTCTGAGGTGATCAAATGTTTTCAAATTAAAAAGGATCACGTCTGAGGTGACCAAATCTGTTCAAATTAAAAGGATCACGTCTGAGGTGATCAAATGATGTTCAGTTAAAAAGGTCATGTCTGAGATGATCATTGTTCATAATGTTATATCAAAAGGTAAAACTTTAAGTGTGTGAAAGTGTATGAGGTCAAACTCATAAGTATGAGCCAATCGCACGATTGGACCATAAGTATGAGCCAATCGCACGATTGGACCATAAGAATGAGCCAATCGCACGATTGGACCATAAGTATGAGCTAATCGCACGATTGGACCATGAGTATGGGGCAATCATACGATTGGACCATGAGTATGGAACATCCATACAATTGGATCACCAGAATGAACCATTCGTACGACTAGATGAAGGAGTATGAGCCAGTCGCACGACTGAACCCCAGTCGCACGACTGAACCCCAGTCGCACGATTGAAGCATGCGTATGGGTACAGTCGCACGACTGAACATTAAAAGCAGTATAAATAGAGGGGTCAGTCGGTCGTAACCCTTACCACCCTTCAAAGCATTCAAAAAAACTCTCATACGTAGACACTCTGCCCAAATTTTGTTTTACCTTGATTACTTGCTGATTGTGATCCTAACCGATTTCTCATTCATCTACAGGTATTGTGAGACTGAAATCGATCTAAATGACAAGTGTAATCAAACCCTAAGTGACTTAATCGACTAAAATCAAGAAATCAGTAAAACTCTTCAAATAGACCACTTAAATGGACATAATCGTTGAAATAAAGGACATTTAGTGATATTTAGAGTCCCTGCGAACCTAATGAGTCTAAACACGACGTCTAACATCAAGTTTTGACCAAGATTCAAGGTTTGAGTGTTCAACAGTGTAGGATGCGAATGGACATACTAATGAACTTCAGTCGTACGATTGAGCCAGACGCACGATCAAGGTCAAGGTGGTGAGGCACCTAGTGGACCTGAAAGTGCTGCCTTCCACCAAGACTTCTTGGTCGATGAGGATGAGGAGTCGGATGATGAGCCGTTAGTGAGGACTGTCGGGAGTCGGGTTGTGGCCACAGACAGAGGGATCAAGGCGGTTGGCGGATGCTAGGCTGAGTCGAGGGGTGCTGCTGCTGATGTTACTGATCCTACTTACACCCCTGACCAGCCCAGCAGCCAAGGGGGAGCACCTATTGCAAAGGGCTCCAGGAAGAAGAGAATGGCTCACCCTCATGGCAAAAAGGGTAAGAGGCCGAGGTTTACAGTGATTACATCTTCTGCCACAGCCACCACCACTGTCACAGCTACCACCACTACCACAGCTACTACTTCCACCACCACTCCTCCCACTACCACTATCACTCCACCCACCACTACCACCACAGCCACTCCACCATTATCCACTCCCATTCCCCCTCCCATCTTCACGACATCCACAACCACAACCACCACTTAACAAGCCGGTACATCCACCCAAGCCCCAATGACACATGACTCCACTCTACCCACTGTTGGGTTAGAGTAACAGCTGGCAAACCTTAACAGGTTAATGCTAAAGTTGTTAGCTACAGATCATATGAGAGCAAATCAGATTAACCAGCTGATAGCGGTCAACAACGCCCAAGGCAAGCAATCGTTCAGCTGACTGATAGAATGATCAGTATGAGAGGGCTTTAGGCCGAGCTCACCAAGCACTACAGAGTCAAAATGAGCTGGTGATGGCGTCGGTAAAGAGGATAGAGGAGGTTGAGAAGAAGAACAAGAAGATACTCCTAAAGCTTACGGGATCAAAGAGCGAGCCATTGAAGATAAAGGATGGTGATGATGGTGATGATGATGATGATGATGATGATGATGATGATGATGATGAGGATGAATATGATTCTGAGGAAGATGTTGATGAAGGAGGACTGAGCGGTAAAGATAAAGAGGATGATGATGATCAGGAAGGTGATTCACCTACGTCAGCCTTAAATCCTCAAGCTAAGGAGAGGCGTACTAAAAGAAACCAAGATCAAGGAGCCTCGTCCTCAGCTCCTCAAGCTGAAGAGAATACAGATCAAGACAAAAGTAATGATTAGATGTTTATGTATTTGAACCTTTTGTACTTGAAATGTGTATTACATTAATGTAATTAATGATTAATGATGTTCAAATGTCTTATCTAATGATTTATATATGTTGTGTTAAATGTTTAATCAAACAGATAAAGGTCAACAGATAGACAAGTATGATGTCGAACCCCTTCAGCAAGTTAAGACTCAACTTACAATGATTCTTGACTTGCAATGGATAGTCAGGAGATATGTGAGCTACACTCCGAAAGAGGGAGAGATTATTCATGATCTGACAGACGAACAGCTCGCTGAAATGTTTAGACTAAATCCTAACGAGCTGGTCAAAGATGCTCCACAAGTTGATGTCGCGAGTGATGATGAGCTGAACGATGTAGATGAGATTGAGATAGAAGATGTTACAGCTGAGCACTATCCAGAGTACACTGACCCTAAAGGACATGTTATCCCCAACTTGGGTGATACGTTTGGCAGTGGTACTTTTGAAAAGTTAGAGGAGATAGAGAAAGAGAAGGAAAAGAATGAAAGTAAAGCCCAAGCTTCAGATGCTAATGTTGATCTCAGAAAGCTGAATGGGCCACTTGCTTTGCTGAAATAAAAGTCCAGCGCGCTCCTCCAAAGCAGAATGCCTACACAACGCTCTACAGAGTAAAAAGACATCAAAAAGTGTCAGGCAAGATTATAGCATGGGCATATTTTGAAGATTTGGATGTTTATGCTGTTAAGAGGGAGAAGACTCTTCCTGGTTTTGAGCTCAACCGTCTGGCATGTTTAGATCTTCTGTATGCTAATCCGAGGAAGATGTCAGGATGGTTCAAGGCTGCATTAAAGAAGGAATACCACACCAGGTGGGTAAACTTCAGACCTCAACAACCTAAGAGGTTCATTCATAAGTCTAAAGTTGATCCTATTTCTGGAAGACCGAAGGTGGTGCTGAAGTGGAGTCCCCCGCGCACAATGTTCAAGATTCCCTTACGGGAAATGCCTCAGGACTTCACTTCCCACTTCAAATGGTGGTATTATGACTGGAGGACAGGGGAAGCGGTAATAGTTTTGAACAGAGATGGTAAGATAGAGACTATTAGGGTATTTGACCCAATGTGGCTCACTAACTTGTCTGCTGAAGATGTCTATACTTTATACAAGTGGCCCTTGTTCTATGACACGCAAGACATTGTACAAGCCCTTTAATTCCAACACGTCATACGGCTCTGTTTTGCATTTGATATACATGCAAGAGTCACAAGAGAAAAGAAGTACAAGAAGTTCCACGAACATGTGAAGAATGTTAGACGATAGGGTAAACTAGGTCCAAAGGGGAGTTTGTAGATACATGTGTTCCTAGTTTATGTGCTTAAATGTAAAAGTCTTTCATGTCTTACATATATGTAATTTGACGAAGCAATGAAATATGAGATATGATCTGATGTTTATTTATCTTTGATTCATATGTATGAACTTCTTATACAGGTTTGAGGTTGTTGTACACAATTCTAAGTCAATAATGATTGAGTATTATGTTCAACCTAGTCGGGTGATTATTCATGCTAATGGACCATACTTATGGACCATACGCATGAATACATCATGCTTATGGACCAGTCGCACGACTGAACCAGGAGACTAGATCAGTCGTATGATTGAGACATAAGATTGACTCAGTCGCACGACAGAACCTTTAGTCGTTCGTATGAGTGAATCGCCTGATTCAGTCGTACGACTGAACCATGCGAATGGTTCAGTCGTACGAATGAAAACCCCTAACCAATAAATACCACCTAATTCGTGGAAAAACAAAAACACTTGAAGAGATATTGCGAATACACATAAACCCTAGCCGTCCAGAACGTCCCAAACAGCCTGTCCAAGTTCATAGTTCGTTCCTGATCGATTCCTACTCGTTCTTAACATTTAGTTCAATCTTATATCGATCGGGTTATCATTCTCACTAATTGGATCGTCAATCAAATAGGATTCCGCACTATTTGATCTGGTATAAACACAGAATCAGTTAGTACTCCGTCCGTACGCGGTCCCTAACAGATACACGTTTGAAATGTGTCATCCTTCTTCTTAACAAAGAGAACAGGCGTTCCTATGGTCATGAGCTTGGTCGGAAAAATCCTTTATCCAACAACTCTTGAAGTTGTACCGACAACTCATGTAGTTCGTTCGGTGCTAACTAAAAAGGTACTCGCATAATTGGAGCAGCTCCGGGAGTCAAATAATCTGAAATTCAACTTGATGATGAGGTGGTAGTCAAGGTAAATCATCTGGAAACACCTCTGGAAAATTCCAAACAACCAGAATATCCTCTATCTTTTTTCCTACTGTTGCTTGTTAGTCACAAGGGCTAATATGGCTAACTGAACTTTGCATAACCACTTCTATGTTTTCATAAATGATATGATGCCTATCATTGCATTACTCTTCTCGCCCTTCACCAAAAGGGTTTCTCTTTTAGAGAGAGGAATACAAATGATTTTCTCATGACAAATGACTTTTGTCTGCTTCTCGGACAGCCAATCAATGCCCACGACCACATCAAAACTCCCAAGCGTAACATGCATAAGATCAATGTCCAATGTATGTCGAGCCAATTCTATCTAACAACCCTTAAGGATGTGGGTAACATGAATTCACTAACTATAAGCTAATTCTATGGTGTACCTAGATTCCAATATAGAAGGCATATCACTTAAAAGACTACTAAACTTAGTAGAAATAAATCTTCTATCAGTTTCGATATCAAACAGAACAGTAGCAAACGAACATTAATATGAAATTTACCAATTACAATAGTAGGGTTGTTTAGAGCCTCACCTAAAGCCATAACAAAGGCTCTTCCCTTAGCACCATAATTGTTCCACCATTGTTCCCGTTGTTGTCACTATTCCCTTTGTTGCCACTGTTTTTGTTGTTGTTGTTGTTCCTACCATTTCTAGAACTATTACCATTTCTCTTCAACTGAGGGTAGTTCCTTTTGTAGTGCCCTTCATTTCTACACTCAAAGCAACCTCTTGTTGTTTCTGTGTCTGCTAGGGCTTCTTCATCAACTCACCATGATAGTCTTTGGTTGTGTGCTCTGCTTTCTCACATCGTTGGCACCAATAGTTATCACACCTACCGGTGTGGTGATATTTCATATGTTACACTTTAGATAATTCCCAATGTATCCACTTTGTCCTTGAGTTGATAAGGATGACTGATTGAAGTTCTGATCGAACTTCCTCTGTTATTGCTGCTAGGGTTGATTATTTGACAATGAGCCCTTGTTGCTGGAACCATCCCACTTGCGTTTAATGTCGGGCATGCTTGCCACCTGTAACATCTTGAATTTTTGGTTAACTAAAAGTTAGCTTCGTTAAATTCTTGTAAGGGCCATTGTTGTTACTTATGAAATTGATGAGTTAGTTATGTTATTTCTTAGTTACCATTAAACGTTAAATGATGAAAGTTAATAATTAAAATATTAAAGTGCATAATAATAATAATAATAATAATAATAATAATAATAATAATAATAATAATAATAATAATAATAATAATAATAATAATAATAATAATATATAATAATAATAATAATTTATAAAATTACTAATCTTTGAAACATTTAAAAGCCAAAAAACCAGTTTTCCCCTTTACCCACGTTTTTTCGGCGGAACTCCGGTGGAGCTCCGGCGAGCTCCAAAACCCACAAAAAAATCACCCGATTTTGATACCAAATCGTTCCACATGAATTCGTGAGTACGTTTCCAACGTTAAGAACACTTTAATTTGGGTTTAAATTCGACAATGGATATCGGTTTAGATCGGTAACCGTCGGCCTTAATTTCTAACCCGTTCGAACATTAATCCCTAATAATAATCCAATTGAATACACCTGAACAATCTTTCAACTATTCCTAAACTATCTACACATCCAATTTCGCCTGAAAAACAAACGAACACCGAAGATCAAACCTTGAACAAGTCGCGAACCGTAGCTAGTCGAACCCAACTTGTTCCACAATCTCACCCTCAATTAACAGAGGGCTTTCGTTCATTGGGGTCTATAGAAGTTTCCTGTGCAACGAATTTGGATAATATCAACAATTGCACCTCGAACCAATCTTGCCTCTGCCGCGACATTGCCCTTTCTCTCTCGCTATCAATTCCATCTCAATCCAGGTAATTAAACGTTGCAATACACTCGGTTTTAGTTGGGGAACAAAAGCCCCATGATCGTTCTTGTTAACAACGGGGATTGATACACCAATTTGATCGATGATGAATCTAGGGTTCTTGAGGTTTTTGGGTTATTCGATTAATGTTTTTACAAATTAAAAAACATCTCATAACACGGCTGCGTGCTGGTTTACTGGTTACACCTTCCCATCCTATACCCGAGGTCCCGGGTTCGAACCCGACGACCTCCACTAATTTTTTAAGGCTTTTCAGCCTTCAAAGAAAACATATATAAAAATTCTGAAAAATTATTAAAAATAATTTTATAAACAAAAGTTATTTTTAGATCACTCTATTAAATTTTTGTAAATTTATTTCTTTAAACATCTCAACATTTTTTTATATAAAATAGTACTAACAATGGTTATAATTAGTTTATTTTTATGTTTTTAAATATATACATATATAAATGTGCAACACACACACACACACACACACACACATATATATATATATATATATATATAATAGATATATATATATATATATAATAGATATATATAGATATATATATAATATATATATATATATAGATATAGATATATATATCTCTCTATCTATCTATTATCTATATATTAAGATCTCTCCTCTCTCACTCTCTCGATCTACTCTTCTCTCTCTCTATCTCTCTCTCTATCCATATCTCTCTCTCCATCTCTCTCTCTCTATCTAGACCTCTACTATCTATCTCCTCTCTCTATCTCTCTCTCCCTTCTCCTCTCTATCTATTCTCTTTCTCTCTATCTTCTCTCTCTCTCTCTCTCTCTCTCTCTCGGTCCTCTCTCTCTTCGCTCTCTCTCCCTCTCTATCTCTACTCTCTCTCTGGTCTCTCTCTCTCTCTCCTCTCTCTCTCTCTCTCTCTCTCTCTCTGTCTCTCTCTTCTCTCTCTCTCTCTCTCTCTCTCTCTCTCTCAGCTTCTCTCTCTATCTCTCTCTCTCTTCTCTCTCTCTCTTCTCTCTCTCTCTCTCTCTCTCCTCTGCTCTCTCTCTGTCCTCTCTCTCCTCTCTCTCTCTCTCTCTCTCTCCTATCTCATCTCTCTCCTCTCTCTCTGTATCTGTATTCTGTTGCTCCCTCTGTACCTAGATCCGCTATGAATGTAATAGGTCTTGTTTGTCTTACCTGATGTAATGTTTGGAATATTAATGAAATGAAAATGGTTGTTTGTGATTTTAATGTTTAATATTTCATTAATGAGTTGATATTGAATTGGTTAAATAGGTTGTGATTGTTTGAATTGATACACATAATGTTATATTAATGAATACATTCAAACTTAACATATGAAGTTTTCATGCGAATGGCCCATGCGAATGGACCACACGCATGAATAACTTCATACGATTGACTCAGTCGCACGACTGAACCAGGAGACTGGATCAGTCGTATGAATGACACATAAGATTGGCTCAGTCGCACGACTGAACTCTCAGTCGTGCGAATGGATCAACCGCATGGTTCAATCGCACGACTGAACCATACTTATGGTCCAGTCGCACGAATGAACAACACTAACCTATAATAGACCCAATTCGTGGAAAAACGTAAGCATTCATACCATTACGACTCCAGACGTACCCTAGCCGTCCAGAAACCTCCCAAATCGTTCTCCAAGTTCACAGAACACATTAGATCGATTCCCATCGACTTCTAACGTTAGATTCAATTCTTGATTGATTCTTCGTGTGTTCTCACTGATTGGATCGCCAATCAAATAGGATTCCGCACTATTTGATCTGGTTTACATGCTAATCACTAGGTATTTCGTTCAAATACCAGGTCCTAACAAGTGGTATCAGAGCTTTGGCTCTTGATTACGTGTGATTCAATCAAGATTGCATAAAAGTTTGTGTTTTTGCACTAAAAACGCAATCTTTGGTGTCAAAAGTGATCTTGGACGTTCCCTGCTCATCAAAGTTTGGTTTCTACGGACTTAGGTGATTAGACCTTGCGAAATTTCGAATTTTTACGGCTAAACCACGTCTAACCTAGAAAATTTCGCAAAACAGCAGCTTCAGTCGCACGAGTGACCCATTCGCATGACTGGAATCCATTCGCATTGCCCATTCGCACGATTGGACCTAGTCACACCCTCATTCGTCCGATTGAACCGTTCGTTCTTCGCATAGCTCATACGCATCAGCTTCATTCGCACGACTGAACCAATCGCTTAGTTCAGCCGCACGATTGAACCAGTCGCAGAGTTCATACGCACGACTAGACCATTCGCATCCTTCAGTCGCACCAGTGACATTTTGTTTTATTAGACTTAAAGTTTTTCGCCATGGAAGATCAAATGTCAGCCTTTACTGCTGGGAAGGACTCTAGGATACAGAATCTGCTGTTGCTTGAGAGTGAGGTGGGTAATCATAATAAACCACCAAAGCTCTTGACATTAGATGAGTTTCCCCACTAGAAACAACGTTTTGAGATCTACCTCAATGGAGTGGATCCGAATCTGTGGGAAGCCATCAAGATTGGATATAGTGCACCGGTGGGAGCTGATGGAGTTAGCTAACGTTAGGGGGATGACGGACGCGCAGAAAGTTAAATACAATGCAGAGAAAAGGGTTTATGCATTGATTACACAGTCTATCCCCAAAGACATCTTCCACCAGTACTTAGAGAATAAGCAGTCCAAGAAACTGTGGGATGAGCTAGAAAATAGGTACGACGGGAATGCTTCGTTGAAGGCAATAAAGGCCAAGGAGTTAAAGAAGGAATTCGATAACTTCTCATTGATGGGAAACAAGAGTTTAGACGACGTTATAGATAGATTCTACCATCTGATGAGTGAACTGCATACACATGGGGTGGATACTATCATGGAAGAGAAAGTTACTAACTTTGCAGACGGATTGCCTGAAAAGTGGGCTTCATTCGTGTCTAACCTGAGACAGAATGGAATGCTGGCAAAACTGGATATTAATGACTTCATTCTTAAGTTGTGAGAAGAGGCACTTAGGATGAAGTACAGAGCTCAGAAGTCTTCGTACACTCAAAATCCAGCTTTGTACAACGCCACGCCTCAAGCTAAGACATCTGGAGCACCTATCCAGACTGCATTTGTGTCTAGCTTGTCGAGTCCTTCACATGCTTCTCCTTTAGGATCAGACACGTTGGGATCTTCTTGTACCCACTATATTGGATCTGAAGCAAGTGCTACTAAACTGAAGACCGAGAACCTCGGTAATGTGACTGTGGAAGTAGCTCGAGAGCATATGGATCTTTTGGCTGCAGTGGTTCATTCATATGATGGACTTGTTGCCGGGAAGATTGGAAACTGCCATCTGGCAGACGAGGACTACGAGCAGGTGGACGAAATGGAGCTTGAGAGGATGACATAATGTGGGCCTTAGCTAGTGCTGTCCGGAGGGCGAAGAAGTTTGTTAAAAAAAACCGGACAGAACTTGGTAGCTACTAAGGATACCGCATTTGGCTTTGACAAGAGCAAAGTGACCTGCTTCAACTGTGGAGAGAAGGGGCACTTCAAGAGAGAATGTGTCAAGCCAAAGAAGACGGGTAAAGGGAACCCATTCTCGTCTTTCACTCGCCAAGACAAGCAAGCTTCTAGTTCTACTTCATCAAGCAAGGATCCAAAAGCCTTGACTGCTCATGATGATGAAGGACAGGATTGGAGCTATAGGTTTGTCTCTCCAGGGGAATCAAACATTGCAAGTGTAGAAGATATTGACGATGATTTCGCGAGTGAAGGAGATCTAGCAGTTGAGATAGCGATGTCACATAGTGAAGAGACAACTGCATCTGAGGTCAGTTACAAGCCTAAAGAGGAGACTACCATGTCAGAGACAGAAAAGACAGAATCACAAGAACCAGAGACATCTGATGCTGCATTGATGGCTAATTCTTCTGAACCAACTCAGGTAAGTACTACAGACCAAATGTTTGATAATCATGCTTGTTCTGATTGTGATACTTTTAGGAATAGCATAGATGAAAAATTTGCTAGGTTATTAGATCATAATGCTAACTTAGTAAAAGATTTGCAGCTGTGCACTGAGGCTTATAGAGTATTAAAACAAAATGAGCATAGTTATAAAGAAAAGATAGACCTTTTGACTAAACAGCTTAGGGAAACCGAAGTAGTTGCATTTAACCAAGCTAATGACATTAGGTACTATCTAAACTCCCTAGAAGACACTAAGAAACAAAAGGCAGTTCTAGAAGTAGAAGTAAACTCATTAAAACAGAAACTGCACAGTTGGACTAGTTCTTCACACATAGTTCAACACTTAGTGAGAGAAAGGAATAACGGGGAGGGATTAGGCTACAAAGTGGTTCCACCACCTCCTGAGACCTTGATGAACACTAAGACTAGACCAATTAATAATAACCCCATCAAGGATCATGTGGTGTCTACTCCTCTTGTTAGTGATCCTGATTCCTCATGTTCATATATCGAATCTGGAAACAAACAAAAGGAGGCTACTTCAAAGGCAAAGGGTAAATTGCCTTGTGTTAATCTGGAAAAGGAATTTGAAAAGGTTAACTTAAAGTCAGGGTCAAACAGAGTCAAATCAGAACCTAAAAAGACTTCAAATGTAAATCTTTCACATGTTTCAAGTCAAAAACCAGTTAACCAAAAAGAAAAAGATATGAAACAGGTTAAAACAGTTAACTTTGTTAAACCAGAGAAAAAATTAAAAGAAAAAGAGTCAAAACCTAAAGTGATTGATGTTACTAGATTGTCACACACTTCTCCACAAAGAAAGTTTAATCATAAAGTTGATAGCAGATCGTGCTACAACTGTGGAGAATGTGGACACATTGCTTCCTATTGTCCTTTCCATCAGACACCTAGGAAGAAGATTGAACTTCAGGATTCAAAGCATAGGTCTTCTAAGAGGAGTTCTCTGACTCCACCTAGAAGAACTAGTGAACCTAAAGTTCAACTTGTAAGCCAGTCGACTGTTTATCACAAACAGGCCTTGCACAAATCTGGCTTATGGAAAGAGAAGTCATCCTGCGTATCTGATACTGATGACAAGAAGGAACCTGAGCTACCCTTACCCTCTAAGGGTCAATGGGTGGAATTTATGATGTGTGATGCCTCTGGGAAACCCAAGCCAGTAAAGGCTTGGGTTCCTAACCTAAACTAATCCTTTACTTTGTATGTGCAGGGTGTTCGATACAGTGCTGAAACTAACACGTGGATTGTAGACAGGGGAGCATCCAGGCACATGACAGGAAATAGGGCCCTTTTATCAAACGTCAAGCAAATAAAAAGAGGGCATGTTTCATTTGCTGGAAACAAGGGAGGCTATATCATAGCTCAGGGAGAAGTGGGAAATCAGAAAGTTAAGTTTGATAAGGTGAACTACGTTCAACAACTTCAAAATAACTTACTTTTTGTTTCCTAAATCTGTGATAAGGGGTTTAAAGTCATCTTCGACAACAAGAAGTGTTACGTGCTAAAGAAAGATTACGTGATCTCAAAGGACCAAGTTCTGATGACAGCTTCAAGACATAAAGATCTTTATGTTTTGGATCTGTCAACAGCTTCTACAACGGATCATGAGGTTCATTGCTTTCTATCTAAAGCTACTGAGAAGGATTCCATCTCCTGGCATAGGAGAATGGGACACATTAGTCAAAGGAAGATGAATCACTTGATTCAGAAGGATCTGGTGAGAGGAGTTAATGTCAAGAACTTCCAGCTTCCTGACTTTTGTTTAGCTTGCAAGAAAGGCAAACAGATGAAGAAGTCTCATAAGGAAAAGAAAGTTCATTCAATAGAACTTCCTCTTGAACTTCTTCACATGGATCTGTTTGGTCCAGTCAGTACAAAGAGCATTGCAGGCGACTTGTACTGTTTTGTGGTCACTGATGACTACTCAAGGTTCACTTGGGTAATGTTTCTGAAATCCAAATCAGAAACATTTGAGTCATTCAAGAAGTTAGTAACCACACTGGAATCTCTCTACAAGCTGAAGGTTAGACAAGTACGCTCAGACAACGGGACAGAATTCAAGAACCAGTGGATGGAGGCATACTGCAAGGAAAAGGGAATTGTGCATCAATTCACTTCTGCCTACACGCCTCAGATGAATGGCGTGGCTAAGAGAAAGAACAGAAGCTTGATAGAGACAGCACGGACTATGCTAGCAGACTCGAAATTGCCTATCCAATTCTAGAATGAGGCAGTGGCGAATGCATGTTATACACTGAATTGAGTTCTGATTGTCAAGCGCCACGGAAAGACATGTTACGAGCTACTACAAAGACGCAAACCGAATTTGGAGTATCTTGAACCTTTTGGCGCGCCCTGCACACTTCTGAAGAAAACACAAGAAGGAAAATTCAGCGAGAAGGCGTATGAAGGAATCTTTCTAGGATACAACATACCGAACAAGCGAGTTTACAACAACTCAACGGGTCTTGTAGAAGTGTGGTGTAATGTTGACGTTCAGAGATATACCACACCACCTACTGGCAAAGGACCCGCCTACTTCTTCGACTATGATGGATTCTTCAAGTCCTTCAACATCCCTCTCTCTCCCTCGGATGACGAGTTAGCTACTAGAATGATGTATGATATCTTGAATACACCATCTAGCTCACAGGGAGAATCATCTACTCAGTCAGGGGGAGTAGTCGATGACAGTGACTCCTCCTCTGAAGATGAAGCTGAAGAAGATGACCAGAACAGTCAGGAGGAACAGGTTCTAGTTCCTGAAAGTCCACAAGCATCTACCAGTGATGCACCTTTGACTTCGAAACCTCAAACTCCAACTACCTCAGATGCAGAACCAAATGTTCATAATCTTAGCTCTGAGGTAGCTGTTTCTACTACTCTAGGATCATGACTAAACGTCTATCATCCCCTAGACAACGTCATTGGGGATGTCAGATCAGGAGTACAAACCCGAAATCAGCTTTATTCAGCTGATTACGCCTCGGTTATGGAGAAGGGTTATATTCATGACGGTGCTTATCGGTGTTTTGTCTCGCAGTTTGAGCCAAAATATGTCAGTGATGCACTAAATGATGAGGCGTGGGTGAGTGCCATGCAAGAAGAACTTTTTCAGTTCAAGAAGTTAGGTGTATGGACTCTGGTTGATAGACCTAAAGATGCTAAAGTCATTGGCACCAAATGGGTCCTGAAATGCAAGAAGGATGACCAAGGGGTCATTATCAGGAACAAAGCTCGATTGGTGGTTCAGGGTTTTCGCCAAGTCGAGGGAATTGACTACAATGAGGTGTTTGCACCCGTGGCAAGGATGGAAGCCATTCGTATCTTCCTTGCCTATGCATCGTACATGAAGATTAAAGTCTACCAATTAGATGTGAAGAGTGCATTCCTTCATGGGGAAATCAGAGAAACAGTCTATGTCAGTCAACCCGAGGGATTTGAAGATCCTTATCATCGGGATAGAGTTTACAAGCTCGACAAGGCATTATACGGGCTTCATCAAGCTCCAAGAGCTTGGTATGAGAAACTCTCGACTCATCTTGTGAAACACGACTTTCGCAGGGGAGTCATTGACTGCACACTGTTTATTAAAGAAAAGGATGGCGACCTACTGCTCGTACAGATCTATGTTTATGACATAATCTTCGGTTCAAAGAACGAAGAGTTATACAAAGAGTTTGAAGCAGTTATGAAGAAAGAGTTTGAGATGAGTGCTATGGGGGAGATGAAGTTCTTTATCGGGTTACAGGTGGATCAGACACCAAATGGGATCTTTCTACATCAGACCAAGTATGTAGGAGACATTCTCAGTCGTTTTGACATGGAGAATGCTTCTGCTGCTGGGACTCCACTTGCTACGAATCACGACATAGCACCTGATGAAAATGGAGATCTTGTAGATGCCACGATGTACCGAGGAATGATTGGATCCCTTATGTATCTCACTGCCTCAAGACCTGATATCATGTATGCTACATGTTTATGTTCTAGATATCAGGCTAAGCCTAAGGTCAACCATCTGATCGGGGTCAAAAGGATTTTTCGTTATCTGAAGGGTACACCCACACTTGGGTTGTGGTATCCTCATGATGATGACTTTGAGCTTACCGCGTATAGTGACTCGGATTACGGGGGCTGCAAGATGAACTACAAGTCTAGATCAGCAGGGTGTCAATTCTTTGGGAGAAGATTAGTTACCTGGCACTGTAAGAAGCAGACATTGGTTGCATTGTCAACCTGTGAAGCCGAATATGTTGCTGCTGCAAGTTGCTGTTCACAAATCATCTGGATTCAACAGCAAATGCGGGATTACGGTTTAAAGTTCTCTTCTACTCCTATTTTTGTTGATAACTCTGCTGCAATTGCAGTAACTAAAAATCCGGTCCAACATCCTAAGACCAAACATATCGGTATTAATTACCATTTCATAAGAGACTGTTTTGAAAAGAACTTAATTGATGTGGTAAAAATTAATACTGATTTTCAACGCGCTGACCTCTATACTAAAGCCTTTGATAAACCACGTTTTCAATATTTGCTAGAGGTCAACGGCGTCAAAAATAAAAGTGACGTTATTCCTGATGATGATAATGTGTAGTCCGATGTAGTTTAGTTAAAGTTTTTCTTTTTTTATTTTATTTTATTTCATTTGCTTATTTTAGTCTGTTTAAATTAAACTCATGTTATTTTGCTGTTTATTAAAATCCTAAAATAATTAAACCAGTTATGATTTTAGTATTTTAGGGGGAGAATATGTCAGCAAGTAACATTAAAAAAAACGAGGGAGAAGGAGTGGATAGCTGATATAAGGTAGATCGTATCTGTGATACCGATTCAAACCCTTTGGAAAATGATAGTACACAGGAACAAATCAAGAGGGACTTTAAAATTTAAATTTAGAAAAGATGCAAAAATTCAAAGTATAAATCTGTGTAGTCTAAGCAATACAAAAGGGAAGATGATAGAAAAACTGGTAACTCCTAAGGTAACACAAAGAGAGTAGACCTAGAGATCGCTAGACCACAAATGATATGTCGGTAGATTCAACACAATAGATGATTAGACCTGACTGGTGATCTCAAGATCAAACTAAGTGGTTCAACTGACTGTGGGCTTCCATCTTATCACTGGTTAACACAATCAACAATATTTTAATAAGGGGTAATGAGCATGTAAACGCCACAAATGTGTACGGATGACCATAAATAGAGCAAAGCAAAAAAAAAAATGAAAGACAAATGCTATAAAGCTAATGACTTATGTTGTTGGTGCATTTTGTGCAAAATAAAATTAAGCTGCTCTAACAAGGAGATAGGTTGTGTGCCTCTCTGCTGTGCGATGGCACTGACCTGAGGATAAGCATAACCTAGATATTCTAGAATTCATTGTTGTTTGCCGCCTCTCTGCTGTGCGATGGCACTGACCTGAGGACTGGCTTCTCTTTGAAAGCTCTAAGAATAGTCTCTTCTTGTAATCAATACCCGTAGACCGCTCAAAAGCTCCTAAGGAATGTTGATTACCATATAAGGGTGGGATCCAAAAATGTTAGTTGAAATAATTAAACCTAAAACAGTCACCAGTCTGTGTCAAAAGTTTGTGTATGGATTTAAGTGGACAAACATATTGACAATCACTGTAGCTACAATTCTTGAAAGTTCAAATCAATGTGGTAATCTAAGAGTTCCAATATGATTTCCTAAAGTTGCTAACGACTCTGGATGAACACCAAGTAATGAGCACCAAAATATTTTGATAACAAGTCCCAAATGATTTGACTTGCCTGTATGATTCCAAAATTGAATTGGTCCAGGTATGGTCAATCTAAATTGAAGCTGCCTATTCCGGAACCAAATCCCGTAGATGTCCATCTTAGGATTTATCTCTCACAAAAAGCCAAAAAAACAAGTCTTGTTTTGAGTATTTAGTTTAAATTTTCTAAGTTAGTTAGTCGTTTTAGTTTGTTAGATTGTCGGACTACATCAGGAAAATCAGTAAGGATTCAACTCACTAAAAGGGTCATGTCTGAGATGACCACATGTGTCTTAAAAGTTTAAAACAGTCACGTCTGAGGTGACAAAGTGTTTAAAAGGGTCACGTCTGAGGTGACTAAATTGTCTAAAAGGATCACGTCTGAGGTGATCAAAAAGTTTTCAAATTAAAATGATCATGTCTGAGATGATCAAGTGCTCATAACGTTAATTTCAACAATTAAAAGGGTTATATAAGTAAATGGTTTAAAAAATGGCAGAAAATTTACTAAGTGTGACCCATTCGCACGATTGGACCATGAGTATGGACCAACCATGTGAATGGCTCCCATTCGCACGAATGGACATGAGATTGAGCCATTCACACGAATGGCTTATCAGAATGACCCATTCGACCGATTGGAAGGGGGCGAATGAGTTAGTCGACCAACTGAGACTCATTCGGTCAACTGAACATGCGAATGAAAGGTACGATTGAGTCAGTCGACCGACTGACCCTCAGTCGGTCAACTGCATGCGACTGACTGGGCCAATCGCACGATTGAGCCTCAGTCGCCCGAATGAACTGAGCGAATGAGGCCAGTCGGCCGATTGAACTCAGTTTCAGTATTTAAAGGGCACAGTCGATCGCATTTCACTCATCACACCCCAATCGCTCTCAAATCGCATACTATACCGTTACTCTGCCAAAATTTCAGTAGACCTTGTTTTCATCTTGAAATTGATTCACTGACGTTCGTTGTTGATTACACAGGTAGTTTGAAGTTCCATCTTACCGAAAACAGAAGGATTTAAACCCTAATTTGGGTTATTCGAATGAAAAGCGAGAAACAGACTGAACTTGACCTAATAACCTACTTAAACTATGCAAAATGTTAAAATTAAGTTTAATAGGTTATTAGTAACAAGAATGCGAGTCTACTGAACCGGTTATCCATGTTAAAACACTTGTTTTGATAAAGATTTGAACAGCAGACGACTGAACTGTAGGACAGGCGACTGGTCGCCCGGATGAACAATCGCACGATTGAAACTTGCGATTGGGTCAATCGACCGAATGAATCATGAGAATGAGCTCAGTCGGCCGACTGAACCAATCGCAGACTCAGTCAGCAGATTGAACTCAATCGCATGTCTCATTCACCCGAATGAGCTCAGTCGCATGAAAGGACAGCCGACTGACTTCAGTCGCATGATTCATTCGCACGAATGAATCATAATGAATTTCAACATTACACTTAGAACAGAATTTTGATGTATTATGTACTAATGGTTCTGTGCCTTATGTTTCAAGAAAATGGCTGATAGATGGTCCATAAATTCAAAGCACAACATCTGTGCTCACTTGGATCATACTACTCGGAACAGGGCAGAGTTCATCGAGATTATAGCTTTCCTCAGACGTTCCCGGATTCATAAGGCTATATCTACTCCCTGTACGCCCTACAGATCACTACACCAGGCATTCTGGGAGAATGCCTCCGTGGATCGCTCTCGTGAGCCCTACAGTATTCGGAGCTCTATTCTGGGTCATGATATCGAGGTCACTGCTGCTGATATCCAAAGAGTTCTAGAGTTTGGAGATGATTCAGATCACCCTACCAGATTACATCCATTGACTGTCCGAGGATGCTTTCTGAGGATCAAGTACGCTGGGGACATAAACTCAGGTGTGCTCAACAAGAGCAACCTGTGCCCCCAGTACAAGTACTTAGCTCATGTGATCCTTAAGTGCGTTGCTTCGAGGAGGGGTGGGTTCGACAACCTATCAGACCAGATCCAAAATGCCTACGTGGCACTGGTGGTGAACCACCCCTTCAGCTTTTCTAGTATGATTTTCTCCTATCTGGTGGAGAACCCGGAGGCAAAGGGGAAGGAGGGGTTTTGTATGTACCCCAGGTTTTTACAGCTGATCTTCAACGAGAAGCTGCCACATCTTCCCAAAGAGAGTCATGATGCAGTTGCACTGGAGATCATGGATGATACGACTCTAGGTCGGATGAGGGTTTATAGGGGCAAGCAGGTGAAGCCCCAGGTTACGATATTGATCGGCCATCTGGCCAATGAGAGGTATGTGGCACCGGGTAGACGCAAGTGGCGTCATGATGACAGCGATTCAGATGATGAGCGGCTATTGCTCCCAGAGCATGATTCTGATGATGATGACAATGGGGATGTTGGAGATGACATGCCCATTCCACCGAGGGGCACAACTACTGATAGCACACCTCCAGTGTCTGCCCCTACTGGAGATATAGCTGAGTTGGCCGGGTTTCACCAGGATTTTATACCTGGTGAGGAGGAAGAAGAGTCAGATGAGGAGCCATTGACTAGGACTGTGGGAAGCAAAGTCGTTCCCACAGAACATGGACTCTGGGCGGTTGGTGAACGCCCCAGGGAATCGGGAGAGATTGCTGCAGACCCTAACTATGCTCCAGAGCCATCTAGCCGTGTTCTAGGGGGAGCATCCTCCTTGACAGGATCAAGGAAGAAAAGGATGGCTCAGCCCCACGGCATGAAGAAGAAGAAGCGAAGGCTCATATTCATCACCACCACAGCTACCACCTCTACAGCCATAGCCACCACCACTACCACCTCTACAGCCACACCATCCACCACCACAGTCACCACAGCTACCAGTACCACCACCACATCTCCCACCACTATACATATACCATCCACCACCATATCATTCACACCTACATCACCTCCACTATCATCTAGACCTAACCCCATCTTCACCACTACCACCACCACTACCACCACTAGCCACCAAGCCAGGCCATCATCACATCCCTCACATCTATACGGATCACCTCTACCTCCCATTGGGTAGAGGAACAGCTTTCAGCGCTGAACCGGATGGTGATGCGTTTGTTAGCAGCTGATGAAGAGAAGACTGCGCAGATCCGTTAGCTGGCAGATCTCACAGCTGCGCAGTCCCAGCAGATCTCGCAGCAGGCTCAGCTGATCGAGGAGCAGGCCCAGCAAATGGCTGCTCAGAGCCACGAGATTGCCCAACTTCAAGAGCACAGAGTCACATAAGCTAAGAAGATTGAGGAGTTGGAGGATGCTAAAAGGACCATCATGCTCAAGCTTAAGGGATCTAAATATGAGCCTCTGAAGATTAAGGAAGGAGATGGTGATGATGGTGATGATGATGATGAGGATGAGGATGAGGACGATGATGAAGAGACTGATGATGATGAAGGGATTGAGGAAGAGAGGACAGAAGACAGGCATGAGGATGATGATGATGAAGGAGGAGATGCAGCTGCATCTGCCTCAGCTCAGGGTCAAGAAAGGAGATCAAAGAGAAATCAAGACCAACGAGCTTCCTCCTTTGCCTCACCAAGTGATGATTCTGCAATTCAAGACAAAAGTAATGATTAGATGTCTATGTATTTGATAACTTTTGTATTTGAATCATGTATTTAAACTTATGTATTTGATGTTTATATTAAGATTAATGCATTTCTGTCTTGATTATTAGCTAATGGTTGATGTGTTACATGTTTAAATCAAACAGATCCAAACTATCAAAGGGATGAATTTGATGTTGCTCCCCTTCAGCATGTCAAGACTCAATTAACTATGATTCTTGATCTGCAAGGGATCGTCAGGAGATCTGTGAGTTATACCCCTGAAGAAGGGGAAATAATTCACGATCTTTCAAATGAGCAACTAGCTGAGATGTTCAATCTAAATCCCGATGAGATCGTTAAGGATGCTCCAACGTGTGACTCTACCAGTGACGAAGAGCTAAATGACATTGATGAGATAGAGATAGAAGACGTCACAGCAGAGCACAATCCTCAGTATGCTGACAACGAGGGAAATGTGGTCCCCAATTTGGGTGAATCCCTTGTCAGTGATACATTTGAGGTGTTAGATAAGATGGAGCAGGAGTCTGAGAAGACAGAAGGAAAGGCCCAAGCCTCAAATGACGATGTTGATATCCGAAAGGCAGAATGGTCTGCTTGTTTTGAAGAAATCCGAGCCCAACGTGCTGCTCCTAAACAGAACGTCTACACCAAACTCTACAGAGTGAAGAAACATCATAAGGTGTCGGGCAGGATTATAGCGTGGGCACATTTTGAGGATCTAAACGTTTATGCCATTAAGAGGGAGAAGGGCATAGAGTACTTTAGATTTCCACATGATCTAAAGACTTTACCAGGTTTTAAGCTCAACCAGCTGGCAAAATTGAAGCTTCTATATGCTAACCCAAGGAAAATGTCAGGCTGGTTTGAGGCTGCCCTGAGGAAAGAGTACCACACCAGGTGGGTCAACTTTAAACCTCAACAAACTACGAGGTATATCAGACGTTCAGAAGTTGATCCCATCACTGGTAAGCCAAAGATTGTGTTGAAGTGGAGTCCTCCAAGAACGATGTCAAGAATCCCTCTCAGGGAAATGCCACAGGACTTCACTCCACACTTTAAGTGGTGGTACTATGATTGGAGAACCGGGGAAGTGGTCATAGTTCTAAATAAAGAGGGGCAAATGGATACCATCAGGGTGTTTGACCCAATGTGGCTCACCAACTTGTCAGCTAATGATGTCTACACTCTATACAAGTGGCCACTGTTCTATGATACGCAAGATATAGTACAAGCCCTCCAATTCCAGAACGTCATAAGACTCTGTTTTGCGTTTGAGATTCACGCAGGAGTCACAAGAGAGGAAAAGTACAAGAAGTATGAGGAGGTGATGCAGAAAACAAGACATTAGGGAGATCTAGGTCCAAAGGGGAGTTTGTTGATACATATGTACCTAGATCAGGATATGAATGTAATAGGTCTTGTTTGTCTTACACTGATGTAATGTTTGGAATATTAATGAAATGAAAATGGTTGTTTGTGATTTATAATGTTTAATATTTCATTAATGAGTTGATATTGAATTGGTTAAATAGGTTGTGATTGTTTGAATTGATACACATAATGTTATATTAATGAATACATTCAAACTTAACATAATGAAGTTCTCATGCGAATGGCCCATGCGAATGGACCACACGCATGAATAACTTCATACGATTGACTCAGTCGCACGACTAAACCAGGAGACTGGATCAGTCGTATGATTGACACATAAGATTGGCTCAGTCGCACGACTGAACTCTCAGTCGTGCGAATGGATCAACCGCATGGTTCAATCGCACGACTGAACCATACTTATGGTCCAGTCGCACGAATGAACAACACTAACCTATAAATAGACCCAATTCGTGGAAAAACGTAAGCATTCATACCATTACGACTCCAGACGTACCCTAGCCGTCCAGAAACCTCCCAAATCGTTCTCCAAGTTCACAGGACACATTAGATCGATTCCCAATCGACTTCTAACGTTAGATTCAATTCTTGATTGATTCTTCGTGTGTTCTCACTGATTGGATCGCCAATCAAATAGGATTTCGCACTATTTGATCTGGTTTACACGCTAATTACTAGGTATTTCGTTCAAATACCAGATCCTAACAATATAAATATATATATATATATATATATATATATATATATATATATATATATATATATATATATATGTGTGTATATATATATATATATATATATATATATATATATATGTGTGTGTATATATATATATATATATATATATATATATATATATATATATATATATATATATATATATATATATATATATATATATATATATATATATATAAACTTTATATAGTTGAAATCAATAAAAATATTATTGGTCATTACGTTATCCCTAATTATAGATTAGTTGGGTTAATTATAAAACTTTATTTACAATTTATCATTTAAGTTCACAAAAACCACAAAAATGACTAGTTAAGTTTTCTTTCATTGTATTAAAACATATATTTGTGATTTCGATAACTAACTTTATTTATTTATAAAAATAACCCCCAAATTCCTATTGAAACCCTAGTTCGCGTTAAAACGTTAATCTTTTTATTAAACTTAAACCTTGTAAATATATTTATATTCTTAGGTGCATTGTGAAGGTTTTTGCGTTGGAGCGTTATTTAATATTTCTTATTGATCGACATTCCTATACTTATTTGCCATGTGAGTATTTCTATACCCCTTTTGCATATTTTTACACTTTGGGGTGAAACATATTACCTTATAACCATTTCACTTGTAAACTCGTTTGATTCTTGTAAACACTTGGGCAATTCACTTGTTTGTTATGGTTAGTTGAATTTTAGTAATTACCATGTATTGACTATTATATGTGCAATCATTAACTATTGCTAGTCTGGTGACGTCATAGATCTATGGGCCTGACAAGCCTGCTTGGTTAATCCAAGTACACTTAGCTAATCGTATAAACTTGTAAACGTGTAATCTTCTAAACTATCAAGGTTTGATTGTTACATCTGTCATACATCCCTAGTTACTTTGTTCACTAACTTATGACATGAATTGTCATCTTTTATATATGTATGTATGAAAACTATGGAAATCTCACCAACATTATGTTGACCTTTAATTTTTAACATGTTTCAGGAAACACCCAAGTTTGATGCTATCTTTGAAGTTTATCCACATCTAGGATTGGACCTAGTTTAATAAACGAAATGTCTTGGATTATTTACATCTTAGGTTATGTTTATTTTCATGTTTGAGACTTATGTTTGTATTGTTACATTTGAAACTTATGATTATAATATTTGGATTAAATAATAGCGTTATGTGGTTGTGAACAATCTTAAACCTCACATCTCGACGATTCCGCCGTCAAGGTTTGGGTGTGACAGATTGGTATCAGAGCCCATAACTATAGGGATTTAGGTTATTAGAATTGGTGACCTAGACTATAGTTTATGCATGAACCTTATAGAATAATATTTATGTTCTTGTAAAAATATATATTGTTTGCATGCTACATAATGCTATGCCTTCTTATGTGCAACTTGATGCCTTCGCATAGGATTGCCTTGTAAATGCCTAAACATTGTTACTTGTCTCCCCTAGACTTATTCTTGATTCTTTAGTCCTCCCCGACGAATGAAACTTCTTAAACTTATTATTGATGACACGTGGGTTCGTACGCTTTATATATATGGTTTAAATCTTTAGACTTTATGCCTAATCTATACAAATCTCATCAAGATTTTGATTCCATAAACCTAAGAAATATTGTGTGAACATAGACACCTGTATTCTGGATTTCCTGGCAAAAGGCCTTTGGTCTAAGGTAAGCATTTCACATAAATCCTACGGGACTAGTTATGCTTACATGGGGATTTCTGGGATGAGTGATAAACTATGGTCAACATACACATGTTTCTAAGGCAAATGGGTCAATTTACCTTGACGTGTCAATGTTTCCAAATGGTAATGCGTTACCAAATGGAACCATTCCATGTGCCTTACAATCCTTGACTTGTTCTTGTTTAAATTACTATCCTTTATTATTCTAATTCCCGCGTCTAACTCATTTTGTATATCCAGCATGTTTCGTCACCATGGAAAGCATGGAAGTTCTGATCGTAAACTCACAGCAATTACGCAGTGATAAAACTGCTGCAAAGGTGACACCCGAAGCTACAAAGGAGGTAAAGGCCGAGTCCTCTATCCAAAACAAGAAGCGCAAGTTCACACCGACCCGCAATTACGTGGTGACAACACCAAATGCTCCTCAAAGGCAAGTGGTTGTTGCCAATCAAGCTCCCGTTGTGAGAGCTTATTCTGGGCCGTATCCGATGTGCAATACTTGCAAGTACCATCACGCGAGTAATACTCCATGCCGAGTTTGCTCGTTGTGCGGGAAGTATGGGCATTTGGTGGCCACTTGTCTTCGTGCCCCGAACAATACTGCGATGCTTGCAAATCGAGCCTGCTACAACTGTGGCGAACCTGGACATATTCGTCCACAATGTCCTCGCAATGCGGGAACGGTGCCACCGGCTCGTGGAAGGGTTTTCAACATCAACGCCAACCAAGCACAATCCAACAACGACGTGGTGAATGGTACGTCGTTAAATCTCTTTTAATCATTCTTTGTCTTGTAAAAATCCCTACTTATGTTCAACATACCAATAATAGGTCATTACTAAACAGGTATGTATCTTGTAAATAGCCATTATGCTTCTGTATTGTTTGATTCGGGTGCCGATAAGAGTTTCGTGTCTTTGGAGTTCGAGCCCATTCTTTCTAAGCCGCGTGCTAATCTAGAAAGACCCTTTACGTTCGAAGTCGCCGATGGAAAATCGATCGTCGTTGACGTCGTAATACGCGATTGTACCTTGAGTCTTAACGAGCACGAGTTCCTCATCGACCTTATTCCTATGCAACTGGGAAGCTTTGACGTTATTATTGGCATGGATTGGTTAGCCAAGCAACACGCGGAAATCTTATGCTTGGAGAAGTGCATTGGAATTCCCTTACCGTCGGGTGATACTTTGAAAGTCTTTGGGGAGAAACCATCCCAAGGACTCAAACTTATGTCCTGCATCAAGGCCCAAAAGTTCTTAAGTAAGAACTATGTAGCTTTCATGGCTTATGTAGTTAACACGAAAGCCAAGGGTAAGGAACCGAAAGATATCCTTGTCGTGCGAGATTTTCCCGAGGTGTTTCTCGAGGATCTTAAGGGGTTACCTCCCGTACGAGAGGTTGAGTTCAAAATCGACTTGATCCCTGGTGCAAACCCTATGGCTAAAGCTCCTTATTGCTTGCACCGTCTGAAATGCAAGAACTAGCTAGTCAACTGCAAGAGTTGACTGATAAGGGTTTCATTCGTCCTAGCTCCTCACCATGGGGTGCACCTGTGTTGTTCGTAAAGAAGAAAGATGGTTCTTTCCGTATGTGTATCGACTACCGGGAACTCAACAAGCTTACCATCAAAAACCGATATCCTCTTCCTTGAATCGATGATCTCTTCGATCAACTTCAAGGAGCTACGCAATTCTCGAAGATCGATCTACATTCTAGATATCATCAACTACGTGTTCACGATGACGATATTCCAAAAACCGCTTTCTGTACTCGATATGGACATTACAAGTTCATGGTTATGCCTTTTGGTTTAACCAATGCACCTGCTGTGTTCATGAATCTCATGAATCGAGTATGTAAACCATATTTGGATAAATTTGTGATCGTGTTCATCGATCATGAGATGCACTTGCGACAAGTTCTCGAACTTTTAAAGAAGTAGCAACTATATGCCAAGTTTTCCAAGTGTGAGTTCTGGCTAGAGGAAGTCCAATTCTTAGGTCACGTGGTGAATAGCCAAGGAATTCACATTGACCCTGCTAAAATAGAAGTCGTGAAAAACTGGTGCGTTCCCACGACCCCAACTGAAGTTCGTTCTTTTCTGGGTTTAGCGGGCTGTTACTGTAGATTCATACCAAACTTTTCGATGATTGCTAAACCATTAACAACGCTAACCCAAAAGAACCAACTCTTTGAATGGGGACCCAAACAAGAAGATGCTTTCGAGACATTGAAACGCAAGCTGTGTAACGCTCCTATTCTAACACTCCCCGATGGAAACGACGACTTTACCGTGTACTGTGATGCTTCTAATCAAGGTCTTGGTTGTGTTCTTATGCACGAGGAAAAGTCATAGCATACACGTCAAGACAATTGAAGGTTCATGAAGTGAACTACACAACCCACAATCTTGAACTTGGTGCTGTGGTTTTCGCTTTGAAGATCTGGCGAAACTATCTTTATGGGACGCAATGCATAGTCTACACCGATCATAAGAGTCTCCAACACGTGTTCAATCAAAAGGATCTCAACATGAGGCAAAGATGTTGGATCGAGTTGATTAGCGACTACGACTGCGACATTCGTTACCACCCTGGAAAGGCGAATGTTGTAGCCGACGCGCTGAGTCGCAAAATCCACAACAAGACTGTGTCACTCCAAGAAATCCAAGATCAAAGGCAGTGGTTTGACACGTTAGGGGAATTTGGTACCGAGATTCATGTGGATGTTAATGAGGCTATTATCATACTTCAAAACATAAGGATTGATAGTGATCTCGAGTTATGCATTCGCGAGGCTCAACAAGCACCATTAACCGATGAAGGGAAAGATGAAGATTTAGCGTCTAATGTTCGATCACAATTGGAGACAAAATCGAACGGCATGTGGGGTAAGGCCCCGTTCCCGGGACGCTCACAGTTGGTCATTCATCGCACAATAAACATACATTTACATTTGTACTTCATAAACATCGTAGCTGAACATTAAAATAAGCTTTCATTTCTATATAAATGCTTTTGCAAGTTAATACAACATTCGTTACAAAATAGTTTGTTCGCATTACAATGCAAAAACATTATCCAAAAGAATGCCATCCCAAAAGAGCTGAGTAGCTTCACGGTGCCATCCTCAGCAAACATTACCTGCCAACTGGAAAACATATAAAAAGTCAGCGTTGCTGAGTGAGTTCTAGTTTTATTATAAAACATACTTTATTTTCATATAAAACTATTTGTTACTTTTGCATGATCACACATCATACGTACGCATAGATAACATCATTATTATCTTCTTCATTCATTCTTTCATTCATTCGTTCCATAGAACTTTACTTGCGCATCGAACATCATCCGTACCAATACCATATGCTACACCCCGATCAGTCTTAGGTACCGGGCCGAAGTCAATAAATGAACAGCTAAACGTATGTCACGGTACTAGGGGTAAGCGGTTGAGGTTCTAGATTAATGGTCAATCACAAAGAAGGACCCGTTATCCGATGCATGCAAGACGTTTCATTTCTTTCCACTTCACGTTACATAATACTTCATTTCATTCATCACAATATGTAAGGCCATAGGAAAGATAATATACATCATACTAAGGAACATTAACATGCACCAACATCACATCATACAGGGCAACATCATACATACATAACATGCAACATCATCATCACTATGCCCTACATGCTTTCTAAGGCCATAACAGTTATCTTACAAGCTCTTACGGGAACCTTTACGTCAAAACTTACATCTGCACTTTTCCCCGAAAGCCAGAAGTCTAACTACACTTTCCTTCGGGTGCAACAGCTCTATCCGTGCGTATGGATACCCTTCAGTCGCATGGAGGCCATGCGACTGAACATCATGCGGTTGGACTCAAGCGGATGAACATCTATGCAAATGGACATCCAGTCATGCGTATGGACCTCATGCGGATTGAACCCTCAATCGTGCGAATGAATCCCAATCGTGCGAATGACACTCAATCGCCTCTCAATCGGCCGTATGGCCTCCATTCGGTCGCCTAGCCCTAGCTGATGCAGAATGGAGTTCATCCCAAACCCAATCTACCATTTTCGGCCTCCAAGCTCATCCAAACCCATTCTAAGCCTAAATTAACCATCCTAGACCTTAGGAATGCATACCACAACACCATACAAGCACACACAAGCCCGGAAACATACACGAAATGCATCACACACATCACACCCAAATGGGTCAAACACACACACATACAAAAACAGGTTTTATATGCTTTCCAGCCCCAAAATCGGTTGAAAACAAGTAAAAGTGGGGTCCTAGAACTCACACAAACGAGCACAACAACAAGGGCTTCGATTTGGCTTGCTACACAACGAGTTTGGCCACCCGAATCACCCGAACCGACCCGTTTTCCTCTTTTTCTTCTCCTTTCTCTCTTCTCCTCTCTATGTTGGCTGATTATTTGAGAGTGGGGGAGAGGGTAAGGGCTGCCTTCTCCCTTATATTCTTCCACTCGCCCGACTTTCTTTTATTGGCGAGTTTGGTCCCTCGACTTTGGACTTTATTTCTTTTTCTTCCTTCGTCGGTTTGAAAATAGTAAATAACCGGGTGTTACATGTGGTATTTCTTGAATCGACTGTGGATCCCGAATCGTGATAATCTTCGTCACTGCATTATGAATGAAGCTCATCAAACTCGATTTCTATTCATCCTGGCTCCGACAAGATGTATATGGATCTGCGTGGCCAATATTGGTGGTCTGGGATGAAGAAAGATATAGCGTCTTATGTTTCAAAGTGTCTCACGTGTGCAAGAGTTAAAGCCGAACATCAGAGACCGAGTGGTTTACTTGAACAACCCGAAATCCCTATATGGAAATGGGAACATATTTATGGATTTCATAACCAAGTTACCTCGTACTCCTCATGACCATGATAGTATATAAGTGATTGTGGCCCGTTTGACCAAAACGGCACATTTCATACCAATACGAGACACTTACAAAGTTTCAAGCTTGGCTCGTATCTACATTGACGAAATTGTGAGTCGTCATGGTGTGCCGTTGCACATCGTATCCGACCGAGACGCTCGTTTCATTTCGCACTTTTGGTCGTCTATGCAAGAACTCTTAGGTACACAATTGGATCTAAGCACGGCTTACCATCCTCAAACGGACGGTCAAACCGAGCGAACCATCCAGACCTTGGAGGATTTGCTACGTCTTTGTGTCTTTGACTTTGGTGGTGATTGGGATACGCATTTACCTCTGGCGGAATTTTCGTATAACAATAGTTATCACTCGAGTATCAAGACGGCACCATTCGAAGCACTTTATGGTCGTAAATGCCGATCACCGATCTGCTGGACTGACATTGGCGAAAACTTCATCACTGGTCCTAAACTTGAAGTGGTGATGAAGTGACAAGAAGTCGACAAAAGAACTACGCCGATAAGCGTCACAAGCCATTGGAGTTCCAAGTTGGGGATATGGTTCTTTTGAAGGTTTCACCGTGGAAGGGTGTTGTTCGCTTTGGGAAGAAGGGTAAACTGGCTCCAGATTTGTAGGACTTTTCAAAATTCTTAAAAGGATTGGGAAAGTGGCTTATAGACTGGAACTACCTTCCGACCTCAGTGGAGTTCATCCTGTGTTCCATGTCTCAAATTTGAGAAAGTGTTTGGCTGACGAGAGTCTACATGTTCAACTGGAAGACATTCAGATCGACGAGTCATTGCACTTTGTTGAGAAACCTGTTGAATTATGGATCACATTATGAAGAAGACTAGAACCACAACTACTCCCATTGTCAAGGTTCGTTGGGAGAATAAGTGTGGAGCTGAGTTCACTTGGGAGCGTGAGGACCATATGAGGGAGAAATACCCGCATTTGTTCGCTTAGTTTCATTCTTAATTTCGGGACGAAATTTCTTTAAGTTGGGGAGACTGTAACATCTTGAATTTTTGGTTAACTAAAAGTTAGCTTCGTTAAATTCTTGTAATAGCCATTGTTGTTATTTATGATATTGATGAGTTAGTTATGTTATTTCTTAGTTACATTAAACGTTAAATGATGAAAGTTAATAATTAAAATATTAAAGTGTATAATAATAATAATAACAATAATGCTATTAATAATAATAATAATAATAATAATAATAATAATAATAATAAAAAAAAATAATAGTAATAATACTAATAATAATAATTTATAAAATTACTAATCTTTGAAACATTTAAAACTTAAAAAGGATTAGGGGGGGCTTTATGTCAATTTGGAAACTTAAAAAATGAAAGTTTTGTGCATAAAATAATAAAAACAAAACTGCAGGGACTAATTGTGTAATTAACTAAAAGCCAAAAAACCACTTTTCCCCTTTACCCACGTTTTTTCGGCGGAACTCCGGCGGAGCTCCGGCGAGCTCCAAAACCCACAAAAAAATCACCCGATTTTGATACCAAATCGTTCCACATGAATTCGTGAGTATGTTTCGAACGTTAAGAACACTTTAATTTGGGTATAAATTCGACCTATGGGCATCGGTTTAGATCGGTAACCGTCGGCCTTAATTTCTAACCCGTTCGAACATTAATCCCTAATAATAATCCAATTAAATACACCTGAACAATCTTTCTATCTACACATCCAATTTCGCCTGAAAAACAAACGAACACTGAAGATCAAACCTCGAACAAGTCGCGAACCGTAGCTAGTCGAACCCAACTTTTTCCACAATCTCACCCTCAATTAACAGAGGGCTTTCGTTCATTGGGGTCTATAGAAGTTCCCTGTGCAACGAATTTAAATAATATCGACAATTGCACCTCGAACCAATCTTGCCTCTGCCGTGACATTCCCCTTTCTCTCTCGCTATCAATTCCATCTCAATCCAGGTAACTAAACGTTGCAATACACTCGGGTTTAGTTGCGGAACAAAAGCCCCATGATCGTTCTTGTTAACAACAGGGATTGATACACCAATTTGATCGATGATGAATCTAGGGTTCTTGAGGTTTTTGGGTTATTCGATTAATGTTTTTACAAATTAAAAAACATCTCATAACACGGCTGCGCGCCTGGTTTACTGGTTACACCTTCCCATCCTATACCCGAGGTCCTGGGTTACGACCCGGCGACCTCCACTAATTTTTTTAGGCTTTTCAGCCTTCAAAAAAACATATATAAAAATTCTGAAAAATTATTAAAAATAATTTTATAAACAAAAGTTATTTTTAGATCACTCTATTAAATTTTTGTAAATTTATTTCTTTAAACATCTCAATATTTTATTAAATAAAATAGTACTAACAATGATTATAATTAGTTTATTTTTATGTTTTTAAACATATGCATATATAAATGTACACTTACACACACACGCACACATATATATATATATATACATATATATATACAGGATATATATATATACAATAGATATAGAGATGTATATATGTATAGGTATATATATATATAGATATAGAGATGTAGAGTATATCTATATATGTATATAGATATATATGTATGTAGATAGAGATAGATATAGACATATAGATAGTATGTATATCATACATACATAGATATATAGGTATATACATACATACATAGAGAGAGAGAGGTAGGGAGAAGAGACACACAGACAGAGATAGAGAGAGAGAGAGAGAGAGAAGAGAGAGAGAGAGAGGGAGAGAGAGAGAGAGAGAGAGAGAGGAGAGAGAGAGAGAGAGACCCAGAGAGAGAGAGAGACAGAGAGAGAGAGAGAGAGAGAGACACAGAGAGAGAGAGAGAGAGAGAGGAGGGAGAGAGAGAGAGAGACAGAGACAGACAGAGAAGAGAGAGAGAGAGACACAGGAGAGAGAGAGAGACACAGAGAGAGAAGAGAGAGGAAGGAGAGAGAGAGAGAGAAGAGACAGACAGAGAAGAGAGAGAGAGAGAAGAGAGAGAGAGAGAGAGAGAGAGAGAGAGAGGGAAACGGAGAGAGAGAGAGAGAGAGAAGAGAGAGAGAGAGAGAGAGAGAGGAGAGAGAGAGAGAGAGAGAGAGAGAGAGAGAGAGAGAGAGAGAGAGAGAGAGAGAGGAGAGAGAGAGAGAGAGAGAGAGAGAGAGAGAGGGAGAGACAGAGAGAGAGACAGAGAGAGAGACAGAGAGAGAGATAGAGAGAGAGAGACAGACAGAGAGACAGAGAGAGAGAGATAGAGAGACAGACGAGAGAGATCAGAGAGAGACAGACGGAGAGAGAGACAGACAGAGATAGAGACAGAGAGAGAGATAGACAGACAGAGATAGTATACATAGAGAGAGAGACAGATAGAGAGAGAGACAGAGATATATATAGATATACTAGATATATATATATATATATATATATATATATATATATATATATATATATATATTATATATATATATATATGTGTGTGTGTGTGTGTGTACATTTATATATGTATATGTTTAAAAACATAAATATAAACTAACTATAATCATTGTTAGTACTATTATATATATATATATATATATATATATATATATATATATATATATATATATATATATATAGATACATACATATATATATATATATACATATATATATATATACATATAATATATATATATATATATATATATATATATATATATATATATATGTATGTATATATATATGAACTTTTTATAGTTGAAATCACTAAAAATATTATTGGTCATTACGTTATCCCTAATTATAGATTAGTTGGGTTAATTAGAAAACTTTATTTTCAATTTATCATTTAAGTTCACAAAAACCACAAAAAGGATTAGTTAAGTTTTCTTTCATTGTATTAAAGCATATATATGTGATTTTGATAACTAACTTTATTTATTTATAAAAATAACCCCCAAATTTCTATCGAAACCCTAGTTCGCATTAAAACGTTAATCTTATTATTAAACTTAAACCTTGTAAATGTATTTATATTCTTAGGTGCATTGTGAAGGTTTTTGCGTTGGAGCGTTATTTAGTATTTCTTATTAATCATCATTCCTATAATTATTTGCCATGTGAGTATTTCTATACCACTTTTGCATATTTTTACACTTTGGGGTGAAACATGTTACCTTATAACCATTGCACTTGTAAACTCGTTTGATTCTTGTAAACACTTGGGCAATTCACTTGTTTGTATGGTTAGTTGAATTTTAGTAATTACCATGTATTGACTATTATATGTGCAATCATTAACTATTGCTAGCCTGGTGACGTCATAGATCTATGGGCCTGACAAGTCTGCTTGGTTAATCCAAGTACACTTAGCTAATCGTATAAACTTATAAACGTGTAATCTTGTAAACTGTCAAGGTTTGATCGTTACATCTGTCATACATCCCTAGTTACTTTGTTCACTAACATATGACATGAATTGCCATCTTTTATATATGTATGTATGAAAACTATGGAAATCTCACCAACATTATGTTGATCTTTTATTTTTAACATGTTTCAAGAAACGCTCAAGTTTGATGCTATCTTGAAGTTTATCCACATCTAGGATTGGACCAAGTTTAATAAACGAAATGTCTTGGATTATTTACATCTTATGTTATGTTTATTTTCATGTTTGAGACTTATGTTTGTATTGTTACATTTGAAACTTATGATTATAATATTTGGATTAAATAATAGCGTTATGTGGTTGTGAACAATCTTAACCCTCACATCTCGACGATTCCGCCGTCAAGGTTGGGGTGTGACACCACCACACCATGTTTGGGTAACTTACCTTGCTCCACCGGCTGATCCGTCAACTTGTGAATTTCGGGCACCAATCCACGCAAGTAAAACTCAATCCTCTTGATTGGCAGATTTATCATACCTGAATAGAGAGTTACTAATTCATGAGACTTAGTGGTGTAGGCCTCGATTTCATATCATTCCATTTTCAACAGCCAGAACTCTACCTCCAGCTTCTACACTTCATCACGAGTACAATACTCCTCCATCATCATGGTATTGAATTCATCTCACGGCAACATTGGCCATCGCTTGACCAAACATTTGAACTTAAGCATTCCACCACGAGGGTGTTGCACCCTCCAATGTTCCAGTGGCATACTTCACTTGGTCTATAGCCAGATAATCGCACTTCACGAAACTGATTTGGTCTTTTCGAACCATCTCACTAAACCCACGGCCCACTCAGCTCCACTATAAGTGTGGGGCTTGTAATCCATGAACACTTTATATGTGCACGCTTGCGGTCCTAAATTAACAATTTGGAATGTTTAGTCAAACAAATTGATAAACCAACTAACAAAGTATTTACGTATTGAGGACCCCTTCAAGCTGTGCAGCTTGAGCGTTAACCGCTACCTACACCACGACCATGATAAGAGCTGCTAATTATGTTGCGGTTATATTCATGGCACCGACACCACGACCATGACCTCTTCCACGTCCTCTGTCACGTTCATCTATTTTTCACTTTACATACACAAATTCAACAATGAGTAACATTCATCATATTTAGCTCATCTAGGTATAGTAAATAATAAGAAATAATGAATTCGTTACAACCAAAACGTTTATAACCAAAATACTAACTAATGATAAATAAATTGTAAGTAACTCATAAAATATCCAATTAGCGTCAAAATTTCAAGTTTTTTAGTTGGGTGGGAAACAACCCTTTCCACACAGGTTAAGAAAAACACTATGTAGTCGAAGTTAGATGAATAAAGGAAATCAGTCTATCACTTCGGATTCGTCACTGTCCTCCTCCATCTCTTCTGGTTCGTCTTTAGGTTCTTCCTCTAGCTCTTCCTCTAGTTCTTCCTTCGGATCTTCCTCCGGTTCTTCCTCCGACACCTCCATCTCCTCATTCTCAAGCTCCTCCGTAGGGGCCTCCTAAGGCTCGAGTTGGTTTTTCATCTTATGTATGCATACTATAGCTTCATGAAGTTGGTCTTGTGTCATATTCAGAGTAGTCATCAACTACGTAACTTTTCCATGTAAAGTCTGTGTATTTCTCTTGTTTGACCATCGTGGTTTCCTTCCAAATTGAGCCATGAGTTTTCCATCTCTTCGTACACCCACCCTGATGGTGTACTCATGTCACTTGTCCAACCTTTTGAATTTCTCCTCGACATCTCGACGCAGTCTATCATGAGAGGCCATCACATCAGTGATTGTTCAATGAGGGTTACAAGGTAGAGGGATTAACACGGAATATCTCCCAATGGTAGGGATCAGAACTCCTTTTCGAGCATCTTGATTAGAGTGGTACAGTACCATGTCTAATTCTCGGGATAAGACATGTCATGATCATTCATAGACTCACCCTGGGGATACATACCACTCATAAACATAGGGGGTCGAGAACTAGCACCCATCAAAGACGAAGGAACAGTAGGAACCTTGGGTTCCTTACCCGGTGCGTGTCGTACTGGGGATAAGGATGATGATGATTCCATACTACAGTGTACGTGATGTGCATGCCAATGAGTATACAGTAAGGGGATAAGTAAATGAGTAACTAACCAACTGTGTGTGGTTATAGACAAGTGTGTATGAATCTAGTTCCCCATAACCAATTGCTCTAATACCCATCTGTCACACCCTCAAAATCCACGAGCGAGGTTTTACCACGAGGCGTGTAAAACAAACTAGGATTCAAGTCATTAGTTACTCAGAACGACTCTATATGTAACATTTAGAAAAAATAAACTCACATTTTAAAACTTTAAAGTATTGCGGAAGCATTTGGTAAATAATTCAAGCCCAAAGTATAGTGTAGGACCATGTAATGGTTCACCACAGTTTCATAGTTGCAGATTATTAACTAACACACTTAATAGATCAAATAGGGAAGTAGGCAGTGCAACTAAGAATAACAAGCAAGGAACAGTCAAGAACACAAAGATTGGTTTTCAACGATTATGTATATTGCTCTCAAGTTTTTACAAGTATTACAAAGCTTAGTCCTAAAGACTGATACATGAGATACTTTATACTACATCCTACAGCCGGCCATACTTTCAAGGCCAGCTGGACACTAATCTAGACAATAAGATCTATGTAGAGTTAAAAGGCAGATTGCCTTTTCACATGTGACTATGCATTGTCATAGCTCACACCCTATTGTATTACAATAAGGATAAAAGTACTAAAGTAAAAAGTTACAGGTAAAAGACCATAATGTATAATTGAGAAAAGTAATAAGGTAATCACCAACTTATATAAGTGGGTAAGTCTTCAGAGCCAATAGCAGAAAGGTCTTAAGCTTTTATCAAAAGTGTGTCAGTAGACACATGTCTTCTTAGTCTTCGAAAGAGTTCAGTCTTTGAGCTTTGGAAGACTTTGCTTCACTTTTGGCTTTGGAAGATTCTGTCTTTAGCTTTAGAAGATTTGACACTTAGTAATTTTTCTTTGTACATTGTCAAATCTTCCAAAGTACTTCCTTGTACTTCAGTGCATGTTGAGAGATCTTTGGTTAGCATCAACCTCTAAGATAAACCTCTTGATCTTACATATAGAAATGTAAAAAGTGAAAAAGACGCACTCAAACAATTGTTTAAGCGTATGCATAAAACCAAAATGTAAAGAATGCAAGTCGATCTTACATATAGAAATGTAAAAAGTGAAAAAGACGCGCCCAAACAATTGTTTAAGCGTATGCATAAAACCAAAATGTAAAGAATACAAGTTTAAAGAACATATGCTCGACCCGTGCTGGGCTCCTAGGGCACTTGACTTAACGACCTAAGAAAAGCATATTAAAGTGTCAACACGATGGTTGGTGAGTTCAAGAGTCTGCATTTATTATAAATAATAACAGTTGTAAAACATAAGCAAGTTCATTGAAACAGATAACTACTCTAATTTTATAAGTAATAGCCATAATGATTTTGCGATCATAGCTGACTATGTTCGTTTGTTTGCCTTCCGCCACGACATACCAAGTCGTGAAAATGTTAGTTTTTAGGAAAATTTTGCACCCACTTGACATCCAGTTGTACGGGTGGGGTTTGTTAGACCTAGTAGTAATACCCAAGATTTCCTGCTACATTCTTCATTTAACGATCCGAAAGTGTAAGGGCTTTCAAGGGTATAACACACTATGTTATACTATACATAAGTTATAATAATAAAGTGTTTGTAAAAAGTATGTTTTCTCCCCTAAAAACAGAGTGTATAAAAGTGGTGCATTGAACTCACCTAGTGCGCAAACGAACATAATTAGAGAAACTAAAGACGAGTGGAAAGACAACACATCAAAGGTTACCTAGAACATGTGAGTACATAAGTACAGGTAACCAAAATAGCTTAACAAACCTTAATTTCTCCATCAACACATTGACCCAAGTGATTTGGAAAACAATGACACATTTGACCTAGTGACCTGTTTAACCTGTTGGTGACATATTAATTGAATTTTTCTTTAATCAAGTATAGTAACTCATTACTCAAGATTATTATGCAAACCATTCATGTATGTCCCATTATGAACCTTAAGTTATAGTAAAATCATCATACTAATATAGCTTATCATACAACATATGCAAACCTCAACAAACCATCATAATCAACATATCTATCCCAACTAACAAATCACACATAGAGTTTAATCATGCATTACATGCCATGTGAAGCAACTCACTACATCACTGATAGGTTCAAATGGATCGATCTATGTTAATAATGAATTACAATTGACAATAATATGCACAAAGTAATCAACTAAGCAAAGATATTAGAAAAATTCACAGTGATTTCATTGATATTAGCAAAGGATTATAAGTGAAAATAAGAGAGTTATGTTTCAAAAGTCTACCCTGCAAAATACAAATAATCTTATTTATACTAATACAAGAAACTAAGGAACATATATTTACACAATAAGTCCCTATACTATGACAAAAATGAAAACTAAAAACTAATGCTAATCTTTAAAGCTCCAACAATACTCCCCCTAAGATTTACATTTGTCTTCAGTCAAAAAAATCTTCAGGCTCTTCTTTGATCTTGAACATGGGCTTCTCCTTGTACAGCTCCAGTACTCTCAAAGCTTTCTTTATTGAAGACTTGAATTTTTCGGCTAATTTCCCTTGCTTGGGTTTTGAGTCATTCGTTTTTATCTCCATAGCATCCATCACCTGCAATGTCTTCTTAAATAACGTTGTTGTATCAACATTTGCATAGAATTCAATTGGATCAGTTTGATCTTTCACATGCACCTCCAACACTCCTTTACTAGATATTCTCATGAACTCTATGTTGTGAATATCTTTCTTGACTATATTAGCATATGCCAGAGCTTTCCTCAATGAAATCCACTCCATGGCTGCATTCATCACTTTGATAATAGTAATAAAATACTTTCTATCATGTTCAGCTTCAACTGATGATACTTGTTCAAATCTCTGATTTGACAAAAATGAGATATAACTTGGATGCAGTAACTTCAGTTTCAAACACTCCAAATATACTTATCAAGTCTTTCTCCCAATCATCTTAATCTCTCACCAGCTTCAGATGAAATGTATCAGAATCATAAAACCATCTCTTGATTGGTTTTGTCGTTTGAGTACCATCAATTACTTTCAAACCAAGATTGGTTACTTTCTCGAAGTATTTATCTCCAAAAGCTTCTAGATATTTATCAGCCATTTCTGATCTAGATTCATCTTTCTTCTCAACTCTCCTCAGTGTGTCAAAATAAGCCTTGTCTTCCTGATCACATCTTGTTTGTAGAAAAGATGGCATCCGTGTGATTCCTCTGTCAAGTAACTTTACAAAGTTCTATCCTCTAGAAGCTTTGGAGGGGTTAATGAGAGGCAACTTATGTAATTCCTTCAAGTCTAGCACTGGCAACGTGACTATACTCGAGTAAAAATGATACACATCACATATAGCATTTACTCGTTTTATCAAGAAAGCATCAAACACCTCATCGTACTTCCAGGCAACTATCTTTACATCCTTTGTTTTATCAGGCACAATCATAGCATTCAAAAGTGATGATATAGATTGTCCTGTTTGAAGCACATTCCTCACTAAATCACCTGTAGATCTTGCCTTGTTCCACAACTGCTTTTGATCCAAATCAACTCTATAGGCTTGTTGCTCAGTGTTTGGAAACATTCTCATCAATTCTTTCCTTCTTTCATGTGTTCTTCTAACAAGCTCTATGGATTTTATCTCTTTAGGCTTTAGAATCTTAGTTCTCTTGGTAATCTCCAGGTACTAAAGATTATCCATGTCTAGTACTATCATTTTGTTATACATCTTCTCAATTTGTTGAAAACTCCTCACCAACTTCCTTAATGATTCTCCTTGCAATCTTTTAAGTCTTTTCCAAGGATAATTCCTTGATTGCAACCACATCCTCAATGCTAGAATACTCATATCATCAGGATCAGGATGGTGCAATTCCTCTTGAGGAATATCATCAACATTTATACTTTCACTAATAGGTTCCTACTCACCATGTTCTAGACTTATTTCATTCGGATCAACTGGTGCTGATGACTCTGCTATCATGCACTTTCATACTCTTCGTTGATTTAAGACACTGTCAATCCATCTAAGAATACTCTATTGTACTTTTGTCTGACCAGATAATTATATCTGTCTTCAAAGTCTACTGGAATTGGAATATCTTCATTCACATTCATCATTGGTGAGTCAACTCCTTCACAAATATCTTCCTCTTCTAAGATTTCATTATACCATTCATCCAGAAAATCAGAATCAAGATCATCAAGTGCTTCTATTTGTTGTTGTACTTCTTCTTCTTCTACATGCAATGTATCTTCAGCAGTCTTTTGAGCTTTTGACTTAGATACTGATTCAGTTTCAACTTCATATATCTTTCTTTTTCCTTTCTCTGCTTCAGTAAACTTCCTAACAACTATGACCTGGGATTCTTCTTCATTATCTTTTTCATTTAAAGGAGCTTCATTTTCTTTATATTTCTCTTGTACACTCTCTTTCAATTTCTCTATCTCATCATATCTTTTCTTCTAAATTAACAATCAATTTATCTTTCTTTTCATTGTCAACCTTCAGCACATCATTCTCATCATGAAGTTGCTTTATTTTTTCATCTTGTTCAGCAACTTTTGCTTTTAGATCATCAATGAATTCCTCATCATTCTCAGTTTCAGTTTGAACACACACATCACTTGTTTGTTTCAAAACTGATTCATTCAACACCATCAACTGTTGTTCTTGAATTTGACTTGGAGATTGTACACCAGAATTTACATTCGGTGTAATGGGCTCAGATAACATAGCATCCATAAACTCAAAATCAAATGTTTGATTTTGATCCATATTAGCATCATTAGCTTCATCATTCACACCATTCCCAATCTCTCATTCTTCATCATTCATCTCATTATCATCTCCATCATGACTAACAGTCTCATCTCTTTGATCAGATACAGTTTCTTCACTGTCCATTTCCTGACCAACTTCTTCTTCATTACCTCTAATTTCATCTCCTTGATTATCTCCATTATCACTATCATCATCATCTGAAGAACTATCATCATTATCTTGTTGTTCTTCATTCTCATCTTCATCATCTTCTTCATCTTCTACTATTTCTTCAATTACATCTTCAATCAGATCATTTGGATCCACTGGTTCTCCTTTAATCAAATGAAAATGTTGTTGATGAATATCAACCTCATCCATAGCAACATTTCTCATGTAAGCAAATAAAGAAACATTTGGAGCTCCGGTAATAACAGCCAACCTCTTGTAAACAATCTCAGACATATGTTCAAGCTCAAGTCTGTCACTTACTACACCATGTACATACATATCTGGATGTTCTTCATTTATGATCAGTTGAAGAAATCTTGGATACATCAAATACTTGTTCCTTTTCCCCTTTTCCAAATTCAAAATGAATCCATTCGTGATCCATTTAGCCATGTTAAATCTTCTGTTACTGGCTAAAGCAATGATAGGAGATGTAATGTCCATTGGGAATGAATTCCATCCAGCACTTCTCTTGGACATGCAATGTTGGAATATGTAGCACAGTAACTTCCAATGATTATACACCCTTGCCCTGAAGAATTGTTTCTTAGGGAAGTTATCTAGATGTCCCATCAACATGAAAACCTCTCTACATTCATCAAATGTTTACTCAGCTAGATCTTGATGTTCATTCTCTCCCAGTCTAAGAGCAACTCTGATTGACTGCTCAGATGCCTCTATCATTCTATCATTAGTCACAAAACCTCTAAGTACTTTGTGCCCTTCATCATCTTTTTCCACCTCAGCTGTTCTCCAGAACTTCTTTATCAGTCTAACATTGATAGTTGGGCGTGCACACATGGCATAAACATACTTAGTCCTCAAAATGAATCTGATCATCTCTCCATATCCTGTTGCTTCTCTAACATCTTCATCCAGAAAAGCTGTAACATTATGCTTTGGCTCAAACTTTAACACAACCATCTGTAATACACAAGAAAACAACAATAAGTATGAAAGAATTTTATTAATATAACTCTCAAAACATTTGTTAATTTTATATTAAAAAATTTTGAAAATATTCTAAGTGTTTAACACACTTGAGTTCTCAATTATTTTTGAATACAAATTAATCATTCTTATTAGTTTTTAACAAACATATATCATGTTATAAGTCCTTCATTTATTTTAATTTTTTTTACTTAATAGATTTTATACTTTAAAATTTGATCATATTTATTTTTGAAAAAAATTTCTAAGTTTTAAAATACTTACTGAATTTTTATGTTTAATCAAATTTTAACATATACAATCAATTAAGTTATTTGTTTCTTGTTAATTTGAAAGAGTTTGTTGAGTTTTGATGATTTACAACCAAATTTATCTGAAAAATTCAATTTGTCGATTCAATTCTATTCAAATTTTTTTTTATTATTTATCACTGATGAACTCATGAATCATCAGACAACTTTGTGATGAAATTCAGATTTATTGATGTTAAACAAGTCGAAAACATGTCTAAACAACAATCTCAGATTCAATTTTGAACAATCAATCACATTTTATCATCAATTTTTCAAATTATCTAAGTTCTTAGGGTTCGAACGCCCGAATAGGGTTCGAATGCCCATTTGAATGAGATGATTATAGACAATGATGTGATGAAATATACTCAACACGTTGTTTAAAATCACTAATTATACCTTAGAATGTCAACAATCTTAGCTAATCAATCTAAACAATGAGAATAATGCTCGTCGGGAGACTAAGTGTAAGAACACAGTGTAAAATGAGTGAAAATGTTCGAATGAGTTGAAATCTCTCAAGTGTTGAATTTATATACGTGTGAAAACTCCTTGGACGTATTGCAACTGTGTAGGCGCATGACCACTGTTGGGACACATGAAGTTTAGACGCATTGGCACTGTACAGGCGAATTACCCCTGTTCAGTCGCATGAGACTTAGACACATGACTTACACTTGGTCAATTTTATCAAAGGACTTAGATGCATTTGCACTTTTCAGGCGCATGAACCCTGTTTAGGCACATGAGCACTATTCAGGCACATGACCTATTTTGAAATGCCTAACACTTTAATAAACCATGTACCCTCATTTCGTATGAGAACTATTAAGGCGCATGGGCTTTCAAGAGTCCACACTCGGTTTATTTTCAACATGAAGTGACTGTACTGTTTAGACGCATGACATAGTATAAAACGCCCTAGACTTAAGCAAATTTTCAAACTCATGAGTACTGTTTAGGCGCATGAGTTGGAATAAAAAAACCCAACACTTGTCTTAAAACTAAAAATTCATCATGCTTCTAAACTTGGACTTATGGTCACTGTTTAGACGCTTGAGGATCATTAAAAACTTCACACACTTGTAATTTTTCACAATACACATTTAAACCCTAATTTTGTACATTTTCACTGTTCTTCATGAAATTATCAACCCTTAGTCAAATTTTGACTTTGACTTTTTGACCACACAAAAAATTTGACTTTTTGACTTTATTATTTAAAAATTTTTATATTCTCACTCAAACTTTTGACTTTTATTTTTCAATTAATTTCCCGTCATTTTTAGTCTCAAAAATTTTGAAATTTTCAAAAATTTCAAATAATCTCAACTCAAACATTTACAAGAAGCTTTTTCATATTTCAAATCAAAAACAATTTGAAATTTTGTTAGGTTCATTTTTGAATAATATCAAACACACACATACTTGAAAATTTAGCATCATCCTTTCCAACTTTTATTTTGATTTTCTCTTTTTCAATTTTTACTCCCCCTAAACTTTTAAGTTCACAAACTTAGAAGTTTATATAAGTTGGAAATTGAGAAAACAATCATTATTAACATGCCTGCACACATAAAATCATGCAAAAATCAAATGAAAGCAAAATAAAAACACTTCTATATATACACTGAATCATATGCCTGCAGTGAGATCATATCAGATAATAATCAGCACATTAACATAAAAGAAATTGTGAATAGTCTTGAGCAATGATTAAATCCTGATAAGTTGTGTTCCAGGTCAGCATTACTACGGTAAAGCAGACACAAGATCTAAGGACAGACAATGAGTACTTTGGTAAAAGTATCAGCACACTTACTTTTTCAATTCTTGGATTGTTAAGGTTCTATTAGATATGACATTATGGAACTAACACTTAGACTTAGAGAGTCCAACCCTCGTCAAGGTATGCAAGCAAGCACTTTTTCTCAGCTTAATTACCAGACATATATGTATAACCAGATCTTATGTTTAGGTCAATGAGAGAATCATTATGGTAAAACCATTTGATAATCTCTGAGAAAACCACTATGGACAAGCCATTAGGTAATCCCTGAATCTGTTTCATAAAGAATTGGATATAGATGGTTCATAAGAATCAGAGGACATCCATTTTGGACTTTTGAAAGGATTGTGCACATTGGCATCTTTTGCATCAGGTGAGAATATCCTGGTCTATAATGACTTACAACAGAGGATACCTTGTCACTTTAGGTCTATGATGACTCATAACAGAGAAGTGAACATATGTGGTAAACATATCTCATAGTTATTCATATCACCATCAGGACTGAGTTTGTGACTTGACAAGCAATCAATCAGATAAATCAACACCACTCATATGAACTAAGATGAATACCCACTAATGCATAATGATTTAGTTAAATAACAAGAATCTACTTTTTTAGTATAATTGCATGAGTATACCAGCACATCATATCTGATCATGTCAGACTTTATTATCGAGTGAAGTATGCATTGTTTAAATCTGATGTACTATCATTTCTCACATGTTGCAGAGGCAGATTCAATCCTAAAGAAATGAAACATCTAAACCTATGTTTTTGTATTTTCCTTTATATTTTTCTATTTTGATTTTTCAATTTCTAATTTTGTATTTGCTTTTTCCTTTAGCACACACACATAATATTTACCATCAGGCAGTCAACTTTGATAGTATTTCTTTTGAGTTGTTTATGAAAATGAGGGAGGGTTCTTATCATTTTGATGAAACAAAATTAGTTTTCAACATGATTAATATGACCAATAGACTCAACCAGATATTCAAACCTTCCTGGTAAAAAGGCTTTCATAAACAGGTCAGCTAATTGTTTTTTAGTTGAAATTGTAATCAAAATGATTAAACCTTTTTCAGAGTTATCTCTAAGAAAATGATATCGAATTTCAATATGCTTTGTTTTTGAATGTTGAAAAGGATTAGCTGTTATAAACATAGCAGCGGTGTTATCAATGTAAATAGGAGTTTTAAGAAAATTGAACCCGTAATCCAGCAGTTGGTTTTGTAACCAAAGGATTTGAGACATCCTCCTGATGCAGCTATGTACTCAGCTTCTGCAGTTGATACTGAGACATTTGTTTGTTTCTTACACTGCCATGAGACTGATCTGGGACCCAAAACTGACAACCACCCGTAGTAGATTTTCTATCTTGACTACATCCCCCATAATCAGTATATCCATGTAACTCGAAGTTTCCTTCATAAGGATACCATAACCCTAGAGCCGGTTTTCCTTTGAGATATCTAAATATGCGTTTGACTACAATTAGGTGAGACTCCTTCGGGTCTGATTGATACCAGGCACATACACAAACAACATACATTATGTCAGGTCTAGATGCAGTACGATACATCAAAGAACCAATCATAGATCTGTATAATGTTTGGTCTATAGATTTTCCTTTCGGATCAGGATCAATCTTGGTATTGACCTCAGTCAGAGTTATGATAGATTGACAATCTTGCAGTTTGAATTTCTTGAATAGTTTATCAACAAACTTCTCTTGATTGATAAAGATACCATCTGCAGATTGTTTTACTTGCAATCCAAGGAAGAAGTTGATTTCTCCCATAGAACTCATCTGAAAACATAATTTAGCCATGTTAAATCTTCTGTTACTGGCTAAAGCAATGATAGGAGATGTAATGTCCATTGGGAATGAATTCCATCCAGCACTTCTCTTGGACATGCAATGTTGGTTTATGTAGCACAGTAACTTCCAATGATTATACACCCTTGCCCTGAAGAATTGTTTCTTAGGGAAGTTATCTAGATGTCCCATCAACATGAAAACCTCTCTACATTCATCAAATGTTTACTCAGCTAGATCTTGAGGTTCATTCTCTCCCAGTCTAAGAGCAACTCTGATTGACTGCTCAGAGGCCTCTATCATTCTATCATTAGTCACAAAACCTCTAAGTACTTTGTGCCCTTCATCATCTCTTTCCACCTCAGCTGTTCTCCAGAAATTCTTTATCAGTCTAACATTGATAGCTGGGCTAGCACACAATGCATAAACGTACTTAGTCCTCAAAATGAATCTGATCATCTCTCCATATCCTGTTGCTTCTCTAACATCTTCATCCAGAAAAGCTGCAACATTATGCTTTGGCTCAAACTTTAACACAGCCATCTGTAATACACAAGAAAACAAAAATAAGTATGAAAGAATTTTATTAATATAACTCTCAAAACATTTTGTTAATTTTATATTAAAAAATTTTGAAAATATTCTAAGTGTTTACCACACTTGAGTTCTCAATTATTTTTGAATACAAATTAACCATTCTTATTAGTTTTTAACAAACATATATCATGTTATAAGTCCTTCATTTATTTTAATTTTTTTTACTTAATAGATTTTATACTTTAAAATTTGATCATGTTTATTTTTGAAAAAAATTTCTAAGTGTTAAAACACTTACTGAATTTTTATGTTTAATCAAATTTTAACATATACAATCAATTAAGTTATTTGTTTCTTGTTAATTTGAAAGAGTTTGTTGAGTTTTGATGATTTACAACCAAATTTATCTGAAAAATTCAATTTATCAATTCAATTCTATTCAAATTTTTTATTATTATTAATCACTGATGAACTCATGAATCATCAGACAACTTTGTGATGAAATTCAGATTTATTGATGTTAAACAAGTCGAAAACATGTCTAAACAACAATCTCATATTCAATTTTGAACAATCAATCACATTTTATCATCAATTTTTCAAATTATCTAAGTTCTTAGGGTTCGAACGCCCGAATAGGGTTCGAATGCCCATTTAAATGAGATGATTATAGACAATGATGTGATGAATTATACTCAACACGTTGTTTAAAATCACTGATTATACCTTAGAATGTCAACAATCTTAGTTAATCAATCTAAACAATGAGAATAATGCTCGTCGGGAGACTAAGTGTAAGAACAGAGTGTAAAATGAGTGAAAATGTTCGAATGAGTTGAAATCTCTCAAGTGTTGAATTTATATAAGTGTGAAAACTCCTTGGACGTATTGCAACTGTGTAGGCGCATGACCACTGTTGGGACGCATGAAGTTTAGACCTATTGGCACTGTACAGGCGAATTACCCCTGTTCAGTCGCATGAGACTTAGGCGCATGAGTTACACTTGGTCAATTTTATCAAAGGACTTAGGTGCATTTGCACTGTTCAGGCGCATGAACCCTGTTTAGGCACATGAGCACTATTCAGGCGCAAGACCTATTCTGAAATGCCTAACACTTTAATAAACCATGTACCCTCATTTTGTATGAGAACTATTAAGGCGCATGGGCTTTCAAGAGTCCACACTCGGTTTATTTTCAACATGAAGTGACTGTACTGTTTAGACGCATGACATAGTATAAAACGCCCTAGACTTAACCAAATTTTCAAACTCATGAGTACTGTTTAGGCGCATGAGTTGGAATAAAAAAAACCCAACACTTGTCTTAAAACTAAAAATTCATCATGCTTCTAAACTTGGACTTATGGTCACTGTTTAGACGCTTGAGGATCATTAAAAACTTCACACACTTGTAATTTTTCACAATACACATTTAAACCCTAATTTTGTACATTTTCACTGTTTTTCATGAAATTGTCAACCCTTAGTCAAATTTTGACTTTGACTTTTTGACCACACAAAAATTTTAACTTTTTGACTTTATTATTTAAAAATTTTTATATTCTCACTCAAACTTTTGACTTTTATTTTTCAATTAATTTCCCGTCATTTTTAGTCTAAAAAATTTTGAAATTTTCAAAAATTTCAAATAATCTCAACTCAAACATTTACAAGAAGCTTTTCCATATTTCAAATCAAAAACAATTTGAAATTTTGTTAGGTTCATTTTTGAATCATATCAAACACACACATACTTGAAAATTTAGCATCATCCTTTCCAACTTTTATTTTGATTTTCTCTTTTTCAATTTTTACTCCCCCTAAACTTTTAAATTCACAAACTTAGAAGTTTATATAAGTTGGAAATTGAGAAAACAATCATTATTAACATGCCTGCACACATAAAATCATGCAAAAATCAAATGAAAGCAAAATAAAAACACTTCTATATATACACTGAATCATATACCTGTAGTGAGATCATATCAGATAATAATCATCACATTAACATAAAAGAAATTGTGAATAGTCTTGAACAATGATTAAATCCTGATCAGTTGTGTTCCAGGTCAGCATTACTACAGTAAAGGAGACACAAGATCTAAGGACATACAATGAGTACTTTGGTAAAAGTATCAGCACACTTACTTTTTCAATTCTTGGATTGTTAAGGTTCTATTAGATATGACATTATGGAACTCACACTTAGACTTAGAGAGTCCAACCCTTGTCAACGTATGCAAGCAAGCACTTTTTCTCAGCTTAATTACCAGACATATATGTATAACCATATCTTATGTTTAGGTCAATGAGAGAATCATTATGGTAAAACCATTTGATAATCTCTGAGAAAACCACTTTGGACAAGCCATTAGGCAATCCCTGAATCTGTTTCATAAAGAATTGGATATAGATGGTTCATAAGAATAAAAGGACATCCATTTTGGACTTTTGAAAGGATTGTGGGCATCTTTTGCATCAGGTGAGAATATCCTGGTCTGTAATGACTTACAACAGAGGATACCTCGTCACTTTAGGTCTATGATGACTCATAACAGAGAAGTGAACATATGTGGTAAACATATCTCATAGTTATTCATATCACCATCAGGACTGAGTTTGTGACTTGACAAGCAATCAATCAGATAAATCAACACCACTCATATGAACTAAGATGAATACCCACTAATGCATAACGATTTAGTTAAATAACAAGAATCTACTTTTTTAGTATAATTGCATGAGTATACCAGCACATCATATCTGATCATGTCAGACTTTATTATCGAGTGAAGTATGCATTGTTTAAATCTGATGTACTATCATTTCTCACATGTTGCAGAGGGCAGATTCAATCCTAAAGAAATGAAACATCTAAACCTATGTTTTTGTATTTTCCTTTTATATTTTTCTATTTTGATTTTTCAATTTCTAATTTTGTATTTGCTTTTTCCTTTAGCACACACACATAATATTTACCATCAGGCAGTCAACTTTGATAGTATTTCTTTTGAGTTGTTTATGAAAATGAGGGAGGGTTCTTATCATTTTGATGAAACAAAATTAGTTTTCAACATGATTAATATGACCAATAGACTCAACCAGATATTCAAACCTTCCTAGTAAAAAGTCTTTCATAAACAGGTCAGCTAATTGTTTTTCAGTTGAAATTGGTATCAAAATGATTAAACCTTTTTCAGAGTTATCTCTGAGAAAATGATATCGAATTTCAATATGCTTTGTTTTTGAATGTTGAACAGGATTAGCTGTTATAAACATAGCAGCGGTGTTATCAATGTAAATAGGAGTTTTAAGAAAATTGAACCCGTAATCCGGCAGTTGGTTTTGTAACCAAAGGATTTGAGAACATCCTCCTGATGCAGCTATGTACTCAGCTTCTGCAGTTGATACTGAGACATTTGTTTGTTTCTTACACTGCCATGAGACTGATCTGGGACCCAAAAACTGACAACCACCCGTAGTAGATTTTCTATCTTGACTACATCCCCCATAATCAGTATATCCATGTAACTCGAAGTTTCCTTCATAAGGATACCATAACCCTAGAGCCGGTTTTCCTTTGAGATATCTGAATATGCGTTTGACTGCAATTAGGTGAGACTCCTTCGGGTCAGATTGATACCAGGCACATACACAAACAACATACATTATGTCAGGTCTAGATGCAATACGATACATTAAAGAACCAACCATAGATCTGTATAATGTTTGGTCTATAGATTTTCCTTTCGGATCAGGATCAATCTTGGTATTGACCTCAGTCAGAGTTATGATAGATTGACAATCTTGCAGTTTGAATTTCTTGAATAGTTTATCAACAAACTTCTCTTGATTGATAAAGATACCATCTGCAGATTGTTTTACTTGCAATCCAAGGAAGAAGTTGATTTCTCCCATAGAACTCATCTGAAAACGTAATTTAGCCATGTTAAATCTTCTGTTACTGGCTAAAGCAATGACAGGAGATGTAATGTCCATTGGGAATGAATTTCATCCAGCACTTCTCTTGGACATGCAATGTTGGAATATGTAGCACAGTAACTTCCAATGATTATACACCTTTGCCCTGAAGAATTGTTTCTTAGGGAAGTTATCTAGATGTCCCATCAACATGAAAACCTCTCTACATTCATCAAATGTTTACTCAGCTAGATCTTGAGGTTCATTCTCTCCCAGTCTAAGAGCAACTCTGATTGACTGCTCAGAGGCCTCTATCATTCTATCATTAGTCACAAAACCTCTAAGTACTTTGTGCCCTTCATCATCTCTTTCCACCTCAGCTGTTCTCCAGAACTTCTTTATCGTCTAACATTGATAGCTGGGCGTGCACACATGGCATAAACATACTTAGTCCTCAAAATGAATCTGATCATCTCTCCATATCCTGTTGCTTCTCTAACATCTTCATCCAGAAAAGCTGCAACATTATGCTTTGGCTCAAACTTTAACACAGCCATCTGTAATACACAAGAAAACAACAATAAGTATGAAAGAATTTTATTAATATAACTCTCAAAACATTTTGTTAATTTTATATTAAAAAATTTTGAAAATATTCTAAGTGTTTAACACACTTGAGTTCTCAATTATTTTTGAATACAAATTAATCATTCTTATTAGTTTTTAACAAACATATATCATGTTATAAGTCCTTCATTTATTTTAATTTTTTTTACTTAATAGATTTTATACTTTAAAATTTGATCATGTTTATTTTTGAAAAAAATTTCTAAGTGTTAAAACACTTACTAAATTTTTATGTTTAATCAAATTTTAACATATACAATCATGTAAGGCCCCATTCCCGGGACGCTTACAGTTGGTCATTCATCGCACATAAAACATATAATTACATTTGCCTTAAGAAAACATTACAGCGGAAACATTCAAAAATGACATCTCATTTCATTATAATTACTTTTGCCCAATAATACATCATTATCCGATTACAAAATACATGTTTGCATTATAACACAAAAGCTTTATAAATGGATGCCATCCTAAAAGAGCCGAGTAGCCTTGTCGTGCCATCCTCAGCAATCATTTACCTGCCAACTGGAAAACGTAATAAAAGTCAGCGTTGCTGAGTGAGTTCTAGTTTTAATAATAAAACATACTTTACGTTCATTAAAACTATTCCGTTTATCATGCGATCATTCAACATACGTATACACAGATAATGTCATTATTATCTTTCATCCCATTCATTATCTTCCATTCTTTTCGTTCATTCTTTCTTCCGAGTCTTTTGCGACAACATAGTCGCTCACCTCAATGGAAATCTCAACGACTGCACGCTATCCGAGTCTTTTGCACCCCTAGGGTTCCTCACCTCATTGCCCATCCTATGATAGCAAGCTATCCGAGTCTTTTGCAACACAAGGTTGCTCACCCCAAGGCAACATCACGATAGCACTTTACTCGAGTCTTTTGCAACGACAAGGTTGCTCACCCCATAGGCAATCTAAATGATTGCACTTCATCCGAGTGTTTTGCAACACAAAGTCGCTCACCCCATAAATATATGCTTGCAAGCCTTTCTTTCGTTCATTCATCATTCATTAATGCATGCATTCTTACTTCATGTTCCTCTTTCATTATCTTTTGCTTTACATTACATAATACTTCATTCATTCATTAACATGACATGTAAAGCCACAAGAAAGATAAGCATACATCATAATAAGGAACATATCATACACATTCATCATCATCATACAGGGCAACATCATACATTCATAATATGCATAAACATGCAACATCATCATCATCATGCCCTACATGCTCTCTAAGGCCATAACCATCCTCTTACATGCTCTTACGGGTTACTTTACGTCAAACTTACATCTGCACCTTCCCCCGAAGGCCAGAAGTCAAACTACACATCCCTTCGAGTGCAACAGCCCTATTCGGGCGTATGAACACCCTTCAGTCACATGGCCTCCATGCGACTGAACATCATGCGACTGGACTCATGCGGATGAACATCTATGCGAATGAACATCCAATCGTGCGTATGGACCTTGTGCGAATGGGACTACTGCGAATGGGCACCTATGCGACTGACCTCATGCGAATGGACCCGTGCGACTAAGCATCTATGTGACTGAACCCTCAGTCGTGCAATCCCCATGCGACTGGACTCCCAGTCGTGCGACTGAAGCCTTAGTCGTGCGATTGAACCCTGAATCGTGCGAATGAATCCCAATCGTGCGAATGACCCTCAATCGCCTCTCATTCGGCCGTATGGCCTCCATTCGGTCGCCTAGCCCTAGCTGATGCAGAATGGAGTTCATCCCGAACCCAATCTACCATTTTCGGCCTCCAAGCTCATCCAAACCCATTCTAAGCCTAAATTAACCCTCGTGGACCTTAGGAATGCATACTATAACATCATACAAGCACACACAAGCCCGAAATCATACTCGAAACACATCATACACATCACACCCAAATGGGTCAAACACACACACATACAAAAACGGGTTTTGAACATTTTCCAGCCCCAAAATCAGTTGAAAACAAGTAAAAGTGGGATCCTAGAACTCACACAATCGAGCACAACGTCAAGGGCTTTGATTTGGCTTGCTACTTGACGAGTTTGGACACCCGAATCACCCAAAACACCCCTTTTTTTCCTTTTTCTCCTCTTTTCTCTCTTCTCTTCTTTGTGAGCTGAAAATTTGTGGTGTGTGGGGAGAGTGGGCTGCCCTCTCCATACAAGTATCACCACATTTCCCAACTTTTCTTCGTTGGCGAGTTTGGTCCCTCGACTTTGGACTTTATTTTCTTTTCTTTCTTCGCCGGCTTCAAAATAATAAATTTCCGGGCGTTACAAGTCCACCCCCCTTAAATAGGTTTCATCCCCGAAACCTGTTATTCCTCGAACAAACGTGGATAATGCTGCCTCATTTCTTCCTCAGTCTCCCACGTTGACTCGGATCCCTTTCTGTGCTTCCACTGTACACGCACAAGAGGAACCACTTTATTCCTTAGCCTTTTCTCCTTTCGGTCGATGATTACCACTGGTTGCTCCACATAATTGAGCCTTTCGTCTACCTCGATATCCTCCAGTGGAACAATCATATCTTCATCAGCTAGGCACTTCCTTAGATGAGATACATGGAATGTCGGGTGAATTCCACTTAACTCATCTGGTAACTCCAGTCTATAGGCCACCTCTCCTACTCGAGCAATGATTCGGAAAGGGCCTATATACCTTGGGCTCAACTTGCCCCGCTTTCGGAAGCGAATGATACCCTTCCAAGGTGAGATCTTCAACATAACCCGGTCACCCACCTGGAACTCAATCGGCCTGCGTCGTTTGTCAACATACGACTTCTGTCTATCTTTGGCTGCCTTCATGAAGGCTTTAATCTTCTCAAGCTTCTCAGTCGTAGCTTCGATTACCTCGACGCTTCCCAATTCCTTTTGACCAATATCACCCCAACAAACGGGCGTTCTGCATCTCCTACCGTATAGCATCTCATATGGAGGCATACCAATGCTGGCATGATAACTGTTGTTGTATGAGAATTCGGCTAACGGTAGGTGGTCATCCCAACTTCCACCAAAATCAATCACACATGCCCGAAGCATGTCTTCCAGCGTCTGAATGGTCCTTTCTAACTGAACATCAGTCTGGGGATGATAAGTCGTGCTAATATGTAACCTCGTCCCCATAGCGTCGTGGAACTTCTTCCAAAATTTAGATGTAAACCGAGTGTCGCGATCCGACACGATAGACACCGGCACACCATGACGAGTCACAATCTCCTTGATGAACAGATCAGCCAACCTCTCAGATGAATATGTCTCGCGGATCGGTAGGAAGTGAGCACTCTTCGTCAAACGATCAACTATCACCCATATGGCATCGTACCCTTTCGGGGTACGCGACAGCTTTGTAATGAAATCCATGGTGATGTGCTCCCACTTCCATTCCGGTATATCCAGAGGTTGTATCTTCCCGTATGGCTTTTGATGCTCGGCCTTCACCTGTAAGCAAGTAAGGCACTTACTCACATACTCCACCACATCGCGCTTCATACCCGGCCACCAATAATCTTTCTTCATATCATGGTACATCTTCGTGGCACCAGGATGAATGGAGTACCGAGTCTTGTGAGCTTCATCCATTATCTTCACCCGTAGATCCCCAAAACGAGGAATCCACACACGATCGAATCGGGTTCTAACACCGAGTGTGTTTTCACCCAATTCCCCAACCAGACCTCTCATTCTTTCAGAGTTAAGATGATCTTCTTTCAATGCCTCATCTTGAAACTTTTTAACCTGCTTCATCACATCAGAGGTCATGATCAACTGATAGGCTTTCACCCGAATCGGCTCGGGCCTCTCTTTCCGGCTAAGGGCATCGGCCACCACGTTGGCCTTGCCCGGATGGTAGTGAATCTCACAATCATAATCCTTTATAAGTTCCAACAACTGTCTCTGCCTCATGTTCAGACCCTTCTGCTCGAAGAAGTACTTCAGACTCTTGTGGTCAATGAATATGGTGCACTTCGTCCCGTAGAGGTAGTGCCTCCAAATCTTTAATGCAAAGACCACGGCTGCCAGCTCCAAGTCATGAGTAGGATAATTGACCTCATGAACCTTCAACTGTCGGGATGCATAAGCTATAACCTTTCCTCTCTGCATTAACACACACCCCAACCCCGAGTAAGAAGCATCGGAATAAACCACCAGATCTTCACTTCCATCGGGTAATGATAGAACAGGAGCTTGAGTCAATCTCGCCTTCAATTCTTCAAACGCCTCCTCTTGAGCTTGACCCTATACGAACTTCACCTCTTTTCGGGTCAACTTGGTTAGTGGAGAAGCAATCTTGGAGAAGTCTTGGATGAATCTTCTATAGTAGCCCGCCAAGCCCAAGAAACTACGAATCTCAGATGGCGTCTTTGGTGACTTCCATTGCATAACCGCCTCCACTTTCGCCGGGTCCACCATAATCCCATCGGGATTCACCACATGACCCAAGAATTGAACCTCGCGCAACCAGAACACGCACTTGGAGAATTTAGCATACAACTTCTCCCTTCTCAACGTCTCCAGAACCTCCCGAATGTGATCGGCATGTTCTGCCTCGCTCCTCGAGTAAATCAGGATATCATCAATAAACACGATCACTGATTTATCCAACATAGGCCGACACACACGGTTCATCAAATCCATAAAAGCAGCTGGCGCGTTGGTCAAGCCAAAAGACATGACAAGAAACTCGTAGTGACCATAGCGCATACGGAAAGCTGTTTTAGGAATATCCTGCTCCTTCACCTTCAATTGATGATAACCAGATCGAAGATCTATTCTCGAAAACCAACTGGCACCCTGAAGCTGATCGAACAAATCATCTATCCTTGGTAAGGGGTATCGGTTCTTCACTGTCAACTTGTTCAGCTCGGGTAGTCGATGCACATCCTCATACTACCATCCTTCTTCTTTACAAACAGGACCGGAGCACCCCAAGGAGATATACTCGGTCTAATGAACCCCTTATCAAGCAACTCTTGCAACTGCTTCATCAACTCTTTCATCTCGGTCGGAGCCAACCGATACGGTGCCTTGGCGACAGGTTGGGCACCCGGTATCAGATCAATCTGAAACTCGATCTCTCTGTTAGGTGGCACTCCCGATAAGTCTTCTGGGAACACGTCCGGAAAATCACACACAACCGGTACATCGGCTAGTTGTGGTGTTGGCGTATCCACATCCTTTACATAGGCCAAGGAGGCACTACATCCACGCCTCATACACTTTCCCGCCACTGCCATCGAGATCACCTTCGGAATCGTAGTAACCCGATCACCGTACACCGTCACTGAACTACCGTCAGGCGCCAACAACCGAATCATCTTCTTGCGACACACAATGTTCGCCTTGAAATCCGCTAACCAATCCATCCCAAGGACCAAATCAAAACCACCTAAGGTCATCACAAACGGTCTAACAGGAAACTTATGACCCTCGAGCTCCACATCACAGTTCTCTATCATCTCAGAAATCCTGGTAGACTTACCTATGTCAGTTTCTACATCGAAGGGCACATCAACACATCTACTACTAACAGGCAGCTTAGCACAGAAAGCAGCAGAAATGAAACTTTTACTGGCACCCGAATCAAATAACACAGAAGCTAAAGTTTGGTTCACCAGAAACGTACCGGACACGACATCAGGGTCCGTTCTAGCTTCCTCCTGTGTCATGGTTAATCCCTGGCGCTCGCCCTCGGTCCGTCACCTCCCGTCCTCTTTGCCCCTGAACTCTCAGCCCTCGGCTTCTTACAATCTTTGAGCACATGACCCTCTTCACCACAGTTAAAGCACCGGACCGTACGACAGTCCTTTGCCATGTGCCCCGCCTTTCCACACTTGTAGCACAAGTTTGACCTCAACCTGCACTCCCCACTATGCTCCCGTCCACATTTACCACACCTTCTAGACCCCGCACTTGACGTGACCACGCACCAGTCGTCCACCCGTGCCTTCTTATTGCCCGTCGAGGCATTACCCCGACCAAACCTCTTCCCCTGTCAGCTTCGATCACCACCACTCTTCCTGCCACCATTAGTCACCACCACCGTTCTTTCATCATCCAGTCTCCCCGCCAAATCCACCGCCGACCAAAACGTGCTCGGCCGGGCAGCAATCATGTGCCTGCGAATATCCGCCGGCAAACCCTATACATACCTCTTGATCTTTCGGGACAGAGGTGTCACTTGATCCGGTACCAGACGTGCCATCTCGTTGAATTTCGTGGTGTACTGTTGGTGTGTCATGGTTCCCGCCTCCAGTTGCAGAAACTCCCTTTCGACCTTATCCATTTCCCGATGAGGACAAAACTCCTCGATCACCATCTTCTTCAGTTCGGGCCACCTCATTCTCACGATTGCCCGATTACCCTCCGGTTGGACAATGTTGTCCCACCAGCATAGTGCCGAGTCCACAAATGAATGGGTGGCAAACTTTACTTTTTGATCTTCCCGGCACTCGCTGATGTCGAGAACAGCCTCCATTTCTCTCACCCATCGGTGAGCAGCAGCAGCATTGCCATTACCGTCAAAAGTAGGGGGCTTGCATCTCATAAACACCCCGTAGTTACAGCCTCGTGTCACCTCTCGCACAGGTTCCTCTTCCTCCTCATTATCGGAGAAAATCATTTCAGGCTCCGATTGCTCCCCCGAGGCCCGGTTTCTCTCCTTCCTTTCTCCCTCCTTCACAGCTTTGATGACTTTGGTCACCACAGACGGTAAGATTGTCTGCATGACCTGATGTACTTCCTCAACAACAGTCTCCTTTACCGAGTCCCTCAAGTTCGCACTCTCATCCCCAGCTTCTGGATGAGGAGTCTCAGGTTCTGCGGGAACCTCTTTCTCAGTTCTGGGCCTTCCTCTTTTAGGGCGTGGTTCAGCATCAGGGCCACCACGGCCTCCACCCCTAGAAGCTCTAGAAGATCTACCACCAGCCATTCTCTATCACACTGAAAGATTCAAACACCAACACGGTCATTCAAGGAAACAACTCATTTTATGTCAAGTATAGTAAGTCCCTAATTACAGTGGCCAGTTGTGATTAGCCACTTACTTTACTCCTCATACCCCAAGTATTACCTGTCCTGACTACATCAGTATTCAAATCTACATACAACACATAACCACATACCATGCGCACATAAAACCGGTTAACTTTAAGAAAATACCTGATGGCACGCATCTACTCAGTTTGGCATCCCATTCCCCTTTCGTCCCATTTTCAGTTTATGTTAAGGTTTATTTTGAAAATTTACCCATTTCACTTAAACTTTGGCTCTGATACCAACTTGTAAGGCCCCGTTCCCGGGACGCTTACAGTTGGTCATTCATCGCACATAAAACATATAATTACATTTGCCTTAAGAAAACATTGCAGCGGAAACATTCAAAAATGACATCTCATTTCATTATAATTAATTTTGCCCAATAATACATCATTATCCAATTACAAAATACATGTTTGCATTATAACACAAAAGCTTTAGAAATGGATTCCATCCCAAAAGAGCCGAGTAGCCTTGCCGTGCCATCCTCAGCAATCATTTACCTGCCAACTGGAAAACGTAATAAAAGTCAGCGTTGCTGAGTGAGTTCTAGTTTTAATAATAAAACATACTTTACGTTCATTAAAACTATTCCGTTTATCATGCGATCATTCAACATACGTATACACAGATAATGTCATTATTATCTTTCATCCCATTCATTATCTTCCATTCTTTTCATTCATTCTTTCTTCCGAGTCTTTTGCGACAACATAGTCGCTCACCTCAATGTCAATCTCAACGACTGCACGCTATCCGAGTCTTTTGCACCCCTAGGGTTGCTCACCTCATTGCCCATCCTATGATAGCAAGCTATCCGAGTCTTTTGCAGCACAAGGTTGCTCACCCCAAGGCAACATCACGATAGCACTTTACTCGAGTCTTTTGCAACGACAAGGTTGCTCACCCCATAGGCAATCTAAATGATTGCACTTCATCCGAGTCTTTTGCAACACAAAGTCGCTCACCCCATAAATATATGCTTGCAAGCCTTCCTTTGGTTCATTCATCATTCATTAATGCATGCATTCTTACTTCATGTTCCTCTTTCATTATCTTTCGCTTTACATTACATAATACTTCATTCATTCATTAACATGACATGTAAAGCCACAAGAAAGATAAGCATACATCATAATAAGGAACATATCATACACATTCATCATCATCATACAGGGCAACATCATACATTCATAATATGCATAAACATGCAACATCATCATCATGATGCCCTACATGCTCTCTAAGGCCATAACCGTCCTCTTACATGCTCTTACGGGTTACTTTACGTCAAACTTACATCTGCACCTTCCCCCAAAGGCCAGAAGTCAAACTACACATCCCTTTGAGTGCAACAGCCCTATTCGGGCGTATGAACACCCTTCAGTCGCATGGCCTCCATGCGACTGAACATCATGCGACTGGACTCATGCGGATGAACATCTATGCGAATGAACATCCAATCGTGTGTATGGACCTTGTGCGAATGGGACTACTGCGAATGGTCACCTATGCGACTGACTTCATGCGAATGGACTCGTGCGACTAAGCATCTATGCGACTGAACCCTCAGTCGTGCAATCCCCATGCGACTGGACTCCCAGTCGTGCGACTGAAGCCTTAGTCGTGCGATTGAACCCTGAATCGTGCGAATGAATCCCAATCGTGCGAATGACCCTCAATCGCCTCTCATTCGGCCGTATGGTCTCCATTCGGTCGCCTAGCCCTAGCTGATGCAGAATGGAGTTCATCCCGAACCCAATCTGCCATTTTCGGCCTCCAAGCTCATCCAAACCCATTCTAAGCCTAAATTAACCCTCCTAGACCTTAGGAATGCATACCATAACATCATACAAGCACACACAAACCCGGAATCATACTCGAAACACATCGTACACATCACAACCAAATGGGTCAAACACACACACATACAAAAACGGGTTTTGAACATTTTCCAGCCTCAAAATCAGTTGAAAACAAGTAAAAGTGGGGTCCTAGAACTCACACAATCGAGCACAACGTCAAAGGCTTCGATTTGGCTTGCTACTCGACGAGTTTGGACACCCGAATCACCCAAAACACCCCTTTTTCTCCTTTTTCTCCTTTTTCTCCTCTTTTCTCTCTTCTCTTCTTTGTGAGCTGAAAATTTGTGGTGTGTGGGGAGAGTGGGCTGCCCTCTCCCTACAAGTATCACCACATTTCCCAACTTTTCTTCGTTGGCGAGTTTGGTCCCTCGACTTTGGACTTTATTTTCTTTTCTTTCTTCGTCGGCTTCAAAATAATAAATTTCCGGGCGTTACAAATCAATTAAGTTATTTGTTTCTTGTTAATTTGAAAGAGTTTGTTGAGTTTTGATGATTTACAACCAAATTTGTCTGAAAAATTCAATTTGTCGATTCAATTCTATTCAAATTTTTTATTATTATTTATCACTGATGAACTCATGAATCATCAGACAACCTTGTGATGAAATTCAGATTTATTGATGTTAAACAAGTCGAAAACATGTCTAAACAACAATCTCAGATTCAATTTTGAACAATCAATCACATTTTATCATCAATTTTTCAAATTATCTAAGTTCTTAGGGTTCGAACGCCCGAATAGGGTTCGAATGCCCATTTAAATGAGATGATTATAGACAATGATGTGATGAAATATACTCAACACGTTGTTTAAAATCACTGATTATACCTTAGAATGTCAACAATCTTAGCTAATCAATCTAAACAATGAGAATAATGCTCGTTGGGAGACTAAGTGTAAGAACAGAGTGTAAAATGAGTGAAAATGTTCGAATGAGTTGAAATCTCTCAAGTGTTGAATTTATATAAGTGTGAAAACTACTTGGACGTATTGCAACTGTGTAGGCGCATGACCACTGTTGGGACGCATGAAGTTTAGACGCATTGGCACTGTACAGGCGAATTACCCCTGTTCAGTCGCATGAGACTTAGACGCATGAGTTACACTTGGTCAATTTTATCAAAGGACTTGGGTGCATTTGCACTGTTGAGGCGCATGAACCCTGTTTAGGTACATGAGCACTATTCAGGCGCAAGACCTATTCAGAAATGCATAACACTTTAATAAACCATGTACCCTCATTTCGTATGAGAACTATTAAGGCGCATGGGCTTTCAAGAGTCCACACTCGGTTTATTTTCAACATGAAGTGACTGTACTGTTTAGACGCATGACATAGTATAAAACGCCCTAGACTTAACCAAATTTTCAAACTCATGAGTACTGTTTAGGCGCATGAGTTGGAATAAAAAAACCCAACACTTGTCTTAAAACCAAAAATTCATCATGCTTCTAAACTTGGACTTATGGTCACTGTTTAGACGCTTGAGAATCATTAAAAACTTCACACACTTGTAATTTTTCACAATACACATTTAAACCCTAATTTTGTACATTTTCACTGTTCTTCATGAAATTGTCAACCCTTAGTCAAATTTTGACTTTGACTTTTTGACCACACAAAAAATTTGACTTTTTGACTTTATTATTTAAAAATATTTATATTCTCACTCAAACTTTTGACTTTTATTTTTCAATTAATTTCCCGTCATTTTTAGTCTCAAAAATTTTGAAATTTTCAAAAATTTCAAATAATCTCAACTCAAACATTTACAAGAAGCTTTTCCATATTTCAAATCAAAAACAATTTGAAATTTTGTTAGGTTCATTTTTGAATCATATCAAACACACACATACTTGAAAATTTAGCATCATCCTTTCCAACTTTTATATGGATTTTCTCTTTTTCAATTTTTACTCCCCCTAAACTTTTAAGTTCACAAACTTAGAAGTTTATAGAAGTTGGAAATTGAGAAAACAATCATTATTAACATGCCTGCACACATAAAATTATGCAAAAATCAAATGAAAGCAAAATAAAAACACTTCTATATATACACTGAATCATATGCCTGCAGTGAGATCATATCACATAATAATCAGCACATTAACATAAAAGAAATTGTGAATAGTCTTGAACAATGATTAAATCCTGATAAGTTGTGTTCCAGGTCAGCATTACTACGGTAAAGCAGACACAAGATCTAAGGACAGACAATGAGTACTTTGGTAAAAGTATTAGCACACTTACTTTTTCAATTCTTGGATTGTTAAGGTTCTATTAGATATGACATTATGGAACTCACACTTAGACTTAGAGAGTCCAACCCTCGTCAACGTATGCAAGCAAGCACTTTTTCTCAGCTTAATTACCAGACATATATGTATAACCAGATCTTATGTTTAGGTCAATGAGAGAATCATTATGGTAAAACCATTTGATAATCTCTGAGAAAACCACTATGGACAAGCCATTAGGTAATCCCTGAATCTGTTTCATAAAGAATTGGATATAGATGGTTCATAAGAATCAGAGGACATCCATTTTGGACTTTTAAAAGGATTGTGCACATTGGCATCTTTTGCATCAGGTGAGAATATCCTGGTCTGTAATGACTTACAACAGAGGATACCTCGTCACTTTAGGTCTATGATGCCTCATAACAGAGAAGTGAACATATGTGGTAAACATATCTCATAGTTATTCATATCACCATCAGGTGTGAGTTTGTGACTTGACAAGCAATCAATCAGATAAATCAACACCACTCATATGAACTAAGATGAATACTCACTAATGCATAATGATTTAGTTAAATAACAAGAATCTACTTTTTTAGTATAATTGCATGAGTATACCAGCACATCATATCTGATCATGTCAGACTTTATTATCGAGTGAAGTATGCATTGTTTAAATCTGATGTACTATCATTTCTCACATGTTGCATAGGCAGATTCAATCCTAAAGAAATGAAACATCTAAACCTATGTTTTTGTATTTTCCTTTTATATTTTTCTATTTTGATTTTTCAATTTCAAATTTTGTATTTGCTTTTTTCCTTTAGCACACACACATAATATTTACCATCAGGCAGTCAACTTTGATAGTATTTCTTTTGAGTTGTTTATGAAAATGAGGGAGGGTTCTTATCATTTTGATGAAACAAAATTAGTTTTCAACATGATTAATATGACCAATAGACTCAACAAGATATTCAAACCTTCCTAGTAAAAAGGCTTTCATAAACAGGTCAGCTAATTGTTTTTCAGTTGAAATTGGAATCAAAATGATTAAACCTTTTTCAGAGTTATCTCTGAGAAAATGATATCGAATTTCAATATGCTTTGTTTTTGAATGTTGAACAGGATTAGCTGTTATAAACATAGCAGCGGTGTTATCAATGTAAATAGGAGTTTTAAGAAAATTGAACCCGTAATCCAGCAGTTGGTTTTGTAACCAAAGGATTTGAGAACATCCTCCTGATGCAGCTATGTACTCAGCTTCTGCAGTTGATACTGAGACATTTGTTTTAACATACACTGCCATGAGACTGATCTGGGACCCAAAAACTGACAACCACCCGTAGTAGATTTTCTATCTTGAGTACATCCCCCATAATCAGTATATCCATGTAACTCAAAGTTTCCTTCATAGGGATACCATAACCCTAGAGCCGGTTTTCCTTTGAGATATCTGAATATGCGTTTGACTGCAATTAGGTGAGACTCCTTCGGGTCTGATTGATACTAGGCACATACACAAACAACATACATTATGTCAGGTCTAGATGCAGTACGATACATCAAATAACCAATCATAGATCTGTATAATGTTTGGTCTATAGATTTTCCTTTCGGATCAGGATCAATCTTGGTATTGACGTCAGTCAGAGTTATGATAGATTGACAATCTTGCAGTTTGAATTTCTTCAATAGTTTATCAACAAACTTCTCTTGATTGATAAAGATACCATCTGCAGATTTTTTTACTTGCAATCCAAGGAAGAAGTTGATTTCTCCCATAGAACTCATCTGAAAACGTAATTTAGCCATGTTAAATCTTCTGTTACTGGCTAAAGCAATGATAGGAGATGTTATGTCTATTGGGAATGAATTCCATCCAGCACTTCTCTTGGACATGCAATGTTGGAATATGTAGCACAGTAACTTCTAATGATTATACACCCTTGCCCTGAAAAATTGTTTCTTAGGGAAGTTATCTAGATGTCCCATCAACATGAAAACCTCTCTACATTCATCAAATGTTTACTCAGCTAGATCTTGAGGTTCATTCTCTCCCGGTCTAAGAGCAACTCTGATTGACTGCTCAGAGGCCTCTATCATTCTATCACTAGTCACAAAACCTCTAAGTACTTTGTGCCCTTCATCATCTCTTTCCACCTCAGCTGTTCTCCAGAACTTCTTTATCAGTCTAACATTGATAGCTGGGCGTGCACACATGGCATAAACATACTTAGTCCTCAAAATGAATCTGATCATCTCTCCATATCCTGTTGCTTCTCTAACATTTTCATTCAGAAAAGCTGCAACATTATGCTTTGGCTCAAACTTTAACACAGCCATCTGTAATACACAAGAAAACAACAATATGTATGAAAGAATTTTATTAATATAACTGTCAAAACATTTTGTTAATTTTATATTCAAAAATTTTGAAAATATTCTAAGTGTTTAACACACTTGAGTTCTCAATTATTTTTGAATACAAATTAATCATTCTTATTAGTTTTTAACAAACATATATCATGTTATAAGTCCTTAATTTATTTTAATTTTTTTTACTTAATAGATTTTATACTTTAAAATTTGATCATGTTTATTTTTGAAAAAAATTTCTAAGTGTTAAAACACTTACTGAATTTTTATGTTTAATCAAATTTTAACATATACAATCAATTAAGTTATTTGTTTCTTGTTAATTTGAAAGAGTTTGTTGAGTTTTGATGATTTACAACCAAATTTATCTGAAAAATTCAATTTGTCGATTCAGTTCTATTCAATTTTTTTATTATTATTTATCACTGATGAACTCATGAATCATTAGACAACTTTGTGATGAAATTCAGATTTATTGATGTTAAACAAGTCGAAAACATGTCTAAACAACAATCTCAGATTCAATTTTGAACAATCAATCACATTTTATCATCAATTTTTCAAATTATCTAAGTTCTTAGGGTTCGAACGCCCGCATAGGGTTTGAATGCCTATTTAAATGAGATGATTATAGACAATGATATGATGAAATATACTCAACACATTGTTTAAAATCACTGATTATACCTTAGAATGTCAACAATCTTAGCTAATCAATCTAAACAATGAGAATAATGCTCGTCGGGAGACTAAGTGTAAGAACAGAGTGTAAAATGAGTGAAAATGTTCGAATGAGTTGAAATCTCTCAAGTGTTGAATTAATATAAGTGTGAAAACTCCTTGGACGTATTGCAACTGTGTAGGCGCATGACCACTGTTGGGACGCATGAAGTTTAGACGCATTGGCACTGTACAGGCGAATTACCCCTGTTCAGTCGCATGAGACTTCGACGCATGAGTTACACTTGGTCAATTTTATCAAAGGACTTAGGTGCATTTGCACTGTTGAGGCGCATGAACCCTGTTTAGGCACATGAGTACTATTCAGGCGCATGACCTATTCTGAAATGCCTAACACTTTAATAAACCATGTACCCTCATTTCGTATGAGAACTATTAAGGCGCATGGGCTTTCAAGAGTCCACACTCGGTTTATTTTCAACATGAAGTGACTGTACTGTTTAGACGCATGACATAGTATAAAACGCCCTAGACTTAACCAAATTTTCAAACTCATGAGTACTGTTTAGGTGCATGAGTTGGAATAAAAAAACCCAACACTTGTCTTAAAACTAAAAATTCATCATGCTTCTAAACTTGGACTTATGGTCACTGTTTAGATGCTTGAGGATCATTAAAAACTTCACACACTTGTAATTTTTCACAATACACATTTAAACCCTAATTTTGTACATTTTCACTGTTCTTCATGAAACTGTCAACCCTTAGTCAAATATTGACTTTGACTTTTTGACCACACAAAAAATTTGACTTTTTGACTTTATTATTTAAAAATTTTTATATTCTCACTCAAACTTTTGACTTTTATTTTTCAATTAATTTCCCGTCATTTTTAGTCTCAAAAATTTTGAAATTTTCAAAAATTTCAAATAATCTCAACTCAAACATTTACAAGAAGCTTTTCATATTTCAAATCAAAAACAATTTGATATTTTGTTAGGTTCATTTTTGAATCATATCAAACACACACATACTTGAAAATTTAGCATCATCATTTCCAACTTTTATTTTGATTTTCTCTTTTTCAATTTTTACTCCCCCTAAACTTTTAAGTTCACAAACTTAGAAGTTTATATAAGTTGGAAATTGAGAAAACAATCATTATTAACATGCCTGCACACATAAAATCATGCAAAAATCAAATGAAAGCAAAATAAAAACACTTCTATATATACACTGAATCATATGCCTGCAGTGAGATCATATCAGATAATAATCAGCATATTAACATAAAAGAAATTTTGAATAGTCTTGAACAATGATTAAATCCTGATCAGTTGTGTTCCAGGTCAGCATTACTACAGTAAAGGAGACACAAGATCTAAGGACAGACAATGAGTACTTTGGTAAAAGTATGAGCACACTTACTTTTTCAATTCTTGGATTGTTAAGGTTCTATTAGATATGACATTATGGAACTCACACTTAGACTTAGAGAGTCCAACCCTTGTCAACGTATGCAAGCAAGCACTTTTTCTCAACTTAATTACCAGACATATATGTATAACCATATCTTATGTTTAGGTCAATGAGAGAATCATTATGGTAAAACCATTTGATAATCACTGAGAAAACCACTATGGACAAGCCATTAGGTAATCCCTGAATCTGTTTCATAAAGAATTGGATATAGATGGTTCATAAGAATCAGAGGACATCCATTTTGGACTTTTGAAAGGATTGTGCACATTGGCATCTTTTGCATCAGGTGAGAATATCCTGGTCTGTAATGACTTACAACAGAGGATACCTCGTCACTTTAGGTCTATGATGACTCATAACAGAGAAGTGAACATATGTGGTAAACATATCTCATAGTTATTCATATCACCATCAGGTGTGAGTTTGTGACTTGACAAGCAATCAAACAGATAAATCAACACCACTCATATGAACTAAGATGAATACCCACTAATGCATAATGATTTAGTTAAATAACAAGAATCTACTTTTTTAGTATAATTGCATGAGTATACCAGCACATCATATCTAATCATGTCAGACTTTATTATCGAGTGAAGTATGCATTGTTTAAATCTGATGTACTATCATTTCTCACATGTTGCAGAGGCAGATTCAATCCTAAAGAAATGAAACATCTAAACCTATGTTTTTTGTATTTTCCTTTTATATTTTTCTATTTTGATTTTTCAATTTCTAATTTTGTATTTGCTTTTTCCTTTAGCACACACACATAATATTTACCATAAGGCAGTCAACTTTGATAGTATTTCTTTTGAGTTGTTTATGAAAATGAGGGAGGGTTCTTATTATTTTGATGAAACAAAATTAGTTTTCAACATGATTAATATGACCAATAGACTCAACCAGATATTCAAACCTTCCTGGTAAAAAGGCTTTCATAAACAGGTCAGCTAATTGTTTTTCAGTTAAAATTGGAATCAAAATGATTAAACCTTTTTCAGAGTTATCTCTGAGAAAATGATATCGAATTTCAATATGCTTTGTTTTTGAATGTTGAATAGGATTAGCTGTTATAAACATAGCAGCGGTGTTATCAATGTAAATAGGAGTTTTAAGAAAATTGAACCCGTAATCCAGCAGTTGGTTTTGTAACCAAAGGATTTGAGAACATCCTCCTGATGCAGCTATGTACTCAGCTTCTGCAGTTGATACTGAGACATTTGTTTGTTTCTTACACTGCCATGAGACTAATCTGGGACCCAAAAACTGACAACCACCCATAGTAGATTTTCTATCTTGACTACATCCCCCATAATCAGTATATCCATGTAACTCGAAGTTTCCTTCATAAGGATACCATAACCCTAGAGCCGGTTTTCCTTTGAGATATCTGGATATGCGTTTGACTGCAATTAGGTGAGACTCCTTCGGGTCTGATTGATACCAGGCACATACACAAACAACATACATTATGTCAGGTCTAGATGCAGTAAGATACATCAAAGAACCAATCATAGATCTGTATAATGTTTGGTCTATAGATTTTCCTTTCGGATCAGGATCAATCTTGGTATTGACGTCAGTCGGAGTTATGATAGATTGACAATCTTGCAGTTTGAATTTCTTCAATAGTTTATCAACAAACTTCTCTTGATTGATAAAGATACCATCTGCAGATTGTTTTACTTGCAATCCAAGGAAGAAGTTGATTTCTCCCATAGAACTCATCTGAAAACGTAATTTCATAATCTCTTCAAATTCTGAGCACAGTTTTTGACTGGTTGAACCAAATATGATATCGTCCACATACACTTGCACACATAAGAGATCATTTGCATCCTTCTCGATGAATATAGTTGGATGAATTTTTCCTCTTGTGTATCCATGTTGAATCAAATACTAGGACAATGTCTCATACCAGATTCTTGGAGCTTGATGTAAACCATATAAAGCTTTGCTTAGCTTGTATACACGATGAGGGAATTCAACATCTTCAAAACCTTGAGGTTGCTTTACATACACATCATCGGTAATTGGTCCATACAAAAATGCACCTTTAACATCCATTTGGTACACCTTGAATTTCATATAAGAAGCATATGCCAAGAAGACATGAATTGCTTCGAGTCTTGCAACTGGAGCAAAGACTTCATCATAATCAATTCCTTCCTCCTAGGTGTAACCTTGTGCTACAAGCCTTGCTTTGTTTCGAACAACTATTCCTCGATCATCTGATTTGTTTCTGAACAACCATTTTGTGCCAATGGCATTCTCTCCTTCAGGCAAATCCACAAGCTTCCACACTTCTTGTTTACGGAATTGTAGTAATTCTTCTTGCATAGCCTCAATCCAACTATTATCCTGTAAAGCTTCAGTGATGTTTTTAGGGACAATTTGAGAAAGAAAACACGAGTATAAGCAAATGTTTGCTTGCTTTATTTGACTTCTCGTAGTTCTCTCATTTAAAGGACCAAGAATATGTGAGATGGGATGTCTCTTATGAATACAAGTAGTTGGGATTTCGTCTTCTTGAACATTCTCATCAAGATTGGTTTGGTTCAAGTCAGAGAGCTAATGCAACAACTTTAAAGAATGTGGAGTGAAATTCAGAACTTGAGTTGGAGAGTTGATGAAATAATCAAGCTTTTCATGTACATCTATATCTCCTGATACAGATGAAATCCACAAGCTTCCACACTTCTTGTTTACGGAATTGTAGTAATTCTTCTTGCATAGCCTCAATCCAACTATTATCCTGTAAAGCTTCAGTGATGTTTTTAGGGACAATTTGAGAAAGAAAACACGAGTATAAGCAAATGTTTGCTTGCTTTATTTGACTTCTCGTAGTTCTCTCATTTAAAGGACCAAGAATATGTGAGATGGGATGTCTCTTATGAATACAAGTAGTTGGGATCTCGTCTTCTTGAACATTCTCATCAAGATTGGTTTGGTTCAAGTCAGAGAGCTAATGCAACAACTTTAAAGAATGTGGAGTGAAATTCGGAACTTGAGTTGGAGAGTTGATGAAATAATCAAGCTTGTCATGTACATCTATATCTCCTGATACAGATGAAGTTCCAGACTCAGGTTGTTAAATTTCTGGTCCATCATTAGGAATTGATTGAGAAACATCAGAATCTGCATAAACTTGGTGTTGCTCAGGAATTTGTTGATCATGAACATCTGAATTGAATAAAAAATCTCTCACAAATGAGAAAAACAGATAGTCCGGGCTTGAACCATCCATATCGTCATAGTCTGAATCGTCACTAAAGGATCCAAGATCTCCTACATGTTTCCTGTGAACACATGAAGAATCAAACAGATTAGAATTGAGTGAATTTAACAATGAATCTAAATCAAATAACCACGCTGGACCATTTACAACTGATGGAAATGAATTTTCAAGGAATTTAACATTAAAAGTTTCAATGATAACATTCTTCTTAGAGTTATAAACTCTATATGCTTTAGAAGCTGACGAATATCGAAGAAAGAATCCGTCATCAGACTTTGCATCAAATTTGCCTAGCTGATCATTGGAGTTTAGAATCAAAACTGGACAACCAAAAGATTTAAGAAAATCTATGTTTGGTTTCCTGCCAAACATTAACTCATAAGGAGTTTTCTGTTTGTCTTTCACCAATAGAGTACGATTTTGAATGAAACACGCAGTTGATATGGCTTCATCCCAGAAAGTGATAGGAATCATAGCATCTGCTAACATTGCATGGGCGGCCTCAATCAATGTTCGGTTCTTCCTTTCTGCAACTCCATTTTGTTGAGGAGTTCTTGGAGCACTGAACTGATGAGCTATCCCTTTCCCTGTGTAACACCCGGATATTTTTATAGACACAAAGAAAGAATGAAGTGAAGGAGAAGAAAGAAAAACAATAAAACTTAAGTTGATGGGTTAAAAGTGTCAAAAAGGACACAAGTTTAAAAGTTGGTGTAAAAAGATGTTATGGCCGCCCATAACACCCTGCACACACACTCTACATTCAGATTGAAGAGAGAGAAAGAGAAGAATTTCGGGTTTTTGAAGAAAAGAGAAGAAGAAGTTCAAATTTAGGTGAGGATTCTTGGTCTTTAGATGTTCTTGACCGGCCTATGCCTTGGTTTTTTGATTGTGTGCGTTCGGTTGTGTGTTTTGGTGGGTTTTAGGTGTTTGAGCTTTTAGCAAACGGGTTTTGAAGGAAGTCATTCCCAAAGGCTGCTAAGGTGAGTTCTAGAACCCCCTTTTTACTAATTTTACATGATTTTGGGGCTATAAATGCATGTATGAACGTTTTTATTTTAATGGGTATTGCATCCGTATGTTATGTGTGTATGTTTGCAGGTGGGGTATGATTTTGGGCGATTTATGATGTATGATGATGATATGTTCATGATTTTTTGCTTTAAATGCTAGAAATAAGCCTAGAACCTGTTAGTTTGATGATTGGGACTAAATTGGAATGATTATCGTATAGGTTGGTGGCCCATGCGCCTAACGGTCTAAAATGCCCAAGTGTCCCATGCGCCCAAAACCCCATGCGCCCAAATAGTTCCCATGCGCCTAGATATAGGCTGAAATTGACCAAGTGTTCCATGCGCCTGAAAAGCCTATGCGCCTAGGAACTCATGCGCCTGCATAGCACCCATGCGCCTAGAAATTTCCCAGAATGACTAAGTGTTGAAGCCATGCGCCCTAATAGTGCCCATGCGCCTAGAACTTCCCCAAACGCCTAAGTGTTCCCATGCGTCCCGAACGTCATGCGCCTGCATAGTGCCCATGCTCCTAGTACTTAGAATATTTTCTGAATTTTGGGAAAAATGTAAAGTGTAGGCTTTGACTTGGGATGTTCCCGGGGGTGATGTAAGATGACTTTTGATGATGGATGATGTATATTGTGTTATGTATGATGATGTGTGATTGATGTTATGCCTATGTATGATGGGTTTCCTTATATTCCTTATTGCGTATTATGATGTGACATTCGTAGTGTGATTATGATAATGAGCGTAAAGTATTATCTTAACGAAGCGAAAGATTTAAGATAATGAAAGTGGAACATAAAGAATGAACGAATGAAAGTCTTGCAAGCAAATGAAAGGAGGTTCACAACTCACTGAGAGTTGTTAGCTCAACTGTGTGTTTACAGCGTTTGATCTTGGCTAACCCTTAAGGGTTTACACACAGGGGGAGTTAGTCTATGTGACTACTCCATACGTGCGATATGTGCGATATGTGCGATATGTGCGATATGTGCGATATGGGGTCATTGTCGCTTAACCCTAGATGATATGGCTTGTGCTCAAGAGGGGGGTTAAGCATACGACAGGACCTAGATAGAAGTGAAAAGATAATAAATGTACAAAAAGTGCGATAAGAAAGAAATGTGCATTATGTACGAAATGAACGATGATGAAAGATAATAATTATTACCTTCATGTACGTATGATGTGTGATGATGTGCGATAGTAAATAAAATGTTTTAACGAATGAAATGTAATATACTATGTTTTTATAAAACTAGAACTCACTCAGCAACGCTGACTTTTATGTGTTTCTAGCTGGCAGGTTGATGTTGCTAAGGATGGCACGAGGTAGCTACTTGACTTGTTTTGGATGGCATCCATTTTATGTTACGATGATGTTTTTGCATTGTAATGCGAACAAACGATATTTTGTAATTGTTAACAATGTTGTATTATTTTGCAAAAGCAATTATTTATATATATGAAATGGTTTGTTTAAAAGGGATTCCGCTGCAATATTTTAGTAAGTTAATGTATGTTTTATGTTTTATGAGCGATGATTGACCAGCTGTGAGTGTCCCGGGAACGAGGCCTTACAAGTTGGTATTAGAGCCAAAGTTTAAGTGAAATGGGTAAATATTTTCAAAAACTTAAACTTAAACTGAGAATGGGACAAAATGGAAGGATACCAGTCCGAGTAGCTACGTGCCATCAGGTATTTTTTTTAATGTTAACAGGCATTAAGTGCGCATGTTATGTGGTTTATGTGGTTTTAGTAGATTTAGATACTGATGTAGTCAGGATAGGAAATGCTTGGGGTATGAAGATTAAAGTAAGTGGCTAATCACAACTGGCCACTATAATTAGGGACTTACTATACTTGACATAAACTGAGCTATTACCTTGAATGACCGTGTTAGTGTTTGAATCTTATAGCGTGTTAGAGGATGGCCAGTGGTAGATCGTCAAAGGCTTCACGTGGTGGAGGTCGTGGTGGACGTGGTGCGGGACAACGGGCCACGAGAGGAAGGCCTAGAGCTGAAGAGGTGGTTCATGAAGAGCCCAAGACCCCTCATCCGGAGGGTGGTGACGAGAGTGCTAACTTAAGGGCCTCAGTGAAGGAGGCGGTGGTGGAGGAGGTGGACCAGGTCATGCAGACGATCCTACCGTCTGTGGTGACCGAAGTGATCAAGGCTGTCAGGGAAGGAGAAAGGAAGGAAAGGAATAGGCCTACAGGCGAAATGGGACAACCCGAGACTGAGACGATTGTCTCCGATGATGAAGAGGAGGAGGAGGTTGTGCTGGAAACAGCTCGAGGCTGTAACTACGAGGCATTTCAAAGGTGCAAGCCCCCAACCTTCGATGGTAATGGCACTGCTGCTGCTGATCACCGGTGAGTGAGAGAGATGGAAGTTGTTCTCGACATCAGCGAGTGCCGGGAAGATCAGAAAGTAAAGTTTGCCACCCACTCATTCGTGGACTCGGCGTTGTGTTGGTGGGACAATATTGTCCAAGCCGAGGGTAGCAGGGCTATCGGGAGAATGAGGTGGCCGGAGTTGAAGAAGTTGGTGATTGAGGAGTTTTGTCCTGATAGGGAGATGGACAAGGTTGAGAAGGAGTTCCTGCAGCTGGAAGCGGGAACCATGACGCATCAGCAATACACCACCAAGTTTAATGAGATGGCACGGCTGGTGCCGGATCAAGTGACGCCTCTGTCACGAAAGATTAAGAGGTATATCCAGGGCTTGTCGACGGACATCCGCATGCATATGATCGCCGCCCGACCAAGCACGTTCAGGTCGGTGGTTGACCTGGCGGGAAGATTGTATGATGAGCGGGAAGTGGTGGTGGCTAAGGTGAGCAGGAAGGGTGGTGGCGACCGAAACTGGAATGGGAAACGGTTTGGTCGTGGCGGAGCCGCTCCAAACAATAAGGTGAAGAAGGTGGGTGACCGGCGTGTGGGCACATCTGGTGCAAGATCGAAGAGATGTGGTAAATGCGGGAAGGAGCATTCGGGGGAATGCAAATGGGGATCCAACATTTGCTTAAAATGTGGGAAGCCTGGTCATATGGCTAGAGATTGTGGAGTTATAAGGTGTTAAAACTGTGGGGAAAATGGCCATCTGAGCAGGGATTGCAAGAAGCCAAGGGCAGAGAGTTCCGGAGCAGGGAAGAAGACGACCGGGACTGAGGGGCAGAGGGCGAGCGCTAGGGCATTCAAGATGACGCAGGAGGAGGCTAGGACGGACCCCGATGTTGTGTTAGGTACGTTTCTAGTAAATCAAACTCTTGCTTCTGTGTTATTCGATTCTGGTGCTAATAAAAGTTTTATTTCTGCTGCTTTCTGTGCTAAATTGCATGTTAGTAGTAGGAGCATAGATAAGCCCTTCGATGTAGAAACTGCCATAGGTAAGTCTACCAGGATTTCTGAGATGATAGAAGGTTCTGACGTGGAATTAGAAGGTCACAATTTCCCTGTTAGACCGTTCGTGATGGCCTTAGGCGGATTCGATGTAGTCCTAGGAATGGATTGGTTGGTGGACTACGAGGCGAACATTGTGTGTCGCAAGAAGATGATTGGGTTGACAGCGCCTGATGGGAGTGCGGTGACGGTTTACGGTGATCGAGTCACTACGATTCCGAAAGTGATTTCGATGGCGGTGGCGGGAAAGTGCATGAGGCGTGGATGTAGTGCCTACTTGGCTTACGTTTAGGATGTGGATACACCAACACCACAACTGTCCGATGTACCGGTTGTGTGTGACTTTCCAGACATATTTCCAGAGGACTTACCAGGAGTGCCACCGGACCACAAGATCGAGTTCCAGATTGATTTGATACCGGGTGCCCAACATGTTGCCAAGGCACCGTATCGGTTGGCTCCGACCGAGATGAAGGAATTGACGAAGCAACTTCAGGAGTTGCTTGATAAGGGATTCATTAGACCGAGTATCTCTCCTTGGGGTGCTCCGATCTTGTTCGTGAAGAAGAAGGACGGTAGTATGAGGATGTGTATTGACTACCGTCAATTGAACAAGCTGACTGTGAAGAATCGATATCCATTACCGAGGATTGATGATTTGTTTGATCAACTCCAAGGTGTCAGTTGGTTTTCGAGGATAGATCTTCGATCTGGCTACCATCAGTTGAAGGTGAAGGAGCAAGATATTCCTAAAACAGCTTTTCGTACGCGTTATGGACACTACGAGTTTCTCTTTATGTCTTTTGGTTTAACCAACGCGCTAGCTGCGTTTATGGATTTGATGAATCGAGTGTGTCGGCCGATGTTAAAATAATCAGTGATTGTATTCTTTGATGATATCCTGATTTACTCGAGGAGCGAAGAGGAGCATGTCGGTCACATTCAGGAAGTGTTGGAGACATTGAGAAAGGAGAAATTGTATGGCAACTTCTCCAAGTGCGTGTTCTGGTTGCGCGAAGTTCAGTTCTTGGGTCACGTGGTGAATCCCGAGGGGATTATGGTGGACCCGGCTAAAGTAGAAGCGGTTATGTAATGGAAGTCTCCAAAGACGCCTTCCGAGATTCATAGTTTCTTGTTTTCGGCAAGCTATTATACAAGATTTATTCAAGACTTCTCTAAGATAGCTTCTCCGTTGACTAAGTTGACCCGTAAGAATGTGAAGTTTGTGTGGGGTCAAGATCAAGAGAAGGCTTTTGAGGAGTTAAAGGCGAGGTTGACTCAGGCTCCTGTCTTGTCATTACCGAGGGGAGTGAGGATTTGGTGGTTTATTCAGATGTTTCTTACTCGGGGTTGGGATGTGACTTGATGCAGCGAGGAAAGGTTATAGCTTATGCATCCCGACAGTTGAAGGTTCATGAGGCTAATTACCCTACTCATAACTTGGAGCTAGCAGCTGTGGTCTTTGCGTTAATGATTTGGAGGCACTACCTATACGGAACGAAGTGCACAATCTTCACGGACCACAAGAGCTTGAAGCACTTCTTCGAGCAAAAGGATCTGAATATAAGGCGAAGGAGATGGTTGGAGCTCATAAAGGATTATGATTGCGAGATCCATTACCATCCGGGCAAGGCCAACGTGGTGGCAGACGCCCTTAGTCGAAAAGAGAGACCCGAGCCGATTCGGGTGAAAGCCTGTCAGTTGATAATGACCTCTGATGTGATGACGCAGGTAAAGGAGTTTCAAGATAAGGCATTGAAAGAATATCATCTTAACTCTGAAAGAATGAGAGGTCTGGTCGCGGAGTTGGGTGAAAACACACTCGGTGTTAAAACCCGATTCGGACGAATGTGGATTCCTCGTTTTGGGGATCTACATGGGAAGATTATGGATGAAGCTCATAAGACTCGATACTCCATTCATCCTGGTGATACAAAGATGTATCAAGATATGAAGAAAGATTATTGGTGGCCGGGTATGAAACGCGATGTGGCGGAGTATGTGAGTAAGTGCCTTACTTGTTTACAAGTGAAGGCCGAGCATCAGAAGCCGTACGGGAAGATCCAACAATTGGATATACCGGAGTGGAAGTAGGAGCATATCACCATGGACATTATTACGAAGTTATCGTGTACCGTGCGAGGGTATAATGCCATATGGGTGATACTTGATCGTCTGACGAAAAGTGCTCATTTCCTACCGATCTGCGAGACGTATTCCTCTGAAAGATTAGCGGATCTGTTCATCAAGGAGATTGTAACTCGTCATGGTGTGCCGGTGTCTATTGGGTCTGACCGTGACACGCGGTTTACATCCAAGTTTTGGAAGACGTTCCATGATGCTATGGGGACGAGGTTACACATTAGCACGGCTTATCATCCACAGACGGATGGTCAGTCGGAGAGGACGATTGAGGCGCTAGAAGATATGCTTCGGGCATGCGTCATTGACTTTGGAGGAAGTTGGGATGACCACTTACCGTTAGCTGAGTTCTCATATAACAACAGTTATCATGCCAATATTGGTATGCCCCCTTATGAGATGCTATACGTTAGGAGATGTAGTACGCCCGTGTGTTGGGGTGATATTGGTCAGAAGGAGTTGGGAAGTATCAAGGTGATTGAGGCTATGACTGAGAAACTTGAAAATATCAAAGCCTTTATGAAGGCAGCCAAAGACAGGAAGAAGTCGTATGCTGATAAGAGACGAAGACCGATTGAGTTCCAGGTGGGTGATAGGGTTATGTTGAAAGTCTCGCCTTGGAAGGGTATAATTCGGTTCAGAAAGCGCGGCAAGTTGAGCCCGAGGTATATAGGGCCTTTCCGAATCATTTCTCGAGTAGGAGAGGTGGCATATAGATTGGAGTTATCGGATGAGTTAAGTGGAATTCACCCGACATTCCATGTATCTCATTTGAGAAAGTGTTTACCTGACAAGGATATGATCGTACCACTGGAAGATATCGAGGTGGATGAACGGCTCAATTATGTGGAGCAACCAGTGGCAATCACTGATCGTAAGGAGAAACGATTAAGGACTAAAGTATTTCCCCTTGTGCGTGTACAGTGGAAGCACAGGAAAGGATCCGAGTCTACGTGGGAGACTGAAGACGAGATGAGGCAGCATTACCCACATCTGTTCGAGGAATAACAGGTTTCGGGGACGAAACCTATATAAGGGGGGTGGACTTGTAACACCCGGATATTTTTATAGACACAAAGAAAGAATAAAGTGAAGGAGAAGAAAGAAAAACTATAAAACTCAAGTTGAGGGGTTAAAAGTGTCAAAAAGGACACAAGTTTAAAAGTTGGTGTATAAAGGTGTTATGGTCGCCCATAACACCCTGCACACACACTCTACATTTAGATTTTAGAGAGAGAAAGAGAAGAATTTCAGGTTTTTGAAGAAAAGAGAAGAAGTTCGAATTCAGGTAAGGATTCTTGGTTTTTTGATGTTCTTGACCGTCCTATGCCTCGGTTGTTTGATTGTGTGCATTTGGTTGTGTGTTTTGGTGGGTTTTAGGTGTTTGAGCTTCTAGAAAACGGGTTTTGAAGGAAGTCATACCCAAAGGCTGCTAAGGTGAGTTCTAGAACCCCTTTTTTACTGATTTTACATGATTTTGGGGCTGGAAATGCATGTATGAACATTTTTATTTTAATGGGTATTGCATTCGTATGTTATGTGTGTATGTTTGCGGGTGGGGTATGATTTTGGGAGATTTATGATGTATGATGATGATATGTTCATGATTTGTTTATTTGAATGCTAGAAATAAGCCTAGAACATGTTAGTTTGATGATTGGGACTAAATTGGAATGATTATAGTATAGGTTGGTGGCCCATGCGCTAACGGTCTAAAATGCCCAAGTGTCCCATGCACCCAAAACCCCATGTGCCCAAATAGTTCCCATGCACCTAGATATAGGCTGAAATTGACCAAGTGTTCCATGCGCCTGAAAAACCCATGCGCCTGCATAGCGCCCATGCGCCTAGAAATTTCCCAGAATGACTAAGTGTTGAAGCCATGCGCCCCAATAGTGCCCATGCGCCTAGAACTTCCCCATACGCCTAAGTGTTCCCATGCGTCCCGAAGGTCATGAGCCTGCATAGTGCCCATGCGCCTAGGACTTAGAATATTTTCTGAATTTGGGAAAAATGTAAAGTGTAGGCTTTGACTTGGGATGTTCCCGGGGGTGATGTAAGATGACTTTTGATGATGGATGATGTATATTGTGTTATGTATGATGATGTGTGATTGATGTTATGCCTATGTATGATGGGTTTCCTTATGTTCCTTATTGCGTATTATGACGTGACTTTACGTAGTGTGATTATGATAATGAACGAAAAGTATTCTCTTAACGAAGCGAAAGATTTAAGATAATGAAAGTGGAACATAAAGAATGAACGAATGAAAGTCTTGCAAGAAAATGAAAGGAGGTTCGCAACTCACTGAGAGTTCTTAGCTCAACTGTGTGTTTACAGCGTGCGATCTTGACAAACCCTTGAGGGTTCACACACAAGGGGAGTTAGTCTATGTGACTACTCCATACGTGCGATATGTGCGATATGGGGTCCTTGTCGCTTAACCCTAGATGATATGGCTTTGTGCTCAAGAGGGGGGTTAAGCATACGACAGGACCTAGATAGAAGTGAAAATATAATAAATGTACGAAAAGTGCGATAAGAACGAAACGTGCATTATGTACGAAATGAACGATGATGAAAGATAATAATTATTACCTTCATGTACGTATGATGTGTGATCACATGCGATAGTAAAGAAAATGTTTTAACGAATGAAAGGTAATATAATATGTTTTTAAAAAACTAGAACTCACTCAGCAACGCTGACTTTTATGTGTTTCCAGTTGGCAGCTAGATGTTGCTGAGGATGGCACGAGGTGGCTACTTGACTTGTTTTGGATGGCATCCATTTTATGTTGTGATGATGTTTTTGCATTGTAATGCGAACAAACGATATTTTGTAATTGTTAACAATGTTGTATTATATTGCAATAGCAATTATTTATATATATGAAATGGTTTGTTTAAAAGGGATTCCGCTGCAATATTTTAGTAAGTTAATGTATGTTTTATGTTTTATGAGTGATGATTCACTAGCTGTGAGTGTCCCGGGAACGGGGCCTTACACCCTGCACAAAACATGTCGACATTAGCATTCTTGAATTCTGTTCCATTATCACTCCTAATTATTTTGATTTTTTGATCAAGTTGATTTTCTACTTTAGTGATAAACTCTTTTAATAACATAACTGTTTCAGATTTTGCACGTAAAAAGAAAACCCAAGAAAATCTTGTATAGTCATCAATGATAACTAGACAATATGATTTCTTTCCAATACTTTGTACGTTTACTGGACCAAATAATTTCATGTGTAACATTTGTAAAGGCTTGGAGTTTGTGTTTATTAGTTTGGACTTATAAGACGGCCTGTGTTGCTTCCCTTTTAAACATGCTTTACAGAGATCTGTTGTAGCAAACTTCTTTGATGGTATGCCCATAACATGATTTCCTGCTACAAGTTTGTTCATGTTTTTGAAGTTGGAATGCCCCATACGTCTATGCCAAAGCTGGATTTCATCATTTGAAGCATGAGCAATGAGACAAGTTGTTTCAGTTGAAGGATCAACATGAGACATATCTAGCTTGTAGACAACTTGATCTCTAACGGCTTTTACAACCACCCATTCCTTGCTGATCTTGAAACCTGGCCTTAAAATATAACAATAAGAGTTATCAAATAAAGCAGAATACGATTTATCACATATTTGGGAAACGCTTAAAAAATTAAAGTTCAACTGAGCACAGAAGTTGACTTTATCAAAACTTATAACTCCGTTAGATACCGTTCCTTCTCCGGTTATCTTTCCACCTGCATCCCCACCAAAAGCTTCATGTGTACCATCTTTTGTCTTAAAGTCTTGTAATAAGGCTTGGTTGCCTATCATATGCCAGCTACACCCACTGTCAACATACCATGTATTCATTGGTCTTCTTGGGCGTACCTGCATTACAAATACATTTAAGATGAGTTATCAACCCAAGCCGAGATGGTCTTGGGCTTGACATATTTATCCACAATGGTAAATTGCTTGAAATGGAGTTTTTGCAAATCAGGTTTCTTTTGAAATTTAGGATTTTCAAATCCTCTTTGAAAAACTCTTTGATTATATTTTCTTTGTTTTGACCTCAAAGCATTAAAACGATTCTCAAGATCCTCATCAAGATACTTTGAAGTATCATTTGAAACATTCTTAGAAAAATTTTCTTGCTAAATGTTTCATTTTTCATTCTCACTGAACGAGGAATGAAATTTCCCTGATTGTACTGCTGTGATCCGACAGTATACTAATTATCATAATCTGAATTGATTCTTCTGAGAGATCTCAAGCCTAAAGAAGATTGTTTTGATAATCCCTGAAAACCATACTTTTGATTTCTTTGAAATCTTTGATTATCAAAATCTTTCCGAGGCGAGTTCTTCCTAAAGAAGCAATCTTCAGTATTATGATTTCTTTCATCACACAAGGCACAATATTTATTAAAATAACAATAAGCCGTTGAGTGATTTGTCATATCACAAATGTGATAGTACTTGTTAAAATAACACTAAGATGTGTTATGATTGTACATATCACATATGTTACAGTACCTTTGTGGCTGTTTGAACAACATTTGCTTAACCCTAGATGTGGAAGCCACATTAGATCCTTGTCTAGATTTAGGGGTAGTCAGGTTAATCTGTTGTTTTGACTGTATAAGTTTGGTCTTTTGATATTTAGGATTTGGCTTTTTAACATTTTCACAATTCTTAAACTCCTTAGATTCAAATCTTTTATAAACAGCAGAAGACTTAGGACCTGAACCTGTTTTCAGATCAGAGTTTGATTTGATCTTAGGTTTGGATGTTGTTTCAGAGATTTTGTTCATGTCAAAAGTTCCTAGTGACACAAACTTTACTAGTTTAATTCGACTCGTTTGATTGATTGGTTCAAACTGTTTGGCTTTAGAAGATGCTTTTCGTCTTCTTTGATTTCTTGTTCCTGATGAAGTTTTAGTGCTTTGGGTTTTGATTGAATCTTGAGAAGATTCTTTTTTAGATTCTTTCAGTTTTTGATCAATTAGATTTGTTTCAGAAGAGCTTGAATCATCAGAACATGAAGTCTCTGATTTCTCTTCTTTAGATTTTTCTTTTAATTTGTTATCCTCTTTTTCAAGTTCACCCTTCTCAAAAACACATTCGCCCTTTGGAACAAATAGCTTTTTGTTTCTTTATCAAGGTTCATAAGATTTGATTTTAATTGGATGACCATTTTTTATCTTCTCTGAATCTTTCTCTTCAAATATTTCAATGTTTATCTTTTCGATTTCACTCTCGACATTAGATTGAACATTCCTTTTCTTTTCTTGAAATTCTTTAAGCTTACCTTTATTCATGATCATGGGTATTAAAGTTTTCAAGTAAGGTATTGGAGATTGATTCAGGCATTGGTTCATGTGTGAATCCTAATCCTGTTTTATCCTTATCTTTTCTACCATTCAGTAACTGCTCAACAATAGTTTTTGAGCTTTTCACTTTGGCTAAATCAATTTGAGTTGCTGTATGAGCCAATTTGTTGGAGCATATATTGTCATATATAGTGTGTTCGTCGCTTGTCGAATAGTCTAGGCTTATGTAATACACCTGATATGTTGTAAACACATGAAACTGGGTCATTCGCGGGAGCATATGCGAATGAGACTCAGTCGTACGACTGAGCCATGCTAATGGACCAGTCGTGCGACTGAGAGATGCTATTGGGCCATTCGTAAGACTGAACCATAAGTATGGACCAGTCGTACGATTGAACCATACGCATGGCCCAATCGTACGAATGGGCCCAGTCGCATCTGATATGGGCTGAGGCCTATAAATACCAGTTTCATTGTGTAGAGAGGAGAGGGTTTTGAGAGAGTGCCCGGGGCCTAGGGCTGCCAGATGAGATGGGAGATCATGCTTGATCTTCCCTTGCCAACAGTCGTGATTCTTATGTTGTAACGAGCTTGTAATCATTAGGTTTTATCAATGAAACCATTTTATTATAGTTCGTTCTATTGTTTGTCTCTTGGTTGTTTATCCTTCCGCCAAGAACAAGCTCGGATGTCTACCGATCTAGCGATTTCACAATTGGTATCAGAGCCGGTTACTGCTAGAATGATCCAACAAACATTCTAGCAACCCGAGCTCTTGATTTCTGGATCTATTTCATGTTCTTTAACGTTAAACCCACTTCATGTTCTTCGTGTTTTGCTCAGATCTTGTTACATGTGTTGGTTCTTGGTTAAAATCAAACTCGGAAACACGTTCTTATCACCCTTGTGAATCTGCTGATGTCTATTTTGTTTCAGTTCATGTAAAATTCATCAGATTAGAGTTTTTGGCGGCCATGGCGGCTGTAGATCTGAAAATCTGCGTGCAGATTCGCTCATGCGACTGGACCATGTGAATGGATCATTCATACGACTAGACCATGCGAATAGACCATTCGTACGACTGGACCATGCTAATGACCATTCGTACGACTGGACCACGCTAATGGACCATTCGTACGACTGGACCACGCTAATGGACCATTCGTACGACTGGACCATACTAATGAACCATTCGTACGACTGGACCATGCTAATGGACCATTCGTACGACTGGACCATGCTAATGGACCATTCGTACGACTGGACCAGTCTTATGACCAGTCATGCTACTGGACCAGTCTTATGTCCAGTCATGCTACTAGACCAGTCTTATGACCAGTCATGCTACTGGACCAGTCTCACAAAGATATCATTCATATTACCCACTCACATGAATGTGATAATTGTACTCCATATCATACGAATGAATAGTGTTCCAGACCAAAAAAAATTTTGGAACTACCTTTTGCACAGATTTGAGGATGAGCGAAGCACATTCACCTTGAGGTTCTTTTGTCAAATAAGTTCGATGGATACCCCATTATTCGTTGGACTTCCAGAATAGGTGATTGTAGTTAGAACACAAAAGAGAGATGCTGATTTTGTGGGGTAGTCAGGAGCATCTGACTATTTATGGGCCAATCAAGTTTTATTTATCCGCACAGAAAGGATTCCGACAATTAGGGGGAATCCATGTTTAGAGAAATTGAAGACGTAATCAAAAAGTGTTGATGTGAGCCGGTTTCTGATGATGAATCTGAGTGCATGCTGATTTGTTTGAGATTGTCAGCTGTGGATTGGATCCTTCTACTTTTTGCCCAATACACCGTATGAAGACGCTAGGAGAGCACAATGTTTATATATTGGGATATGCTAAATTTGAGGGAGAATTTCTGCAGGTGTTAATGTTAATCGGGTTAGCCTGTGTGAAGATTGAAGCAATGGAAAACTGTTCATGTCATTATCTGGAAAAATCAGTCATATGAGGAATCTTGCTGCTATGATGGTGTTCTGCAAAGTACACGAAAGCTATTGTGCATAAATTCCTTTTCAGGGATACTGTAGCAACCTGACGGATCGGCAGCGTTGACTAATATGGTTTTTCGTTTGATTCTATTGGAAACCAGAGCAAAGATTGACTGAAGATTGTGAGAGGTGTTATCTACTATTCACAAGCAACGTCCAAGGGGGAATTTGTTGGAGCATATATTGTCATATATAGTGTGTTCGTCGCTTGTCGAATAGTCTAGGCTTAATGTAATACACCTAATATGTTGTAAACATATGAAACTGGGTCATTCGCAGGAGCATATGCGAATGAGACTCAGTCGTACGACTGAGCCATGGTAACGGACCAGTCGTGCGAATGAGAGATGCGATTGGGCCATTCGTAAGACTAAACCATAAGTATGGTCCAGTCATACGATTGAACCATACGCATGGCCCAATCGTACGAATGGGCCCAGTCGCATCTGATATGGGCTGAGGCCTATAAATGCCAGTTTCATTGTGTAGAGAGGAGAGGGTTTTGAGAGAGTGCCCGGGGCCTAGGGCTGCCGAATGATAGGGGAGATCATGCTTGATCTCCCCTTGCCAAGAGTCGTGATTCTTATGTTGTAACGAGCTTGTAATCATTAGGTTTTATCAATGAAACCATTTTATTATAGTTCGTTCTATTGTTTGTCTCTTGGTTGTTTATCCTTCCGTCAAGAACACGCTTGGATGTCTACCGATCCAGCGATTTCACACAATTTTTCTTGTTCAAGTATTTTTGACATCTCTTCAAGTTGTTTCTTGACAAGTTCAAGTTCTTTTAAAGTTTTGTTCCAAGAAGATTGGAGAGCTATGATTTTATCATCAGAAATTTTGTGATCAGCTTTCCGCTTACTGTGCATTAATTCTTCTTGTTTCAGTTTATCACATATTTTGAACGAATAGGTTCTGTAGTGTCCTACTTGTTCAAAACATGCTTTAGTGCATATTTTTTCCCTTACTTCCACTGGAATTTCTGGATAAGAGTTTGAAGATTCAGTGTCAGTGTTAGATGATGAGTTTACAACCTTAGGTTGTTTAGACTGTGCCATAAGAGCAACTTCTTCAGAATCTTCCTTTGGGTCTGATTAGTCATAGTCTTCCTCATTGTCTGAATCTCCTTCTGTCTTTGGATCATTATCTTCAGACCAATCGTCAGTGTTGATCTCAGCAACAAGTGCTAGACCAGAAGTAAGATCTACAATAAACTGTTCTGCATAAGCACTCCAATCATAACCATCCTTGATGCTGACTACTAGTGCTTTCTTTGGTTCTTCAGTGGTCTTTGATTCTTCCTTTAGTTCTGGCATTGGTAGACTCTGATAAGGTTTTTGAAATGTCTTCTAAGGCTGTTGATGATACCTCTGACTGTTAGAGCTACTTTGACCATTTCCTCCTTGTGTTCTTGGAGCATTGCACTCTCTAGAAAAGTGGCCATAGTTGTTACAGTTAAAACACCTTGACTTCAACTTATCAAAGCCAATTGTTTTGTTTGCACTTGGCTTATAGTTTCTGTTCACATATGACCGCTTTTGTGTTCTATAAGCTATCATCACCATCTGCCAGTTAAGATCCATTTCTTTAACGTCATCTGGATCCATCTCAAACAGATCCTGCAAAATTGAATCAACTTGTGTTAAATGGCTACCCTGGTATGCTTGAAAACTTGCCATAAAGGCTATGAATGTAGATTTGGACTCTTCATCCTGTAAAAAGGATGTTTATAACATCTTTAACTTTGCTAGGGTTAGCAGAGTTAGTAGATGGAGTCTTATTTTGAGTTTTAGGCATTTGAGATTTTGGAAGAGACTGTGTTTGTGGTTGAGTTGAGTAGACAGGTGTGCTTGTAAAGAATCCTGCTCCCACAAACAGATCACCCTCATCTTCTGGAGTGGCTTCATTCTTAGCAAGAAAAACATTCTCTACAGTATTTGTTGGAGAAGCAACATACTTGTATTGAGAAGTAGATGCAGCTCTATCATTATTCCTTGAGCTTTCATCAATATCCACTGACTCAATCTTTGCAATTAACAGATCAAGATCCATGGGAAACTTTTCAGTATGCTTTAACAAGGTTACTGTTTGTTTCCAAGATGATGGAAGTGCATTTAGAAGTCTATCATTTAGGTCTTTAAGATCATTCTTAATCCCTAATGTTGACATTTTTGTGATAAGTTGCACATATCTGTTCATCATCTGGCTTACAGTTTCTCCAGAGATATGCTCAAACAATTCAAGTTGCCTTTTCAACTTCTGTCTTTTGAGATCTTGAATCTCTTTTCCTCCTTCACAGATAATTTTTAAGGCTTTGTATATAGTATACCCAGTTTGGTAACTTTCTAGCCTGGATAGAACCTCCAAAGGTAACCCATTACACATAAGAGAAACTTTTCAAAACTTGATTAATTAATCTGAAACTCTTCAATCAAGTGTGAAATATACCGAATATCAATCCTTTAACATCATTTTCCTTCAATTAACAACAAATAATCAGAATTTTACTGAATTTATGTTCGACTTTTTGAAGAACTTTTCGCACTCAAATCTGACAAAAATTCAGTTCCGCTGATGTTAACTCACTCAATTGTGATTCAATTCATGTTTCTAGTGATGAAACACAACTGAATTCAACAATCTATTGATCAATTGCTATCAAAAACACAGATTCAAGTGATTCACAGGCTCAAATCACTGAACCGAAAGCTTTGATACCATTTGATAGGTTCAAATGGATCGATCTGTGTTAATAATGAATTACAATTGATAATAATATGCACAAAGTAATCAACTAAGCAAAGATATCAGAAAAATTCACAGTGATTTCCTTGATATTAGCAAAGGATTATAAGTACAAATGAGAGAGTTATGTTTCAAAAGTCTACCCTGCAAAATACAAATAATCCTATTTATACTAATATAAGAAATTAAGGAACATATATTTACATAATAAGTCCCTATACTATGACAAAAATGAAAACTAAAAACTAATGCTAATCTTTAAGGCTCCAACAATCACATCCTAAACCCTGCCAATCTTACTAAGTAGGGGTCTCATATTTGCACACGTGTATGATGTTCATCCTCATATTCCCAAACATGATTCATACCGATCAAACACATTGAACATACATAACATTCACATACCATAATCCAAGCATAATTCGGTAACCTTCTAGCATAAACCCAAAACATTATACATTTTCCATTTATAAACAAATTTCCCAAATAATCCAACATAGCATCCAATTGATCAGCCAATGCATTATAACCCATTAGAAACTATCAACAAGCAACCTAGAATGATTCTAGCACCACATGCATGCCTGTAACACCCGGATAGTTTCTTTGAAGCCGACGAAAGAAGAAAAAAAAAATAAAGTCCAAAGTCGAGGGACCAAACTTGCCACATGGGAGAAAGATTGAAAGAGTGGGGGGAATAAGAGGGGAGGGTAGCCCACACCCTCCCCCACACTCACCAAAAATCAGCCATAGAGAGAAGAGAGGAGAAAAGGGGTTCCAAGCTTGGTTTTCATGGATTCGAGAGTGAAAGTTGAAGTGTAGCGGGTTGGATCGAAGCTCTTTTCGACGAGGTTGTTTGTGTGAGTTCTAGGACCCCTCTTTTACATGTTTTCAACTGATTTGGGGCTGGAACACATAGTAAAACCCATTTTTGAAATGTGTGTGTTGAATTTGCGTGTATGTGTTTGTGTGTGATTCGAGTGGGTTCGATTTCGGGCTTGTGTGTGCTTGAATGGTGTTCTGGTATGTGTTTCTAAGGTTTAGGATGGTTGATTTGGGCTTAGAACGAGTTTGGGAGAGCATGGAGGCCGAAAATGGCAGATTGGATTCGGGATGAACTGCATTCTACATCAGCTAGGGCTAGGCGACCGAATGGCATGCGACTGGAGGCCATACGGCCGAAAGGCATGCGACTGAGGTCCATGCGCACGATTGCCATGCGACTGATGTCCATACGCATGGAAGTCATACGACTGAAGTTCATGAGCCTGTAAGGTATGCGATTGAAGGTTATGCAACTGAGGTCCATGCGCCTGGAGGCCATGCGACTGAGGTTCATACACACGAAGGGTATGCAACTGAAGCCCAGGCGCCTGAAGTCATGCGAGTGAAGGCCATACGCATGAAAGCTATACGACTGAGAGTCCATACGCATAGGTGTCCATTCGCCTAATTGTTCAGTCGCCTGGAAGGCCATGCGACTGGAGGGTGTCTATACACCCAAGTAGGGCTCATACGCCCGAAAGAACATAGTTTATTTACTGACTTTCAGGGGAAAGTGCATATGTAAGTTTTGACGTGGAAGGTTCCCGGTAGTTCATGTAAGTTGACTTTTGAGACCATAGAGGTTATGTTGGGCATGATGATGATGATGTATGATGTTGTATGATTATGCATGATGTATGTTATGTATGTGTGATGATGCCTTATATGATGATTTTGATTGTGTATGTTGATGTTCCTTATTACCATGTATGATTATTTTCCCTTGGCTTTACGTGGAATGTTAACGAATGAAATGAAAGTATTATGTAACATAAAGTGGAATATAATGAAAGAGGAACATGATGAATGAATGCATGCATTAATAAATGATGGAATGTAACAAAAGTCTTGCAAGCCTTGGATGTCGGGACACGCCCCATTCTAGGGTGTTAGCCCAACGGTGTGCGGGTGAGCTACCCCAGAAGGATGCACATCGGGGTCCTTATTTGTGATTGACCATTTTTATAGAACCATTGTTGCTTGCCTTCGGTACTATGGCCATGGGTGCTGTGCACCGTGATGGAAGGTCTATGATAGGCTTCGGCCCAGTACCAACGGACGGAAGGGTAAAAGTTCATGGTTTTGATGGAAAGAAAAGATGTAATGATGAACGATTGAATGAAAGTTAATGGATGAATGATGAAGATAATAATGATATTATCTATGTGTACGTATGATGTATGATCACATGCAAAAGTAAAGAATGGTTTTAATGAAAGAAAAGTATGTTTTATTATAAAACTAGAACTCACTCAGCAACGCTGACTTATATGTGTTTCTAGTTGGCAGGTAATGATTGCTGAGGATGGCACAGGCGGCTACTCAGCTCTTTTATATGGCATCCTTTTGTTTAAATGTTTTTGTATTGTAGTGGGAATGAATGATGTTTTGAAATGAACGATTGTATTAACTTGCAAAAGCATAAATAATGAATTGAGATGTTTATTTTGATGATTCCGCTGCATTGTTTATGAAAGTTAAATGTAATTATAAGTTTTATGAGCAATGATTAACCAGCTGTGAGTGTCCCGCGAACGGGGCCTTACAAGTTGGTATCAGAGCAAAAGTTTAAGTGAAATGGGTAAATTTTCAAAATAAACCTTAATTTAAACTGAAAATGGGACGGAAAGGGAATGGGATGCCAATCTGAGTAGTTGTGTGCCATCAAGTATTTTCTTAATGATAATTGGTATTACATGCGCATGTTATGTGGTTTATGTGTTGTATGTAGATTTAGATACTAATGTAGTCAGGATAGGTAATGCTCGGGGTATGAAGAGTAAAGTAAGTGGCTAATCACAACTGGCCACTGTAATTAGGGACTTACTATACTTGACATGAACTGTGCTGTTCCCTTGAATGACCGTGTTAGTGTTTGAATCTTTCAGTGTGTTAGAGAATGGCCGGTGGTAGATCTTCAATAGCTTCAAGGGGTGGAGGTCGTGGTGGGCCTGGTGTTGAACCGCGACCCAAAAGAGGAAGGCCTAGAGTGGAAAAGGTGGTTCATGAGGAACCCGAGACCCCTCATCCGGAGGATGGTGATGAGAGTGCAAACTTAAGGGCCAGGGTAAAGGAGGCTGTTGTTGAAGAGGTGCATCAGGTCATGCAGACAATCTTACCGTCAGTGGTGACTGACGTAATTAAGGCTGTAAAGAAAGGAGAAAGAAAGGAGAGAAACAGGTCCTCGGGAGGATGGGAGCAACCTGAGCCTGAAACGGTTCTCTCTGATAATGAAGAAGAGAAGAAGAAGAGCCTGTGCCGGAGGCGGCACGAGGCTGTAACTATGGGGCGTTTCAACGATGCAAGCCCCCTACTTTTGATGGTAACGGCACTGCTGCTGCTGCTCACCGATGGGTGAGAGAAATGGAAGCTGTTCTGAACATCAGCGAGTGCCGGGAGGATCAGAAGGTAAAGTTTGCTGCCTACTCTTTTGTGGACTCTGCTCTGTGTTGGTGGGACAATATAGTCCAAGCCAAGGGTAGTCGGGCAATTGGGAGGATGAGATGGTCGGAGCTGAAGAAGTTGGCGATTGAGGAGTTTTGTCCTCATAGGGAGATGGATAAGGTTGAGAGGGAGTTCCTGCAGCTGGAGGCGGGAACCATGACACATCAGCAGTATACCACCAAGTTCAAGAAATGGCACGTCTGGTGCCGGATCAGGTGACGCCTCTATCGCGGAAGATTAAGAGGTACATTCAGGGCTTGCCAGCGGATATTCGCAGGCACATGATCGCTGCCCAACCGAGCACGTTTAGGTCGGCGGTGGATTTGGCAGGGAGGTTGTATGATGAGAGAGCTGTGGTGGTGGTGGCTGAAGGTAGCAAGAAAGGGAGTGGTGATCAGAACTGGAATGGGAAGAGGTTTGGTCGGGGTGATGCCTTGACGGGTAACAAGAAGGCACGGGTGGACGACCGCCGTGTGGTCACATCGAGTGCGGGTTCGAAGAAGTGTGGTAGATGTGGAAAGGAGCATAGTGGGGAATGCAGGCTGGGGTCGAACTTGTGCTTCAAATGTGGGAAGATGAGGCATGTAGCAAGGGACTGTCGTACAGTCCGGTGTTTTAACTGTGGCGTGGAGGGCCACATGAGTAGGGATTGTAAGAAGCCGAGGGCTGAGGGCTCGGGGGTGAAGAAGGTTGGAGGAGAGGGACCAAGGGCGAGCGCCAGGGCGTTCACGATGACACATGAAGAGGCTAGGACAGACCCTGATGTTGTGTCCGGTACGTTTCTAGTGAACCAAACTTTAGCTTCTGTGTTATTCGATTCTAGTGCTAGTAAAACTTTTATTTCAGCTGCTTTCTGTGCTAAACTGCCTGTTAGTAGTAGGAGTGTTGATGCGCCCTTTGATGTAGAAATTGCCATAGGTAAGTCTACCAGGATTTCTGAGATGATAGAAGGTTGTGATGTGGAACTAGAAGGTCATAAATTTCCTGTTAGACCGTTCATGATGACCTTAGGTGGTTTCGATGTAATTCTTGGGATGGATTGGTTAGCGGACTACGAAGCGAACATTGTGTGTCGCAAGAAGATGATTCGGTTAACAGCGCCTGACGGGAGTTCGGTGACGGTTTATGGTGATCGGGTCACGACGATTCCGAAAGTGATTTCAATGGCGGTGGCGGGAAAGTGTATGAGGCGTGGATGTAGTGCCTACTTGGCCTATGTAAACGATGTGGATACGCCAACACCATAACTATCCGATGTACTGGTTGTGTATGCTTTTCCGGATGTATTTCCTAAAGACTTACCAGGAGTGCCAACTGACCGCGGGATCGAGTTTCAGATTGATTTGATACCAGGTGCTCAACCTGTTTCCAAGGCACCTTATCGGTTGGCTCTGACGGAGATGAAGGAGTTGATGGAGCAGTTGCAAGAGCTTCTTGATAAGGGGTTCATTAGACCGAGAATCTCTCCTTGGGGTGCTCCGGTCCTGTTTGTGAAGAAGAAAAACGGTAGTATGAGGATGTGTATTGACTACCGTGAGCTGAATAAGTTGACGATAAAGAACCGATAACCCTTACCAAGAATTGGTGATTTGTTCGATCAGCTTCAAGGTGCCAGTTGGTTTTCAAGGATAGACCTTCGATCGGGCTATCATCAGTTAAAGGTGAAAGAGCAGGATATCCCTAAAACAGCTTTTTGCACGCGTTATGGTCACTATGAGTTCCTTTTCATGTCTTTTGGTTTGACCAATGCACCAGCTACTTTTATGGATCTAATGAATCGAGTGTGTCGGCTGATGTTGGATAAATCAGTGATTGTGTTTATTGATGATATCCTGATTTATTCGAAGAGCGAGATAGAGCATGCCGGTCACATTCGGGAAGTTCTGGTGACGTTGAGAAGGGAGAAGTTGTACGCCAAGTTCTCCAAGAGCGCATTCTAGTTACGCGATGTTCAATTCTTGGGTCATGTGGTGAATCCTGACGGGATTATGGTGGACCAGGCAAAGGTGGAGGCGGTAATGCAATGGAAGTCACCAAAGACGCCATCCGAGATTCGTAGCTTCTTGGGTTTGGCGGGCTATTACAGAAGATTCATTCAAGACTTCTCTAAGATCGCCTCTCCACTAACTAAGTTGACCCGGAAAGATGTGAAGTTTGTATGGGGTCAAGCTCAAGAGAAGGCGTTCGAGGAATTGAAGGCGAGATTGACTCAAGCTCCTGTTCTGTCATTACCCGAAGGAAGTGAAGATCTGGTGGTTTATTCTGATGCTTCCTACTCGGGGTTGGGGTGTGTGTTAATTCAGAGAGGAAAGTTTATAGCCTATGCATCCCGACAGTTGAAGGTTCATGAGGTCAATTATCCTACTCGTGACTTGGAGCTAGCAGCCGTGGTCGTTGCGTTAAAGATTTGGAGGCACTACCTGTATGGGACGAAGTGCACTATATTCACTGACCACAAGAGCTTGAAGTACTTCTTCAAGCAGAAAGATTTGAACATGAGGCAAAGGAGATGGTTGGAGCTCATGAAGGACTATGATTGCGAGATCCACTACCATCCGGGCAAAGCCAATGTGGTGGCGGATGCCCTTAGCCGAAAAGAGAGGCCCGAGCCGATTCGGGTGAAAGCATACCAGTTGATCATTACCTCGGATGTGATGAGGCAAGTCAAAGAGTTTCAAGATGAGATATTGAAAGAAGATCATCTTAACTCTGAAAGAACGAGAGGTCTGGTTGCGGAGTTGGGTGAAAACACACTTGGTGTTAGAACCCGATTTGGACGAATGTGGATTCCTTGTTTTGGGGATCTACGGGTGAAGATTATGGATGAAGCTCACAAGACTCGATACTCTATTCATCCCGGTGCTACAAAGATGTACCAAGACATGAGGAAAGAGTATTGGTGGCCGGGTGTGAAGCGTGACGTAGTGGAGTATGTGAGTAAATGTCTTACTTGTTTATAAGTGAAGGCCGAGCATCAGAAGCCGTATGGGAAGATCCAACCTTTGGATATACTGGAATGTAAGTGGGAGCACATCACCATGGATTTCATTACGAAGCTACCACGTACTCCGAAAGGGTATGATGCCATATGGGTGATAGTTGATCATTTGATGAAGAGTGCTCACTTCCTACCGATCCACGAGACATATTTATCCGAGAGGTTGGCTGATCTATTCATCAAGGAAATTGTAACTCGTCATGGTGTGCCTGTGTCTATTGTGTCTGATCGTGACACCCGGTTTACATCTAAAGTTTGAAAGAAATTTCATGACGCGATGGGGACGAGGTTACATATCATCACGACTTATCACCCCCAGACAGATGGTCAGTCCGAAAGGACCATTCATACGTTGGAGGATATGCTTCGTGCTTGTGTTATCGATTTTGGAGGAAGTTGGGATGACCACTTACCGTTAGCTGAGTTCTAATATAACAACAGTTATAATGTCAGTATTGGTATGCCACCTTATGAGATGCTATATGGTAGGAGATGTAGGACACCCGTCTGTTGGGGTGACATTGGTCAGAAGGAGTTAGGAAGTGTCGAGGTAATCGAGGCTACGACTGAGAAGCTTGAAAGGATCAATGCCTTCATGAAGGCAACCAAAGATAGACAGAGTCGTATGCTGATAAACGACGTAGACCGATTGAGTTCCAGGTGGGTGATCGGGTTATGTTGAAGGTCTCACCTTGGAAGGGTATCATCCGGTTCAGAAAGCGGGGCAAGTTGATCCGAAGGTATATAGGGCCTTTCCGAATCATTGCTCGAGTAGGAGAGGTGGCCTATAGATTGGAGTTACCAGAAGAGCTAAGTGGGATTCACCCGACATTCCACGTATCTCATCTGAGGAAGTGTTTGGCGGACGAGGATATGATTGTTCCACTGGAGGATATCGAGGTAGATGAACGGCTCAATTATGTGGAGCAACCAGTGGCAATCATCGATCGAAAAGAGAAGAGGCTGAGGAATAAAGTAGTTCCTCTTGTGCGTGTACAGTGGAGGCACAGGAAAGGATCCGAGTCAACGTGGGAGACTGAAGAAGAAATGAGGCAGCATTACCCACGTTTGTTCGAGGAATATTAGGTTTCGGGGACGAAACCTAAATAAGGGGGGGGCTTGTAACATCTGGATATTTTCTTTGAAGCCGACGAAAGAAGAAAAAAAAAGAAATAAAATCCACAGTCGAGGGACCAAACTTGCCAAATAGGAGAAAGATTGAAAGAGTGGGGGGAATAAGAGGGGAGGGCAGCCCACACCCTCCCCCACACTCACCAAAAATCAGCCATAGAGAGAAGAGCGGAGAAAAGGGGTTCCAAGCTTGGTTTTCATGGATTCAAGAGTGAAAGTTGAAGTGTAGTGGGTTGGATCGAAGCTCTTTTCAACGGGGTTGTTTATGTGAGTTCTAGGACCCCTCTTTTACATGTTTTCAACTGATTTGGGGCTGGAACACATAGTAAAACCTGTTTTTGAAATGTGTGTGTTGAACCCGCGTGTATGTGTTTGTGTGTGATTCGAGTGGGGTTTGATTCGAGCTTGTGTGTGCTTGAATGGTGTTGTGGTATGTGTTTCTAAGGTTTAGGATGGTTGATTTGGGCTTAGAATGAGTTTGGGAGAGCATGGAGGCCGAAAATGGCAGATTAGGTTCGGGATGAACTGCATTCTGCATCAGCTAGGACTAGGCGACCGAATGGCATGCGACTAGAGGCCATATGGCCGAAAGGCATACGACTGCGGTCCATGCACACGATTGCCATGCGACTGAGGTCCATACGTATGGAAGTCATACGACTGAAGTTCATGCGCCTATAAGGTATGCGATTGAAGGTTATGCGACTGAGGTCCATGCGCCTGGAGGCCATGCGACTGAGGTTCATACGCACGAAAGGTATATGACTGAAGCCCATACGCCTGAAGTCATGCAACTGAAGGCCATACGCATGAAAGCTATGCGACTGAGAGTCCATACGCATAGGTGTCTATTCGCCTAAGTGTTCAGTCGCCTGGAAGGCCATGCGACTAGATGGTCTCCATACACCCTGTGAAGTCACTGATCGGTAAACATCCGAGCATGTTCTTGACGGAAGGATAAACAACCAAAACCAAAAGTCAAATCAATAACACGAACTTTCAAAAATTGGTTTCATTTAAAACCTAACGATTACAAGCTCGTTACAACATAAGAATCAAGACTCTTGGTAAGGGGAGATCGAGCATGATCTCCCCTCTCATCCGGCAGCCCTAGGCTCCGGGCAGACTCCCTCCCCAAACCCTTAATCTCTCTACACATTGAAACTGGTATATATAGGCTTCGGCCCATATTAGATGCGACTGGGCCCATTCGTGCGATTGGACCATGTGTATGGTTCAATCGTACGACTGGACCATGCGTATGGTTCAATCGTACGACTGGACCATACTTATGGTTCAGTCTTACGAATGACCCAATCGCATCTCTCAGTCGCACGACAGGCCCATTAGTAAGGCTCAGTCGCACGACTGAGTCTCATTCGCATATGCTCCTGCGAATGATCCAGTGTCATGTGTTTACAACATATCAGGTGTATTACATTAAGCCTAGACTATTCGACAAGCGACGGACACACTATATATGACTATATATGCTCCAACAAATTCCCCCTTGGACGTTGCTTGCGAATAGTAGATAACACCTCTTACAATCTTCAGTCAATCTTTGCTCTGGTTGTCAAAAGAATCAAACGAATACCATATTAGCCAACGTTATCGAACCGTCAGGTTGCTACACTATCCCTGAAAATGAATTTAGGCACAGTAGCTTTCGTTTACTTTGCAGAACACCATCACAGCATCAAGATTCCCCATATGACTGATTTTTCCAGATAATGACATGAACAGTTTTCCATTGCTTCAATCTTCACACAGGCTAACCTGATTAACATTAACATCTGCTGAAATTCTCCCTCACATTCAGCATATCCCAATATATAAACGTTGTGCTCTCTTGGCGTCTTCATACGGTGTATTGGGCAAAAGGTTGAAGGTTCCAATACACAGCTCACAATATCAAACAAATCAGCATGCATGTAGATTCATCATCAGAAACCTGCTCACATCATCACTTTCTGATTGCGTCTTAAATTTCTCTATACATAGATTCCCCCTAAGAATGAGAATCCTCTCTGTGCGGATAAATATAACTTGGTTGGCCCATAAATAGTTAGATGCTCCTGACTACCCCACAAAATCAGCATTGACTGCTGACATCTTCTCTTCTCTCTTTCGTGTTCCAAATACATTCACCTATTCTGGAGGTCCGACAAATAATGGGGTATACATCGAACTTGTTTGAAAAAAGAACCTCAGGGTGAATATGCTTTGCTCATCTTCAAATCTGTGCAAGAGGCAGTTCCAGACTCTTATTTTTTTTTTTAGTCTGGAACAAATGCGGATGGCTCATTCGCACGATTGAACATACGACTGGTCCAGTCGCACGATTGAACATACGACTGGTCCAGTCGCACGATTGGTCCATTAGCATGGTTCAGTCGCACGAATGGTCCATTAGCATGGTCCAGTCGTACGAATGGTCCATTCGTATGGCCTAGTCGCATGAGCGCATCTGCACGCAGATTTTCAGATCTGCAGCCGCCAGGGCTGCCCAAAACCCTAATCTGACGAATTTTACATGGACCGAAACAAGATAGGCATCATCAGATTCGCAAGGGTGATAGGAACGTGGTTTCGAGTTCGATTTTAACATAAAACCAACACACGTTACCAAATCTGAGCAAAACACGAAGAACACGAAGTGGGTTTAACGTCAAGATCTGAAATTTGATCCAGAAATCAAGAGCTCGGGTTGCTAGAATGATTGTTAGATCATTCCAGCAGTAACCGGCTCTGATACCACTTGTTAGGACCTGGTATTTGAACGAAATACCGAGTGATTAGCGTGTAAACCGGATCAAATAGTGCGGAATCCTATTTGATTGGCAATCCAATCAGTGAGAACACACGAAGAAACAATAAAGAATTGAAACTAACGTTAAGAATCGAATGAGAATCGATCTAATGTGTTCTATGAACTTGGAGAACGAATTGGGAGGCTTCTGGACGGCTAGGGTACGTCTGGAGTCGAAATAGAATGAATGCTTACGTTTTTCCACGAATTGGGTTGTATTTATAGGTTAGTATTGTTCATTCGGGCGACTGAACCATAAGTATGGTTCAGTCGTGCGATTGAACCATGCGGTTGATTCATCCGCACGACTGAGTGTTCAGTCGTGCGACTGAGCCAATCTTATGTGTCAATCATACGACTGATCCAGTCTCCTGGTTCAGTCGTGCGACTGAGTCAATCGTATGAAGTTATTCATGCGTGTGGTCCATTCGCATGGGCCATTCGCACGAGAACTTCATTATGTTAAGTTTGAATGTATTAATTAATGTAACATTATGTGTAACCATTCAAACAATTACAAACCTAATTAACCAATTCAATATCGACTCATTAATGAAATATTAGACATTACAAATCACAAACACTCAATATCATTTCATTAATCATTTTAAATTACATCAGAATCAGATAAACAAGATCTATTACGTTTCATATCATGATCTAGGGACATACATTATCAACAAACTCCCCCTTGGACCTAGATCTCTCTAATGTCTTGTTTTCTGCATCACCTCCTCATATTTCTTGTACTTGTCCTCTTTTGTGACTCCCGCGTGAATCTCAAACGTGAAGCAGAGTTGTATGACATTCTGGAACTGGAGGGCTTGTACAATATCCTGCGTATCATAGAACAGTGGCCACTTGTATAAAGTATAGACATCATTAGCTGACAAGTTAGTAAGCCACATTGGGTCGAATACCCTGATCGTATCCATTTGGCCTTCTTTGTTTAGGACTATGACCGCTTCTGCTGTTCTCCAATTGTAGTACCACCACTTAAAGTGTGGAGTGAAGTCTTGTGGCATTTCCCTGAGTGGGATTCTTGACATTGTGCGCGGAGGACTCCACTTCAACACTATCTTTGGCTTGCCAGAAATGGCATCAACTTCAGACCTTCTGATATACCTTGTAGGCTGTTGGGGTCTGAAGTTAACCCATCTGGTGTGGTACTCCTTCCATAGGGCAGCCTCAAACCAGCCTGACATCTTCCTCGGGTCAGCATACAATAGCTTTAGTTTGGCCAGCTGGTTGAGCTCAAAACCTGGTAGAGTCTTCAGATCATGTGAGAATCTGAAGTACTCTATGCTCTTTTCTCTCTTAACTGCATATACGTTAAGGTCCTTAAAATACGCCCATGCTATGATCCTGCCAGACACCTTATGATGTTTCTTGACTCTGTAGAGTTTGGTGTAGGCATCCTGTTTAGGTGCAGCGTGTTGGGCTCTAACTTCTTCAAAACACGCAGCCCACTCAGCCTTTCGGATAACGACATCATCATTTGAGGCTTGGGCCGTTTCCTCTACTTTCTCTGACTCTTGCTCCATCTTGTCTAACACCTCAAAAGTATCGCAAACAAGGGATTCACCCAGATTGGGGACCACATTTCCCTCATTGTCAGCATACTGAGGGTAGTGCTCGGCAGTGACATCTTCAATCTCGATTTCATCAACATCGTTGAGCTCTTCGTCACTGGTCGAGTCGCATGTCGGAGCATCCTTCACTATCTCATCTGGATTGAGCTTGAAGATCTCTGCGAGTTGCTCGTTTGATAGGTCGTGAATTATTTCCCCTTCTTCAAGGGTATAACTCACCGACCTCCTTACGATCCCTTGCAGATCAAGAATCATTGTTAGCTGAGTCTTGACCTGCTGAAGGGGAGCAACATCAAACTCATCCCTTTGGTAATTTGGATCTGTTTGATTTACACATTCAACATATCAACCGTTAGTAATTAATCAAAACAGAAATGCATTAAACTTAATATAAACATTGAATACATAGGTTTAAATACATGATTCAAATACAAAAGTAATTAAATACATAAACATCTAATCTTTAATTTTGTCCTGGATCATCGGCTCATCACTTCGTGGAGCAGAGGAAGAAGCTGGTTGGTCTTGTCTGTTCTTGGACCTCCTCTCTTGACCTGAAGCAGAGGCCGATGCAGCTGCATCCCCTCCTTCTGCATCATCATCATCATCCTTCTCCTCTGTCCTTTCTTCTTCAGTTCCCTCATCCTCCTCCGTCTCATCCTCATCATCCTCATCATCATCTTCATCACCATCATCACCATCATCTCCGTCTCCCTCTTTGATCTTCAAGGGCTCCTCCTTAGATCCCTTTAGCTTTAACATGATCGTCTTCTTCGCCTCCTCCAACTCCTCTATCTTCTTGTTTGATGTGACACTATGTGCTTGGAGTTGGGCTATCTCATGGCTCTGAGTAGCCATCTGTTGGGTCTGCTCCTCTATCACTCGAGCCTGCTCTGCAATCTGGTGAGACTGTGCAGCAGTCAGGTCAGCAAGCTGGCGGATCTGAGCTGACTTCTCCTCGTCAGCAGCTAATAAGCACATCACCATCCTATTGAGCGCAGACAGCTGTTCCTCTACCCCAATTGGAGGTAGAGGTGATCCATAAGTATGAGAGGGATGGGCTGAGGGTCCAGCTTGGTGGGAAGTGGTGGTGGTGGTGGCTGTAGTGAAGATGGGGCTGGGTCTGTGAAATGGTGGAGGTGATGTGGGAGTGAAAGATATGGTGGTAGATGGCATCTGTACAGTGGTGGGAGGTGTGGAGGTAGTAGTAGTAGCTGTGGTGGTAACGAAGGTGAGTCGTCTTTTCTTCTTCTTCTGACCATGGGGCTGAGCCATCCTTTTCCTCCTCGTTCCCGTCGAGGTGGATGCTCCCCCTACAACCCGGCTAGCTGACTCTGGTGCACAGCTCGGATCAGTAGCTGTCTCTCCTGAGTCTCTTGGGCGTTCACCAACCGCCCTTAGCCCATATTCTGTGGGAACAACTTTGCTTCCCACAGTTCGTGTCAAGGGCTCCTCATCCGACTCCTCTTCCTCCTCACCAGGAACAAAGTCCTGATGGAAACCAGCAGACTCGGCTACGTCTCCAGCTGGGGCAGACACATGAGGTATAACATCAGAAACTATGCCTCTCGGTGGAGTAGGCATATCATCCCCAGCGTCCCCACTGTCGTCATCATCAGAATCATGCTCTGGGAGCAGTAGCCTCTCGTCATCAGAATCACTATCATCATGACGCCATTTGCGTTTCCCCGGTGCCACATATCTCTCGTTGGCCAAATGGCCGATCAACCTTTTAACCTGGGGCTTCACCTGCTTGCCCCTATACACCCTCATACGACCCAAGGTCGTGTCATCCATAATCTCAAGTGCCACAGCATCATGGCTCTCTTTGGGAAGTAACGGCAGCTTCTCGTTGAAGATCAGCTGCAGAAACCTAGGGTACATACAAAACCCCTCCTTCCCCTTAGCCTCCAAGTTCTCCACCAGATAAGAAAAGATCATACTAGAAAAGCTGAATGGGTGGTTCAGCACCAGTGCCACGTAGGCATTCTGAATCTGGTCTGATAGGTCATCGAACCCACCCCTCCTCGAAGCAATGCACTTTAGGATCACATGCGCCAAGTACTTGTACTGGGGGCACAGGTTGCTCTTGTTTAGCACACCTGAGTTTATGTCCCAGCGTACTTGATCCTGAGAAAGCATCCTCGGACAATAAGTGGATGTAATCTGGTGGGGTGATCAGTATCGTCCCCAAACTCGAGAAGTCTCTGGATATCAGCAGCTGTAACCTCAATATCATGACCAAGAATGGAGCTCCGTATACTGTAAGGCTCACGAGAACGATCCACGAAGGCATTCTCCCAGAATGCCTGGTGTAATGACCTGTAAGGCGTGCACGGTGTAGATATAGCCTTATGTATCCGGGAACGTCTAAGGAAAGCTATAATCTCTGTAAACTCAGCCCCGTTCCGAGTAGTATTATCCAAGTGAGCACATATGTTGTGCTTTGGATTAATGGACCATCTATCAGCCATTTTCCTGAAACACAAGACACAGAACCATTAGTACATAATACATCAAAATTCAGTTCTAAGTGTAATGTTTAATGACATTCTGATTCATTCGTGCGAATGAATCATGCGACTGAAGTCAGTCGGTTGTCCTTTCATGCGACTGAGCTCATTCGGGTGAATGAGACATGCGACTGAGTTCAATCTGCTGACTGAGTCTGCGATTGGTTCAGTCGGCCGACTGAGCTCATTCTCATGGTTCATTCGGCCGATTGACCCAATCGCAAGATTCAATCGTGCGATTGGAGTTCATCCGGACGACCAGTCGTCTGTCTCACTGTTCAGTCGCCTGTGATTCGAATCTTGATCAAAACAAGTGATTTAACATGGGTTATTGGTTCAATAGACTCGCCATCTCGTTACTAATAACCTATTAAACTTAATTTTAACATTTTGCATAGTTTAGGTAGGTTATTAGGTCATTTTTCAGTCCATTTCTTGTGTTCATTCGAACATCGCGAAATTAGGGTTCCATTCTTACGTTTTCGGTGAGATTTAACTTCAATCTACCTGTATAAACACCACCGAACGTCAGAGAATCAATATCAATGTAAAAGCACGGTCTAGCGAAATTTTGGCAGAGTAACGGGAAGAAGTGCGATTTAGGAGCGATTGAGGGTGATGAGTAAAATGCGATCGACTGTGGTCCTTTAAATACTGAAGCTGAGTTCAATCGGCCGACTGGGCTCATTCACTCAGTTCATTCGGGCGACTGAGGCTCAATCGTGCGATTGGCCCAGTCAGTCGCATGCAGTTGGCCGACTAAGGTCCAGTCGGTCGACTGACTCATTCGTACCGTTTCATTCACATCTTCAGTTGACCGAATGAGTCTTAGTCGGTCGACTGACTCATTCTCCCCCTTCCATTCGTTCGAATGGATCATTCTGATAAGCCATTCGGGTGAATGACTCAATCTTATGTCCAGTCGTGCGAATGGGACCCATTCGCATGATTGGTCCATGCTTATGGTCCAATCGTGCGAATGGGTTAGACTTATGAATTTTTCTGCCATTTTGACCAGTTTACATTTATAACCCTGTTAACTTTTGAAATTAACATTATGAGCTTTTGATCATCTCAGACATGATCCATTTAACTTGAAAATCCTTTGATCACCTCAGACGTGATCCTTTTAAACAATTTAGTCACCTCAGACGTGACCCTTTTAAACACTTGGTCACCTCAGACGTGACTCTTTTAAACACTTGGTCACCTCAGACGTGACTGTTTTCAACTTTGAAAACTCATGTGGTCATCTCAGACATGACCCTTTTAGTGAATTTATCCCATACTGATTTTCATAATGTAGTCCGACTATCAGACAAACTAAAATGACTAAATAAATTAGAAGATTTAAACTAAAGTACAAAAATTAAACTTGTTTTTGGCTTTTTGCGAGAGGTAAATCCTAAGATAGAAATCTACGGGATTTAGTTCCGGAATAGGCAGCTTCAACTCAGATTGACCACACCTGGACCAATTCAATTTTGGAATCAAACAAGCAAGTCAAATCATTTGGGACTTGTTATTAAAATCTTTTGAGGCTCAATTCTTGGTTTTCATCCAGAGTCGTTAGCAAGTTTAGGAAATCATACTGGAACTATTAGATTACCACATTGATTTGAACTTTCAAGAATTGCAGCCACAATGATTGTCAATATGTTTGTCCTCTTAAATCCATACACAGACTTTAGACACAAACTGGTGATAGTTTTAGGTTTAATTATTTCAACTAACATTTGTGGATCCCACACTTATATGGTAATCAACATTCCTCAGGAGCTTTTAAGCGGTCTACGGGTATTTTTACAAGAAGAGACTATTCTTAGAGCTTTCAAAGAGAAGCCAATCCTCAGGTCAGTGCCATCGCACAGCAGAGAGGCGGCAAACAACAATGAATTCTAGAATATCTAGGTTATGCTTATCCTCAGGTCAGTGCCATCGCACAGCAGAGAGGCACATAACCTATCTCCTTGTTAGAGCAGCTTGATTTTATTTTGCACAAAATGCACCAACAACATAAGTCATTAGCTTGATTGCATTTGTCTTTCAATATTTTTTTTTCATGCTTTGCTCTATTTATGGTCATCCGCACACATTTGTGGCGTTTACATGCTCATTACCCCTTATTGGAATATTGTTGATTGTGTTAACCAGTGATAAGATGGAAGCCCACAGTCAGTTGAACAACTTAGTTTGATCTTGAGATCACCAGTCAGGTCTAATCATTTATTGTGTTGAATCTACCAACATATCATTTGTGGTTAGCAACCTCTAGGTCTACTCTCGTTGTGTTACCTTAGGAGTTACCAGTTTTTCTATCATCTTCCCTTTTATATTGCTTAGACTATACAGACTTATACTTTGAATTTTTGCATCTTTTCTAAATTAAATTTTAAAGTCCCTCTTGATTTGTTCCTGTGTACTATCATTTTCCAAAGGTTTTGAATTGGTATCACAGATACGATCTACCTTATATCAGCTATCCACTCCTTCTCCATAATCGAGGCGTAATTAGCTGAGTATAGCTGATTTCGGGTTTGTACTCCTGATCTGACATCCCCAATGACATTGTCTAGGGGATGATAGACGTTTAGTCGTGAACCTGGAGTAGTAGGAACAGCTACCTCAGAGCCAAGATTATGAACATTTTGTTCTGCATCTGAGGTAGTTGGAGTTTGAGGCTCCGAAGTCGAAGGTGCATCACTGTTTGATGCTTGTGGACTTTCAGCAACTGGAACCTGATCCTCCTGACTGTTCTGATCATCTTCTTCAGCTTCATCTTCAGAGGAGGAGTCACTGTCGTCAACTACTTCCCCTGACTGAGTAGATGATTCTCCCTGTGAGCTAGATGAGGTTGAATCCTGAGATGGTGTATTCAAGATATCATACATCATCCGTGTAGCTAACTCGTCATCCGAGGGAGAGAGAGGGATGTTGAAGGACTTGAAGAATCCATCATAGTCGAAAAAGTAGGCAGGTCCTTTGCCAGTAGGTGGTGTGGTATATCTTTGAACGTCAACATTACACCACACTTCTACTAGACCCGTTGAGTTGTTGTAAACTCTCTTGTTCGGTATGTTGTATCCCAGAAAGATTCCTTCATCAGCCTTCTCGCTGAATTTCCCTTCTTGTGTCTTCTTCAGAAGTGTGCACGGCGCGCCAAATGGTTCGAGATACTCCAAATTCGGTTTGCGTCTTTGTAGTAGCTCGTAACATGTCTTTCTGTGGCGCTTGACTATCAGAACTCGATTCAGTGTATAACATGCATTCGCCACTGCCTCATTCCAGAATTGGATAGGCAGTTTTGAGTCAGCCAGCATTGTCCGTGCAGTCTCTATCAAGCTTCTGTTCTTTCTCTCAGCAACACCATTCATCTGAGGCGTGTAAGCAGAAGTGAATTGATGCACAATTCCCTTTTCCTTGCACTAAGCCTCCATCCACTGATTCTTGAATTCCGTCCCATTGTCTGAGCGTACTTGTCTAACCTTCAGCTTGTAGAGAGATTCCAGTGTGGTTACTAACTCCTTGAATGACTCAAATGTTTCTGATTTGGACTTCAGAAACATTACCCAAGAGAACCTTGAGTAGTCATCAGTAACCACAAAACAGTACAAGTCGCCTGCAATGCTCTTTGTACTGACTGGACCAAACAGATCCATGTGAAGAAGTTCAAGAGGAAGTTCTATTGAATGAACTTTCTTTTCCTTATGAGACTTCTTCGTCTGTTTGCCTTTCTTGCAAGCTACACAAAAATCAGGAAGCTGGAAGTTCTTGACATTAACTCCTCTCACAAGATCCTTCTGAATCAAGTGATTCATCTTCCTTTGACTAATGTGTCCCATTCTCCTATGCCAGGAGATGGAATCCTTCTCAGTAGCTTTAGATAGAAAACACTGAACCTCATGATCCGTTGTAGAAGCTGTTGACATATCCAAAACATAAAGGTCTTTATATCTTGAAGCTGTCATCAGAACTTGGTCCTCTAGAATCACGTAGTCTTTCTTGAGCATGTAACACTTCTTGTTGTCGAAGATGACCTTAAATCCCTTATCACAGATTTGGGAAACAGAAAGTAAGTTATTTTGAAGTTGTTGAACGTAGTTCACCTTATCAAACTTAACTTTCTGATTTCCCACTTCTCCCTGAGCTGTGATATAGCCTCCCTTGTTTCCAGCAAATGAAACATGCCCTCCTTTTATTTGCTTGACGTTTGATAAAAGAGCCATGTTTCCTGTCATGTGCCTGGATGCTCCGCTGTCTACAATCCACGTGTTAGATTCAGCACTGTAGCGAACACCCTGCACATACAATGTAAATGATTAGTTTAGGTTAGGAACCCAAGCCTTTACTGGCTTGGGTTTCCCAGAGGCATCACACATCATGAATTCAACCCATTGACCCTTAGAGGGTAAGGGTAGCTCAGGTTCCTTCTTGTCATCATTATCAGACACAGAGGATGACTTCTCTTTCCATAAGCCAGATTTGTGCAATGCCTGTTTGTGATAAACAGTCGACTGGCTAACAGGTTGAGCTTTAGGTTCACTAGTTCTTCTAGGTGGAGCTAAAGAACTCCTCTTAGAAGACCTAGGTTTTGAGTCCTGAAGTTCAATCTTCTTCCTAGGTGTCTGATAATAAGGACAATAGGAAGCAATGTGTCCACAATCTCCACAGTTGTAGCAAGACCTGCTATCAACTTTATGATTAAACTTTCTTTGTGGAGATGTGTGTGACACTCTAGTAACATCACTCAGTTTAGGTTTTGACTCTGGTTCTTTTGATGTTTTCTCTTGTTTAACAAAGTTAACTGTTTTAACATGTTTAACATCTCTTTCTTTTTGGTTAACTGGTTTTTGACTTGAAACTTGTGAAAGATTAACATTTGAAGTCTTTTTAGGTTCTGATTTGACTCTGTTTGACCCTGACTTTAACTTAACCTTTTCGAATTCTTTTTCCAGATTAACGCAAGGCATTTTACCCTTTGCCTCTGAAGTGGCCTCCTTTTGTTTGTTTCTAGATTCAATAGATGAACATGAGGAATCTGGATCACTAACAAGAGGAGTAGACACCACATGATCCTTGATGGGGTTATTATTTATTGGTCTGGTCTTAGTGTTCATCAAGGTCTCAGGTGGTGGTGGAACCACTTTATAACCCAATCCCTCCCCGTTGTTTCTTTCTCTCACTAAGTGTTGGACAATGTGTGATGAATTTGTCCAACTGTGCAGTTTCTGTTTTAATGAGTTTACTTCTACTTCTAGAACTGCCTTTTGCTTCTTAGTGTCTTCTAGGGAGTTTAGATAGTACCTAATGTCATTAGCTTGGTTAAATGCAACTACTTCGGTTTCCCTAAGCTGTTTAGTCAAAAGGTCTATCTTTTCTTTGTAACTATGCTCATTTTGTTTTAATACTCTATTAGCCTCAGAGCACAGTTGCAAATCTTTTACTAAGTTATCATTATGATCTAATAACCTAGCAAATTTCTCATCTATGCTATTTCTAAAAGTATCACAATCAGAACAAGCATGATTATTAAACATTTGGTCAGTGGTACTTACCTGAGTTGGTTCAGAAGAGTTAGCCATCAACACAGCATCAGATGTCTCTGGTTCTGGTGATTCTGTCTTTTCTGTCTTTGCTGTGGTAGTCTCCTCTTTAGGCTTGTAGCTGACCTCAGTTGCAGTTGTCTCTTCAATATTTGACATCGCTATCTCAACTGCTAGATCTCCTTCACTCGCGGAATCATCGTCAATGTCTTCTACACTTGCAATGTTTGATTCCCCTGGAGAGACAAACCTAAAGCTCCAATCCTGTCCTTCATCATCATGAGCAGTCAAGGCTTTTGGATCATTGCTTGATGAAGTAGAACTAGTAGCTTGCTTGTCTTGGCGAGTGAAGGACGAGAATGGTTTCCCGTTACCCGTCTTCTTTGGCTTAACACATTTTCTCTTGAAGTGCCCCTTCTCTCCACAGTTGAAGCAGGTCACTTTACTCCTGTCAAAGCCAAATGTGGTATCCTTAGTAGCTACCAAGTTATGTCCGGTCTTTTTCACAAACTTCTTAGCCCTCCGGACAGCACTAGCTAAGGCCCATATAATATCCATTCTCTCCAACTCCATCTCGTCCACCTGCTCGTAGTCCTCGTCTGCCAGATGGCAGTTTCTAATCTTCCCAGCAACAAGTCCATCATAAGAGTGAACCACTACAGCCAAAAGATCCATGTGTTCTCGAGCTACTTCTACAGTCACATTACCGAGGTTCTCGGTCTTCAGTTTAGTATCATTCGCTTCAGATCCAATATAATGGGTACAAGAAGACCCCGACGTGTCTGATCCTGAAGGAGAAGCATGTGAAGGACCCGATGAGCTAGACACAAATGCAGTCTGGAGAGGTGCTCCAGATGTCTTAGCTTGAGGCGTGGCATTGTACAAAGCTGGATTCTGAGTGTACGAAGACTTCTGAGCTCTCTACTTCATCCTAAGTGCTTCTTCTCGCAACTTTAGAATGAAGTCATTGATATCCAGCTTTGCCAGCATTTCATTATGTCTCAGGTTAGACACGAATGAAGCCCACTTTTCCCGCAATCCGTCTACAAAGTTAGTAACTTTTTCTTCCATGGTAGTAGCCACTCCATGTGTATGCAGTTCACTCATCAGATGGTAGAATCTATCTATAACATCGTCCAAACTCTCGTTTCCCATCGATGAGAAGTTATCGAATTCCTTCTTTAACTCCTTAGCCTTGATTGCCTTCAGCGAAGCATTCCCGTCGTACCTCTTTTCCAGCTCATCCCATAGTTTCTTGGACTGCTTATTCTCTGAGTACTGGTGGAAAATGTCTTTAGGGATCGACTGTGTAATCAATGCATAGACTCTCTTCTCTGCATTATACTTAACTTTCTGCGCATCTGTCATCCCTCCTAACGTAAGCTTTACTCCATCGGCTCCCACCGGCGTACTATACCCAATCTCGATAGCTTCCCACAAATTTGGATCCACTCCATTGAGCTAGATCTCAAAACCTTTTTTCCAGTGGGGAAACTCATCTAACGTTAAGAGCTTTGGTGGTTTATTATGATTACCCACCTCACTCTCAAGTAACAGCAGGTTCTGGATCCTAGAGTCCTTTCCAGCAGTAAAGGCTGACATTTGATCTTCCATGTCGAATAACTTTAAGTCTACTAAAACAAACTGTCAACTGGTGCGACTGAAGGATGCGATTGGGCTATCCGTGCGAATGAACTATCCGACTGGTTCAATCGTGCGGCTGAACTAAGCGATTGGCTCAGTCGTGCGAATGAAGCTGATGTGTATGAACACTGCGAACGAATGGTCCAATCATACGAATGGAGATGCGACTAGGTCCAATCGTGCGTCTGGGCTATGCGAATGAAGTCCAGTCGTGCGAATGGCTCACTCGTGCGACTCAAGCTGCTGTTTTGCGAAAATTTCTAGTTTAAACGTGTTTTAGCCGTAAAAATTCGATATTTTGCAAAGTCTAATCGCCTAAGTCCGTAGAAACCAAACTTTGATGAGCAGGGAACGTCCAAGATCACTTTTGACACAAAAGATTGCGTTTTTGATGTAAAAACACAAACTTTTTATCAATCTTGATTGAATCACACGTAATCAAGAGCCAAAGCTCTGATACCACTTGTGAAGTCACAGGATCGGTAAACATCTGAGCATGTTCTTGACGGAAGGATAAACAACCAAAACCAAAAGTCAAATCAATAACACGAACTATCAAAAATTGGTTTCATTGATAAAACCTAACGATTACAAGCTCGTTACAACATAAGAATCAAGACTCTTGGCAAGGGGAGATCGAGCATGATCTCCCCTCTCATCCGGCAGCCCTAGGCTCCGGGCAGACTCCCTCCCCAAACCCTTAATCTCTCTACACATTGAAACTGGTATATATAGGCTTCGGCCCATATTAGATGCGACTGGGCCCATTCGTGCGATTAGACCATGCGTATGGTTCAATCGTACGAGTGGACCATGCGTATGGTTCAATCGTACGACTGGACCATACTTATGGTTCAGTCTTACGAATGACCCAATCGCATCTCTCAGTCGCACGACAGGCCCATTAGTAAGGCTCAGTCGCACGACTGAGTCTCATTCGCATATGCTCCTGCGAATGACCCAGTTTCATGTGTTTACAACAGATCAGGTGTATTACATTAAGCCTAGACTATCCGACAAGCGACGGACACACTATATATGACTATATATGCTCCAACACACCCAAGTAGGGCTCATACGCCCGAAAGAACATAGTTTATTTACTGACTTTCAGGGGAAAGTGCAGATGTAAGTTTTGACGTGGAAGGTTTCCGGCAGTTCATGTAAGTTAACTTTTGAGACCAAAGAGGTTATGTTGGGCATGATGATGATGATGTATGATGTTGTATGATTATGCATGATGTATGTTATGTATGTTTGATGATGCCCTATATGATGATGTTGACTGTGTATGTTGATGTTCCTTATTACCATGTATGATTATTTTCCCTTGGCTTTACGTGGAATGTTAACGAATGAAATGAAAGTATTATGTAACGTAAAGTGGAAGATAATAAAAGAGGAACATGATGAATGAATGCATGCATTAATAAACGATGGAATGTAACAAAAGTCTTGCAAGCCTTGGATGTCGGGACACGCCCCATTGTAGGGTGTTAGCCCAACGGTGTGCGGGTTAGCTACCCCAGAAGGATGCACATCGGGATCCTTCTTTGTGATTGACCATTTGTATAGAACCATTGTTGCTTGCCTTCGGTACTGTGGCCATGGGTGCTGTGCACAGTGATGGAAGGTCTATGATAGGCTTCGGCCCAGTACCAACTGACGGAAGGGTATAGCGCATGACAATGGTATACCTGAATTTTTACCTTCGGTACTGTGGTCATGGGTGATGTGCACCGTGATGGAAGGTCTATGATAGGCTTCGGCCCAGTACCAACAGACGGAAGGGTAAAAGTTCATGGTTTTGACGGAAAGAAAAGATGTAATGATGAACAAACGAATGAAAGTTAATGGATGAATGATGAAGATAATAATGATATTATCTATGTGTATTTATGATGTATGATCACATGCAAAAGTAAAGAACGGTTTTAATGAAAGAAAAGTATGTTTTATTATAAAACTAGAACTCACTCAGCAACGCTGACTTTTACGTATTTCCAGTTGGCATGTAATGATTGCTGAGGATGGCACGGGCGGCTACTCAGCTCTTTTGGATGGCATTCGTTTGTTTAAATGTTTTTGCATTGTAATGCGAATGAACGATGTTTTGAAATGAATGATTGTATTAACTTGCAAAAGCATATATAATGAAATAAGATGTTTATTTTGATGATTCCGTTGCGTTGTTTCTGAAAGTTAAATGTAATTATAAGTTTTATGAGCAATGATTAACCAGCTGTGAGCGTCCCGGGAACGAGGCCTTACAATGCCCAATTCACTAGATCAAACAAAACATATCAATAAACTTTCCCTTTCAAGAAAGTAACACTCAAAAGTCAATCTTTCATCAAATTCAATCATGGATTCATCATATTAATGTCAAATATAGTTCCTACAATCATTCAAGCATAAGAAACATAACCAAATCATCAAACTCCAAATTGTCAAAAATTAAAGTTTCCTCTTTTAGTAACGTAAGAACGATACGTTAATTCTATGAATTAAATGGATAATCCACGTAAACTAAGATCAATATAATACAACTAAAATCATAGCGTCATCAAACAACATCATTCTTGAATTATCAAAGCCAATTGAACTAGGGTTTGTTCTTGAAACAAAAACCATAAAAAGTATTAAAAAATCTAACCTTTAATTGTCTAATACTTGAGAATAACCCTTGCTAATGCGTTGAAATGATTTGAAGCCAAGACAAAACTGATGAATGATTGTGGTGGTTGCTCAATATCGCAAGAATGGGGGTGTGGATGATGGTTCTCGATCGCGACAAGGGTGTGGGGCTAGGGTTGGGTTTTGTGTAATATTAAGTTTAGGAATAATTACCAAATAAACCCATATTGTCTAAACTTTATAAAAACTAATTTTTTTATACTTTTTAAATAGTTTTAACCATAAAACATATGTATTAATATTAAACAACAATAATTGTGTAATCCAGTTAGTAAACCCACACAAGAAGTCATACATTACACGTTGTCACACTATAAAGCGCAAACTTGTAAAAAATAGTTAAAATTTACATTTGCATAACCACATATTAATAATCAAAATTATTAATTAAGTTATTATTTGTTAACCAGAATTAATGATTATTAGGTCACCAACGTTCATCAACAACTAGTATGTGCTCACGACACGTCTATGCAAAATCTAACATAACTAAAGGAGTTTGGTAACAAAAAATTATCGGATGTCACATTGGTTCAATAGCGGGTTCTGTGATACAAGTTTTGAAAATGTCTTAGGACCAAGGCTTGATGATCCATAGGATTACCAAACTTTTGATCCAACTACTAAGGAGTTGTATGAGAAAGAGTTCTACAGAATTCAAAAACAAATCTTACTTGAGGATTCTGATGAAGATTTGGGTTCTTTTGATGATTTGGAGGAATCTATTGAATACATTGATATATTTTAGTAAACTTATTCTCAGAAATTTTGTTAGAAGAAGAGATACCCACAAACTCTAGAGTTAAGTAGACTATTTCTCATCCTACAAATATGACTAGAAAGATAGCTTACGTCATGTCGGAAATCTTTCAGTGCTTGCTCCTCCATCTCCTTCTTATGTTCACACATTGAGAGATTTCAAACCATTCACTCGATATGGAAACTTTCAACTAGTTTTGAGTTGGGATTATGATGGAGAAAAGAATATGTATGTCATCAAAATAAAAGTTGGAGCGATAGTGTATTACCAAGATGAGTATGATTTCTACACACTTAGAGCATCATATTTATGGTATATAAGAGTGCCATTCCTTAATCCATGCAATTATGGAAGGAAAATTAGATAAGGAATATAACTTGGAGGCAAAGCAAAACCAACATTAAAGACTTTGCTACTGCAAAATCAAAAGTTATTAAACATGAGACTCGCATAGACCCAATTACCCAAACACAAACAAACTGATGAAGATCAGGGTGTACAAGCATCCCAAGTATGCACGAAATATTCTAATCCATGCTCCTATGCCGGTTAATACTATGTCTAAACTTACGAGATGGGTTTGTGAAAAGAATACTAGGCATGCAATTATCTATTGTGTTAATAAAGAGTATGGTATCATCGATCCTATTGATTTGCTCAAATTCAGAAAAGAAGATTCGATGAAGCTTTAGGCTTGTCCGATTGAAGTTGATCATGAATTTGTTTACTTTATCGCATTTTAGTTAGGTTGGCTGATTATGAAGCCCCTTAATAACAAGATGTATGCGTATGGCGACAATTACAAAGTTGTAGACGTGGACTTTGAAGATTTGATTCATCTAGCCTAGGAGAGATTGTAGGGATTGAACCTAGAGGCTTAGAAAATTAAAAACGAGATTTTGAAAAGATCTATTTGCGTGAGAACTTTGATCCGCGCGAGAAGCTAGCGCGAGACCTTTTGGTTTTTGCATAAATAGTGTTTAGTGTTCATTGTATAGATAATCCTGAAATTTCATACTTTTATAATCATGTTATAAAAGAGCAATACAATCGAAGTTATTTATATTGTGCTTGTTTTTGCTTGATCTCTTACGTCTTCTCGTTCTTTATTGATTCCGTGAGTGATTTATTCCATGTTTTATTCACGAGATCGATCTACTAAATTAGTAACGATCTTTACAATAAGGTTTTTAAATATATGATAACAATTCCAAAATATTTTTATCTCCCAAGATAACCCCAATTCTATCAACAATGATCGTTAAATCTCAAAGATATGACAAAGAGGCAATGCATGCCAACCAACTTCAAACTCCAAATCTCCCTCCACGGCTAATTTCAAACACAATCTCAAAGTCTACATGCTCACTCACTACTGAACAAATAATTCTCAAATCCAATTTAAAACTTCAAAGAGACAAATGTCTCAAGATCTTTAGAAATATAAGATCATTAAGCACCCTAAGAAGATCTATAGGTTTCTTCATAATCTTAACCCCAAGCGTCGTCATCACTCAAAAACGGTTTATGTTGTACCTCAAAGGGAAACAACTCCTCTAGGTAGATTCCATGCTGAACCCTAGAATTCACTCATGTTTCATTTGCGCATACCTCGCATCATTCCGAAGTGATTGAAACATTTGAAATATTAAGAAGAAATATTGATATAGTATTGTATTAAAAGCTTGGCTGCAAATTTTTAGTAACTCAAACCAATTATTGGTTGTGTTCTAAATTGTTTGTATGATCTTTTTTTTCTTTTCTTGTATTAGGATTAATTTTTTTTAGCCTATGAGAACTAACGAGTTCTATTACCCTAGCGTTGCGGCGGTTATGTATGATACGTTAAAGTGGCTAAAGTTAAAGCTACATGAGAATGACTCAAATTGAAACATTGTTGTGACTCCGCACGTTGAAGGTGGGTAATTTATAATATACATAATTTTATATAAGGAAATTTATAACCTTGATCTGCAACTATAACATTCAAAAAATTCATATAAGAAATGACACCTTCACATACCCATGTGTCATAGCGAGAATATTGTTATGTAGGTAACTTTATATAAGAAAATCGTAACCTTGACGTGTGTTCAAAACATTCGAAATTTATATAAGAAATGTAAATTTCGCAAGTCCGTACATTACGACGAGACCATTGATTATACTCGTAAATTTAGATTAAAAAAATAAAACCATTAAATAGCTATAGATGAATTGTATAGCTAAAACATTTTAAATAAAACATAAAAAAAATAAAGACCTAAGTAAAAAAGCTTTAAATAAGCACCCGAAAAAACTTGTAAAAAGGAAATCGACGTTTGCAAGGATCAAACCCCAAGTAGATTATGCATAATGAAGATTTCTTAGCATTAGAGCGAACCATCAACTTGAAAAGGCAAAAAACCACATCTACTTAGTCAGAAGAGTTTTTTATAAAAAAAGAAAAAATAAACATATGAATCTCAAAACCTAAACCCAAACAACACAATAAAACCTTAAATTAAGAATGGTCAGAAACAAACCACTAAGAAAGCAAAGAACCATCAGATGACTTCCCACTTGATGAAGTACTTTTCAAGTACTTTTCACCTGTGATCATCCACATCTTTTACGTAGGCTAAGTAAGCGCTGCACCCACGCCTCAAGTACTTTTAACCTGTGATCATCGACACGACCTTCGGTACACAACACACCTTATCTCCACGAATCGTAACAGAACTACCGTCGGGCGCTGTTATACGAATTATCTTTTTACTACATACTATATTGGCTTCATAGCTAGCTAACCAGTCCATGCCTAACACCACATCGAAACCTCCTAAGGCCATAACATGCAACCTAGCAGGGAACTTACAATCCTCTAACTCAATCAGCCAATCCTCAACCACCTCAGTTACCTTAGTGGACTTACCAATAGTTGTTTCTACATAGAAAGGCTCATCTAAATTTCTACTCTTATCATGCAACAAACGACAAAAGGCAGCAGACACAAAACTCCTACTAGCACCAGAAACAAAGAGCACAGAAGCATATTCATGGTCTACCAGAAACATACATGAAACTACTTCTAGATCTACTCTGGCCTCCTCACGAGTTATGTTGAATGCCCTCGCCTTCGCCTTTGAACCGTTACCCCTTCCCTTATCTCCAGCTTTAACCGTTTCGGATCCTTCTGGTTTTCCTTTCTTACAGTCTCTTCCCACATGACTCATCTCGCCACACTGGTAACACTTCCCCACTTTGCAGTCCCTAGTATAGTGGCCCTCGCCTCCACGTTTGAAACATTTTCCCGTCCCAACTCTGCACTCTCCTGAATGACCTTTTCCACATTTTCTACAAGCACCTCCTTCACTAGTATTTTTCCTGTCTCCCAGACTGATCTTCAACCCTCATCCTCTTCTTTCCACTCCGGAAGTTATCACCTCCGTACCTCTTCCCATTTCCATTCTTGTTCCCATTCCATCTCTCCACCTTCTTCTGTACAGGCACTGGGTCTCTCTCATTGTACAACCTCCCAGCTAAGTCCACCACAGACCTAAACATGCCTGGTCTGGCTGCATTCATGTGCCTCCTGATATCCACAGGCAAACCCTGTATGTATCTTTTGATCTTCTTGGATGCAGGTGTCACCATGTCTGGCACAAGTCTTGCAAGTTCATTGAACTTGGAGGTATACTCTTGATGAGTCATGTTCCCAGCCTTCAAATACAGGAACTCCTTTTCAATCTTGTCTAATTCCCGATGGGGACAATACTCCTCCAGCACTAACTCCTTCAACTCAGACCACTTCATTTTGGCTATCGATCGCTTTCCTTCAGCCTGGACAATATTGTCCCACCAGCACAATGCTGAGTCAACGAAGGAATGAGTGGCAAACTTAACTTTTTGATATTCCCGGCACTCACTAATTTCCAGTACCGCTTCCATCTCTCTAACCCAACGATGAGCGGCAGTAGCATTGCCGTTACCGTCAAAGGTTGGGGGCTTGCACCTTTGAAATGCCCCATAGTTACACCCTCTAGTAGTCTCTCTCTCGGACTCCTCATCACTATCGTCATCATGGACTACCACCTTAGGGTTTGATGGCTCCTCTTCAGACTCCTCAGTCCTCCCAGTGGACTTTCCTGAATTCTTCTCACTTTCCTTCCCCTTCTTCTCAGCTTTCTCTCCATCCTTGACTGCTTTGATCACCTCGGTCACCACCGAGGGTAAGACATTTTGCATGACATTGTAGACCTCATCAGCGATAGCCTCCTTCATAGTGGGTTTGAGGGTGGCTGATCCCTCCCCCTCCAGGTGACTATGGAGGTCTGACTCCTCATGAACAGTCTCAGGAGCCTTAGCTTTGCTCCGGGTGACACGTGGCTCAGTAGTACGCCCGCCACGAGCACCTCCTCGGGTTGCCTTCCCTGATTTTCCACCAGCCATAACTAATTCCTATAAGATTCAAACACCAAAATGGTTATTCAAGATAATTGCTCAGATCATTATAAGTATGGTAAGTCCTTAATTACAGTGGCCAAGTGTGATTAACCACTTACCTTACCCTCCTGCCTCAAGCAATCACTATCCTAACACATATTAGTATTCAAATCTACAAGCACATAAAACAAATAGCACACACACATAATTCCGATTCTACTTGAAACTTTTACCTGATGGCACGTAGCTACTTGGATTGCCATCCTTCATTCGATCTCATTTTCAGTTTAAGTTTAGGTTTTAAAAATAGTTTACCCAATTCTCTTAAACTTTGGCTCTGATACCAACTTGTAAATCCCCGTTCCCGGAAAGCCTCACAGTTGGTTAATCATAGCATAAAATCAGTTTAATAACAAAACATTACAGCGGAAATAATTAGACATTCATTTAAAACTTAGAAACCATATCGTACTCATACATTTGTCTTTAATTGCAAACAAAACATATTACTTGTTCTTAAATTACAATAAAGATTTCATAAATAGGAATGCCATCCATAGCTCCCCAAGTAGCTCCGTGTGCCATCCTCAGCATCAGCACTTACCTGCCAACTATTATGCATAAAAGTCAGCTTCGCTGAGTGAGTTCTAGTTTTAAATAATATAAGAAAATATTAACTTTATCCTTCATATAATGACCATGCATACAACATAGTACATAACATTACTTGCATCATAATAAGCATGTTCATTATATTTCATTCTTTCATTATCTTTCACTTTCATCATAAACGAGATTGCACAAAGCAAGAGCTCCATGTTGATTGACAACAAATGCTAATCCCTGTCGGTACACATGAATACGGTAGCTAACCCCCAACAGTTGATCCACACTGCAAGGCACATAGCCTGCTCATGAATACAAATCCATCATCATACGTCAGACTCACATAAGTGAAGTCTATCATAGTGCTTGCAAGACTTTACATCATCAAACGGGCCCGGGGGTAACATTCATTAAGTTTCGCTTTTCATTAATATCATCTTCCATTTTAATATATAATACTTAACTTATTAAGTACACAACATACCAAGTATTAGTCATCATAAAACATAATCGACCCTCCGCGGGACAGCGGGGGTTCAGGGGCGGCAGCCCCTGACAGCGAGGTCCTAGGGGCAGCAGCCCCTAGTGGGGTCCAAGGGGCAACGCCCCTGGCTGGGGCCGGGCTACTAGGTCAGCGCGAAAAATTTTTATATTTAAACATTTATATAGCACATTTACTTATAGAAAAATCGTTCTTCCTGTTAAAACCCCTTAAAATCTTGGTCAATTAAAAACGTAAATTTAGTATGTATAATAGCCCCAAAACATGGAAAACTTATAAATAGGGGATCTAGAACTCACCTGGATACCACGAATAACTTCTAGACTAAGCTTTCTAAGCTAGGATCACATTACACAGCCTGTAGACAAGTTAACACTCTAAGGGGGTTAATTTTCTTCCTAAATTCGCTGCTAATTTCGCTGCAAGATCAGCAATTTCGCAGCTAGATTCGCCAACACTTTCGCTGCTAGTTTCGCTAGCACCTTTGCTGGCAGTTTCGCTAGCATCTTCGCTGCCAGTTTCGCCCAACTTTTGTTGGAAAACCATGTATGCGAAACTACCTGCGAAACTATAGTTTCGCAGGAAGTCCTCATAGTTTCGCTGATTGAATATGCAAATTCGCTGAATGCATATACAGTTTCGCAGATCGCATAAAAATTACAAACCAGTCCGTTTTTAACCCAAAATCATAACTTTTTACGTCCAATCTCTTAGTTTATCATCCATGAGGCTAAATCTAAGCTTTATACATGTTTTCATACGTAAAAATGTGACCTTTATGCGATTCTTTGCAACTTTTTAAAACCCAAAACCCTAGAATCCGGGTTTGATCTACAGAAGGGTTTAGAGGTTGATTCTTACCTGGATTTGTTGCTTCTTTCTTAGGTCTTGATGCTCCAACACCCAGATCTTCAATCTCTTAACCTTTGAAGCTTCAAATCTTGAGTTTTCTTTACTTTCTCTCTCTACTTTCTCTCTCTATGAATTTTGGTGGCTAGGGTTGCAATGAGGAAGATGAAGGCTGGTTTGGGTGCTTAAGGGCTGATTATGGGCCTTTAATCCCATAGGCCACTACCCAATAAGCCTAATTTAGCCCATGACCATTTCTTTACCTTATTAAAATACCCAATAAATAAGCCCATTATCCTTAATGACTCGTTTTAACTTTTCGGGGTGTTACAGTAATAAACATGAATAATTACAATATAATATTTTAATATAAAGATAATTAAAATTATATATACGTAACAGTTCAATAAATAATACAATTATACTATTTTTACACTCTTTTATAAATAGTTTTATTTTTAAACATTTGTTTTAAGATTATTTTATAAAAAAATATTTTTTTATAAAAATCTGATTTGTAATTATTTTGGTTATTTTAATAAGACTTTTTTTAACATTCCATCTTTTTATAATTCTATTTTAAAGGAAACGATTTAAAATCTTGTGTTTAAATAGTTAATAGAATATTTCATATTATATAATTTTTTTGTTTTTTTATTATTTATATTTTTATTAAAAGATGTTATTTTTAATTTTCTTAATAAAATTTATGTTTAAAAAAGATAGCTTGATTCTAAAAAAGTTTAGATAAGAGAGGGAAATATAGCAATAAAAAGATTTTATTTTTAATAAAAAAGAGAAATTGATTTGAATATTTAAATTGTTAATTATAATATATTTTTGGAATAAAAATTAATATGTAAATATCTACAAGAAGTACAAATGCAAAAAAAAGTGTTAAGAAAATGACAAGTGACAAAATAAATATTTTTTATTATATACTATAGATATAGATATAGATTCTTTGAAAGAAAACACGTTTTTAAAGTCTGCCCGCATGTGTAATTATGTAAGTATGCACATGGTTTGGTTCCTAGTGACTTTAGTGCTAATAATGTATTTAAGACTTCTTTTTTTTATATAATACTAGTTTTAGTAAACCCGTGTATTACACGGTTTAAATAAATAAAATATTAATATAATAAATTTATTAATTAAACAATGATATTCTAAGATATGATATAACTGAAATAAAAAAACGATAATATCAACTTTTTAAAATTTTGTTTTTAAATTTCTTTTATTGAAAATAAATATTTTATTTTAAAACAAACCGTATGAAAAATGTCATTTTCAAAATTTTTCTTTTCACAACTCCCAAATTTGATAATTTAAAAATAGTAATTTATTTAGATATAATCTTAATAAAAAGATTTCTTTGTTAATTTATTAATTATTAAAAAGTATTAAAATAATATTATTAGTAATTAAGGTAATTATTTAATAAGAGAGAGAAGCGGGAAAATTTTGATAAAGATGATTGTGGTGCTGACACGTGTCATCCCAATGATTGTGGTGCTGACACGTGGCACCCCATTTACCCTTTTATTAGAGTAGGAAGATGATAACATTTTGTGCCACATACATAAATCAAACTTTGTTGTCTTGTTAATATCAATTAGAAACTTAATGTTTAAAATGATTTATAGCTGTTGTGCTATGTTATATCTTTATAGTGTATGTGACAATGTCGCCAATTTAGATTCAGGATTGTTAAATTTTCAATGGGAGAACTACATATATCCCCCATAAACTTCATCAATTACATATATATCCAACTTAAAATTTAATTACATTTATCCCTGTATAAAACTTAGTTAATTACATATATACTCAAATTAAAAGTTTAGTTACATATATCCCCTTCTAAAACTTTGTTAATTACATATATACTCAAATTAAAAGTTTAATTACATATATCCCCTTTTAAAACTTAGTTAATTACATATATGCTCAAAGTAAATGTTCGATTACATATATTCGCTTTATTAAACATAAATATTACATATTTATCAATTTTGAGTATATATGTAATTAACTAAGTTTACAAGGGGATATATGTAATTAAAATTTTAAGTTGGGTATATATGTAATTGATGAAGTTTATAGGGGGATATATGTAATTCTTCCATCTTCAATAGGTGCCTAAAATGCAAGAGATTATGCGATTAGTCGAAGTATGCTTTAAGGTGCTCCTTTTCCTATTTGGATTATAATGTGGAACTAAATTAATCAGTTATGTTAAAAACTTAATAGCTTTGGTGTTGTAGGTAAAAGTTTGCTATGTGGCCTGCGGGATTTATGAATTCTCTTAAGGTAGTATTTTGATGTCCATACGCAAACCTCATTAGTGTAGTCAAACATTTCTTATAGAGTCATATTCTCATATTCATGACCAATTGTGATCCGTCTTAGGTTTTACTTAACTATCTTTTCAAAGAGTATTAGGTTGGTTGATCAATTGGTTTGAATTTAAAACTAGTGGATTTTGATTGCGTGTTGCAATATCATTTTTAAAAAAACATTATATCGAAACATTGGTAGAGGTAATCAGGTTGCTGCACTATATTCAAAATTAAAAATACATTATATTATGAAAAAGTTAAAAATATTCTATATTTGACATTTGGGTTTTGGCCTCATTTTGTGACGCCTTGATTTTAAGTAAAACTTATATCATAATATAGGTTAACTATACACGCGGTGATGATATATTTAGAATTTAAAAAAATATATATCACATTTTAAGAAACTAAAAATATATTATTATTGATCCAAGTTGGTTTAGAATAAGATTATTATCAAAGCATATAGAAAAATAAGCATGAGTGTATGCAGCGGTGAATTTGAAATAAGATATAACATATTATAAGACATACAAAGTAAGTAAAATGTGGTAATTCTTCAGCTACCTTTATACATATCCAACCTTTTTTGAAGTTAAAGCAAAAGAATGAACATTCATTTTGAGTCTTTAAGGAGTGCATTACATCTCTATTTGCATAAATGACACCTTAGAATCTCAAACTATTTGTACTCGTAAGCAAAATAAATGATTTTGTTTCTTTGCGAAAAAGGCTTTTTTCAGAATTCGTATTAGGCCAAAAAGGTGGAGCCTCCCACGTTCAAGAAAAAATCAACAATTTTCACACGCTTCAAATTTTTTAAGAAATTTTAGAAAGAATTATTGGACTTCATGTTTCCTCTGTGATACCATTATTTTCGTTAAAATTTTAAATATTAACCAAGTTTTCTAAGTGTCTTAGAACATTAAATTACATAAAGTTTTTTTCCTCTAAAGTCAAAAAAGTCATCTAACTTTATTTGCTTGTTCCAATGTTGTAAAAGTTTTTAGAATGCTAAAACGTTTTAAAATTTGAATGATCAAAATGAAAGATGTATGAACTTTTTTTTTACTATTAAGTGATTAATATTTCTTTAAATTGAAAATTTTGAAACATTATTATTAATTATCAATTTTATCTTCATTATTACATGGTATCTTCAAGCTATTTTTAATAAATTACTCACTTAAAAGTAAATAGGATTCATATGTTTTCCATTCTTATCTTAAGCTTGTTTTTTTTTTTAATTTTAATAGTGAGTGGCTTTGAAGTTGCACGCATAAAAACGTTTGAAGTGAATTTATTGCAACAGTTAAAGCACTAATCAACTACTATCATGTCAAGTAAGTTATCTTTTTAGAAATATCAATACTTTTGTATAACTAATTTATCGGCCTTGGAATCTTTAACAACGTTGTTAGGGTCGGATCAAACCGGCCGCTCCAACCGGTCCGACCGCAAATCGTAGGATGTTCCGAACCGAGCAATAGTAGATCGTTTTGTGAGGTGAGAACCAGCCGGTTGGTCTCGAGTTGACGGTTGGACCGGTGGCCCTATTCGGAGCTCAGTTTCAGATTTCATTTCACAGCTTCGAATCGTAGCTCCCTGTCCAGTCTCAACTCCTCCAAATCCCAGCTCTCCTTTGGTTGACTTCATCAAATCTGTCTTCTCTGGTCTTCGATTCCTCCTTCCCCACTTCTCATGTTGCTTGATTTCAAGGATAATTCTTCACTTCTTCACATATGGACTTATAGGTAAGTTAAAATTCTAGTGTTTGATTTGTATTCAATGTCCTTTAAGTATTTGGAAAATTTTGTGCGTGTATAGGGGAGGGTTTCTGAGAAAACCAATAGTTATGTGAAAATAAAAAAAAACGCAGAAACCAATAACATAATTCATATTTTCTTTGTTATTTTAATTATGAAAAGGTTATTTAAGTTTTTGTTACATATATCTTAAACATAAATACGAGATGTCGAATGAAAAACGGTTATGTATACGTAACATATATGTGACGTATATGTAAAACCATGTCACGGTTTTTCATTTGATCCATACCCTTCTTTATATTTACGCATACACAAATATAAAGGGTTGTGAAATAAATTTTATAAATTATGTGACCGGTTTCATTGGTTTTTCTAGTTTTCACGTAACATTATGGTTTTCTTATGATCCATCCTCTATAATATATGTCTATAATATACGTAACACTATTGTACGTGTAAGTAACACTAATGTTACATTGTGTTACGTATACGTAATACTGATGTACGTATACATAACATATGTGTTACGTATATGTAATACTATTTGTTTATTTAATCTTCACTTATGTTTGGTGGCATTATCACATGTACTTGGATTTGATTATATCCCATTTCAAGTTATGCTTTCGTAAAAATATCTATATCACGTTATGTATTTCTTTTATTTTATATATGTATTTCATGTTTTGTTGACTAATAAGTTATGTATATATATTTCATGTTTTTGTTGATTAATGAGTTATATATATGTATATATATATATATATATATATATGTATCAGTATAAGTTACATATATGTAGGTGTTTATTTTTAGATACTATTATTTTTTACTTCTACGTATATGTAGCTTATAAAGTTAAACATATACGTAACGAATATAATTTTTTTTATAGTAACTAAAACAGATGAAAGAAAAAACTAGATTAATAAAGAGGAGAGAAATATAATTTTTAGTTTTACCAAAACTACCCCTATTTATTTGAATCTTGTCATTTAAACATCATAATATTTATAATCATGTCACTATTAATATAAGCCATTGATTAGGTATGATCAATGGTTATATATTGCTTTTTAAAGTTTTTAATTATAACATATTTTTCAAGGGATCCCTCCCCTATACACACATATACATATATATACATATATGTGACATCCGGTAATTTTCTGTTACCAAACTCCATTAGTTCCGTTAGGTCTTGCATACACGTGTCGTGGGCACACACTAGTTGTCGTTGAACGTTGGTGACTTAATAATACTAATCTATGGTAAATAATAATAATCTAATTAATAATGTTGGTTATTAGTTGTGATTATGTGATGCATGGATTTATAGAATTTTAAAGATTTATTTTATAAATTCTACGCAATAACGTGACAACGTGTTATATATATATTTCATGTGTTGTGTGACTTATTGTAAATGTTTAGGATTATTATTGTTGGTTAATAATACTTATAAATTGTAGTCTAGATTATTTAAAAAGTGTTAAAAAGAATATTTTTATAAAACAAATTAAAGGGGTTATTTTGTAATTACTATTAAATCAAATATTACCAAAATTAAACCCAACCCTAGCCCCAAACCCCCTATTGCGGCCGAAACATCACCCACACACCTTCACCATTCGAAATTCAAGCAAGAACAACAACAAACAATCGATTTTGATCTAGTTCCAAGTGTTCCATAGTGCTAGCAAGTCCAATTCTGGATTCTACACGTTTAAAGGTATGTTTTATCATGTTGTTCACAGTTTTTTATTCTAGATGAACCCTAATCCAAAAATTGATGATGATAGCATGAAATTGATGATTGTTAGATGTTAGTATGATGTTATTTAGGTTGTATGAATGTTGGATGATGTTGATTATGCAAGAAATCCATAGATTGATCATCTAGTTCATACATTGCCATAAGAGGAAACTTTTTGTTTTTGGAATTCATGATTTGATGATGTTATGATGTTAGATACAATGCTTGGATGTTAGTTTAATTGAATTGTGCAAGAAAATCCATGAAATTGAGATGTTGATCATGACTTACTAAAAGTAGAAACTTTTATGTATGATGTTTGGGAATTTGGATGTTTTGGAGATGACTAGCATGTTAGAATGAATGTTATGGACTTGATTAGGTATAAAATTGTTGAAATTATGGTTGAATTGGATGCTAGATCACTTTTGGGTGTTTCTTTCCCAAAAAGGAAACTTTATTTTTGTAGAACTTTGGATGTGATGAATTGGGCATGCTTGTGATGTTAAGATCATGTTAGAATGATTGTTGGTGATGTTTGATGTGATAGAATGTGTTAATTGAGTGGTATGAATGTTTGGTTGATCATGTAAGAAGTATAAGTTTTGGTGATCATACATGATGATGAATTATGGTTAGTGATTAGGTGATCATGTTTGGGATTTGATTGATTGTCACTATGAATGTTGGTTGGAATGAATTAAGTGAATGAATGTAATTATGATTGTCATACACACGTGCGAATCTAAGGCCCCTACTTAGTAGGATTGGCAGGGTTTAGGATGTGAAGTCGTGGGTGGCTTCACATGACATGTGGTGCATGATTAGTCTTCGCGTATGAATTATTTGTTGTGATGTATTTATATATATGTTAAGCATGTTGATTGTTTGAGATTTGCATATGTGTATGATGATCTAATGTGGCATCATGACTTAGGTAGAACCTAGGTTGATAATGTGATACACATGGATAAATTGCATGATACTCTTGTATGTTAAGTTATCATATATGATTAAATTATATTTCAACTAATATGTCACCAACGGGTCAAACGGGTCAACTAGGTTAACCTAGGATTATTAAGTTTCTCTGTGTACACGTACTTATGTACTTGTGTGTTCTAGGTAACCTTTGAAGGGTTGTCTTTGCACCTATCACCAGTCTCTTTATTCATTATCTTTACACACCAGGTGAGTTCATGCCCCTTATTTTATAAACCTTTTTCTGGGGGAGGTAGCATACTTGTACTCAAACGCTATTTTATTATTATTATAAGTTGTGTATGTTTTAACATAATTCTTAATACCATGGAAAGTCCTCACACTTTCGGATCGTTAATAATGGTAACTAGCGGGGAATCTTGGATAGTACTACTGGGTCTGATGAGCCCCACCCGTGAGACTGGAGGTCGAACGGGTGCAATATTGTCCTAGACACAAACATTCGTCACGACCTGGTAAGTTGTGACGGGAGGCAACAAACGCAACACAGTCAGCTTCGATCGCGAAATCACTATTGTTAATACATGTGAATATAGACTAGCTATCTATTTCAATGCACTTCTTATGTTATACAACTGTTAATATTTATGATAAACACAAACTCTTGAACTCACCAACCATTGTGTTGACATTTTAGTATGCTATTCTCAGGTCGTTAACTCTGCTTGCCATTAGGAGCACAACATGGGTCCAGCATGCATTCTAAGACTCTATTTTAAAGACATCTTTGTTGGTTTTTTATTTATGAGTGTTTAATCATTTGGGTTGGCGCGTGTTTCGCCATTTTATGCATCTTTATACTTTGAGTTTGTCTAATTCACAAAACGCTTCCGCATGGTTTTAAAGTTTGAACTTTGGTTGGTTTTATATTAAATGTGGCATATAGTGTCGTGCTGAGTAACCTTTGACGTGATCCTGGTTTGTTCACACGCCTCGCGGTAAAACTCTGCACGTGGATTTTGAGGGTGTGACAGATTGGTATCAGAGCCATTGGTTATAGGGAACTAGGTTGCATACACACTAGTCTATAACCGCACACAGTTAGTTAGTTGCTCTTGACATATCCTTTTACTATATACTCATTGGCATACACATCACGTGCACTGTAGCATGGCATCATCATCCCGGGCTTTGGGAAAGAGACGTGCTCGTTCTGGATCCCCTCCACCTGTACCCCACCGAGTACCTGACTGGCCGCGATTTACTTACCCTCGTGGTGAGTTAGACTTGGATCAACCGTTCGCGTTACCTGAGCGCGACCCTCCACGAGATTGGAGTTATTACCCGACGTGCATAAATCGTATGGTTCGTAGAGAGCGAGTCCCGGAGCCGGCTACTGCTAGACCTAGGACTAGGTCAGCGACTACTTCTGCAGCACCTACTCTCCCGTCTCTTGACGTGCCCCTCGAGCGAGCTGTGGCGACGTTGACCGCGACTTTGGAGACCGAGCGTCGACGAGTTGGGGTGCTTACTGACGAGAACTCCACCCTGCAGTATGAGATACGCCGACTATGGATAAAGATGGATATACTCGAGGAGCGTTTGTCTATGTCCATCACTGGGAATTACAAGATTGCTGGTAGGGTGATGAATCTGTCTGAGCGCATGGATGCACAGGATCTCCACAATGTGGGCGTTGAGACTAGACTAACCGGGCTGGAAGTACAACTCGCAGCGCTACAAATTGAGGACGACCCTGCACCGGTCGATAAAATTTACGTCAATACACAAACGAAATTCAAAACGTAGATAATCTCCTGTTAAAATTAATAGCCAAACAATAGATACCAGACAGTATTAATCATCCTCACCTCCAATTAGAAAATTTTTACATTTTTTTAATCATTCGTTCCTTACTATATGAGCTAATATATAGAGTATAAACTGATTTGTTTTTTAACTTATAGGAAATATCTTGAAACTGTGTTTCTACGTGTGATCAAATAATTGGTTCGCAACATATAAAATATTACATGGAATTTTTTATTGGAAGCTTAAAACTAATTCAAGTTTTATGAAACTTACATATTCATGTGGACTTGTGAGTTTATACCATGAAAAAAGGAGTAGTACCTGAAAAAATTATTGTATGATTAGCTATAGTAATTCTACTCACGTTCGAAAGTTACAAATTAATATTAATACAATATGTATTGCATCTCTTGGTTATAATTCTAATATTCGATCTCTCATATCTATTAATATTGTTTGTTCTCCATAATAGTAACTCATGTATCTATTTTTGATTGTTTGCATGAAAACTTACCATGAGATTATACATTGTGTTATTACTCTCATTAAAATACGTTTAACTATTAAGTTCTTCACTTATTTACATGTAATTCAAAACGCATTAACAATATTTGAGACGCGATATATTTTTTTGCCCAGTATGCAGATCAAAATCAAACGTTACAAGTGTTGCCTATATTTCACCGTAATGAACATCCATATATTTCTCTTTCGTGTCAAAGGCAAATTTTCAATATGAAATTCTACTTGATATTTTTATTTTTTCAAAATTTAACTTCCCATAGTTCAGGTTGTCTTGCAATTTGTTTATTTGCTAATTTCTACATTTTTTCTCACCTTTAATGAAATGTACTTAATCTTTGTAACACCCGGATATTTTTATAGACACAAAGAAAGAATAAAGTGAAGGAGAAGAAAGAAAAACAATAAAACCCAAGTTGAGGGGTTAAAAGTATCAAAAAGGACAAAAGTTTCAGAAAGTTGGTGTAAAAGGTGGGCATGGCCGCCCATATTGTCTATACACTTCATTCGGATTTTTAGATAGAGAAAGAGCAGAGAAGCTCTCGGACATTTGAAGAAGAACAAAAAAGAATTCGAATTCAAGGTAAGAATTCTTGGTTTTGTGATGTTCTTGACCGGCCTATGCCTCGGGTGTGTGTTCATGTGCGTTCGGTTGTGTGTTTTGGTGGGTTTTAGGTGTTTGAGCTTTTAGCAAGCGGGTTTTGAAGGAAGTCATACCCAAAGGCTGCTAAGGTGAGTTCTAGAATCCCCTTTTTACATGTTTTAACTGATTTTGGGGCTGGAAATGCATGTGTGAATGTTTTTGTTTAAGTGGGTATTATACCCGTATGTTTATGTGTGTATGAATGCGGGTGGGTTATGATTTTGGGTGTTCTTGATGTTATAATGATGCCATGTTCATGTTTTGATGCTTAGAATGTAAGAGATAAGCTTAGAACAGGTTAGATTGATGATTGGGACTGATTATGATGTTATTAGTTTGTGTTGGCTGCCCATGCGCCCAATGGTCAAGATTACCTAAGTGTCTCCCATGCGCCCAAACCCCATGCGGCTGAATAGTATTCATGCGCCTAGGATAGACTGAAATTTGGCTAAGTGTCCATACGCCTAGATTGATCATGCGCCTAGGCACTCATGCGCCTGCATAGTGCCCATGCATCTAGAAATTTCCCAGAATGACAAAGTGTTGGGCCATGCACCCAAATAGTGCCCATGCGCTCAGAAGTTCCCCATGAACCTAAGTGTTCCGCATGCGCCCAGAAGACCATGCACCTCTATAGTGCCCATGCGCCTAAGACTTAGAATAATTTTCTGAGATTTTGGGAAGAATGTAAAATGTAGGCTTTGACTTGGGAGGTTCTCAGGGGTAATGTAAGTTGACTTTTTGAGGTCATAGATGATGTGTGATTGATGTTATGCTTATGCATGATGATGATGTATGATGATTGTGGAAGTTATGTATGATGTGTTTTTTTATGTTCCTTACTACGTATTATGATGTGACTTTACGTGGTGTGATTATGATAATGAACGTAAAATATTATCTTAACGAAGCGAAAGATTTAAGATAATGAAAGTGGAACATAATGAATGAACGAATGAAAGTCTTGCAAGAAAATGGAAGGAGGTTCACAACTCATTGAGAGTTGTTAGCTCAACTGTGTGTTTACAGCGTGCGATCTTGGCTAACTCTTAAGGGTTCACACACAGGGGGAGTTGGTCTATGTGACTACTCCATACGTGCGATATGTGCGATATGGGGTCCTTGTCGCTTAACCCTAGATGATATGGCTTTGTGCTCAAGTGGGGGGTTAAGCATACGACAGGACCTAGATAGAAGTGAAAAGATAATAAATGTACGAAAAGTGCGATAAGTACGAAACATCGATATGTACGAAATGAACAATGATTAAAGATAATAATTATTACCTTCATGTGCGTATGATGTATGATCATGTGTGATAGTAAAGAAAATGTTTTAACGAATGAAAGGTAATATAATGTGTTTTTATAAAAGTAGAACTCGCTCAGCAACGCTGACTTTTATGTGTTTCCAGTTGGCAGGTAAATATTGCTGAGGATGGCACGGGTGGCTACTTGGCTTGTTTTGGATGGCATCCATTTTATGTTGCAATAATGTTTTTGCATTGTAATGCGAACAAACGATGTTTAGTAACAATTATGAATGTTGTATTGATTTGCAAAAACAACTATATATACGAAATGGGTTGTTTAAAAAGATTCCGCTGTAATATTTTAGTAAAGTTAATATATGTTTTATGTATATGTGCGATGATTGACCAGCTGTGAGCGTCCCGGGAATGGGGCCTTACAAGTTGGTATCAGAGACGCTCTCAGACATTTGAAGAAGAACAAAAAAGAATTCGAATTCAAGGTAAGAATTCTTGGTTTTGTGATGTTCTTGACCGGCCTATGCCTCGGATGCGGGTTCATGTGCGTTCGGTTGTTTGTTTTGGTGGGTTTTAGGTGTTTGAGCTTTTAGCAAGCGGGTTTTGAAGGAAGTCATACCGAAAGGCTGCTAAGGTGAGTTCTAGAATCCCCTTTTTACATGTTTTAACTGATTTTGGGGCTGGAAATGCATGTGTGAATGTTTTTGTTTAAGTGGGTATTATACCCGTATGTTTATGTGTGTATGAATGCAGGTGGGTTATGATTTTAGGTGTTCTTGATGTTATAATGATGCCATGTTCATGTTTTGATGCTTAGAATGTAAGAGATAAGCTTAGAACAGGTTAGATTGATGATTGGGACTGATTATGATGTTATTAGTTTGAGTTGGCTGCCCATGCGCCTAATGGTCAAGATTACCTAAGTGTCTCCCATGCGCCCAAACCCCATGCGCCTGAATAGTATTCATGCTCCTAGGATAGACTGAAATTTGGCTAAGTGTCCATACGCCTAGATTGCTCATGCGCCGAGGCACTCATGCGCCTGCATAGTGCCCATGCGCCTAGAAATTTCCCAGAATAACTAAGTGTTGGGCCATGCGCTCAAATAGTGCCCATGCGCCCAGAAGTTCCCCATGCGCCTAAGTGTTCCCCATGCGCCCAGAAGGCCATGCGCCTGCATAGTGCCCATGTGCCTAAGCCTTAGAATAATTTTCTTAGATCTTGGGAAGAATGTAAAATGTAGGCTTTGACTTGGGAGGTTCACGGGGGTAATGTAAGTTGACTTTTTGAGGTCATAGATGATGTGTGATTGATGCTATGCTTATGCATGATGATGATGTATGATGATTATGGATGTTATGTATGATGTGTTTATTTATGTTCCTTACTATGTATTAAGATGTGACTTTACGTGGTGTGATTATGATAATGAACGTAAAGTATTATCTTAACGAAGCGAAAGATTTAAGATAATGAAAGTGGAACATAATGAATAAACGAATGAAAGTCTTGTAAGGAAATGGAAGGAGGTTCACAACTCATTGAGAGTTGTTAGCTCAACTATGTGTTTACAGCGTGCGATCTTGGCTAACCCTTAAGGGTTCACACACAAGGGGAATTAGTCTATGTGACTACTCCATACGTGCAATATCTGCGACATGGGGTCCTTGTTGCTTAACCCTAGATGATATGGCTTTATGCTCAAGTGGGGGGTTAATCATACGACAGGACCTAGATAGAAGTGAAAAGATAATAAATGTACAAAAAGTGCGATAAGTACGAAACGTGCGATATGTACGAAGTGAATGATGATGAAAGATAATAATTATTACCTTCATGTGCGTATGACGTGTGATCATGTGTGATAGTAAAGAAAATGTTTTAACGAATGAAAGGTAATATAATTTGTTTTTATAAAACTAGAACTCGCTCAGCAACACTGACTTTTATGTGTTTCTAGTTGGCAGGTAAATATTGCTGAGTATGGCACGGGGGTGGCTACTTGGCTTGTTTTGGATGTCATCCATTTTATGTTGCGATAATGTTTTTGTATTGTAATGCGAACAAACGATGTTTCGTAACAATTATGAATGTTGTATTATTTTGCAAAAGCAACTATACATACAAAATGGGTTGTTTAAAAAGATTCCGTAGTAATATATTAGTAAAGTTAATATATGTTTAATGTATATGTGCGATGATTGACCAGCTGTGAGCGTTTCGAGAATGGGGCCTTACAATCTTCCACCACGAATATCTTCTTACATGAATTTTTGTTAATTCTTTCTTGAATCTTCTTGTAAAAATTCACAGACAAATATCGTCAATATATATACACTCTTGATCATTTCTCAAATCTTGTCTTTTAGCCCCTTTACCTCCATCCACTCTATTGGGTCATCTTCAGCCACATATTATGATGTACAACCTTTAATTTATGACACAAACAAACAATATTGTTGAGTTATATCTCAAAGACTTAAACAAGTTGTATTGGTATCAGATTAAGATGAAATAAATGATCACTCATCAGACAAAAAACAATTTAAATTCTCTAAACCTATATGGTGTGGGTATAAGTGTGAAGAATCAAGCTATAGACTTTTTGGAGACTCAGTATCGCTTGTCAAAAGTGGTTTCAGTGAAATGACCATAACTTGGGCCAGAAGTCTCCGTTTTGGGCCTGGGACCAGTCGAAACGACCGTTGAACCGTGGAGCACGTTTTCACACACGCCGTAGGCGGTTTGGGTCATCGTTTCGCCCAAAACGGCTTATATATGAGTTATTTTACTTTTTGTCTTATTTTTAGATTTTGTTGGACTTTATATTTGGCCCAGGTTTTGGCCCGTCAATGTTTTGTGGCCCATTCGACTTTTGGTTTGTTTCTTTATATGGATGTAAGCAATGGGAGAATTATTATTGAAGTTTATAAAAAAATTCCTTTTTTTCTCTATCACAGTGTGTGTTAGTGTGAATTCCTGATTATCAGCATTATCCGTGAATCAATGATAGTTAGAAGAATTGTTCCTGGTATTCTCTTTGAATCAATAGTTTTAATTGTTTATCCTTTTGCTTCCGCCTACATCACTATATGATGTATTTGATTCAACTCAGCCAAAGTCTTTTAAAATGAGATTATTCCTAGTGACAAGGATAAGGCATCAAATACTTTTGGCAGCGAATCTGGTTGGGAGTCAAGATAATGAATTGTTCAAGACCCTAATTTAGTTTTAGATGAAGAAATAAACTTTCTTGAGGAAGCAACCCTATAGTTTAAACAAGAAAGTCAAACAGAAACTTGTCCATTCCAATATAGTTTCAAGACTTTATCATTGGGGGCAAAGTCAAGTCATATATAGACCGGAAAGGGAAGTGAACTAATGAACTATTCAAAATTTTGAGAACTTATGTTTCACTGTTGTTTTAAATATAAGCGCATAACCCAAAACATTTCAACAAGCTATAAAAGATGAGAATTGGATACATTCAATAAGCAAGGAAACAAAAGCACTAAATAGAAATAATACATGGGAACTAGTAGACTTACCTAAAGATTAAAACCCCAAAGGTTGTAATTGAGTATTAAGTTACTCGAAGAATGAAAGATATAGGCTTGTTGCTAAGTGGTATAGCTATAGAGAAGAGATTGATTTTGATGAAATGTTAATTTTCTATCGTTGTTAAAATGGTAACACTAATTTTCTATCGTTGTTAAAATGGTAACACTAAGGTGTATGCTTAGTCTAGCTATTGATAAAAAGTGGCTGAGTCTATCAGTTAGATATATATAATGCATTTCTGTATGGTAGCTTACATGAGGATATTTTTAGTTTTTTTTAAATCTATTCTAGAGTTTATAAATTAACTAAATCTTATGGACTTAAACCGGCACCACAAATGTGTAATAACAAATTAGTTAGTGTATTGTTGGAAGTATTACTTAAGCAAAGCAAAAATGATTATTCATTGTTTATTAATCTATTGCTTCTTGTATGATTATTTTGTTAGTATAGGTGGATAACATTGTGTTGACAGGAGATAATATGTTAGAAATAAATAAAAATACTTTACATTCAAAATTCTTGATAAAAGCTTGGATGTACTTAAACTGTTCTTGGAATAGAGGTTGAGTTGATTGGATGTAAACTAGTTGATACTCCAATTGAAGTAAACCATATTGTTACTTCTCAGTGGAAAAGAGATGAATCTATTTTACGTGATGTTTTGGTCATCACAGGTTATTAGGAAACTTAATTATTTATACCATACTCAATAGATATATCATATGCTTACTAGTTCTTTAATCAATTTATGCATAGTCCCATAAAAGCTCATCTAAATATTACGACTATTAGGTTATTTGAAAATACCTTATAGTATAGGTATTTTAAGTTAAAAAAGTGAGTCTTTTGCATTAACTTCCTATCCAGATTCTAGGCAGGGTTGACGCAAGAATTCTCATAAGTCAGTTACCGATTAATGTGTTTTTATGAGATAGTCTTTAATATCCTGAAAAAGAAAAAAAAGCATTGTGTATCAGTCTTCAGTTAAAGGTATATATCGAGCCATGCGTGCCAGCGAGTTGTGAAATTCTTTACTTATGTTAATGTGTTATGTGAATTTTAAATCCCAGTGAACATTTGTATTTATTTTGTTTTGGGATACTTTCACTGTAGAACAGAATACTTTGAGATCGATTGTTTTTGTTAAAGAAAAAATGTCTTATAGTATAATTAAAACATTTCTCACAAAGACGGATAGCCAACTAGAAGAATTGTTTTTAAAAGGTTTGTATATCTCTCATCATGAAATTCTTTGCAAGGTTGTTGAGTATGTTTAGTTTTTTTTTTTGTTTTTTATTATTTTTTTATTTTTTTTAACGGTAAATGGAGTATGTTTAGTTATTGAGTTGAGTGTGTGGGGATGTTAAAGGTAAAAACCTTGCAATTCAAACTTAAACATTCAAACATACTTGTTCATTTTATACTCTTTGTTTATGTGGGTATTTTGTGTTAAAAAGGTTTTATTGGGCTAGCAGCTACGTGGGCTCTGCTAATGGATTTTGGCTTATAGTAGAAACTCTCAGATATTTTCTCTTGCAATCTACTCATCTTTTTTTTTTGTTATTCATCTTTGCTTCTCGATGAATACTGTCTGTCTTGTTTGGTTTAGCTATCATCGAGTTGATGAGACCTTTCTGTGATTGATTATTTTGACACTATTCGTTTATTATACTTTGAGTCTGGTAGTACGATCCGTTTAGAGTTTTTATCTGATGTTTAGACCTTGCGATGGGCATTTTTAATTGACTTAGACATTTATTTAGTAATTAATAGAGCAATACAAGAGTGACATTATTTTTCTAGGATAAAATCACTCAACTACAAGCCGATTAAACATACAGCCCTTGGTACATATAGGGAGGACTAACAAGCACATCTTCTTCTTCAACCGTTAATCATCACCGACGAATTGTTTTTTTGATACAGGCGTTGATAGTTTAGTCCGAGAGACATAAAATGGGGAGAGTGCTGCATACGCGTTAGCTCCGTCTACAAGGCTAATACCCTCGGTTGGGTGAAACGCGTCCCAAAAGACGTAGTTTTGCCTAGCGGTACATGGCACTTGATTTGAAGCACATTGGCCCTCACCAAACGTTGTGAAGACAATGCAGCAGGGTTTATCCGTAACATTGAAATCTGGATGTATTTAACCACAAATTTACGTACATCAGATTATGTTATATAACTGTATCAGGAAACAATATTAAAACAATAACTTAGTAATCATTGTATCATTGCTCTGGCATACTTATATAAAAGTTAATTTATAATTACGCTTGATTAACTATGTAATATTGAGAAACATACATATATAAATTGTTATCACTAAACAGTAGATTGATCAACTGATTGTCTTTCAAGTAGGTTTCTATCACCTTCTAGCAAACATATGATCAACTGAATATGTTCAAGTTAAACGTAATTTAGACATATTTGTTTCTTAGTTATCTTGTGTTTCATGTTTCTAATTTAAGTGCAATTTAGTTAAACATTTGTTTAAATCACATCAATTGACATATTTGGTTAAATTTTACCATTCATAATCAAATAACCGTATAATACCAACCACAAGTTTTTCGTGGATAAAATACCCTACTTACCCTAGCTATCTACGTTAATTAGTTTTTGCATGACTTGATGACGAGCATCAGATATATTACAACATATGTTTGTTTGTTTGTCTGTTTAGCTGAAGAAATAATTCTACATTACTTTTATCTCAATATATTTTAAGGTAAAAGTTTAATTATTGTACCAGAAGAATAGCTCAAGGGAGGCTCAATGTATATGAACTTTGCTCCAGGGAGTTTACTCTCGAGTTTAACAAGAGCAGTAGTAAGCATGGCATTGAATTGTACGACCGCACCGTTCACCACATCAACACATTCATTAGTATTATACCTCTTCATCATCGCGGGTGTGCATCCTGAATATCCCGCTCCTGATATCGCAAACTTTCTTGCTCCATACTCATACAGTTTCTACATACCAAAATGACGATTAAAACAATTGCTCCGGAGATTAACTCTAACAAATTATTAACAACATTGATGTATACGCGCGTACCGTTAGCTGTTCAGTATATTGTTGTACAAGAGCTTGTACATATGCTAGGAGAGGGTATAGATTGCTTGTTTTATAGTATTGTGGTAGAAAATAGTTATTGATGAAGTCGTTATTTCCCATGGCAACTGTGTATATGCATTTGTTGAGATGTTCTCTAGCTGGGGCTATATTCCCATTTCCAATTAAGTCCACTAGTTGCAATATTGTGGTTGCATGATGTGCTAGTTGCTGATTCAAGCTTATCCTACCACCCTGTTATCAAATTATCAACATTGATGAAATGATAATGATAATAAGCGAACAAATGTACACCGTAAATCATATTCATAGCAAAGCTATAAACAGGATCTAGGTCATGTATACATAAACTATCCATGCAAACGTTAGTTTGATGAGTTTAGATTAATAGATATGCAGAGAAAACTACCATGTGTTGGCCAGTTTCATCACGAATACCCGCCCCACCTGATGCGTAATTTACGCCACGATGGATCTCGTCATGATTTGCGGAAGCGTATGGTGGGATGGAGGTTTCAAACCCAAGTAGTTGAGCTGAGAAGATTGGAAAATTATTTATTAGTCAGGATTTGTCACATAGATAAGATTTATTTGAATAACAGGTTTTAGATTTATATCATTGTATTAAATAGTAATCAATATTGTATAAAGTTTTCATTTTGTTGTACAAATGATGTTATTATGGAAACTATAGTATATAAAGTTATAGCCATATTCTAATTATCTATGCAACATGCATATTTTATAAAAGGGGAAGGCATACAGACCGATAACATCAGCAATATTTCGACCATTGGAAAACCTTCCAGTCGGGCCATCAGGAAAGTCGATCCCGTAGGGTGGGAAGTTGGCTTTTGCCTCTGTAACAAGGTTATTATTGTTGCCGTTATCATATAACGCGTCCCCAAAAATAAAGTAACACGGGACTTGTGGAACACCGAGGGTGAACGACAAAAGTGTTGCTACGAATAATAAAAAAGCATAAGATTCAATAGAAGCCATTTCCACCTTTTTGTAAATCTAGAGAGACATTCAAGGGTGGTTTGGATATCAAAATGATTTGTATACGATGTACTTATAGACGGCCTATAATCAACAAATCATGATAATTGCACTCACATGTGATCTTTCTTTGTTCCTTAGCAAGGTTACTATGACACTTCATCTTTTTCGGTACAATATACGACCTCTTTAACAACCAGAAATTGTATTCAAAGTTAATGGGATTATCTTATTTCAGGCAAACATGTTTCACATGTCAAATTTATGTACATATGGTATTAGCACTTCTTGAAACAACATTATATTCCTGCGATGTATGATGTTTCTAATATCCACAACTAATTTCCCATAATAGATTATCACTACAAGAAATCGACCCTACGACAATGATAAAAGTCGTAGCCATAGATACCACTTGTCATTGTCATAGCCTTAGTAGCCACAAGATTGTTGCCATTGATCTGTTTTTTGACTGTTTTTTCCGACGGCTTTATATTGTTTTCTCATGTGATCAAATTGAATGAGTAGTGGTCAGTTGTTGTTTGCTACCCAATTCTCAAACAGATTTAAGTTTCTTCATTTAGAACTCTTTTTCTCACTTGATGCTAAATTAATGTATAAAATTAAAAAGTTAGCTACATTTAAAATATATATTCGATGAAAAAACACATATTAAAATTTAACAGTAACTTACATGATAGGCAACTCGAATGGAGTGCATATCCATGTTCATGCGGGTCCCGAACTCCGACGTCACCATCGTGCGCTCCTGCTACACTTGATGACATAATCTGCAAACAAAACAAAAAATAATTACAATAATCTAATATTTTTTAATAGCAAATATAATAACATGTTTTGAATGGGTACATTCTAAAAGGTTATCTTTAATACAATTAAAATCCGAAAACACTTTTTAATACACATTTGAAATCCAAAACAATAACCAATAACCAATAACCAAATCAATAACTAAATAAACAAATTAAACTTATATTATCATTTAAAACACAATTAAAACCCACAAACCAATAACCATATTAAACAACTTTTATATTATCATTCTAACAACACAAACAAATAATCAAATCAAACAACTTATATTATCATTCTAACAAGACAAACAAATAATCAAATTAAACAACTTATAATATCATTCTTACAACACAAACAAATAATTAAATCAAACAACCTATATTATTATTTTAACAACACAAACTAATAATAGAATCAAACAAATTTTATTAATATTCTAATAAGACAAACTAATAATCAACTCAAACAACGCATATTATCATTCTAACAACACAAACAAATAATAAACAAAAAATAATATTATTATTCTAACAAGACAAACTAATAAACAATTCAAACATTTTATATTATCATTCTAGCAATACAAACTAATAAACAAATCAAACAATTTATATTATCACTCTAACAAAACAACTAATAAACAATTCAATTAACAATTTTTACAAATTAATAATAAAATGTTACACAAACACAACTTAAAATTTTAAAGGAATGGTGTTGGTGATGGTGGTTGGGGGTGGGGGTGGGTGACGAGAATGATGATTAGAATAGTGGTGGTGGTGGGTTTTGGGTGGTGGTGTAGGGCAAGAGTCGTGGTGTTGGCACGAAATCCCGGTGGTGGAAGGTATTTGGTGGTGGTGATAGAATTACGACGGTGGGGGTGACGGGAGTGGAGATGGGGCTGAAGGGAGTAAGATGGAGGTTGACGAGAGTGGTGGTGGTGAGATATAGGTGTTGGTTTGTCGATAGGGAGGAGTTGAGATCGGAGGTCTGGTGGTGGTGGGTTTTGGGAAAGTGAAGAAGAGATAAGGATCGGTGTGGATTTAGGGCAACCTAAACCCAGTGGCGACCAGCCGTGGTGATAGGGTTATTTAATTTTAAAATTTATTGTTTTATGAAAGGCGGGGTACACACACGCCAAATTGAAAAGGTCTATGACGACGACATGTCATCGCCATAGGTCTTTTCCAATTTTTTTGTAATTTTATTTTAATAATAATATCAAGATTAATAACAATAATAATAATAATAATATTTATTATTATTATTACTATTATTATTATTATTATTATTATTATTATTATTATTATTATTATTATTATTATTATTATTATTATTATTATAGTTATTAATTTTGATGTTTATTATTCTATTATTATTTCAATATCAAAAATATTATTACCAACAAAAACGTATTGTGAATATAGTTTTTGTTTTTATTATAACGATATTATCATAAACGTGTATAATTCACAACATTTATTGTGATTGAATCATAATGGACCATTGATGTAGGTAATCGACCTTAATCATCATAACCGCAAATATTTAACATTGTTTTCATACTCATTGATGATATTTAAGCATAAACAGACTTAATTTATTGTTAATAAGCATAGTTTCTCGATTTGAATTGCTTTGTGGCGGGGTAAGCTGTGATCTTATTCCTAACTTGGAATATGAAGTAAAAGAACATCACTCATTGGCAAGCATGAATTAGCCTTCGAGTTGTGGCTTCTTGTTCATCTTTGCCGCCTTTTACGAGTCCAGAAAGCCAGATCCTCAAAATAGAATAGAGAAGGGCGGGCAGGGCTTCCGCAAGAGCCTCCCCCCATCAACATATATAATTCAACACCAATTATAATAATTCGAACCTGGCTAACATTAGAGGTATGTGATCGAATTTAATCATCATAACTAAAAATATTTAACCTTTTTTGACACTCATTTATGGTAAGCATATATCTATGTAAATTACCATCAAAGTGTAAAATTTAACACCAATGATGATAATTCAATTAGAACTAATCTTTGGCATATGTAATCAAGCCTATCTATCATAATTCAACACCAATGGTAGTTTCCTATACGTAGATGCTTCTTCATATGTATATATTTCATTGTTGTTAGTCATACGTAGAAGTTGCATCGTTATTAGTACTTATACTACTATGAAGGAACATGATTGTAACACCCGGAAATTTCCTTTGAAGCCGACGAAAGAAGAAAAAGAAATAAAGTCCCAAGTCGAGGGACCAAACCCGCCAACGAGAGAAACTTCGATGCACGGGAGTATAAAAGGGGGAAAACACCCCCATTCTTCCCATTTTCATCCAAGAGAGGAGAGGAGAGGAGAAGGAGAAAAAGAGGAGAAAAGTTGGTTCGGGTGGATTCGAGCGTGGAAATCGACGTGGAGCGAGTCAAATCGAAGCTCTACTCGTCGGGATCGTTAAGGTGAGTTCTAGGACCCCTCTTTTACACGTTTTCAACTGATTTTAGGGCTGGAACACATCTGAAAACCTATTTTCAAGTTTTTGGGTGAAGACCCGTTTTTATGTATGTATGTATGTGTATGATGCGTTTGAGGCTTGATTTCTTGCTTGGTTATACTTGAATGAGGTCGTGGTATGTTTCCCTAAGGTTTAGAATGGTTGATTTGAGCTTAAAAGAGGTTTGGAAGGGGTTGGAGGCCGAAACCCGCGGCTGCAGTCGAGTGAACTGCATTCTGCACCAGCTAGGGCTAGGTGACCGACTGGAGGGCGATTGGAGGCCATTCGGCCGATTGGAGTGCGACTGAGGTCCATGCGCACACTTGCCATGCGACTGAAGTCCATACGCACGATGGTCATGCGACTGAAGTTCATGTGCTCGGTGCGATTGAAAGATGGTGCGACTGAGGTCCATACGCACGAAGGTTATGCGACTGAAGTCCATGCGCCTGGAGGCCATGCGACTGAGGTTCATTCGCACAAAAGGTATGCGACTGAAGCCCATACGCCTGAAGTCATGCGACTGAAGGCCATACACATGAAAGCTGTGCGACTGAGAGTCCATACGCATAGATGTCCATTCGCCCATAGTCCATTCGCATAGGGTCCATTCGCATAGATGCCCATTCGCCTAAGTGTTCAGAAATGATAGCCGAGATGAAATTCCTCGATGATGTGAAGGGCATGGACGGTATAAGGTGACGCAGGATGATGAGCTCATGATGATGATGATGATGTTGATGATAATGATATGTATGACGTTATGTGTGATGTTAGGCATGGTGGTGCGTGTGATGCATAGTATATGATGTATGTGATGTGATTTATGATTGATGCGTATGTATGATGATGTTGTATGTTTATGTTTATGTTTATGTTCCTTACTATGTATGTTTATCTTTCCATGGCTTTGCGTTGAACGTTAATGAATGAAATGAAAGTATTATGTAACGTAAAGTGAAAGATAAGGAAAAGAGGAACGTAATGAATGAATGCATGCATTAATGAATGAATGAATGAATGAAAGGCTTGCAAGCATATGTATGAGGTGAGTGACCCTGTGTCGCAACAGACTCGAAGGAGGTCCTTGTTGCGTACTCTGGTACTGTGCCAGTCTTCGGACATGAGTCGGGGGTTTGTGAGTAGGCCCCGGTACAGTATCAGTCTTCGGACTTGAGTCGGGAGTATTGCATATGATGAAAGTGACGGATGATGAGATCAGTGTCGCGTATCCCGGTACTGTGTCAGTCTTCGGACATGAGTCGGGGGTTTGTTTATCAGGCCCCGACACAGTAACAATCTTCGGACAAGAGTCGGGGATATTGCATGAGACGAGATAATGAGGTGAGCGACTTTGTGTTGCAATAGACTCGGATGGAGTTCAATCCCTGTGATTGACTCATATGGGATCTTTGTCGCGTATCCCGGTGTTGTGTCAGTCTTTGGACATGAGTCGGGGGCTTGTGAGCAGGTCCCGGCACAATATCAGCTTTCGAGCATGAATCGAGGATACTGCATGAGACAAGATTCGAGTAATAAAGAGTAATGAGCAAAGAGATGAATGAAAGAACGAATGTATGAAATGAACGTTAACGAAATATCCTAATAATGTACGACGAATGGGATCCTTGTCATTCGACCTCAGTAATCGTGGCTGTGTGCCATGAAGAGAGTAAAGCCTGACAGGATCTAGAATGAAGTGAAAGATAATGATGTATGATAAATGATGAATGTAACGAACGTGATGACGAAGATAATAATGATATTATCTGTATGTACGTAGATGTTTGAAGCATGTATGTAACGAATGTTTTTATTAAAGAAAGTAAATACGGTTTTATGAAGAAAGTAAGTTTTAATATAAAGCTAGAACTCACTCAGCAACGCTGACTTTGATGTGTTTCCAGTTGGCAGGTATGTTGCTGAGGATGGCACGGGGCGGCTACTCAGCGTATTTTGGATGGCATCCTTATGTTTTAATGCTTTTGTAATAAATGTAAAATTATATTGTTTAAAGAACGATTGTAATATTATGCAAAGTATTTTGATGGAATGAATTGTGTTTTAATGTTTCCGCTGCAACGATTTATGAAAGGAAAAATGTAATTATATGTTTTTGAGTGTGATGAATGACCAACTGTGGCGTCCCGGGAACGGGCCTTACAAGTTGGTATCAAAGCCAAAGTTTAAGTGAATTGGGTAAATATTTTCAAAAACCTAATCTTAAACTGAAATTGGGAACGAAAAGGGAATGGGATGCCAATCTGAGTAGCTGCGTGCCATCAGGTATTTTTTTTTTTTGTAAAGTTAACCGGTATTACGTGCGCATGTTATATGGTTTATGTGTTGCTGGTAGATTTGATACTGATGTAGTCCAGCGTTGCTGAGTGAGTTCTAGTTTTATAATAAAACATACTTACTTTCATAAACCGTTCTTTACTTCCTTTACAAAAACATTCATTACATACATGCATTCACACATCATACGTACATACAGATAATATCATTATTATCTTCGTCATTTCGTTCGTTACGTTCATCATTCATCATACATTATTATCTTCCACTTCTTTCTAGATCCTGTCAGACTTTACCCTCTTCATGGCACACAGCCACGATTGCTGAGGTCGAGTGACAAGGATTCCATTACATACATTATTAGAATCATTCGTTAATGTTCATTTCATACGTTCATTCTTTCATTCATCTCTTTACTCATTACCCTTCATCACTCGAATCTTGTCTTATGCAATATCCCCGACTCATGCTCGAAAGCTGATGCTGTGCCGGGACCTGCTCACAAGCCCCCGACTCATGTCCGAAGACTGACACAACATCGGGATACGTGACAAAGATCCCATACGAGTCAATCACAGGGATTGAACTCCATCCGAGGCTGTTGCACACACCAAGTCGCTCACCTCATAGCCATCTCAATGAATGTACGCTATCCGAGTCTTTTGCACCCCTAGGGGTTGCTCACCTCATTGCCCATCACGATAGCAAGCTATCCGAGTCTTTTGCAACAACAAGGTTGCCACACCCAAGGCACATCACGATAGCACGTACTCGAGTCTTTTGCAACGACCGGGTTACTCACCTCATACATATGCATGGCTTCATGCTACACCCCCGGAGTTATGCGTAACCCGGGTAACCATCATACATCACACCCCCAACATTATGGGTACTACACCCCCCGAAGTGGGGTACATCACCCCCACCGAAGTGGGTACATCACCCCCCCCCGAAGTGGGTACATCACCCCCACCGAAGTGGGTACATCACCCCCACCGAAGTGGGTACATCACCCCCACCGAAGTGGGTACATCACCCCCACCGAAGTGGGTACATCACCCCCATCAATATGGGTACATCACCCCACACCGAAGTGGGTACATCATCGAAAGTCAGCCACAAAGACTGGAACCCTTGCGTGCACACTATAAACTAGCTAAACCTCTCACGGTTGAGCCTAAGGCATTAGAGCCGTGCACTTCGCTTCGCTTCACATACATACCTCACGCGATTTCATTCATTCATTAATGCATGCATTCATTCATTACGTTCCTCTTTCTTTATCTTTCACTTTACGTTACATAATACTTTCATTTCATTCATTAACGTTCAACGCAAAGCTATAGAAAGATAATCATACATAGCAGGAACACAACATAAACATAAACATACGGCATCATCATACATACACATCAATCATACATCACATCACGCACATCATACATACTATGCATCACACGCACCGCCGTGCCTAACATAACACATAACATCGTGCATATTACCATCATCTCCATCAACATCCACATCATAAGCTCATCATCCTACGTTACCTTATACCGTCCATGCCCTTCACATCGTCGAGTAATTCCATCTCGGTTATCATTTCTGAACACTTAGGCGAATGGGCATCTATGCGAATGGACCCTATGCGATGGACTATGGGCGAATGGACCTCTATGCGAATGGACTCCCAGTCGCATTACTCTCATGCGTATGGCCTTCAGTCGCATGACTTCAGGCGTATGGGCTTCAGTCGCATACTCCTCATGCGAATGAACCTCAGTCGCATGGCCTCTAGGCGCATGGACTTCAGTCGCATAACCTCCGTGCGAATGGAACCTCAGTCGCACCATCCCCCAATCGCATGACTCTCAAGCACATGAACTCCAATCGCATGACCATCATGCGTATGGACCTCAGTCGCATAGCAAACATGCGTATGGACCTCAGTCGCACTTCAATCGGCCGAATGGCCTCCAGTCGCCCTCCAGTCGGTCGCCTAGCCCTAGCTGGTGCAGAGTGCAGTTTAGGTCGACTGCAAGCCGCGGGTTTTCGACCTCCAACCCCTTCCAAACCTCTTTTAAGCTCAAATCAACCCTTCTAAAGGTTAGGGAATCATACCATGACCTCATACAAGCATAACCAAGCAAGGAATCGAGCCTCTAACGCATACATACACATACATACATACATCAAAACGGGTTTTCACCCAAAAACTCAAAAATAGTTTTTTGGACGTGTTCCAGCCCCAAAATCAGTTGAAAACGTGTAAAAGAGGGGTCCTAGAACTCACCTTAACGATCCCGTCGAATAGAGTTCGATTTGACTCGCTCCACGTCGATTTTGGCTACTCGAACCAACCCGGGCCAACACTTCTTCTCTTTTCTCTTCTTTCCCTCTTCTCCTCCCTTCCCCTTTTATACCCATTGCATCAAAGTTTCTCTCGTGGCGGGTTTGGTCCCTCGACTTTGGACTTTATTTCTTTTTCTTCTCTCGTCGGCTACAAAGGAAATTTCCGGGTGTTACAAGTCCACCCCCCTTAAATGGGTTTCGTCCCCGAAACCTGTCATTCCTTAAACCGTCGCAAGCAATTCTGTCTCATCTATTCTCCAGTCTCCCACCTGGAGTTCAATCGATCTACGTCGTTTATCAACATACGACCTCTGGTCTACCTTTGGCTACCTCTCTCAGGGCTTTGATTCCCTTTCGAATTTCTCAGTCGTTGCCTCAGTCACCTCAATATTTCCCAAACGTCGTTTGGTGCTTGGCCTTTACTTGTAGACAAGTAAGGCATCTACTCACTTACTCCACCATGTCACGCTTCATGCACCTTCCCGCCGTTGCCATCGAAATCACCTTCGGAATCGTCGTGACTCAATCACCCTAAGCCATTACCATGATCCCCTTAGACGCTATCCACCGTATCGTCTTTTTGCAACACATAGTGTTCGCTCCGTAGTCCGCCAAACAATCCACTCTTAAGGCTACATCGAATGGCGTATTTATATTCTTACCACTAACAGGCCATTTAGCACAGAAAGCAGCAGGAATAAAACTTTTTACTAACGCCAATATTAAATACACAAGCTAAAGATCTATTTACTAGGAACATACCTGACACAACATCAAAGTCCGTCCTAGCTTCCTCCGATCTTCTTCACTCCCGAACCTCCGGCCCTTTGCTTCTTACAGTCCCTGCTCTTATGACCTTCCTCACCACAAGAATAACACTTCCCCATACCGCATTCTTCGCTACATGTCCGGTCCTTCCACAACGAAAGCAGGCATCAGTCCCCAATCTACATTCCCCGGGGTGCCTGTGTCCACACTTGTCACACCTTTCCGAACCCACATCATCCATGACCACTCGCTGGTCATCCACCCATGCACCTTTGTTACTTGGAGCGGCTCCGTCGTGTCCCACTCGTTTCCCGTTCCAATCCCGATCACCATCTCCTTTCTTGCTACCTTCTGTCACCACCATCAATCTTTCATCGTATAATCTTCCCGCTAAATCAACCGCCGACCTAAACGTGCTCGGTCGGGCAGCAATCATGTGCCTACGAATGTCCGCTGGCAAGCCATGAATATACCTCTTGATCTTTCGCGAAAGAGGTGTCACCTGATCCGGCACCAGTCGTGCCATTTCGTTGAACTTGGTGGTGTATTGCTGATGCGTCATTGTTCCCGCCTCCAGCTGCAGGAACTCTCTTTCAACTTTATCCATCTCACGGTGAGGACAGAACTCCTCAATCACCAGCCTCTTCAACTCTGGCCATCTCATCCTTCCGATAGCTCTGCTTCCCTCAACTTGGACTATGTTGTCCCACCAGCACAAAGCTGAGTCCACGAAAGAGTGGGTAGCAAATTTGACTTTCTGATCTTCTCGGCACTCGCTGATGTTTAAGACAGCTTCCATCTCTCTCACCCATCGGTGAGCAGCAGCAGCAGTGCCATTGCCATCAAAAGTAGGGGGCTTGCATCGTTGGAACGCCCCATAGTTACAGCCTCGTGCCGCCTCCGGCGTAGGCTCTTCCTCTTCTTCTTCCCCTTCGTCATCGGAGAGAACCGTTTCAGTCTCGGGTCGTCTCCTTTCGCCCGAAGGTCTACCCCTTTCCCTTCTCTCCTCATCTCTAACAGCCTTTATAACTTCGGTCACCACCGACGGTAGTATCGTCTGCATGACCTGATGCACTTCCTCCACGACCGCCTCTCTCATCGAGGCCCTCTGATTAGCATTCTCATCACCGCCTCAGGATGAGGGGTCACAGGTTCTTCATGAACTACCCTTTCGGCCCTTGCCCTTCCTCTTGTGACCCGTGGTTCAGCACCACGTCCACCATCACCTCCACCACGAGAAGCTTTCGAAGATCTTCCACCAGCCATCCTCTAAACACACTGAAAGATTCAAACACTAACACGGTCATTCAAGGAACAGCTCAGTTTATGTCAAGTATAGTAAGTCCCTAATTACAGTGGCCAGTTGTGATTAGCCACTTACTTTACTCTTCATACTCCGAGCATTACCTATCCTGACTACATCAGTATCTAAATCTACCATTAACACATAAACCATATAACATGCGCACGTAAGACCGGTTAACTTTACAAAAAACATACCTGATGGCACGCAGCTACTCAGATTGGCATCCCATTCCCTTTCCGTCCCATTCTCAGTTTAAGATTAGGTTTTTGAAAATATTTACCCAATTCACTTAAACTTTGGCTCTGATACCAACTTGTAAGGCCCCGTTCCCGGGACGCCTACAGTTGGTCATTCATCGCATTCAAAACATATATTTACATTTTTCCTTTCTTAAATAGTTGCAGCGGAAACTTTAAAAACATAATTTCATTCCATCAAAATACTTTTGCACATCAGTACAATCGTTCCTTTTACATTATCATGTTACATTTATTACAAAAGCATTAAACATAAAGATGCCATCTAAAATACGCTGAGTAGCCGCCTCGTGCCATCCTCAGCAACATATCTGCCAACTGGAAACACATCAAAGTCAGCGTTGCTGAGTGAGTTCTAGTTTTATAATAAAACATACTTTACTTTCATAAACCGTTCTTTACTTCCTTTACAAAAACATTCATTACATACATGCATTCACACATCATACGTACATACAGATAATATCATTATTATCTTCGTCATTTCGTTCGTTACGTTCATCATTCATCATACATATTATCTTCCACTTCTTTCTAGATCCTGTCAGACTTTACCCTCTTCATGGCACACAGCCACGATTGCTGAGGTCGAGTGACAAGGATTCCATTACTACATTATTAGAATCATTCGTTAATGTTCATTTCATACGTTCATTCTTTCATTCATCTCTTTACTCATTACCCTTCATCACTCGAATCTTGTCTTATGCAATATCCCCGACTCATGCTCGAAAGCTGATGCTGTGCCGGGACCTGCTCACAAGCCCCCGACTCATGTCCGAAGACTGACACAACATCGGGATACGTGACAAAGATCCCATACGAGTCAATCACAGGGATTGAACTCCATCCGAGGCTGTTGCAACACCAAGTCGCTCACCTCAATAGCCATCTCAATGAATGTACGCTATCCGAGTCTTTTGCACCCCTAGGGTTGCTCACCTCATTGCCCATCACGATAGCAAGCTATCCGAGTCTTTTGCAACAACAAGGTTGCTCACCCCAAGGCAACATCACGATAGCACGTACTCGAGTCTTTTGCAACGACCGGGTTACTCACCTCATACATATGCATGGCTTCATGCTACACCCCCGGAGTTATGCGTAACCCGGGTAACCATCATACATCACACCCCCAACATTATGGGTACTACACCCCCACCGAAGTGGGTACATCACCCCCACCGAAGTGGGTACATCACCCCCACCGAAGTGGGTACATCACCCCCACCGAAGTGGGTACATCACCCCCACCGAAGTGGGTACATCACCCCCACCGAAGTGGGTACATCACCCCCACCGAAGTGGGTACATCACCCCCACCGAAGTGGGTACATCACCCCCATCAATATGGGTACATCACCCCCACCGAAGTGGGTACATCATCGAAGGTCAGCCACAAAGACTGGAACCCTTGCGTGCACACTATAAACTAGCTGAACCTCTCACGGTTGAGCCTAAGGCATTAGAGCCGTGCACTTCGCTTCGCTTCACATACATACCTCACGCGATTTCATTCATTCATTAATGCATGCATTCATTCATTACGTTCCTCTTTTCTTTATCTTTCACTTACGTTACATAATACTTTCATTTCATTCATTAACGTTCAACGCAAAGCTATAGAAAGATAATCATACATAGCAAGGAACACAACATAAACATAAACATACGGCATCATCATACATACACATCAATCATACATCACATCACGCACATCATACATACTATGCATCACACGCACCGCCGTGCCTAACATAACACATAACATCGTGCATATTACCATCATCTCCATCAACATCCACATCATAAGCTCATCATCCTACGTTACCTTATACCGTCCATGCCCTTCACATCGTCGAGTAATTCCATCTCGGTTATCATTTCTGAACACTTAGGCGAATGGGCATCTATGCGAATGGACCCTATGCGAATGGACTATGGGCGAATGGACCTCTATGCGAATGGACTCCCAGTCGCATTACTCTCATGCGTATGGCCTTCAGTCGCATGACTTCAGGCGTATGGGCTTCAGTCGCATACTCCTCATGCGAATGAACCTCAGTCGCATGGCCTCTAGGCGCATGGACTTCAGTCGCATAACCTCCGTGCGAATGAACCTCAGTCGCACCATCCCCCAATCGCATGACTCTCAAGCACATGAACTCCAATCGCATGACCATCATGCGTATGGACCTCAGTCACATAGCAAACGTGCGTATGGACCTCAGTCGCACTTCAATCGGCCGAATGGCCTCCAGTCGCCCTCCAGTCGGTCGCCTAGCCCTAGCTGGTGCAGAGTGCAGTTAGGTCGACTGCAGCCGCGGGTTTTCGACCTCCAACCCCTTCCAAACCTCTTTTAAGCTCAAATCAACCCTTCTAAAGGTTAGGGAATCATACCATGACCTCATACAAGCATAACCAAGCAAGGAATCGAGCCTCTAACGCATCATACACATACATACATACATCAAAACGGGTTTTCACCCAAAAACTCAAAAATAGTTTTTGGACGTGTTCCAGCCCCAAAATCAGTTGAAAACGTGTAAAAGAGGGGTCCTAGAACTCACCTTAACGATCCCGTCGAATAGAGCTTCGATTTGACTCGCTCCACGTCGATTTTGGCTACTCGAACCAACCCGGGCCAACACTTCTTCTCTTTTCTCTTCTTTCCCTCTTCTCCTCCCTTGGCTGAAAAATGGGGAGAATGGGAGTGCCTCCTCCCTTTTATACTCCCTTGCATCAAAGTTTCTCTCGTTGGCGGGTTTGGTCCCTCGACTTTGGACTTTATTTCTTTTTCTTCTCTCGTTGGCTACAAAGGAAATTTCCGGGTGTTACAAAGGAAAAATGTAATTATATGTTTTGAGTGCGATGAATGACCAACTGTAGGCGTCCCGGGAACGGGGCCTTACAAGTTGGTATCAAAGCCAAAGTTTAAGTGAATTGGGTAAATATTTTCAAAAACCTAATCTTAAACTGAAATTGGGACGGAAAGGGAATGGGATGCCAATCTGAGTAGCTGCGTGCCATCAGGTATTTTTTTTTTGTAAAGTTAACCGGTATTACGTGCGCATGTTATATGGTTTATGTGTTGCTGGTAGATTTAGATACTGATGTAGTCAGGACAGGTAATGCTCGGAGTATGAAGAGTAAAGTAAGTGGCTAATCACAACTGGCCATTGTAATTAGGGACTTACTATACTTGACATAAACTGAGTTGTTCCTGGAATGACCGTGTTAGTGTTTGAATCTTTCAGTGCGTTTAGAGAATGGCTGGTGGAAGATCTTCGAAAGCTTCTCGTGGTGGAGGTGGTGGTGGACGTGGTGCTGAACCACGGGTCACAAGAGGAAGGTCTAGGGCTGAAAGAGTAGTTCATGAAGAACCTGAGACCCCTCATCCGGAGGGCGGTGATGAGAATGCTAATCAGAGGGCCTCGATGAGAGAGGCGGTCATAGAAGAAGTGCATCAGGTCTTGCAGACAATCCTACCGTCTGTAGTGACCGAAGTGATAAAGACGGTTAGAGATGAGGAGAGAAAGGAAAGGGGTAGACCTTCGGGCGAAAGGAGACGACCCGAGACTGAAACGGTTCTCTCTGATGACGAAGAGGAAGAAGAAGAGGAAGAGCCTACGTTGGAGGTGGCACGAGGCTGTAACTATGGGGAGTTTCAACGATGCAAGCCCCCTACTTTTGATGGTAATGGCACTGCTGCTGCTGCTCACCGATGGGTGAGAGAAATGGAAGCCGTTTTAAATATCAGCGAGTGCCGAGAAGATCAGAAAGTCAAATTTGCTACCCACTCTTTCGTGGACTCAGCTTTGTGCTGGTGGGGCAACATAGTCCAAGTTGAGGGAAGCAGGGCTATCAGAAGGATGAGATGGTCAGAGTTGAAGAGACTGGTGATTAAGGACGTCTGTCCTCACCGAGAGATGGATAAAGTTGAAAGAGAGTTCCTGATGCTGGAAGCGGGAACAATGACGCATCAGCAATACACTACCAAGTTTAATAAAATGGCGCGGCTGGTTCCAGATCAGGTGACACCTCTTTCGCGAAAGATCAAGAGGTATATTCAGGGCTTGCCGACGGACATCCGCAGGCACATGATTGCTGCCCGACCGAGCACGTTTAGGTCGGCAGTTGACCTGGCGGGAAGGTTGTACGACGAGCGGGCGATGGCGATGACAGACGAAGGGGAGGAGAGAGCCTATGCTAAGAAGGGGAAAGGAAGGCGAGACAATGATGGTGGATTTGTGTATGAAGGTACGACGTCGAGGGACGATGATCGGAAGCGAATAGAAAGAAAAGGAGAAGTATGCAGAAAGTGTGGTAGAGACCATGAGGGGGAATGCAAGTGGGGATTGAACGTCTGTTTCCAGTGTGGGAAGGAAGGCCACAGGGCGAGGGATTGCCGCACGGCTAAGTGCTACGACTGTGGCGAGACTGGACACCTGAGCAGGGATTGTAAGAAGCAGAAGGCAGGAGGCTCCGGTGCGAGGAAAGGGAACAGAGGGTAAAGGTTAGAGCTTTTTCCATGGCCGAGAGGAGGCTAGAGCGGACTTCGACTTGACGTCAGGTAGGTTTCTGGTAATTTAAAATTTGTGCATCTATGATTTGAATGCGATGCTAGTAGTAGTCTCGTTCCTACTGCTTTATGTAGAATGTGGCATGTTAGGAGAAGGAACATCGATGAGTCCTTCGATGTAGAGATTGCTGTTAATGAATGCGCTAGGTACCTAGATGCCCTAGAGGATTGCGGGATAGAATTGAGGAAGCGTTCTTTCTTGCTAGACCGTTCAGGACAGACTTGGGTGGATAGGCGTACATCATAAGGTGAAGGAGTTAGCGATCCATGAGGCGTAGACGTATCGCCTATTTGGTCGATGTAAGGTGTGTGGATATACCAATATCTCAGCCGTCAGATGAATCGAGACGCGAGTAAGGATTATCGGTGGCCGGGTATAAAGCGTAATATGATGGAGTAAGTGAGTAAATGCTTTACTTGTATAAAAGTGAAGGCCGAGCACCAAATGACGTATGGGGAATATTGAGGTGACTGAGACTACGACTGAGAAGCCCGAAAGGATCAATGCCCTGGGGGAAGTAGCCAGAGATAAACCAGAAGTCGTATGTTGATAAACGACGTAGCGCAATTGAATTCCAGGTGAGAGACTGGAAAAGAGATGAGATCGAATTGCTCGCGACGGTTTAAGGAGTAACAGGTTTCGGGGACGAAACCCATTTAAGGGGGGTGGACTTGTAACACCCGGAAATTTCCTTTGAAGCCGACGAAAGAAGAAAAAGAAATAAAGTCCGAAGTCGAGGGATTAAACCCGCCAACGAATGAAACTTCGATGCACGGGAGTATAAAAGGGGGAAAACACCCCCATTCTTCCCATTTTCATCCAAGAGAGGAGAGGAGAGGAGAAGGAGAAAAAGAGGAGAAAGTTGGTTCGGGTGGATTCGAGCGTGGAAATCGACGTGGAGCGAGTCAAATCGAAGCTCTACTCGTCGGGATCGTTAAGGTGAGTTCTAGGACCCCTCTTTTACACGTTTTCAACTGATTTTGGGGCTGGAACACATCTGAAAACCTATTTTCGAGTTTTTGGGTGAAGACCCGTTTTTATGTATGTATGTATGTGTATGATGCGTTTGAGGCTTGATTTCTTGCTTGGTTAATGAGGTCGTGGTATGTTTCCCTAAGGTTTAGAATGATTTATTTGAGCTTAAAAGAGGTTTGGAAGGGGTTGGAGGCCGAAACCCGCGGCTGCAGTCGAGTGAACTGCATTCTGCACCAGCTAGGGCTAGGTGACCGACTGGAGGGAGATTGGAGGCCATTCGGCCGATTGGAGTGCGAATGAGGTCCATGCGCACACCTGCCATGCGACTGAAGTCCATACGCACGATGGTCATGCGACTGAAGTTCATGTGCTGGGGAGTCATGCCACTGAAAGATGGTGCGACTGAGGTCCATACGCACGAAGGTTATGCGACTGAAGTCCATTCGCCTGGAGGCCATGCGACTGAGGTTCATTCGCACAAAGGGTATGCGACTGAAGCCCATACGCCTGAAGTCATGCGACTGAAGGCCATACGCATGAAAGCTGTGCGACTGAGAGTCCATACGCATAGATGTCCATTCGCCCATAGTCCATTCGCATAGGGTCCATTCGCATAGATGCCCATTCGCCTAAGTGTTCAGAAATGATAGCTGAGATGAAATTCCTTGATGATGTGAAGGGCATGGACGGTATAAGGTGACGCAGGATGATGAGCTCATGATGATGATGATGATGTTGATGATAATGATATGTATGACGTTATGTGTGATGTTAGGCATGGTGGTGCGTGTGATGCATAGTATATGATGTGTGTGATGTGATTTATGATTGATGCGTATGTATGATGATGTTGTATGTTTATGTTTATGTTTATGTTCCTTACTATGTATGTTTATCTTTCCATGGCATTGCGTTGAACGTTAATGAATGAAATGAAATATTATGTAACGTAAAGTGAAAGATAAGGAAAAGAGGAACGTAATGAATGAATGCATGCATTAATGAATGAATGAATGAATGAACGAATGAAAGGCTTGCAAGCATATGTATGAGGTGAGCGACCCTGTGTCGCAACAGACTCGAAGGAGGTCCTTGTTGCGTACTCCGGTACTGTGCCAGTCTTCGAACATGAGTCGGGGGTTTGTGAGCAGGCCCCGGTACAGTATCAGTCTTCGGACATGATTCGGGAGTATTGCATATGATGAAAGTGACGGATGATGAGATCCGTGTCGCGTATCCCGGTACTGTGTCAGTCTTCGGACATGAGGCGGGGTTTGTTTATCAGGCCCCGACACAGTATCAGTCTTCAGACATGAGTCGGGGATATTGCATGAGACGAGATAATGAGGTGAGCGACTTTGTGTTGCAACAGACTCGAATGGAGTTCAATCCCTGTGATTGACTCATATGGGATCTTTGTCGCATATCCCGGTGTTGTGTCAGTCTTCGGACATGAGTCAGGGGCTTGTGAGCAGGTCCCGGCACAACATCAGCTTTCGAGCATGAGTCGGGGATACTGCATGAGACAAGATTCGAGTAATAAAGAGTAATGAGCAAAGAGATGAATGAAAGAACGAATGTATGAAATGAACGTTAACGAAATATCCTAATAATGTACGAAATGGGATCCTTGTCATTCGACCTCAGTAATCGTGGCTGTGTGCCATGAAGAGGGTAAAGCCTGACAGGATCTAGAATGAAGTGAAAGATAATGATGTATGATAAATGATGAATGTAACGAACGTGATGACGAAGATAATAATGATATTATCTGTATGTACGTATGATGTGTGAACGCATGTATGTAACAAATATTTTTATTAAAGAAAGTAAAGAATGGTTTTACGAAAGAAAAGTAAGTTTTAATATAAAGCTAGAACTCACTCAGCAACGCTGACTTTGATGTGTTTTCAGTTGGCAGGTATGTTGCTGAGGATGGCACAGGGCGGCTACTCAGCGTATTTTGGATGGCATCCTTATGTTTAATGCTTTTGTAATAAATGTAAAATGATATTGTTAAAAGAACGATTGTAATATTGTGCAAAAGTATTTTGATGGAATGAAATTGTGTTTTAATGTTTCCGCTGCAACGTTTATGAAAGGAAAAATGTAATTATATGTTTTGAGTGCGATGAATGACCAACTGTAGGCGTCCCGGGAACGGGGCCTTACAATGATGATAAAGAAAAAGTGTTAAAGTAGGGAATGATTAAAAGTAAGCGAAAGTGATATAACAGTAAAAAGAGTTAAAGTAACATTATTGTTATGATACAGTATTAACCAATGATAAAGATGATTATGGTAATAGCTAAAGAATATAACGAGGGGCCAAATTGTTAAAGTTCACATGCGAAAGATAAAGCTCAAAGTCTTGCAAGCTAGATAGGACTTTGCATTTGTTACTTACTCACCATTAAAGAATGCACGCATGTGCATTCTCGCTCGCTAAAGGAGATGTGTCTTGTGTATTTTTGTCCGATAAACTCATCCAGCACACACTTGGTAATTTATTGCTAGCTCACCAGCTGTTGACAGAATTAACAAAGAAAGATATATAATTTAGATGCGATACAAAGCATGAAAATGCTTTCTTAGAATATTAAAAAGACATTAACCTAAGCTCAAGTGTTATTTCCTTATAGAAACAAGGGCGTAGGAGTGTATTCCGATTATTTTTATCACGGATGGAGGTATGTCCTAATGTAGAAAGGGAAGGTAATAGCTTATGCCTCACGACTACTAAAACCTCATGAAGATAACTACCACACCCATGATCGGGAGCTTGGCGCTATAATATTTGGATTTAAAATATGGAGGAACTATCTTTATGTGATGAAATTTAGTACCTACTCAGATCATAAAAGTTTGAAATACTTCTTTAAGGAGAAAGATATGAATATGAGGCAATATTGGTGGTTGGAGCTAATTCAAGATTATGATTATGAGATTCAGCATCACTAGAGGAAGGCTAACTTGTGGCTAAATATATAATGCGTAAAGAAAGAACAAAACCCATATGGGTAAAGTAATACTAGTTGATAGTAACTTTGGATGTTATGGAGTAGTTTCGAAGAGTACAACAAGATGCACTTAGGCTAGATCAAATTAGAAAGAACGAATTTAGGATAAGTAGAAGGTCTGATGGATAACACTCATGGCGTTAAAACCAAGTCGGGTTGTATGTGGATACCCCGCTATGGTGATCTTAGAGGTAAACATTCTTGAGGAGGACTACAAATCCTGATAAAGTGTTCATCCATGTACCACTAAAATGTACCAAGAATTAAAGAAAGATAATTAGTGGTCGGGAAAGAAATGGGATGTAAACTAGTATGTTAGTAAATTCTTTACATGCTTACAAGTTAAGATGGAACACAAGAAATGGTATGCTAAGATGTAGCCTTTAAAGATTCTCGAGTTGAAGTGGGGAACACATAACTATGGACTTTAAAACCAAGCTTTCCAAGATGGATAAGGGTTATGACACTATATGGGTGATTGTGCATTGAGATATATACTTTTGAGAAATTAATGGACTTGTTCCCTAAGGAGATTATATCAAGACATGGTGTACAATGTCTATTATTTAGATAGGACACCATATATGTATCAAAGTTGTAAAAGAAGTCTAATGATGAAATAGGGATCAAATTGCACATTAGCATGACGTACCATCCTCAAACGGATGATGAGTCCGAAAGAACTACCCAAACCTTTAGGTTATGTTACAAGGGCATATAATTGACTTTGGCAGTTGTGGGGGCAATCACTTACCTTTAGTGGAGGTCTCTTACAACAGTAGCTTCCACGAAGGTATTAGTATGCTCCCTTACAAAATGCTCATGGAAGGAAGTGTAGATACTAGTGTACTAGGGTGACATTGGAAGAAAACGTATTGACAAGTGGAGTTTGAGGTGGGAGACAAAGTTATATTGAAAGTTGCAGGATCGGGTTTGTTCACTCAACACAATTATGGTCTCTCAAACTCACTAAGTCTCACTCGTATAGATGATGCAGAATCCTCTAAAAGTTGATAATAATATACTAAGTATAAATAAGCAAAACACAAGAGAATGGTTTTTCAAAATACTTGTATATATTACTTCTCAACTTAAAGTTTTACAAGACTCTTACAACCATGTTACATGAGTTACATTGAGAAACTGTATATACTACTATCTACAATCTGATACACTTTATTACCAACTGGAACTTACAACTAGACAAATACTACATTACTAGAAGTAAGGTATCTTAAATATTTGGTAGTCATGACATTTCCATGACTTACCTTTTGTCACCAACTAAAGTTGGTAACTATACTAACTGATAAGAAACGAACAGTGGAATAAAGTATGGTCAACTACATGGGCGTGAAAAAGCACCATGCAGTATCTTAGAGATTGCAGCGGAGTGTTAGAGGGACCATACTTATGTCCACTGGTTCATAGTAGGTTCTTCCGAAGGTTGATTGGCTTCAAAAGAACAAGTTCTTCCGAAGCCACTTATACTTCTTCCGAGGCTTGAGATGTTCTTCAGACCTTCATGCTTTGGAAGTCACTATCTTGAACTCTTCTAAGGGTTGAACTTTGGAAGAAGGAAGACTTTGTCTTCGGAAGTTAGAGTTCCTCTTCGGAAGCTTTTTCAGACTTGACCTCCTGAAGCTTAGCATTTGCCTTTGGAAGTTCTGCTTTTGCCTTTGGAAGTTCTTCATCAGTTGCACCAAGACTGTCTAAGTGTTTGTTTTGGTTGCACCAGCCTTACTTGATCCAACAAACCCCCCAAGACTAATGCTACCAAAACCTCACTTGTTTCTACTTCTTAAAACTTTCAGCACCAGGAAGAGAAAATACTTATCTGCTTCCTTGTTCTTTCCAGATGTGGTGCTGAGAAGTTTGTACAAGTCATACGTAGACAGAAGATCCAGTCTGTCACTTTGAATGATATGTACCCTCTGTTGTGGCCCTCTGAAGACAGTTAGTTGATGGGAGTTGTAGTCATACTCCCATCTAACTATAGATTCCAGTTCAGAGCCTTCAACCATTTGTCAAAAGGCTTTGCCTTTGGTAGCTGACCCTTCCCCTTTTTCCTTCTCTCTCATCTTCAACCCTTCTTCAATCATAACTCTTGTATTTAGTTCAACCAGATGAAGGCTGCTTAGATGATTCCTAATGTGAGCAGCTACCTCAGATTTGGAGGGATTGAAGAATGGTTTCTATGCTAACTCAGTAATGTCAAATATGATTAAGTGTAATAGAGAAGAGGCATTGAGCCTGTTGATTTCACCATTCTCTCTTTCCATAACAAAGTTGTGAGAAGAGTCTTCGAATCTCCACTGGACTATTTTCTTTCTAGGAATGAGAGGTTGAGATGATAGCTTGTCTCCATTCCTAGTGCCCAGTAAAGTCAACAGCTTTCTTCTCAGCAACTTCTCTTCTTCTCCAAGAGTGTCAGAGTTGGTTGCCAAGAGTTTAAGTGTTTGGTCCAGTGCTCCTCTAGGCAGATCAAGGAATTGTTCTCTTGTGAGGAAACATGAGAAGCCATCAAAGAAGGTTATTTTGATGGACCCCTCCTCACAAGAGATATCACTCAAGGTGGTGTAGTTGATGAGCTTCCTCTTGATCTCCTTGAATTCCTCTAAGGAAAGAGGTTTGGATGGTTGAGAGGATGACTTAGGTGGTTGTTGGGTAGGTGATGTTTGGGTTCTAGGGAGTGTTTTGTGTTTGAGGATGGGTAGTTGTAGTGATTGTTGTGATTGAGTGGGTGAGGAAGAGGGTATGGATGATGTTGTGGGTTCAGGGGTGTATGGCTCAGTGGTTGGCTTGGTTTTGATGGGGAAAGGGAAAAGGATTGGTTCAGGTTGAGGTTCTGGTTGTGGTGTTGGCCTAGAAGTCATCCCCTGTACTCTTGTGTACATCTCTTTCCTTCTTCCTGAGCCAATATCAGCTTTGATGTCACTGACATGTCGTTGCAGGGTCTTTTTAGACATGGGACCGACTTGCCTACCGGAGAAGCCATGGGCCCTGAGATAATCTTTCATCCAGGCTTTATCACCCATTTTCTTGACAACCAAAAGTTTAGCTTCTTCTTCATTCTTCTTTTTCTCCTTTAGCTTCTTCTCCTTTCCCGACTGTTCAATAGAAGATCCCATCAGAGATCTATCTAGGCTCAGTTGATCTTTAGGTGGGTGTTGTGGATCAACCTCATGTCCTTGAAGAGACATGAGCTCCTCGTCGGTTCCTATTAAAAGGGATATGGAAGTTATACCTAATGACTCAGGACCTTGATCAATGTTTAATGGCATTGACCCTATGATAGGGTTATCCCTTTTTGGCTGCTTAGGAGAGTATAGAGACTCATCTTGAAGGTTTTCAGCTTGGGTTTGGGGCTCATGGGATTGATACCGAGCAGACTCAATACCCATATTGAGGTCTATTATGAAGGAAGGTGGGACCTCAGACTGAGTGCACATGTTTCCACTCTAGCCTTTTTGGATTGAACAGGGGGGACTTGTTCAATCAGAGGAGATTGAACAAGGGTTCGTTTGGAACGTCTCTGATAGGTAATTTTGATGGGGTAGGAAGGTAGATTTGGCATTATGGAGGTTATTCCTTGTGGGTTCATCACCTGTGGGGTTAACAGAGATGTCAACAGGAGCCATTGGCTTAAGTTATAAAATGACTTTTAATAAACTTATAAATTTTTATTAGTAGTCATGAATTTTTATTAGAAAAAAATAAATAATCAAGTTATAAGGTTTACAAGTTTATAAAAGTTTTAAAGATTAATAACTAATTAATTTGTTTTATTATTCAAATTAGTTTATATAAGTCTAGGGTTTACTTTGTAATTTCCAAAACTTAATTTAAAAGTCTTTACATAAAATAACAAACAATTTAAACATCAGGGACCAAAGTTGTAAGTTCTTTTGAAACACCCAAACTGCCCCCTTGCCCGTATTTCCGGTGACCCAACCTCCGGCCACCCTCCGGTCGGCTCCGGCAAGGGGTAAAACGCCAAAATCCTTTGAAATTTCACCCAAAAACCGTTTTAAATCATGTCGTTCATCGGTTTTGAACCTTTAGATGTGCTATAGTTTGATTATAGTCCGGTTATGGACTGTTTGGAAGTTGAAACCGAGTATAATCAAAGTCCCAGTCGGTTCGGCAATTAAAACTTGTTAATAACACCATTAATCAAGCCTTCACGATCAACAAACTGTTTCTAATTCTCCAATGATTACAATTTCATATGAAACGTCGAATTAAACATCGAATTGAACCTCATTACATTCGCATTCAACTCGAAAGTGCTTAGATGAACCGTGCCAAATCGAAGCTATTTAACAGAGGGCAAAGGTGCCTTCGACCCCTTCCAACCTCCTGTGAACCACAATTCGTGTTAAACTTACTCAATCAATCGAATTTTGATCTTTGTTCGTCGCAAGATAGCCGAGACAAAACCGAGCCTAAATACTACAAATCGAGCCTAATCAATTAAGTACAATACATCATTTAACTCGATTTTCCTTAGGGATCAAAAGTCCTAAGGTTAATCGAGTTGAAACTCTCGACTCGCTGTTCCATTTGGATTTGAGTAATCTAGGGTTTATATAAATTTGAGGATTTCTAATGGGTGATGTTCTTAAGGTCATAGAACCGGATATTACACGCGGCTAAGGCCCTGGTTTACCGATCCCACTTACATATCAACCTTGAGGTCCCGGGTTCGAACCCGGGCACCCTCATATATTATTTTTAAGGCTTTTTAGCCCTTAAATTAATTGTAGAAAATTTTTAATAACTATAAAAATGGATTTTATAAACTTTTAATATTTTTAAAGTCATCAAATCATTTTTGTATTTTTTATCTAAATTTAAATAATTAAATATTTTTTTTAATAAAATATTTTTCATTTTTTATTTTAAATAGTAATTAATAAATTATTTGTCCAAACGTTCCTTTAAATATTCATTGTTTAAATCACGTTATTTCAAATTGTGATTATTTTGAAACATTATCAATCAATATGTTAAATAAATAATTATTTAAATATTTATTTAAATAATTAGTTATTCACTTTTTTATTTAACCATGTTATATATAATTAGTTAATAAAGTTATTCCTTAAGATTTTATTTAAGTTCTTAAAACTTATAAAACAATACAACTTTCTATTATACGTTATTCTTAAAGTTTTGTATTATAAGATCTTTATAATAAATCATTTAAAAAGTTTAAAACTTTATAAAATGATTATAGATAATTTCAAAGTCATTTAATAAGTATTCAATTAATCACCTTTATCAAGTTTTAGATAATTAATTATTAAATCATTTAATTCATTTCACACATTATATCTAATTCTATTAAATCATTAAATGAAATTATTGAATCATTTTAATTATCCTTGGTCTTAATTGATTTATACCATCTTTGTTAAACCAAAACATAAACATTCATCATTTTATTTAATTACTTAACCCCCCCCTCAATTCCAATTGAAACCCTAGTTCACGTCTAATTGTTAATCATATTATTAAACTTAATCTTGGAATCAATACGTTTAGGTAACTTGTAAAAGAAATCGTTGGAGCCTCGTTTAAATTGTTATCATCACCTTATATATATCTTGTGAGTTCTTCATGCCCCTTTTTACTTTATTTCACACCTTTTGGGGTGAAACATGTTAACCTTATAAACTTACATTTGTAAACATCTTAATACTTGTAAATGCACATGCAATTTATCTTTACCTGTTTGTCATGGTTATTTGTGTTATTGTAAGTCTTATATGAGATACATATTTTGTTTACAATCATTAACTATTGCTAGCCTGGCGACGTCTTAAATCTTGGGGCCTGACAAGCCTATTTGGTGCTAAAGTCGATGTATTGCCGACTCTTGATGACGTATGCTTGTTCATCATGGGAACCAAGTACACTTAGCCAATTTTATATACTTGTAATCAAGTCGAGGTTTGGTTGTAACTGTGTGTGTTCTATAAGCTTGCTAACTCGTAACCATTGACATGAATTGCTACTTGTAACCGTTTTATATATATACATATATGCATGTGTTTAAACCATAGGAACTCACCAACTTTATAGTTGAACCTTTATTTTTAACTTGTTTTAGGTTTGATACTTGAAGATCTTCTTGTGCTCATATAGGACCTGGACCTAGATTAATTGAAAATCTTATGTTATTGGTTGTATCTTGATTGTTTTGTGATGATTTAATTGTCTTGTAAAGTTTAATGATTAATGATATTTAATTTCAATTTAATTAGTTTCATGTGCTATGAACAATCGTCTCCCATTCATCCGCCCCGATGATTCCGCCATCGGTCGGGGTGTGACAAAATGAACCGGAGATACATATAAAATGTTTCTATTTGAAGGTTTCGTATGAGATTGGTCAGCAAAAACCTTGAGTAGTTGAACCTGAGGCCTTTTACTAACCTGTGAACTAGGCATCCTAGTTCGTAGAGAATTTGATCCCATCCCCCAGACTTGTTTGACAGGCAGTGAAGGACAATATGAAGCAGGAACTTGCAGTTGTAAGAGAATTTGAACTTGTACACAGTTGACCTGCTCACATCACAACCATATCCCATCTGGATATATGTGTCATCTAGGTTAATATGGGGAATTTCGTAGGAGCGCCCTCATCAAGAAGCTATAATTGCTCCCCGATTATCTGTTCAGAAATGATCAGTTCTTGACCACAAATGCTCGACCTAATAACCCTAACTCCATTCAGGGTTTCAAACTAACAGTTGCCCCAAAATTCTGCCATGTGGTACGAGTAAACAATGGGGTTGACAGTTAGGGCAATGTAATAGGTGGATTGGGTAAGGAAGGAGTTGATTTCAGAGAAGTAGGTATCCTTGGAAGAGTCAAGGAGTGCGAATTGGTTATAGAGGAAAAGGGTAGTGCCATTGTTCAAGAAAGTTATAGAGGAAAAGTTTGATTTTAGGTAAATTGAAGAAGAAGGAATCTTATGGCAGTGAAATTGGTAAAATGATTAAGGAAATGAGTCGGAAGTATTTAGTGTAATCAATTACTTCCTCTTGAGTGTATCCTTGAACTACCAGTCTTGCCTTGTTCTTGATGATTAAGCCTCTATCATCTCTCCTGTTTCTGAATACCTATTTTATGCCTATTGGTACTTGACTAGATAGTAATGGACATAGGTTCTAAACCTTTTGTCTTTTGAATTGGATCAATTCTTTTTGCATTGATTCAACCCAACTACTATCCTTCAAGGCTTCTTCTACCTTCTTGGGCTCCATCTGAGATAGGAAGCATGAGTACAGGTAGACATTCCCATTGTGAGTTTGTCCCTTTGTTCTCACGCCTTCAGAGACATCTCCAATGATGTTCTCAGCTGGATGAGTGTTATGAATCCTAAGCCTAGGAATCACATCCAGTTGCATGGATAGATCAAGATTGAAAACGTTGGTCCCCTTGTTCTCACGCCTTCAGAGACATCTCCACTTGTTTCTAAGATAGTTATGCTATTAGATCTGCCAATCATGGGAGCTTGATTTGCAACAACTCTTGAAGAACTTGAAAGAGGTCTGGGTAACTCAAACAGTTGGTCATCATCAGAATCACTTTGAGTACTTGTTCCAGCTGAAACATTCTCACAAGAAGGTTTAGAATAGTTTGGAAAAAGCTCTAAATCAAAAATATGATCACGGCCATTCCCCCTAACCCAAGGAGTGTGCTCATTAACAACAATGTTGGATGATTATTCAAATTGTTGATTTTTAATGTTATACACTCTATAAGCAATAGAGGTAGAGGAATATCCAACAAAGATAGCATCATTCGACTTTTCAGTAAATTTTGCCAAATTGTCCTTTGTGTTAAGTATGGTACACCTGTTGCCAAAGGACCTGAGAAAGCCAATGAACGGTGGCCTCTTGTTCCATAGCTCATAAGGGGTTTTTCCATGTGGCTTAACTACAAGAACTCTGTTATGGACATAGCATGCAGTGCTGACTGCTTCTGCCCAGAATGTTAAAGGTAGCTTTGAATCAGGTAACATAGTTCTAAGTGTCCAATTTTTCTTCTCAGCAACACCATTTTGTTGAGGAGTTCAAGGAGCACTGTATTGTATGTCAATCTCTTTTGAGGGTTACAAAATGAGTCAAGAACTTGATTCTTAAACTCAGTCCCTTGATCACTTCTAATTATCTTAACCTTGTGATCAATTTGATTTTCTATTTTAAGAATAAAAGATTTTAAAGTTTCAGCAGTTTCATCTTTAGTTTTTAAAAAGAATACCCATGTAAATCTAGTAAAATCATCAATAATCACAAGGCAGTATGATTTCCTTCCAATGCTCATTATACTTGTGGGACCAAATAGATCTATGTGCAATAAGTGTAATGGAATGGTGATAGAGTTAACTACTTTGGATTTATGAGATATTCTATATTGCTTCCCTTTTAGACATGCAACACAGTTATCTATGCAGAAAAATTTCTTTTTAGGTAAACCATGTACCAAGTTATTTTTAACCAATTTATTCATGGTTTTGAAATTAACATGACACATTCGTTTATGCCACAGAGTTAACTCATCACCATTAGTTTTGGAAAGAAAGCATGATACTTCACCCAATGGGAAAGCATTGTTTATTTCCAGCTTGTACATATCCCCTTTCCTGGGATATCTAAGAAGCGCCAATTCTTGAGGAATTGCCATCTCGGGTTTGAGGATAATACACTCATGTTCAGTGAAAAGCATTTGGTGCTCTTGATCACAAAACTGAGAAAACACTTAAAAGATTATGTTCAAGCTGCTTGACAAAGTTTACTTTTTCGATTCTTAACTTGCCGTTGGATACACTTCCTCTGCCAGAAATGTATCCTCCTGTCTCACCTCTAAATTGAACAGGTCAAAATGTTGAAATTGTTGAAGGAGAGATCTGTTCCCAGTCATGTGCCTGGACAATCTACTGTCTACAATCCACACATTGTTATTCTTGTCATGTGGATGTCCCTGCACATAAGGTGAAAAAGTTAGTTTTGATTGGAAACCAAAGCCTTGCTGGTCTTGGGTTCTACCAATGAGGATGACATAATTGAACCAAAATATATAGGAGAGGGTTCAATAGCTGTCTGTGAAGAAGAGGTTTGGTTCCAGCATCTTGTTTGATCTTCCAATCCATCCCTTGGCTATTCAAAGTAAATGAGCTTGATGAAGCTTGTGCAGCATGGTATACTCTGAGGATTCTTTCTTCTCGAAAGAAGCTTTCCTCACTTTTCTACCGAAGCAGTCTTCTTTTCGGAAGGTTTCAAATGAACTCCTTTGTTCTTTTGAATTTTCTTAGCCTTATCTTCCGTAGCTATTTTCCCTTCGAAAGAATGAGTTTCTTCTGAAAGCAACTTTGCTTCAAAAACAAGCTTTCCTTTCATCATCATTTGGACCATGTTATAAGATCCAAATGTGAAACCCTCCTTGACTCCTTCTTGCTTAACATTATTTGCATAATGTGTTCTTGCAGGATTGTAGTAACAATCTTTAGCCATATGGTTTTGCAGACCATACATTATGCATGCAATGTTAATCTTTGGGGAATTTGAGGACTGTTGTTTCTTACTCTTCTTGTCTTTATCAACAGTCATTCCTTTTAACTTCTGGTCCTTTAGCATGATAGGAGTGCTAGTACTACACTTCTTTCCAGGATCAGGGTTTCCAACCACTTGGAATCCAGCTAAAATGAACACACCCTTTTGTTTTGGGTCTATCTTCAACTTGGATTCAGTCACTTTCTTGGTAGTTTTTCTGGCTACCTTAGCCCTGTTTCTTCTGGCTTTGGTGGTTAGGGGTTGATCATCACTGGTGAATATGGGTTGATTTACCTGATTCTTCCCCGTGATGGTCTCCATAGTTGTATCATCCTTCAACTCATGGGCTGGTGGGTCAACATTTAGAACCTCTTTCTCTTCAGTCCCACATCTTGGTTGTCTAATAGACTCATAAGAATGTGGTGGAGCAATTTCATTGGTTCCCAACCCACTTTTATTTTGATAACAAATCTTTAAGTGGGAGGATGATGCAAGAGTGGCTTGGAAGTTTTGCTCAGAAATAGCATGCTTCCTTGCTTGAGCCTCAGCCGTGACAAGCTGGACTTGAGCCTCACTCAATTTGGAGATTAAATCTTTGTTTTGAGTCTTATAGCTGGTATGTTCATGTTTTCAAAAGAATACAGTTTTCTCCAACTCTTCAATTTTCATTTTATAATTAGATTCAGCCCTTTTAAAATCACTCTTAAGGATATTTAAAGACTCAATATCAGATTTAATTTCCATATTGTAATCCTGATAAATTTAACTTTAGCAATGCAAGATGGAGTACAGAGATGTTCAAATACCTTGTTGTCATCAGTTCTAGGCATCAATGCTTGAGCAGGGGTTACATCTTGTACCATGAAGCTCCAGTCCACTTCTTGAGCAACAGTGCATGTATGCTGTTCAGTTGGCTTTCCGATTGTTTTTGGTGTGATAGGATGTATGGAGGCTTGAAAGGTTCCTGGATTTGATTTGTGGGCCTTGCATTCCCTGGCAAAGTTGCCAAATTGGTTACAGTTATAACATTTAGCCTTTGTCTTGTGAAACCCAAACTTGCTGTTAGTTGGGTTTTTGGTAAATTGCCTTCTAGTTCTCTTAAAGAACTTCTTCCCCCTATAAGTTAACAGAGCCATCTGTTGGACAATGTCTATGTACTCGACATCATTTGGGCTAAACACTCTAGATCATCAAAGCAAAACTGAAAATCACTAGAATGCCCATTTCTTGAGACAAAGGCACAACTATCCTGGAAAGGACTTGACTAAGCCTGTTGAGACCTTGGAGTCTCAGGAAAGGTAATGTATGGCCCAGAAGAACATGATGGCTGCTGGGAGTAAGTCAGGTACTGCTGAGGTTGGGGGGTCTTGAGCCTTCAGCAACCATTAAAGAATTGCTAGCAAGAAAGCTTGAAGGTCTGCTCACCTGTTGGCCTCTCTTGTTTTCTATCACTACACGGTATCCATCAAGGATACCATATAGTTCAATCATTATGAGAGAGTTTAAGTTCTCTGACCTCTTGATAGAGACACAGTAGAAAGTCCACTCATTTAGGAGTGCACTCATGAACTTTCTTGAGAGATCTCTCATCTCAAGAGTCACTCCTATAGACTGGAGTGATGAAATAAGGTCCATATACCTGAAGTATTGCTGGCTTGAGGGTCTCTCCAGCAATGTAAGTAAAGTTTTTAAATTGTTGCTTCAGGGAATCTTTCTTGGAGTCATTTGAGCTGGAATACATCTGAGACAAAGCATCAAAGAGTTTTTTGGCTGACTGAAAATGTTAAAAACCCACCATGATGCAGTTGGGTATGGCAGCCATAAGAACAGTCATTGCTTTTCTATCGATCTCTAGTCGCTTGTGGTCTTCATCAAAATAGTCTTCAACAGCCTTCTCTATCATAGCACCATTTCCAGCCGGTGCTGCAACCTTTGGCTTGTAAGGGCCATTGGTGATAGATTTCTACATCATGCTATCTTGATATCTAATAAAGCCTTCAATACGTCTGCTCCAAGATCTGAAGTTTTCAGGGGTGATGATGGGTGCTTTAGTATTTCACCTTTAGATGATTTTTGGTCGAGGGCCATTTTGAGTGAGGTGAAAGTATGAGTGAAGAAAAGGTTGATTTGGATGGTAAGATCTTACAATCAAGAGCCTAAGAAGCTCTGATACCAATTGCAGGATCAGTTTTGTTCACTCAACACAATTATGTTCTCTCAAACTCACTAAGTTTCACTCGAATTGATGATGATATAGAATCCTCTAAGAGTTGATAATAATATATCACGGTGAGGACAGAACTCTTCAATCACCAGCCTTTTCAACTCTGACCATCTCATCCTTCCAATAGCCCGACTACCCTCAACTTGGACTATGTTGTCCCACCAGCACAAAGCTGAGTCCACGAAAGAGTGGGTAGCAAATTTTACTTTCTGATCTTCTCGGCACTCGCTGATATTTAAAACAACTTCCATTTCCCTCACCCATCGGTGAGCAGCAGCAGCAGTGCCATTACCATCAAAAGTAGGGGGCTTGCATTGTTGAAACGCCCCGTAATTACAGCCTCGTGCCACCTCCGGCGCAGGCTCTTCTTCCTCCTCTTCTTCATCATCAGAGAGAACCGTTTCAGTCTCGGGCCGTCTCCTTTCGCCCGTAGGTCTACCCCTTTCCTTTCTCTCCTCATCTCTAACAGTCCTTATCACTTGGTCACTACAGACGGAAGGATTGTCTGCAAGACCTGATGCACTTCCTCCACGACCGCCTCTCTCATCGAGGCCCTCAGATTAGCACTCTCATCACCGCCCTCTATATGAGGGGTCTCGGGTTCCTCATGAACCACTTCTTCGGCCCTAGGCCTTCCTCTTGTGACCCGTGGTTCAGCACCATGTCCACCACCACCTCCACCACAAGAAGCTTTCGAAGATCTACCACCGGCCATTCTCTATCACACTGAAAGATTCAAACACTAACACGGTCATTCAAGGAACAGCTCAGTTTATGTCAAGTATAGTAAGTCCCTAATTAAAGTGGCCAGTTGTGATTAGCCACTTACTTTACTCTTCATACCCCGAGCATTACCTATCCTGACTACATCAGTATCCAAATCTACATACAACATATAAACCACATAACATGCGCACATAATACCGGTTATCATTAAGAGAATACCTGATGGCACGCAGCTACTCAGATTGGCATCCCATTCCCTTCCGTCCCATTTTCAGTTTAAGTTAAGGTTTATTTTGAAAATTTACCCCTTTCACTTAAACTTTGGCTCTGATACCAACTTGTAAGGCCCCGTTCCCGGGACGCTTACAGTTGGATCCTCATCGTACATAAAACATATAATTACATTTTTCTTTCGCAATACGTTGCAGCGGAATCATTAAAAACAACATTTTCATTTCATCAAAATACTTTAATAAAATAATACAACCGTTCAATATCACTTTACATTTATTACAAAAGCCTTATATAATGGATGCTATTCGAAAGAACTGAGTAGTCGCCCCGTGCCATCCTCAGCAACATACCTGCCAACTGGAAACACATCAAAGTCAGCGTTGCTGAGTGAGTTCTAGTTTTATAATAAAACATACTTTTCTTTCATCAAACCGTTCTTTACTTTCTTTATAAAAACATTCGTTACATACATGCGTTCACACATCATACGTACACATAGATAATATCATTATTATCTTCATCATTCGTTCATACCGTTCTAGATCTGGTCAGACTTTACCCTCTTCGTGGCACTCAGCCACGATTATTGAGGTCGAATGACAAAGATCCTGTTTAGTACATTATTAAGATATTATGTTAACGTTCATTTCATACGTTCATTGTTTCCATCATTACCTTTCTCATTCATCAACTCACGCCATACTCCCGACTCATGTCCGAAGACTGGTACTGTGCCGGGGTCTTTACACAAACCCCCGACTCATGTCCGAAAACTGACACAGCACCGGAGTACGCGATTTGTTTCTCTTTCATCTCATCTCAGTCTCACGCACTACTCCCGACTCATGTCCGAAGACTGATACTGTGCCGGAGCCTGTACACAAATCCCTGACTCATGTCCGAAGACTGACACAGTACTGGAGTACGTGACAAGGACCTCTTTCGAGTTTGTTGCGACACAGAGTCGCTCACTCATACATATGCTTGCAAGCCTTTCATTCGTTCATTCATTCATTAAATCATGCATTCATTCATTACGTTCCTCTTTTCATTATCTTCCACTTTACGTTACATAATACTTTCATTTCATTCATTAATGTTCGATGTAAAGCCATGGAAAGATACATATACATAACAGGAACATAAACATAAACATACACACATCACCATACATGGCATCATCATACATATGCATCAATCATACATTATTCACACACATCATACATATTATGCATCACACGCACCGCCATGCATAACATCACACATAACGCCATACATGACACCATCATCAACATGCCCAACATAACGTCTATGACCTCAAAAGTCAACTTACACAAGCCTACGGGAACCTCCCGAGTCAAAACCCATAACTGCACCTTCCCTCGAAGATCATAAGATAAACCGTTGTTCTTTCGAGCGTATGAGCCCCACTTGGGCGTATAGATACCCTCCAGTCGCATGGCCTTCCAGGCGACTGAACACTTAGGCGAATGGACATCATGCGAATGGACCTATGGGCGAATGGACATCATGCGTATTGACTCTCAGTCGCATAGCTTCTATGCGTATGGCCTTCAGTCGCATGACTTCAGGTGCATGGGCTTCAGTCGCATGACCTTCGTTTGAATGAACCTCAGTCGCATGGCCTCCAGGCGCATGGACTTCAGTCGCTTAACCTTCGTGCGAATGGGCCTCAGTCGCACAATCCTTCAATCGCATGCCTTACAGGCATATGAACTTCAGTCGCATGACCATCATGTGTATGGACCTCAGTCGCATGGCAATCGTGCGCATGGACCTCAGTCGCACGCCAATCGGCCGTATGGCCTCCAACCGCACTCCAGTCGGTCTCCTAGCCCTAGCTGATGCAGAATGCAGTTCATCCCGACTGCAGCCGAGGGTTTTCGGCCTCCAACCCCTTCCAAACCTCTTTTAAGCTCAAATCAACCATTCTAAACCTTAAGGAAACATACCACGACCTCATTCAAGCATAACCAAGCAAGAAATCAAGCCTCAAACGAATCATACACATACACACATGCATAAAAACGGGTTTTCACCAAAAAACTCAAAAAAGGGTTTTCAGATGTATTCCAGCCCCAAAATCAATTGAAACATGTAAAAGAGGGGTCCTAGAACTCACACAAACGTTCTGTCGAGTAGAGCTTCGATTTGACTCGCTACACGACGATTTCCACGCTCGAATCCACCCGAACCAAGCTTTTCTCCTCTTTTTCTCCTTCTCTTCTCCTCTCCTCTCTTCTTGGCTGAAAAAATGGCAAGAATGAGGGGCCTTCCCCCTTTTATACTCCCATTCATCAAAGTTTCTCTCGTTGACGATTTTGGTCCCTCGACTTTGGACTTTATTTTCTTTTTCTTCTTTCGTCGGCTTCAAAGAAAATTTCCGGGCGTTACATCATCATTCATTCATTCATTCATTTCTTCGCTCACTACTCTTCATTACTCGAATCTTGTCTCATGCAATATCCCCGACTCATGCTCGAAAGCTGATGTTGTGCCGGGGCCTGTACACAAACCCTCGACTCATGTCCGAAGACTGACACAGCACCGGGATACGCGACAAAGATCCCATCATCCTATTTTATCTCATGCAATACCCCTGACTCATGTCCGAAGACTGATACTGTGCTGGGGCCTGATAAGCAAACCCCCGACTCATGTCCGAAGACTGACACAATACCGGGGTACGCGACACGGATCTCATCATCCGTCACTTTCATGTTCACCATTTGTTGTCTCATGTGTTCATTTTGTACTCTATCGTATTCGTTCGTTTCGTACTTTATCATTATCTTTCACTTTGTTACATAATACTTTACGTTCGTTAATTTATTCGTTCATACATCACACCACGTAAAGTCATACATAATGTATTATAAAACATAATACGTGCGTTTTGAAAACTCTTTGACGAAGAAAGATAACACATCACTCACATATATACACATCATAATTTCATCACATCACCATGCACACATCAAGCATAAGTCATCACATCATAACAAGGCCTATCTTCCTATTTTACCCCTTAAAACCACTTAGAAAATCCTAAGTCCAAAATGGGTGCATGGGACTTTTTAGGCGCATGAGCATAAAAATTCTATGTGTAAAACAGTCTAGGCGCATGGGCACCGTTTGGGCGTTTCTGCCCTGTTCAAGCGCTTTGCAACTATGCAGGTGCATGGCACCTGTTCAGGCACATCAACAATTAGCCGTTTTAACACTTGGGCGCATGGGCACTATTTGGGCGTTTCTGCCCTATTCAGGCGCTTTGCCACTATTTGGGCGTCTGAGCTTACACTTAGATTATTCACACTTAGCCGCATGGGGTATGGGCGGTTGGGCATACTTAGGCAGTTGGACGTTGGGCGCATGGGAACACTGTTTAGGCGCATGGCCCACTCTTGGGCGCATGGCCAACACTTAGGCGCATGGCCAACATGCTGGGCGCATGGGCCACTATTCATGCGCATCAGAACATTTTGAAATGTTTTCTATGCTACTAACATCACCCGATTATCATTCTAATAATACCCAAGCACAGATCTAACATACTAAGGGCACCTAAGCATGCTAAACATCAACACTAACCCATAAACCAACTCTAAAACATACATACACAGAACATCATCGAACAATAGGCTGAAATTCACGGTTTTACTTGAAAACATTTTCTTGGTATGCATAATAGCCCCAAATAAGTTGAAAATCAGTAAAAGAGGGGTTCTCCTCACCTTGAGCAACCTTTGAGCAACACACTTCAACTTCGAGACCCACCTTCAATTCAGCTCTTAAATCCGAAAACAAACACTAAACACCAAAAACTTCGGTCAAGAACTCGAACCCAGCTGAAACCGAGCTCATATAAGAGAAAACTCACCTTTGCAGCTGTTTCTTCTTCTTTCTCTCTCTAGAACCGAGGGCTTTCTCTCTCTTCTTTCTTCCTTTCAGCCGAATGGAGATGGTGAAGAAGGGATGGGCGGCCATGCCCCATTAAACCTTAAAATAATAAGGTTTTGTACTTTGTACACTTTATCCCCCTCCACTTGTGCTCATTATCTATTCTTTCTATTTACTTTTCTTTTCCTTTCGTTTAAATAAAAATTCGGGGTGTTACATTATCACGACATACAATCACAACAATAAACTAAACATTACTTTCACTAGTTTATAACTTTAAGGGTTACATATTACAAAATTTAGTCTAACATTTTAGACCTATACATAGTAATCCTAATCAAAATATATCTTCAACCCACATCACATATATCCAGCTAGTAGTGAACGTGAACGTCCACGTAAAGGCTGAAGTCAAACAAGTCAATAGTCAACCATATGCACATCTTTCCTAAGTAGCCATGCCGATCACTATACATGTTGAAGGTATACACGAGTTTATAATACATTTTCCTAACCTGAAAAAGCATACTCAAGACAGTCAACAAATAGTTAGTGAGAACATAGGTTTAATCAATATTAATCATTTAGAATTGATGCAATATAATCAAACTCACAACCAAACCTACACAAATGTCAAGTGATTCATAATTGTCAAATACAAATTACGCAATCAAATAATATAACACCATTTCCCTCATATCAGCATATGCAGGTTGGTATTTTCTAACTAGCGCTACCTATATTATTTGACGGTTCCTCATCCAAATTAATGGTTGTATCAATATGATAGTAACAAATCAAATTTTCTTATAAATGCATCCAGTTCAACACAAAAGTATGCTTTTTTCCCCAAAAATTATAAATCAAAAAGAGGCTATGTTACTTACCTTAATTCCAGCCAATAAGTCAAACAATTCCTAAAAAAATAATTATTTGTTAGAATAAAACTAATTTCTATAAAAATTTTAGCATTTAAAATCATACAATTGTCAAAATTCTAATTCGATAGCTTCTATTATTCAAAACTCACCAAAATTTACCAGCCTAAACATTCTGAAATCTATATCATCTCATAAAATTTCAGATTAATAACTCATAACAGGCAAATATTCCTAGAATTTTTACAAATTTTACATTTATTAGCAGAAATAGTTTAACATAGAGAAAAATTCCAAAATTCATACACACACTATTCTATTCCACATATTATATTTTATGTAAATTTTCTGTGATTTATCTTACCGTTTTGCTATTTCTTTTAATTTTCTATTTACAGAATGTTCTAAAATATAAAACTCAGTCATATATGCGAATCAAGTCACGAAATTTATTCAATAATTTCTATAAAATATCAGGGTTATTATATAATTTTTCCAGATTTTTACCAGGTTCGGAGCTTCCGTTTAATTATTTTCTTTTATTTCCTTGAATTAATTATATAAATTAATCTACACATTATTATTACATCAAAATTTACTAATTACTATTTCTAGTATTTCTCAATAATTTTCTAACTTTATTCTGAAAAACACAGTCATTTAGGTATTTAATCAAATTCATCAAGAACATCTAGGCTTTTAGCCTTTTTATTTGTAATCTTTTTGTTTAAACCCTTGCTTATATAAAACTTCCAAGTTTTCAATTTTGAATCACCATTTCTTACTAATTTTTAAAATAAAATCAGATGTAGGTGAGTTCTTATGAATATTCTTGATGATTTAACTTTCAAGAGTTAGGTTGTATGTGTTTATTTAAACACATATACACTCTTAAAGCTTGTTAGTTATAGGTTTTGGAAGTCTAACCTTGTTTGATGAAGAGAACAAAGAGATTAGCTTGGTTGAATCCTTGAGAGTCCGGTTGGTGTTTGATCCCAAATAGATGGTGGAGAGAACAAAGGGTGGTGATGGTGTTGATTGTAGGAACCGAAAGGAAGAGTTGGCGATGAGGTGAGGACCGGGAGTATGAGCGTGGTGGTGGAGATGACTTGAGAACTGAGAGGGAGTGGTGGTTGTGGTGGTTCCCTCGGCCGAAGGTTGCAAAAATAGATTGTGGAGTTTGTCATCATTAACTCTAATGTTTAGAGTGATGAGGTGGGTTATAGGTTTCCTTAGTCAAGTTATTAGGATAGGTGGTGTGTTTTTAGGAGAGGTTAGTGTCAAGGTAAAGCTAGGTGGCGGGTTAAGGTGGTGATTTGTGTAAGGGTTGTGGCTAGGTGGCGGGTTTTTAGGATTAATGACTTACTTAGTCATTAAGCTAGTTTTAATTAGTAGTTTAGGTGTTTAATCGGGTTATTTAGTATCTTGATGAACCGAGGTTAGGGCTAATGTTGTGTCTTTTGTTAATGTTTAGGTGTTTAAGGTTTGAAATTTAATTTTCGTTTTGATACAAAGTTTCTAAATATAATCTTGTTTGGTAATGTTTGATTATGTTTTGAACTTAATTCATTTCATGTAAATGAAAGACATTTATAATTCAAGTAACTAATCAAATAATCTTACAATTTCGTAACAAGAATACATGCACACGTAAATTTTATGCATGCATACATGCATGCTCATGTATCATGTGTGCACGTTCAATTAAACATACAAAAACTCATATAATCAAATAAAATTACATTAATCATCTCCTATAAGATATAAATATTTACTATCAGTTTATAGGAAATGTTAAATTGCCTAACATTGGTTTAGGGTTGTCATAGATGAAAATAAAAATAATATTATATATATAGTAATTACCAAGTTTGGTATTCATCATGAGTTGTACATGTGGTTTAATAGGTTGTACCAACCTTTTGCTTTTGTTTAAATCTTTAACTTTTTGCATTTCAACCCAATACTTTTACAGTTTTTACAATTCATGTCCCAACAAACTTTTTACTTTCAACTTTGGTCCCTATATGTTTCATATTTTACAAAATTTATATTTTACGTTCCGGTCTAAATTTTAGCAATTAATACGCACCACCATGCGTATGTGGTTTAACATTTTTTCACTTATTATTTCTCATTTGACGGATCTGTTGCAATAAGCTGGTCCTTGATCAACTTACTTTTTAATTTATATATTTTACGGTTCACATACGTGGTTCAATATTTTTATGTATACGTTCCGTTTTTTTCATTTTTTATTTTTTTTTAATCCGAGTTTTTTGGTGTTAGTGATAACTCACGGTGGTGCATTATTGGTGTTACTTGACATGATTTTGCACCCTCGCTGCAACGTGGGGGGCTTAATACTAGTTAGTGTTAAATTGTAAAAGATGTAAAAGTAATAAAAAATAAAAATTTAAGTTTAAGAAAAAGACAAATGTGGGTACGACCCACTAAACACTAACACAACCCATTAAATATATCAAAGTTGATCATTAATATTATATAAATAAGAGAAGATTGCATAAATTATCTTTATGATTTTGCTAGATTGCATGTTTTGTACCCAAAATTTAAAAACTTCCAAGTCAATCCAAACTTTTGTGTACTTATTGTAAGTTTGGTTCATGACGATAAAATCATTTATTTATTATGCGTTTTATAAAGTTTATATTGACTTTTAAATTTAATTTTGGGACCAAAAGGCTTTGTGAATTTTAAAAGTTAGGTACTAAACTTGTAATGGCTATACCATATTTTAAAACAACTTTGCAATTGTCAATTTTTGGGGACTTACGTGTAATATGGTGAAACAATGGGACCATTTATACAATTATTTCTAATACTAATAATAAATAACACGGCACCTGACTTTTCATCTAACTTTTTATTACGTATGTTCAAGAGTCAAGTACCAGCTGTGTCTAAATGTGTATAACGTGATTGATAAAAAGCACGGGTTACTTTCAAAGATTCTGTGAATAGTACATTTAAAACACTTTAAAATAGGGAAATTTAAAGCGCACCATAAGAAATTTAAAAAAACCAGATCTAACCGTCATGTTTTAGCTAAAATTTGACGGTTTGAAGACCTAGAGGTCACGGTTTGGTTAAAGTGTCACGGTTTGTCTAACTCCTGACAAAGGTACACTGATAAAGATGCACGGGTCTGAAACAAAAGATCACGGTTTGATAAACCGTGACGGTTTCTCGTCCATTTTTTTTAATAAAAATGTTGATTTTTTATAAAAAAATATAGAATACTATACTCAAAATCATACATAGTTATAACACAAAAGTAAAACTATACTATATATTAATATTATAAAAAAAATATCGAATACTATACTAGTTTGTGTTATCTCCAATCGGCATTACTGTAAAAAAAAGTACATACTATTAACATTTTTAAAAATATACGGCAAACTTAAAGCCTAACATCAAATTTTGAGAATAAAAAAAGACACCACATGGTTTTTATGTTTGACGTTAGGCTTTAAGTTTGCAATATATTTTTGATGTTTTTTTTCTTAAAATTTGACGTTAGGCTTTAAGTTTGCAGTATATTTTTTAAAATGTTAATAGTTGGTACTTTTTTTACAGTAGCAATGCCGATTAAGATAACACAAACTAGCATAATATTCTATACTTTTTTATAATATTAATATCTATAGTATAGTTTTACTTTTGTGTTATAACTATGTATGATTTTGAGTATAGTATTGTATACTTTTTTATATAAAAAATCAACATTTTTATAAAAAAAATGGACGAGAAACCGTTACGGTTTGGCCAAACCGTGACCTTTTGTTTCAAATCCGTGCATGTTTATCAGTATACTTTGTCAGGAGTCAGGCAAACCGTGACACTTTGACCAAACCGTGGCCTCTAGGTCTTCAAACCGTCACATTTTGGTCAAAACGTGACGGTTAGATCCAGTTTTCTTTTCTAAAAACACTTGCGGTGTTCCCAGCAGGACCCTAAAAACAGACATATATCAAGTCATCAACAAGAAGAAGAAAACAATGATAATAATGGTACTTTATTAAATTCAAATTAAAATAACTTAAAGTTGTTTTATAATTAAAGTTTACTCTTTTTGTTTGGGGCAAACGTTTCTAAACGATGAAGTGATGATTTTTTTAATTACAAATTAATTAACTGCCTGGCAAAGTTGTTTTTTAATTATGGTGTGCGGTCGCAATTGATCTTCTCGGTCCCGAGCCCGATTAGTGGTATATTTTTATTGCTGCAGTTATTTTGTTTGGTAGGACTTTCAAAAAAAATTGTAACAGGATCTATTTGGTTCTGGGTGTTAATCCAAAACGTGCGGAATCAGATCTTTTGTAACACCCGCTTATTTATTATTTTGAAGCCGACGAAGAAAGAAAAAAGAAATAAAGTCCAAAGTCGAGCGACCAAACTCGCCAACGAAAGAAAGTCGGGCGAGTGAGAGTATATAAGGGAGAGGGCAGCCCTTACCCTCTTCCCCACACTCACAAATCAGCCATTTAGAGAGGAGAAGAGGAAAAGAAGAAGAAAAGAGGAAAAAAGGGTCGGTTCGGGTGGTTCGAGTGGCCAAACCCGTTGCGTAGCAAGCCAAATCGAAGCCCTTGTCGTTGTGCTCGTTTGTGTGAGTTCTCGGACCCCACTTTTACTTGTTTTCAACCGATTTTGGGGCTGGAAAGCATCAAAAACCCATTTTTGTATGTGTATGTGTTTGACCCATTTAGGTGTGTTGCGTTGTGTGAGTATGTTTATGGGCTTGTGTGCTTGTAAGGTGTTGTGGTATGCATTCATAAGGTCTAAGATGGTTGATTTAGGCTTAGAATGGGTTTGGATGAGCTTGAAGGCTGAAAATGGCATATTGGGTTCGGGATGAACTCCATTCTGCATCAGCTAGGGCTATGCGACCGAATGAAGGCCATACGGCCGATTGAGAGGCGATTGAGGGTCATTCGCACGATTGGGATTCATTCGCACGATTGAGGGTTCAATCGCACGACTAAGATTTCATTCGCACGACTGAGGGTTCAGTCGCATAAGTGCTTAGTCACATGAGTCCATTCGCATGAGGTCAGTCTCATAGGTGCTCATTCGCATTAGTTCCATCCACATAGGTCCATACGCACGATTGTATGTCCATTCGCATAGATGTTCATCCGTATGAGTCCAATCGCATGATCTTCAGTCGCATGGAGGCCATGCGACTGAAGGGTGTCCATACGCACGAATAGGGCTGTTGCACCCAAAGGAAAGTGTAGTTAGATTTCTGACTTTCGGGGAAAGTGCAGATGTAAGTTTTGACGTAAAGGTTCCCGTAAGAGCATGTAAGATAACTGTTAGGGCCTTAGAAAGCATGTAGGGCATAGTGATGATGATGTTGCATGTTTATGCATGATGCAGGTTATGTATGTATGATGTTGCCCTGTATGACGTGATGTTGATGCATGTTAATGTTCCTTAGTATGATGTATGTTTATCTTTCCTATGGCTTTACGTGTTATGATAATGAATGAAATGAAGTATTATGTAACGTAAAGTGGAAAGAAATGAAAAGTCTTACATGCATCGGATAACGGGTCCTTCTTTGTGATTGACCATTTATGTAGAACCTCTACCGCTTACCCCTAGTACTGCGGCATACGCTCAGCTGTTCAATTATTGACTTCGGCCCAGTAGCTAAGACTGTTCGGGGTGTAGCATATGGTATTGGTACGGATGATATCCGATGCGCAAGTAAAGTTATATGGAACGAATGAATGAATGAAGGAGATAATAATGATATTATCTATGCGTACGTATGATGTGTGATCATGCAAAAGTAACGGATGGTTTTAAATGAAAGTAAAGTATGTTTTATAATAAAACTAGAACTCACTCAGCAACGCTGACTTTTTATATGTTTTCCAGTTGGCAGGTAATGATTGCTGAGGATGGCACGGCAAGGCTACTCGGCTCTTGTGGGATGGCATCCATTTATAAAGCTTTTGTGATATAATGCAAACATGTATTTTGTAATCGGATAATGATGTATTATTTGGCAAAAGTGTTTATAATGAAATGAGATGTCATTTTTGAATGTTTCCGCTGCAATATTTTCATGAGACCAATTTATTATATGTTTTATGCGTGATGAATGACCAACTGTAAACGTCCCGGGAATGGGGCCTTACAAGTTGGTATCAGAGCCAAAGTTTGAGTGAAATTGGTAAATTTTCAAAATAAACCTTAACTTAAACTGAGAATGGGACGAAAGGGGAATGGGATGCCAAACTGAGTAGCTACGTGCCATCAGGTATTTTCTTAAAGTTAACCGGTTTTATGTGCGCATGGTATGTGGTTATGTGTTGTATGTAGATTTAAATACTGATGTAGTCAGGACAGGTAATACTTGGGGGATGAAGAGTAAAGTAAGTGGCTAATCACAACTGGCCACTGTAATTAGGGACTTACTATACTTGACATAAACTGAGTTGTTTCCTTGAATGACCGTGTTGGTGTTTGAATCTTTCAGTGCGAGTTAGAGAAATGGCTGGAGGGAGATCTTCTAAAGCTTCTAGGGGTGGAGGCCGTGGCGGGCCTGATGTTGAGCCGCGACCCAAAAGAGGAAGACCAAGGGTCGAAAAGGTGGTTCCCGAGGAACCAGAGACCCCTCATCGGAAGCTGGGGATGAGAGTGCGAACCTGAGGGCCTCGGTAAAGGAGGTTGTTGTTGAAGAAGTACACCAGGTCATGCAGACAATCTTACGGTCTGTGATGACCGAAGTCATTAAGGCGGTAAAAGAAGGAGAAAGAAATGAGGGAAACAGGCCTTCGGGGGAACGAGAGCAACCGGAGCCCGAAACGATTTTCTCTGATAACGAAGACGAGGAAGAGGAAGATGAGCCTGTGCGAGAGGTGGCACGAGGCTGTAACTATGGGGTGTTTATGAGATGCAAGCCCCCTACTTTCGACGGTAATGGCAATGCTGCCGCTGCTCACCGATGGGTGAGAGAAATGGAGGTTGTTCTCGACATCAGCGAGTGCCGGGAAGATCAAAAAGTAAAGTTTGCCACCCACTCGTTTGTGGACTCAGCTTTATGCTGGTGGGACAATATTGTCCAAGCTGAGGGTAACCGGGCAGTCGGGAAAATGAGATGGCCCGAACTGAAGAAGATGGTGATTGAGGAGTTCTGTCCTCATAGGGAGATGGATAAAATAGAGAGGGAATTCCTGCAGCTGGAGGCGGGATCCATGACATACCAGCAATACACCACCAAATTCAATGAAATGGCACGGTTGGTGCCGGATCAGGTGACGCCTCTGTCTCGGAAGATCAAGAGGTACATTCAGGGCTTACCGGTGGATGTTCGCCGACATATGATCGTTGCCCAGCCAAGTACGTTTAGGTCGGCGGTCGATTTGGCCGGAAGACTATATGATGAGAGGAAAGTGTTGGTGACTGAAGCAAATAAGAGGGGTGGTGGTGATCGGAACTGGAATGGGAGAAGGTTTGGTCGGGGTGATGCCTCGACGGGGAACAAAAACGCACGGGTGGATGACCGCCGCGTGGCCACACTGGGAGCGGGATCGAGGAGGTGTGGCAAGCGTGGAAAGGAGCATGCGGGAGAATGTAGGATGGGATCGAATGTGTGCTTCAAGTGTGGGAAGACAGGGCATATGGCAAAGGATTGCCTGGCGGGCAAATGTTTTAACCTTTGGGGAAATTGGTCAGGGTTCCGGGGCAAAGAGGACGGGAGGTGATGGACCGAGGGTGATCGCCAGGGCATTCACCATAACACAGGAGGAGGCTAGGACGGACCCTGATATTGTGTCCGGTACGTTTCTAGTGAACCAAACTTTAGCTTCTGTGTTATTTGATTCGGGTGCCAGTAAGAGTTTTATTTCTGCTGCTTTCTGTGCTAAGCTGCCTGTTAGTAGTAGATGTGTTGATGTGCCCTTTGATGTAGAAACTTCCATAGGTAAGTCTACCAGGATTTCTGCGATGATAGAGAACTGTGATGTGGAACTTGAGGGTCATAAGTTTCCTGTTAGACCGTTCGTGATGACCTTAGGTGGTTTTGATTTGGTTCTTGGGATGGATTGGTTAGCGGACTTCGAGGCGAACATTGTGTGTCGAAAGAAGATGATTCAGTTGTCGGCGCCTGACGGTAGTTCAGTGACGGTTTATGGTGATCGGGTTACTACGATTTCGAAGGTGATCTCGATGGCGGTGGCGGGAAAGTGTATGAGGCGTGGATGTAGTGCCTACTTGGCCTATGTAAAGGATGTGGATACGCCAACACCACAACTAGCCGATGTACCGGTTGTGTGTGATTTTCCAGATGTGTTCCCAGAAGATTTATCAGGAGTGCCACCTGACAGAGAGATCGAGTTTCAGATTGATCTGATACCGGGTGCCCCACCTGTTGCCAAGGAACCATATCGGTTGGCTCCGACAGAGATGAAAGAGTTGATGGAGCAGTTGCAAGAGTTGCTTGATAAGGGGTTCATTAGACCGAGTATCTCTCCTTGGGGTGCTCCGATCCTGTTTGTGAAGAAGAAGGACGGTAGCATGAGAATGTGTATTGACTACCGTGAGCTGAACAAGTTGACGATTAAGAACTGATACCCCTTACCAAGGATAGATGATTTGTTCGATCAGCTTCAGGGTGCCAGTTGGTTTTCAAGGATAGATATTCGATCTGGTTACCATCAGTTGAAGGTGAAAGAACAGGATATCCCTAAAACAGCTTTCTGTACGCGCTATGGTCACTACGAGTTTCTAGTCATGTCCTTTGGTTTGACCAACGCGCCAGCTGCTTTTATGGATTTGATGAACCGTGTGTGTCGGCCGATGATGGATAAATCAGTGATTGTGTTTATTGATGATATCCTGATTTATTCGAGGAGCGAGATTGAGCATGCCGGTCACATTCGGGAGGTTCTAGAGACGTTGAGAAGGGAGAGGTTGTACGCCAAGTTCTCCAAGTGCGCGTTCTGGTTGTGCGAGGTTTAGTTCTTGGGTCACGTGGTGAATCCCGACGGGATTATGGTGGACCCGGCGAAAGTGGAGGCGGTTATGCAATGGAAGTCACCAAAGACGCCATCCGAGATTCGTAGTTTTTTGGGTTTGGCGGGCTACTATAGAAGATTTATCCAAGACTTCTTTAAGATTGCTTCTCCACTAACTAAGTTGACCCGAAAAGATGTGAAGTTCGTATGGGGTCAAGCTCAAGAGAAGGCGTTCGAGGAACTAAAGGCGAGATTGACTCAAGCTCCTGTTCTGTCATTACCCAAGGGAAGTGAAGATCTGGTGGTTTATTCTGATGCTTCCTACTCGGGGTTGGGGTGTGTGTTAATGCAGAGAGGAAAGGTTATAGCCTATGCATCCCGACAGTTGAAGGTTCATGAGGTCAACTATCCTACTCATGACTTGGAGCTGGCAGCCGTGGTCTTTGTGTTAAAGATTTGGAGGCACTATCTGTATGGGCCGAAGTGCACCATATTCACTAACCACAAGAGTCTGAAGTACTTCTTCGAGCAGAAGGATCTGAACATGAGGTAGAGACGGTGGTTGGAATTTATAAAGGATTATGATTGTGAAATCCACTACCATCCGGGCAAGGCCAATGTGGTGGCTGATGCCCTTAGCCGGAAGGAGAGACCCGAGCCGATTCGGGTGAAGGCATATCAGCTGATCATGACCTCTGATATAATGAAGCAAGTCAAAGAGTTTCAAGATGAGGAATTGAAAGAAGATAATCTTAACTCTGAAAGAATGAGAGGTCTGGTTGGGGAATTGGGTGAAAACACGCTTGGTGTTAGAACCCGATTCGGTCGTGTGTGGATTCCTCGTTTTGGGGATCTACGGGTGAAGATCATGAATGAAGCTCACAAGACTCGATACTCCATTCATCCTGGTGCCACGAAAATGTACCATGATATGAAGAAAGATTATTGGTGGCCGGGTATGAAGCACGATGTGGTGGAGATTGTGAGTAAGTGCCTTACTTGCTTACAGGTGAAGGCCGAGCATCAGAAGTCGTATGGGAAGATCCAACCTTTGGATATACCGGAATGGAAGTGGGAGCACATCACCATGGACTTCATTACGAAGTTGCCGCGTACCCCGGTTGACGAAGAGTGCCCACTTTCTACCAATCCGCGAGACATATTCATCTGAGAGGTTGGCTGATCTGTTCATCAAGGAAATTGTAACTCGTCATGGTGTGCCGGTGTCCATTGTGTCGGATCGCGACACTCGGTTTACATCTAAATTTTGGAAGAAATTCCACGACGCTATGGGGACGAGGTTACATATTAGCATGGCTTATCATCCCCAGACTGATGGTCAGTCACAAAGGACCATTCAGACACTGGAAGACATGCTTCGGGCATGTGTGATTGACTTTGGTGGAAGTTGGGATGACCACCTACCGTTAGCCGAATTCTCATACAACAACAGCTATCATGCCAGCATTGGTATGCCTCCATATGAGATGCTATACGGTAGGAGATGCAGAACACCCGTTTGTTGGGGTGATATTGGTGAAAAGGAATTGGGGAGCGTCGAGGTAATCGAGGCTACGACTGAGAAGCTTGAGAAGATTAAAGCCTTCATGAAGGCAGCCAAAGATAGACAGAAGTCGTATGCTGATAAACGACGCAGGCCGATTGAGTTCCAGGTGGGTGACCGGGTTATGGTGAAGGTCTCACCTTGGAAGGGTATCATTCGCTTCCGAAAGTGGGGCAAATTGAGCCCAAGGTATATAGGCCCTTTCCGAATCATTGCTCGAGTAGGAGAGGTGGCCTATAGACTAGAATTACCGGATGAATTAAGTGGAATTCACCCGACATTCGATGTATCTCATCTGAGGAAGTGCTTGGCAGATGAAGATATGATTGTTCCATTGGAAGATATCAAAGTAGATGAACGGCTCAATTATGTGGAACAACCAGTGGCAATCATCGATCGAAAGGAGAAAAGTCTGAGAAATAAAGTGGTTCCTCTTGTGCGTATACAGTGGAAGCACAAGAAGGGATCCGAGTCAACGTGGGAAACTGAGGAAGAAATGAGACAACATTATCCACGTTTGTTTGAAGAATAACAGGTTTCGGGGACGAAACCTATTTAAGGGGGGTGGACTTGTAACACCCGCTTATTTATTATTTTGAAGCCGACGAAGAAAGAAAAAAGAAATAAAGTCCAAAGTCGAGGGACCAAACTCGCCAACGAAAGAAAGTCGGGCGAGTGGGAGTATATAAGGGAGAGGGCAGCCCTTACCCTCTCCCCCACACTCACAAATCAGCCATTCAGAGAGGAGAAGAGGGAAATAAGAAGAAAAGAGGAAAAAAGGGTCGGTTCGGGTGGTTCGAGTGGCCAAACCCGTTGCGTAGTAAGCCAAATCGAAGCCCTTGTCGTTGTGCTCGTATGTGTGAGTTCTAGGACCCCACTTTTACTTGTTTTCAACCGATTTTGGGGCTGGAAAGCATCAAAAACCCGTTTTTGTATGTGTATGTGTTTGACCCATTTGGGTGTGTTGCGTGTGATGTGTTTAGAGTATGTTTCTGGGCTTGTGTGTGCTTGTAAGGTGTTATGGTATGCATTCCTAACATCTAAGATGGTTGATTTAGGCTTAGAATGGGTTTGGATGAGCGTGGAGGCCGAAAATGGCAGATTGGGTTCGGGATGAACTCCATTCTGCATCAGCTAGGGCTATGTGACCGAATGAAGGCCATACGGCCGATTGAGAGGCGATTGAGGGTCATTCGCACGATTAGGATTCATTCGCACGATTGAGGGTTCAATCGCACGACTAAGATTTCATTCGCACGACTGAGGGTTCAGTCGCATAAGTGCTTAGTCGCATGAGTCCATTCGCATGAGGTCAGTCGCATAGGTGCTCATTCCCATTAGTTCCATCCGCATGAGGTCCATACGCACGATTGGATGTCCATTCGCATAGATGTTCATCCGCATGAGTCCAATCGCATGATGTTCAGTCGCATGGAGGCCATATGAGTGAAGGGTGTCCATACGCACGAATAGGGCTGTTGCACCCGAAGGAAAGTGTAGTTAGATTTCTGACTTTCGGGGAAAGTGCAATGTAAGTTTTGACGTAAAGGTTCCCGTAAGAGCATGTAAGATAACTGTTATGGCCTTAGAAAGCATGTAGGGCATAGTGATGATGATGTTGCATGTTTATGCATGATGCAGGTTATGTATGTATGATGTTGCCCTGTATGACGTGATGTTGATGCATGTTAATGTTCCTTAGTATGATGTATGTTTATCTTTCCTATGGCTTTACGTGTTATGATAATGAATGAAATGAAGTATTATGTAACGTAAAGTGGAAAGAAATGAAAAGTCTTGCATGCATCAGATAACGGGTCCTTCTTTGTGATTGACAATTTATGTAGAACCTCTACCGCTTACCCCTAGTACTGCGGCATACGCTCAGCTGTTCAATTATTGACTTCGGTCCAGTAGCTAAGACTGTTAGGGGTGTAGCATATGGTATTGGTACGGATGATATCCGATGCGCAAGTAAAGTTATATGGAACGAATGAATGAATGAATGAATGAAGGAGATAATAATGATATTATCTATGCGTACGTATGATGTGTGATCATGCAAAAGTAACGAATGGTTTTAAATGAAAGTAAAGTATGTTTTATAATAAAATTAGAACTCACTCAGCAACGCTGACTTTTTATATGTTTTCCAGTTGGCAGGTAATGATTGCTGAGGATGGCACGGCAAGGCTACTCGGCTCTTTTGGGATGGCATCCATTTATAAAGCTTTTGTGATATAATGCAAACATGTATTTTGTAATCGGATAATGATGTATTATTTGGCAAAAGTGTTTATAATGAAATGAGATGTCATTTTTGAATGCTTCCGCTGTAATATTTTCATGAGACCAATTTATTATATGTTTTATGCGCGATGAATGACCACTGTAAGCGTCCCGGGAACGGGGCCTTACATCTTTTTTTCATCATCTTCGGCTATGATGGTTTATTTGTGCCTTGGTTAAACAAATGCCGTTACACACGCAACGCGCGTAAATTAGGGCTGTTATCGAATCCAACCAAACCAAATGCAGCTGTGCTTGAACTCGGTTTGGTTTCAAATCGAGCGGCTCGGTTCGGTTTTAAACGAACGTTCGTTTTTGCCCAGTTTCATGTTAAAATTTAAAATGAAACTAATAATTTATTCAAGAGTTTGAACTTTCAAGTTACAACCCAAATTCAATAAAATGACAAATAAAATCAATCTAAACTTAGATAAACTGAAATCAAGCTAGTATTTTCCTCAATACTTCAAATGTTCAAATCGTCTATCATTTTTGCATTTCAGCATATTATGTACCAATGGTGATAACCACCATAGTATCATCTCTAATGCTTCCGCAAATGTTCTTTAAGAACCAAAGCATCAAAGAAAAATCTAACCTCAAGATATTACGATTAGGAACAACCAAACAAGTCGGACTTCGAAGTTCAGAGGCAGGTATGCATGGTCGGACTCTCGGAGACAGAATGCGACTTGCGAGGTTGGATTGTTGAAGGTGGTCGGTGGTCGGCAGGGAGGTAGAGGAATACGGGGAACGGCTGGTGAAGTGGTGATGGTATTTCGAACTTGTGAAGTGATAATGTGGTTAAAGAATAAGTGAAGTAGGGCATTTACCGTAGGGTTGTTATCTTTTTGACGAATTAATTAAAATAGTGGTAATAGTTAAATAACTAAACATGTTAACAAATATATAATATATAAAACGTAAATTAAAAAATAATTCAAGCAACCGAGGGAGCTTACCTTTGCTAGTGCTCAGTTCGTTACAACCGAGCAAAAAATCAAACGAGCAAAAAACCGAACTTTTTTAAAGAGTTTTAACGAGTTTCGAGCGTCGAGATATTTGACAGGCTTAGCATAGGTGGATTTAACAAGTTTATATCTATGTATTTTATTAAATACAACTCAAAATATGTTTATTGTATCTTTTTTCCTTATATCCTTCCTCATATAGTTAGCACAAAATACATCCAAGTCTCATAATCTATATCAATATCTATCTATATCTATACTACTATATAATACATTTTAGGAGGACAAAATAGTAATTTTACTAAAATTGTAAGACACCTAACATAATATATAAGGAATACAAGTGTCATATGCAATAGTTTCAGTTTTACCCCTATTTAATAAACATTTTTAATTAATACACATATATAATACATTATTTAATAATATGATATTAAATTCAATATGTTAATATTTTATTATTTGTAATATTTAAAAATGATATTTAAATTATTAAATACTATTTAAATAATAAATTATACAACTAATAGTTATATTTTTTAGGGGTATTTCGGGTAGTTGATAACTTTAATATTTATAATAAAAATTGTTAGTAAATGACATATCTGTACTACTATATAATACATTTTGAAGGACAAAATTATAATTTTACTCAAATGTAACACGTCTATTACACTTTTTTAATAATAGAGACAAGTGTTTTATGCAATTATTACATTTTTACACCTGTTTAATCAACTATTTTAATTACACATTACAAAATACACATTATTAGTATATTATTTGTAAGGATTCCTTAAGTCTGATGCAACCCAAAACATTCAAAGTGTCTCTGCAACATGCACTAAGTACTGAAGTGAAGAATGCTTCGGAAGTTTTACACAATGCATTAGAAAATACTCTAAGTGTAAAATCTTCCGAAGCCAAGACCAATATCTTCCGAAGCCAAACATGAAGTCTTCCGAAGCCTCAGAGACAAAGTCTTCCGAAGCTTCAACCTATGAAGACAGATTTCTTCCGAAGACTTTTAGTACACATGCTTTATCTGATGTACTGTTCCATAAAGCACATTTTCCGCTGCATCTCTGTAAAGTCACCAACTTACATGAGTTGGTGAAAAGGTCTATGCTTTTGGTAACTTTACATTGAGGTCTTGAGTCTGTAACTTTCCACTTTATGTACTTTATCCTTTTTGTAATGTATAAGGATGTGAGCTATGGCATGTCATAGTCACAAGGTCAAAAGGCAGATATGCCTTTTGATCCTACAATTGATTTTGTTAGTGTCTAGTCAATTGTATCCAGCTGGCTTTCAAAGTATAGCCGGCTGTAGGTTGTAGTATAAGTATTTCAAGTTCTTGTATCTTTCTTTATGCTTTGTAACACTTGTAAAAGAACTTGAGAAAGCAATATACTGTCTCCTTGAAACCCATACTCTCTTGTTCTGTCTTTTTACTTTACTTGTGTTCTTTGTATCACCTTGGTTAATCCAGTTCACTGTTTGATTAAAGTTTAGTTAATCTCCTCATTGTGTTGTTGTGTTGTAATTGTGTTAAAGCCCTTAAACGGTCCTGCAATTGGTATCAGAGCTTTCCAGGCTCTTGATATAAGATCTAACCATCTTAAGATCCCTCACACACACAAAAAACTAAACCTTTCAAATGGCTTCCATCTCAAAGACTGATATGGAGACTGTAACCATGAACAAATCCCCATTGATCACTCTTGATGATTTTGACACCTGGTGCATGAGGATGGAAGGCTTCATCAGGTCTCTTGATTCAAGAATGTGGGAATCTGTTGAGAATGGACCTTTCATACCCAGCACCCCCTCTGCTACTGGTGCTGGTATGATTCCAAAGATGTGGCCAACTACTCAGATGAAAATAGAAAAAGAGTAGAGATTGATAGGAATGCCATGACTGCTCTTCAGACTGCTCTCCCAAACTCTGTATACAGAGGTTTTAAGAAGTGCAAAACAGCTAAACAGCTGTGGGATGCACTGAAGCTGATGTATGAAGGCTCCTCTGAAGCCAAGGAGAACAAGAAAGATCTTCTGAAGCAGCAGTTTGAAAACTTCACCTTCAAAGCAGGTGAAACCATGACCCAACAATACTTCAGGTATGTTGAGATTGTGGATACCCTAGTGGATGGAGGAGTTCCTCTTGAGAACAGGGACATTGTAAGGAAGTTCATGTCCTCACTTCCTAGGCAATGGACACACTATTGTGTGGTGATCAAGAGGACTGAGAACCTTAAAACTCTTACTCTGACAGAGTTGTATGGGATTCTCAGTGGATACCAGATGGAGATGAACATGCAAGGTTCATCTGGCAACTCCAACAATCAAATGGGTTCAGCCCTTCATGTGGTTGAAAGGGACAGCGTAGAACCCCAACATCATCTCATATGCTACCCTGACAACTCACAAAAGGGTCCTTTCATCACCTTCCCGGAGACACCAAGGGAGAACTTTACTCAAGGAAGCCCATTCCAAGAGACAAGTTCTTCTCAAGCCTTTGTGTCTACTGATGAAAGCTGTGGGAATTATCTCTTCACTCTTGAAGACCTGGACTGTATCCATCCAGATGACCTGGAATACATGGAGATAGTTCAGCAGATGGCTCTCCTCACTCACAGAGCCAAGAAGTTCTACAAGAGAACAGGAAGAAGATTTCCAAGCAATGCTACCAGTGGAAAGTTTGGGCTGGATAAAAGCAAAGTTAAGTGTTACAACTGTAACCTTATGGGTCACTTTGCTAGGGAGTGTAAGGCACCTAAAGCAAATGGGGGCCAAACACAACCCAGACCAAACTACACTGACAAAGCCCCACAGACTGAGAAGCCTAAGCAACATGTTATTGTTGCTGTTGAAGAGGGAGGCTTTGACTGGAGCTTTCAGGTGGAAGATGCTTCTCCAAACCAAGCACTGATGGCTGACCATGATGAAGCCAAGGTATTGGAACATCTCTGTACTCCTGAATGCATTGCTAAAGTAAATAGATACAGGTCCTACAACTTAGAGATGAGATCTGATCTTGAGTCATTAAACATATTAAAATCTGATTTTAGAAAGTCTGAAAATGATTACAAGTTAAAGATAGAGGACTTGGAGAAAACCATTTCAGTACTAAAACATGAACATACAGATTTTAGAACTCAGATCCAAGATCTCATAACTAAGTTGACTGAGTGCCAGGCTGAGCTTGTGATCAGCAAAGCCAAGGCAGAGAAGAGTGTTCTTGAAGAAGAGACCTTCAAGAACATGATATCCTCATCCCTGCACAACAAAGTTGTTATCAAAATAGACAGGGACTGGGATCAAATGAGATAGCTCCTCCACACACAATCTTGTCTGTAAGATCTCCTAGGTGTGGAACTTGTGAAGATGAGCTTCCTCTCATAGATCCTATAAGTGAGGATGATGAAGAAGTGATAGTGAAGAATTCCTCTGAGAAGAGTGAAGAAGAGGATTCTTCCAAGGGCCACTATCCTTCTGAGGAGAAGAAATCTACTGTGATGACCAAGTCCAAGAGAAAGAACTTGATCAGGAAGAGCAAAAGGAAAGCAAAGAAGGCTCAAGAAATCAAGGCTACTTTTGATGCTAAGCAGAAACAAGTTTTTATCTCTGCAGGTTTCAAAGTAGTAAGGACTGAAGACATCAACCAAGACTCCTCAGCTAAGAGTCCTGGTTCTTGTTCAAATCATCTCAGTGCAAAGAAGAAGACTGAGCTGCTGTGTACCACTGCTGCACAGCCTGGACCATCAAACTCCAAGAACAGTTCACAGCCCAAAAGAACTGTCTCAGCATCTACCAAGATGAAGGTGGAGAAGGGATGTGACCAAAGCCAGTCTTGCTCTCAAAAGGAGACTTGTTTGAAGAAGAAAATGTTATGTGTTATGTGTGAAAGTACTTCTCACATTGCTAAGGATTGCCCATACAATCCTAAAAGTACTATCCACATGACCAATACAAAGACTTCAAAGAGTCTCAAGAAGTCTCAAGCTTCGGAAGGAAAGTCTGTTTCCTTCGGAAGCTCCAAATCAAAGAAGAAGGTAAATGGAAAATTACCTTCGGAAGCAAAATTGGTCTCGGAAGAAAGGAGTTCTTCCGAAGCACTGAAGTCTGCTGCAGTGACTGTAGAATCTTCCGAAGGTTCAGTCATCAAAACTTGTGAAGTCTCAAAAGCTTCTAAGGTTTGAAGGTCAAGTCCAAGACTCCAAAGGTGGTGTGGAAGTCTAAGAAAGACCAAATGACTGAAGTTTCTCCATCAACAACAGCTGAAGATCCCCATAGTACAACCATAGGATCTATTACTGTTGCATTACCTTCTATTACACTTAGTGAGCCCAAGACAAGTAAGGCTTGGGTTTCCAAATGTAACTAATCATTTTCTTTGTGCAGGAACAGCTCAAGACAAACAGGAATGTCTGGATAATTGACAGTGGCTGTTCCAGGCACATGACAGGCAATAGGTCTCTACTCCATAATTTTGAGAGAATTGATGGAGGACCAGTTGCTTTTGGAGGAGATGAAGGTGGTTACATTTCTGGAAGGGGCAAGGTCACAAATGGTAAGCTCAGCATTGAGAAGGTAAACTTTGTTAAGGAGCTTGGGTACAATCTTCTGAGTGTATCCCAATTTTGTGATCAGAGTCATAACATGCTCTTTACTGAGCATGAGTGCATTGTTCTCAAGCCTGGAGTGGTCATTCCTCATGAGCATATCCTGCTCAGAGCCCCCAGGAAAGGGAACATGTACAAGATGGATTTGCAAGAAACATCTCCCTCTGGAGAAGTTTCATGCTTTCTATCTAAAGCAAATAGTGATGAGTCTTTCCTATGGCATAAAAGAATGTGCCATGTAAACTTTAAGAACATGAATAAATAATTAAACATGATCTGGTAACTGGAATGCCAAAGAAAGAGTTTACAAGTGATGATCATTGTGTTGCATGCCTGAAAGGGAAGCAACACAAGGTATCTCACAAGCCTAAGGAAAAGAACTCCATCACTACTCCCCTACACTTGTTACATATGGATCTCTTTGGCCCCACCAGTGTAATGAGTCTAGGAAGGACCTCTTACTGTTTGGTGATCACAGATGATTTTACAAGATTCACTTGGGTCTTCTTCCTTAAACTAAGGATGAAACCCCTGAGATTCTGAAGAATTTCATCTTAAAAGTTGAGAATCAATGTGATCACAAGGTCAAAACCATAAGATGTGATCAAGGAACTGAATTCAAGAACCAAATCCTTGATACATTTTGTGATGAAAAAGGTATTACAAGACAATATAGTGCTCCCAGGACTCCTCAGCAAAACGGAGTTGCTGAGAGGAGAAACAGGACACTTATTGAAGCTGCAAGAACTATGTTGTCTGACTCTAAACTGCCTATCACCTTCTGGGCAGAGGCAGTTAATACTGCTTGCTATGTGCAAAACAGAGTTTTAGTAGTTAAGACACATGGTAAGACTCCTTATGAACTTTGGCACAAGAGGAAACCTTTCATTGGTTTTCTCAGGTCATTTGGATGTCCCTGCACCATCTTGAATACCAAAGATCAAATTGCCAAGTTTGCTGAGAAATCAGATGATGGACACTTCATTGGATACTCTTCTCAAGCTAAAGCTTATAGAGTATACAATCTCAGAACTAGAATTGTTGAGGAGTCAGCCAATGTGACTTTCAATGAGCACACACCTGTGTGGCTGGTTCTGGTCCGGATTGGCTGTTTGATCTTGATTTAGTTACCAACTGTTTTAACAAATCTTGTGAGCATGTTTCAGGATCTGCAGAAAATTTAAATACAGGTGATCCTGATCCAAGATTTGAGCTAGGAAGACCCTCAACTCATACATCTTCAGCTCCAGTTGGAACTACTTCAGCAAATGAGGTTTCTATCAGCACAACAATGACAAATTCAGCTGATACATCTGGTATGCCTTCAAATTCCAGCTCAGAGGCTTCTCAACCAGATAAAGACACCTCAATTGTAGAAGACAACAATGGTGATGGTGATAGTGATCAGGAATTTCTTGATGCTAATAACCATACCATAGATGACAACATCAATGATGTCACACACTCATTGGATCAAGTTAATCTTGATAAGTGTGATAATGTGGAGGGTGAATCTTCCAGGCCAGATCTAAATTTCTCAAATTTGGATCTTTCTCAGCAACTTGCTGTGATCCCTCAGCTAAGGATCCACAAGTCTCACCCCACCACAAACATCATTGGAGATGTTGTCACAGGGGTAAGAACAAGAGGACAAACCCATGAAGCAAATGTTTGTCTTCACTCTTGTTTCTTATCTCAGATAGAGCCAAAGAAAGTTGATGAAGCTCTAAAGGATGGAAGTTGGGTTGAAGCTATGCAACAAGAGCTGCTTCAATTCAAAAGGCAGAAAGTTTGGAACCTTTGTCCTCTTCCTCATGGGAAGACTACCATTGGAACCAAATGGGTTTTTAGGAATAAGAAGGATGATAGAGGAATCATCATCAAGAACAAGGCAAGACTAGTTGTTCAAGGATACACACAAGAAGAAGGGATTGACTACACTGATGTCTTTGCTCCTGTAGCAAGACTAGAAGCTGTTAGGATATTCCTGGCATTTGCTGCATCCAAGAACTTCAAGGTCTATCAACTTGATGTAAAGTGTGCTTTCTTATATGGAGTGATTGATGAAGAGGTTTATGTCAAACAGCCACCTGGTTTTGTAGACCCTGATCATCCTGATTATGTCTGCAAGCTTGACAAAGCTCTTTATGGGCTGCATCAGGCACCCAGGAAGTGGTATGAGACACTATCTGAGTATCTTTGTAAACATGGATACAGGAGAGGTACTATAGATGGAACTCTCTTCATCAAAGGACAGGGAAATGACTTATTGCTAGTTCAAGTATATGTAGATGACATCATCTTTGGTTCAACTAATCCAAAGCTCTGCAAAGACTTTGAGAAGCTGATGAAAGACAGATTTGAAATGAGTTCAATGGGAGAACTCAATTTCTTTCTGGGAATTCAAGTGAAGCAGGTTGAAGATGGCATCTTCATAAGTCAGTCAAAGTATGTTCAAGACATACTCAAGAGGTTCAACATGACTGATTGTAAGATTGCTAAGACACCCATAGCCAGAAATCACTCCCTTGGACCTGATCTTGAGGGGGAGTGTGTAGATGAACACTTATACAGGGCTATGATTGGGTCTCTTATGTATCTTACAGCTAGCAGGCCTGATATCATGTTTGCTACATGTATTTGTGCAAGATATCAAGCCAACCCTAAGATGTCTCACTTAATCACTGTGAAAAGGATTTTAAGATACCTCAAAGGTGCTTCAACACTTGGTCTATGGTATCCAAAGAATCCTAATTTCAATCTGTATGCCTATACAGATAGTGATTATGGTGGTTGCAACATGACTGCAAAGTCTACATCTGGGGGATGTCAATTCCTTGGTGGAAGGGTTGTCTCATGGCAATGCAAGAAACAATCCTGTGCTCAAGTGCTTTGGATTCAAAATCAGATGCTGGACTATGGATTTAACTTCAAAGAGACTCCCATCCACATAGACAACAATAGTGCTATCTCTATCACTGAGAACCCTGTGCAGCACTCAAGGACCAAACACATCAACATCAGGTATCATTTAATAAGAGATAACTATGAAAAGGGATTAATTAAACTAGTCAAAGTTCATACAGATGAACAATATGCTGATCTGTTCACAAAAGCTTTTGATGAACAGAGATTTAAGTATCTGATATCAGCTATTGGGATGATTAACTTTGAGTAGACTTTTTCTTAAAACTAATTCTAATTATTTCTTCTTAAAATATGTGTGTCCTAAGTTGTCTAGTTCATCACTTTCATAAGCTCATGTTTTCTTTGGATGTAAAATTCTTTTTGAAGACTTTCCTTAGATTCTTGAAAAATTTTCTGATACTTCGGAAGATAAAGTTTTATCTTCGGAAGAAAAACATGTCTTCAAAATAAATAACTGTCTAAGAGATTTTACCTTCGGAAGAAGTCAAATTCATCTTCCGAAGCTTAAAATTCTTATCTCAGACACTTATTCATTTTAAGGACTTTTTCCTTCCGAAGCAAAATTAACCTTCGGAAGCTTTGTTTATTCCTATACAAAGCATCAAGGGTTTATTTCTCTTCCGAAGCATAAATTTCAAGACTCTCAGGAAAATCTTCCGAAGCCATTTTAGCTTCGGAAGCTTTTTCAATCAAAACTTCCGAAGACAAATTACCTTCGGAAGCTTTTCGAATTCCAAGAAAACTACTTTTTGAGCAAAAGTAAACTACCTTTTCAGAGGTGGGACCGACTTCCGGATTTCAAAGTTTATCCTCTTTCATTAACTTTGGTTCAAATCCTTTTCACATAAATACCCAACGGTTCCCCCTCTTTCCCACTATCTTCCTCAATTCCACTATTCCTCTAACCTAATTCTCTAAACCGCCTTTGCTTTCTACCTTTCTTCACCCTTAAGCTTCTGAAATGGCCAACCTTAACCGCAGAAACAACCCAGATTTCTCCATGCAACTTCACAGGCAACATAATCAAGTTGCTCTGTTAAGCTCTGAGAAAGATGCAAGTTTCTCAGAGATTTGCCAATTCTTGACTCTGTCCAACTATTTCACCTCCCTGACCATTGATCCTACTCTATATGAGGATCACTTGCTTGAATTCTGGAAGACCTGCCAAGAGGTCATTATGGATGGGGAGAAGGCACTGTCTGCCACAGTGCAAGGGAGGACAATCTTCATCACTCCGGCCATCATTAACCAACATTTGCAGCTGGATGATGAAGAAGGTGAGGTCCTTCCCAAAGGAAGCTGTTAATCATTCCTTTGAGCAGATGGGCTATGAAGGAGATTTCTCTGTAAAGACCTTCAGGAAAGGGAAGGTCTCATCCCAGTGGAAATACCTGCTCCATGTGGTTATCCACAGCTTATCAAACAAGCATGGTGGATGGGACCAGATTCCTGAGGATCTCTCCTTTATAGTTCATGGAATGGTTCAGGGGGTCAAGTTCAGGTATTCACAATTTGTTTATACTAATTTACTTGCAAACTTAGACTCCTTAGAGTATTACATGTTTCCTAGATATGTTCAACACATTCTCAACTGTGAACTGGGCTCACAGTTGAGGGAAACAAGTAATATTCTTAAATTGGGACAGATGAAGCCCGGCATCTTTAAAATAATGAAGAAGCCAACTGTAGGCTTCTCAGGGGTAGAAACAGCCCTAGTCCCCAAAATGTTAGAGCTCATTGCTCAAGGTGACAACCTAGCAACACAAGCTAGTGTTGAACCCACACCTCTTTTATCCTTACCTCTAAAAAGACCAGAAATCACACCCTCACCTACCAAAGAAAATCCAAACGAACCCCTGCTCAGGCTATTGAGTCTGTGCAGGCCCCCATATACTCAACCTTACAGGAGGAAGTGGACACTAGAGCTCCCACTTCTCCTGAGGAGCAAACCACTCCCATCTCTTCAACCTATCAGGGCTGAGGTTCCTCATGCTCACCCTGATGAGCTCACAAGCCCAACAGCCTTAAGCCTTCACTCTGAGTCTCAACACTCAAGTGAACAACCTTCAGGGGACAGCTACCATCCCCAGCCTTTAGATCTCAACCAACCAATTCCCAACCTATCCTTCTATACTGATGAAGACTTAGGATTCAGTGAGTACCATGAGTCTCTCTTCTCCTCCCCTACTCAAAGAGAGATGAGTACCTCTGACTCTCCTCAGTCTATCCCACATCAGTCACCTATTACTGAGGTGGACACTTCTGAACCTGTTCAGGATGTCCATATGGAAGAGGCTCTCACTTTTGAAAGTGATTACATCATTAAGACCTCAACCATGGCAACTCAGCCCACTGGCATCTCAACTGAGACTGCCAGTGAGCAGAGGAAAACCAGCAGCCAAGAACTCAAGCTGGTGGTGAGAGAGAGGACTTTGGTCCAATCATCTCATCCCCCAATGATTCTTCTGATGAAGATGAGGGGAATTTGAGACTAAAGGTGCAGAAATTGTCAAAAACATGCACCTATTTAGTCTCTAAGGTTAGTCACTTGGAATCTCAGGTGACTACCTTACAAACAGGGTCAATGATCAGCAACTTCAGATTTCCTATCTAAAGGAAAAACTAGCTGGGAGACCTTTAAGGAGAGCTCAACCAGGAACACAAGAACCTGTGGAAGTGATTGACTTATCCTCTAGCTCACCTATGCAAGTGGGTGATGCTACCAAAAAGGGGGAGAAAGTTATTACAACCACAGAACCTGGGAGTTCTTCACAGAGAATGGACATAGAGGACTCACCATCCTCACTTGCTGTTGTGCATTCTCAGCAACTTCCTCAAGTTCACATTAATGTGGACTCTATAGACTCAATCATCAGGAGTCTCTTTGAGGAAGGTATACCAAGGGCTGTCTCATCTCCACCACAAGGAACTGGCAATTACATCATAAGGTGGAGGTATGATGATGACAGAAGAGCCCTTATCCTTCACAGAGTTCAAGGCCAACAAGAAGTTTTTCATTTCCAAAGCCTGAACTTCTATGAAAGACTGGATTTAGTCAACATGCCACTTGTCAATCCAAGCAATTCAAGACAAGCTGACAGGCTGGCTCAAAGAATCCAAGATAGGATCCTTGCAGAGTTCTCTCTAAGAAGGAGACTTAGGCAATCAGGCAATGTCATCGGTGGATGTTGAGGTGGACCCTAAGATTAGTTTCATAGGGGAAACCTTGACTGAAGGACCAGTGGCAGAACCTGAGACCCCTGTCTCATCATCAACAACTGCTGCAGAGGTCCAAACTCCCTCTGAGACACCTGCTGGTGAAGGTGTTTCTCAGCCTCTCTCTGGCCAGAGCATGGAAGCTATACCAAGCAATGAAGGCCAAGCCTCAATCCATCCTGAGTCACAAAGGTCTGTTGGTGACAAAGGGAAAAGGATAATGACTCCTGAGGAAATTGAGGAGGAAGAGAGAGAGAGGAAAAGGAGGCTAAGGGGAGAAAGTTCTACTGGGTCATCTAGTTTCATGCAAGCTGCAATCAGGGCTGCCCCCAGACCAAATACTCAAGATGATGAGTTAAGGGCAGTCAGGATTACCTATTTACAGACCAGGAACTATGACATTGATGAAATCATCTCCCTCCCCTTAGAAGAGTTAAATGAACTGGCTGACATGGAAGTGTCAAGAGAGATGAAGGAGAAAGAGGATGCAAGGCTACTTCTTCAATTCAAAGAGGAGAAGAGACAGAAAAGACTTTACAAGCATGCTCCTACTCTCTCTCCAGTTCAAGAAAGTCCTGCACAGGAAGATGTGGCTCCACAAGAACCTCAGGTAGATAAAGAAGAAGATAAGATCAAGATGATCAACTACCTGAGTGCCACAGGCTTCTATCAGGCAGATGCACTTCTTCCCTTGTCCTATGACTTCATTGAGTTTGAGTACCTAAAGCAACTTGAGCTTGAGCTAGTCAAAGAAAGAAAGACAACCAAAAGGAAGCTAAGGGAAGAAGCTGCAAAGTCAAGAGCCATCATTCAAAAGAATGCAAAGAAGTCTGCTAACAGACAAAGAATGATGAGCTTCTTGAAGCTATATGGATTCTCCGGAAGGAGACTTGGCCCCATGTCTCTATCTACAATGGATGAGCATATAAGGGTGATCAAGCAGAAGATAAAGAGTGGTGAACTGATTGACTTGCACTCTCTTCCAAGTCAAGTCCCACCTGAAGTGGAGGTCAAGTTTGAACAACCAGAGACACCTCAACCAGAACCTCCAGCTGAGCTTCAGCAAGCTTCATCTTCTGATCCAAGGCAGGGTCAAACTCCCTCTCCTTCTGAACCTGTGAGGGAGGAACACCCAACTGAGAAAGACACTGATGATCAACATGGTGCTGCAGACCAGTCTTCTCAGTTAAAGTCATCTAAGAGGAAGAAGAGAATGGCTTCAAACCAAAGACTAAGAAGAAGAAGCCTAAGTCATCTACCTCTACACCTCAGGCTGAATCAGATCAACCTGAGGAAGTGCATGATGAGGCAGCCCAATCAACTCCTATGCAAGTGGCTCCTCTAACAACTAAGACACCCATCTTGTCCTGGACTTACTCTACCAATCCAGAAAGATGGCATGTTATCAGAGATCAAGGTGTTGAAAATGTCTACTCCTGGCAAGACATAATCAACTTACCTCTGCATGATCTCTTTGAGATGAGAAGATAATATGAGAGTCTTGATGATCCTGACCATCTAATGAAGAAAGGAATGGTCTTGATTGTATTGAAGACTACCAACATCTGAAGATCTTCTAAGTGTTTTGGTAGCATCAGCCTAGGGGGAGTTTGTAAGGATTCCTTAAGTCTGATGCAACCCAAAACATTCAAAGTGTCTCTGCAACATGCACTAAGTACTGAAGTGAAGAATGCTTCGGAAGTTTTACACAATGCATTAGAAAATACTCTAAGTGTAAAATCTTCCGAAGCCAAGACCAATATCTTCCGAAGCCAAACATGAAGTCTTCCGAAGCCTCAGAGACAAAGTCTTCCGAAGCTTCAACCTATGAAGACAGATTTCTTCCGAAGACTTTTAGTACACATGCTTTATCTGATGTACTGTTCCATAAAGCATCTTTTCCGCTGCATCTCTGTAAAGTCACCAACTTACATGAGTTGGTGAAAAGGTCCATGCTTTTGGTAACTGTACATTGAGGTCTTGAGTCTGTAACTTTCCACTTTATGTACTTTATCCTTTTTGTAATGTATAAGGATGTGAGCTATGGCATGTCATAGTCACAAGGTCAAAAGGCAGATATGCCTTTTGATCTTACAATTGATTTTGTTAGTGTCTAGTCAATTGTATCCAGCTGGCTTTCAAAGTATAGCCGGCTGTAGGTTGTAGTATAAGTATTTCAAGTTCTTGTATCTTTCTTTATGCTTTGTAACACTTGTAAAAGAACTTGAGAAAGCAATATACTGCCTCCTTGAAACCCATACTCTCTTGTTTTGTCTTTTTACTTTACTTGTGTTCTTTGTATCACCTTGGTTAATCCAGTTCACTGTTTGATTAAAGTTTAGTTAATCTCCTCATTGTGTTGTTGTGTTGTAATTGTGTTAAAGCCCGTAAACGGTCCTGCATTATTTAATATTATGATATTATTTAATTTAATATATTAAATATTATATTATTTGTAATACTTGAAAATCACAATTAAATTTATTAATTACTATTTAAATAATTAAGTATACAACTAATATTTACAATAATAATAGTTAAATTTTCTAGAGATATTTTGGGTAGTCGATAACTTCAGTATTTATAATTAAATTTGATTGTAAATGATATATTATTTAATATATCTAAAAAATACAATAATATAAAATATAATAATATTAATAGTAATAATTATTTTTATTAATATGTTAACAACAACAACAATATTGTGTTAAAATTTAATATTGTGTTTTTGTCATGTTATTGTATTTGTAACAATCTAATAATAACATATCATTAATCGTGATACCATGTTCTACATTTTACGATAGTTTTTATTATAACGTATTTGTTTTACTTGATGTCCACGACTAATTTGTCACATCCCGGTGGAATTGTGAAATGTTTGGGTATGACTCTTTGGCTCAGAATACATTGATCATAAAGTAATTATGACAAGTAATAAAACAAATAATATAACATAACACGTCATACATTGTTATATATAGATATAAGCATGGGTTATATCTAGGTTCATACAAAATTTGCTTACATAAGTCCTTTTACATAATTTATTGTAATACTAGTACAAAGTGTCTATTAACCGCTTTTTCTTCAGTAATAATGGAAATGCGCATCCATTGCTAAGCTAAGATCATACATATTCACGGTTAATTTAACACACGTTCTTCCTATCACTTCACCCCATCCATTGTAAACATCAAACGAAAACATAACATTGTTAGTCATTCTGATTACCTGAAAAAGCATACTCAAAATAGTGAATATAATGTTGGTGATAACATAGGTTTAATGATTAAACAAAAATATATTGATGTAATATAAATAAGATTACAACCAAACCTACTTATAAGGCAAGTGATTTATAACTGTCACAAATACAAATCACATAATCAGATAATATAGCATCACAACACTCATCCTATTGGTGCAGAAAATATTTTTCTAAGTAGCGCTACCTATATTACCAGACGGTTTCTCATTCGAATTAATAGTTGTAGCTTATGGCATAATAACAGTATATCTAAAAAAAGGTCTTATTTATATAAACATAAATCTCAAAATAGTATGCTTTTTCCCCCAAAACTCATAAATATAAAAATGAGACTATGAATCTCACCTTATTTCCAGCCAAATATCAAGAAATTTATATAAAATAATTATTTGTTAGAATAAAATAAATTTTTTTAAGATGTTCAGTATTTTAATTGAAAATTCTAAACCGATAGCTTCTGATTTTCCTAAAATCATCAAATTTCAGTAGCATAAACATTCTAAAATATAGTTTATTTCATAAAACTTCAGACCCACAATTCGTAATAACTATTTTACTAGAAATTTTAGAAGGTTCATAATAGTCGGCAGAAACACTTAAATATCTCTAAAAATTACCAAATTCACACATATTGTTCTAATCTAAATATCATAATTTATGAAAAAAAATTATAATTTAACTTATGTCTAAATATTTTTCCCAAATTTCTAATTACAAAATATTCTAAAGTATATAACTCAGGCATATATGCGAATTAAATCACGAATTCCTTTTATTTCCTCGGATAAATTATATAAATTAAATCACGAATTCCTTTTATTTCCTCGAAAAAAGATAAGGGTTATTATATAATTTTTCTAGATCTTTACCAGGTTCGGAGCTTTCATATGATAATTTCCTTTAATTTCCTCGAATAAATTATATAGATTAATTTACATATTATTATTACACCAAAATTTGCAAAATGTTATTTCTAATATTTTCTAACAAGTTTTTAATTTTATTCCCACAATCACATTTATTTAAGTATTTAATCCAATTCATCGAGAATATTAGGGTTTTTAGCCTTTTTATTTGTAACCTTTTTGTTTAAACTTTGATTATTAAAAATTTTCAACTTTTAAATTTGGAACCTCTATTTCTTACTAATTTTGAAAGAAAATCAGATATGGTGTGATTCACTCATGAATATTCTTGATGATTTAATTTCCAAGAGTTAGATTATATTTGTTTATTTAAAAAGATTATATGTGTTTATTTAAACACATATACACTCTTAAAGCTTGTTAGTGATAGACTTTTGAAATCTAACCTTTTTGATGAAATAAACTAAGGGATATGCTTCTTAATGATCCGGTTGAGGTGGTATCCTTAATGTTTGATCACAAGCCACTTGAAGTTGAGTCTAAGATGGTGATAATGATTGTTAAGAGTGATGATGATGAAAGCATGAAAGAGTTGGAGTTGGTGATTTGAAACCGAGAGGAAGAGAGAGTGAGCCAAGAGATGGTTGCGTGTGTGATGGTTTGTGGTGGTGGTAAGTTATGGTTGTGGTGGTGTGCGGTTGTGGTGTTGTGGTGATCTATTATGGCCGAGAGGTTGCAAGATGGGGTTCATCATCATCATTAGGTCTACACTTAGTTTGGTGAGATGGTGTGATAGACTTGCTTATGGAGGTGATGAGTGTATGGACCGGCTAGGTGGCAATCAAAGAAGCTAATGACTTTCTTAGTCATTAAGATTAGGATTAGTCGTAGGTTTAAGTGCTTAATCGGGTTTGGTTTAGTATCCAGATGAACCAAGATTAGTTAAGGTTATATTTGTAGTATGAATTATTATCGGCTATTGAATATTAGTTTAGATTATTAAAATCCAATTTGCCTAAAATATTCAATGTATTGAATTAAATAATATCATATTATTAAATAATGTATTATAAATGTTTATTAAATATTGTTTTAAATTAAAACAGTTTATTAAATAGGGGTAAAAATGAACTATTGATACAACACTTATACTCTATGCTTAAAATATTATATTAAGTGTCTTACAATTTGAGTAAAATTATTATCTTGTCCTCCTAAATGTATTATATAGTAGCATAGATATAGATAACATATAAAGGATTGCAAGCTTTAATATTTAATATTATAAGAAATCTTCTATTATACTCTAATTTTGTTTTACAAAAATATACCACATGGTTTTCTATTAATATATCTATATTTAATATCTAATGTCATAACAAATCTTATTATTGTTGTATCAAAGCAATTCAACCTACATTATGTCGAACATTAATTTTATTGAAAATCTTCGTTAAACTTTAATCATGTTCAACACTTATGTTTAATTAAAAGTTGAGTCATTCAACTATTCTTGGTAATGCTAATTAGTTTTGTAAAAATGTGTTAGCTCTAACATATGATAATAAACAAAAGCCGTATAAGAGATTAAAACCATAAAACAAAAAAAAATTGATAAATTAAATGAAATATAACAAGTATAGGCTTGTAAATTGTTTACTCTGTCGCAATGCGCGGGTTACCTACTAGTTTAAATCATAAACACTAAATTCTTAAGGTTATTTTTAGCATCAATTTTTTTATATTTCAATATACCACTTAACCTTGCATTTTTAAGTAGTGTTTCCTTTCAAACATTTAAAGAAGATAAGAAGTCGACATATAAAGAAGTCAACATTCAGTAATATATAATTTACTTGTGTTTTCTATCACCGTTTAAAGAAGATAAGACAACATCGACTTTTTTTTGGAGGAGAATGCAACATGAGTGTTGAGCTATAAAAAAATTAAATATGAGTATCATTTTATTATGATTTTTTTTAAGTATATATAAAATTATAAAAGTTTGAGGGAAATGGTATTTTCAGAAAAGTTCGAGAAGAAAAAATAAAAATTAATGACTTGAAAAAGTACGCTAGTATATCGCTTTGGGATTGATTTGCAACCAATACTTTGCGATAAGAAGAATTCTATGGTTAAACAAATGTTGTTACCACTTTGTCAAATATAGTTGTTTTGAGATTACTTTTAACATTCGGTAGTAAATATTGTGACCCACCAATTTGCAACATTTACGACTGTCTTCTAGCAATCGGTGTGCAACTAATTTGTAATCTTTTTTATGACCATTTTACAACCGCCTTTATTGTAGAAATATGTTTTTTAATTTAACATTTGAATTTCAAAATTTTTAGTCATCTTTTTTTGGTTTTGCGACTGATATTTAAATTTTAGTTTTATTTTCTTCTTTCAAATTTTGAGACAGTTTGTTGCTGGAATTTAATCTTTAACTTTTAATTACCTTTTTATTTGTTTTTACAACCGTTTTGAGAACAAATTAATACGGTTGTAAAATTGAAACTACTTTACAACTGAAATTGATTCGGTCTAAATTTTATAACTGATTTCAATCACAAGTAGGTTGGATAAATATCCGAAAGTTTTTCGGTCGCAAGTTAGCCATTGAACTTTCAGCCTATTTTCTCTATTACAAAATTTGGTTGTTAGATGCCCAAATTTGTAATAATCATTATAAACTTTCATATTTATAAAATTATGATAAAGTGTTAGGGTTAAATTTTGATAAATATAATAATATGGGATTAAAGGTAAAAAAACATTAAAGATTTAAAGAAAAATCAAGTGAGTTACAACAAAATACGATAAAAGTACAACAAACAAACAAAAGAAGGTTAGAAAATAGTAAATAGTAAATAATTAAGGAAGATTGCATAAATGGTACTTATGATTTAACTCGATTTCATGTTGGTCCTTAAATTTTTAAACTCCAAAGTCACTCAAAACTTTGATGTACTTATTGTAAGTTTGGTCCGTAACATTACAATCATTCATTTATTATGCATTATATTAAGTTTAAATTAACTTTTAAAATTAAATTTGTGACCAATGATCTTTATAAGTTTTAAAATTTATAGATTAAACTTGCAATAACTATACAAAAATATGAGGCAACTTTACAATTGTTAAATTTTAAGAATGAAATGTGTAATATGGTCACACCACAGATAACATTTATGCAATTTTCTCTAATAATAATAAATAATAGGACACCTAACTTTTCATCGAACTTTTTATTACGTATGGTCCCGTCAAGTACCAGTGTCTAGATGTGTATAACGTGATTGATAAAAAACACGGGGTACTTTCATATGTTCTCAGTTCTATGAATAGTACATTTAAAGCAATTCAAAAATCATACATATATTAACCCAAGAAAAAAAACAGTAATAATAACGGTAATTTATTAAATTCAAATATAATTAATTGTTTATAAACCACTTAAATTAACTTAAAGTTGTTTTATAATTAAAAGTAATCAATTATTTTTGTTTTGGGGCACACCGTTCCAAAAGATGGAGATGATTTTTTTTATTAATTTAAAATTAATTAACTTTCCGGCGAAGTTGTTTTTTAATTAAAATTTATTACCATTTATGTTGTGCGGCCGCAACTGACCTTCTCGGTTCCGAGCTCGATTAGCAGTATAACTTTATTAGTGCAATTATTTTGTTTGGTAGGATTTTATAAAATTGTAATAGAATCCATCCGGTTCTGGGTGTTGATCCAAAATGTGTGAAATTAGATCTTTTCATCATCATATTCGATTGTGATGGTTTATTTGTGCCTTGGTTAACCATGTCCGTCACACGCTGTTGCGCGTAAATGGATTTGACTAGTTTATATCTATGTATTTTATTAAATATAACTCAGTATATGGTTATTGTATTTTTTTTATTAATCTCCTCCATATAGTTAACACGAACGCATCAAGTCTCGTAATCTAAATCATAAACACTAATTTCTTAAGGTTAGTTTTAACATCAATTTTTTTATGTTTCAATATACCACTTAACCTTTGCATTTTTAAGTAGTGTTCCCTGAAACATTTAAAGAAGATAAGAAGTCCACATTTAAAGAAGTCAACATTCAATAATATAATTAACTAGGTCAACATCAACTTTTTTCGGGAGGAGAATGCAACATTTGTGTAGAGTTGTAATAAATTTGAATAGGAGTATTCTTTTATATGATTTTTTAAGTAAACTAGTTTAATTCTGCCCCGCGCGTTGCGACGGATATTCGTGTTACACATGAGTTTACCCTCTCAAATACAAATCCGAAACGGTAACAAAACTTATTAACTTTCACAAATACATTTCTACTCAATTTCACCTTCAAATTAAATCATTCCAATGCAACAAAGGCGGAGAGTTCGACAATCGTCAATTCCAATCCTTTGCCTCTGACAAAGGCATTCAACGTCAATTCCAATCCTTTGCCTCAGTCAAAAAGTAAAGTTTCTAAGCCTCAAAATCAGAATAACATCGGTCTCCATACAAAACTATTTTCTATCATAAAGCACAATGAGTAAAACATATTAACAAAGGTACTTGGTTTCACCAACGTATAAAATGTTAATCAAGAAGAAATGAGATTGACCTATAATTTGGTCAGCAATATTGAAGTCCAATTATGCATGCGATAGATGCTACTAACTCTCGTATTATGTATAGTTTAAGCCTATCATCATTCAAACTATTAAACAATTTCAATCAATGATTTAATGTAGCAAATAAAACTTGAATATAATTTAAAGTTTTTGAAGTTGTTATGTTTGAATGAGTGAAAAACTAAATATGAATTCAAATTAAACCTTGAGAACATGATCTTGGATTCGAGAGCACAACCTCTGCACTATACATGGTATGGTATCGACCTATAATAATTCAAACCATAAAACAATTGTAATAAGTAATTCGATAGAAATTATATGGGATAGAAAGTCACTTGAACATCGTCAACATCTTCATCCCACCCACCACTTTCACTGCCTCCAAACCAAAATCCTTCCCCTTCTCATTTTGGTTTCTTATCTGAAGGCCTAAACAATATAAGATTACAAAGTGTCTAATAGCAATAAAAAATAGTATCAATAGAACCAAATCAGAAAAATGTCGTATCTTTCGACCTGTTGACCGATCTCGCCGTCCGATAACCAACGCAGTTTCCATGGAAAAACTGATCACCAGTATGTTTGAGAACAGGAATTGCGGATATGGTTAGTGTCCCGGACAAGGCCCCGGTTCAATAACAGCTTGCATGAACACAGGAAGAACATCATCAGAAAAAACCCACTTGATCTCGTATCACAAACCACAGACTCAATAATCGAACTAACAAACCCTTGAATCTGGAAAATAAACACCAAAATGAACCAAAAACTCCTACTTTACCAAGAACATCATCAAAGACAGGATCTATCAAAAATTCAAAAGACAGATTTAAAGAGATGTGAACCGCAAAAAATAAACTAATGACAGATATAAGCAAAACTGATAGAGGAGAGGTTACACCGGGCCACGCGCGGCCACAGGAGAAGATGACATCTGATTGAGGCGATGACGCAAACAAAAGTGATGACAACCGTCAGTCAGATCCGCATGGAGCTAAACCAACATAACCCTACGAACCAGCGTAAAGAACAACATCAGCGACAACCGAGAGCACCAGAAGGGATAAACCGCCGGAACAACCACCACCTTCTCTCTCTAGAGTACCGAAACACACTCCCAAGACCTTTCTGCATTTCAATATCTCTCCTTTTGACGGTAACCAGAGGCAGGTGGCTGCATCAGAACACGCGTCACAGTTTTACAAAACAACAACTTAATACCGAAATTACCCTCGTGATACTGTTCATCAACTTGCTTTTTAAACATATAGGGTAATATATAATTATAAAAGTTTAAGATAAAAGGTTATTTTAAAATAAGTTTGAGAAGAAAAATAAAAGTTAATGACTTGAAATGGTCGCTACTAAATCGCTTTTGGATCGATTTGCAACCAATATTTGCGATAACAAGAACTCTGTGGTTAAACAAATGTTTGTTACCACATTGTCAATTATAATTGTTTTCAGATTACTTTTAACGTTCGGTTAGTAAATATTGTGACCCACCAATTTGCAACATTTACTACTGTCTACTAGCAATCGGTGTGCGACTAATTTGTGATCCCTTTTTAGCGACCATTTTACAACCGCTATTATTGTAGAGATATTTTCTTATGGTTTTAATTTAACATTTGAATTTCCAGATTATTAGCTAATTTTTTTCTTTCGTTTTTGCGACTTATATTTAACTAATTTTATACCTGTTAGTTGGTCGGGTAATTTATTGTGCTGAAATATCATAACAAATTTCCATTACATTTTAAAGAAAATTAGTATATTACTTTAAAATATAAACACAACTCATTTAACTACACGTCTACATATAATAAATAATAGAAGTGGAATAAACATTGAAAACAAAATAGATTTGTTTCAAATAGGATAGTTAAACTTAATCACAATAGATTGGTTTGCTTCATAACGGAAAGTCGTACATTTAAAGATAAAAACAAACATAAATAAACACTAAAACTTAAAAAAACAACAATAGATCTTCAAAAGAGATCCATACAACCTCTAATCATTTCAACATGATAGAAATGTCTCAAATTCTTTGCATTCTAAAATAACATAATTAGTCTCAAATCAAATAAAAACTGTATTATACCCATCCGAGTTTGGGTATGTGAATGTAATACAACTGAAATAAACACATGCATCATTGCAAGGGCCCCAGAAGCTTACTTGTTCTCAAACAATTAAGTTGGTCTTCAAAATACGTACTAATAGTCTAGTTTGCTCGAATTCTATTTGACACTACATAAAAAAAATATTGCTCTATTTCTATTGCACTACATTAATTTTTTTTTAATGGAAATGAAGCAAAAACAGACCAAAATGGAAAGAAAATACTATTTACACAATTACCTTGACTAAATGAGAAACAAAGGAGCCATGCTAAGTTATTTGAAAGCCATCTAAAGTCTAAACCATTAATTGCATACCACATTTTGTTGCACCCATAAATCTAACGTAGTGATGCAACCTCCACGAACTGATACACCCTGCATATATAAAGCAGATTTACCTCATCAAAAAGTTAACCAATTTAATTAAAGAGTTATTTGGTTGGGGAATCCCAAAGCCAAAACTCTCTACCCAAGGGCATTCCTATGAGGCAAAATTTAGAAACGGAATAAGGCAGATCAACAAATAACAAACAACAAATATACTTGTATTAGGGTAGATTCATTGTACCTCAGATTGTTTCCACCTTCGATTAAACAATCAAGAACTTTCTTTCCATTGCCCAACTCATTGCAAACATAAGCTTCCTTTTGATCACCCTGAAATCTGTGTCTCCAAAAGTCTTACAAGTTTTAAGTTTTAATTAACAGGAATATGGTTATTCCACATCACGTGTAGAGCATTTACTATACAAGAAAACATCTAATTTAATAAGATTATGTCAGCTAAGAAAGATTTTTAGCACCATAATCAACCATTTAAAAAGGAACATCATTGTTTCTATGGTTTACTACTCCCGATTTAAGTATATGTGAGAAATGTCATGATAGATTAGTATCTACACAAATAAAGTTAATCAAACCAAGTCAAATTTGTGTACATGCTAACAAAACATTAAACACTAGAAATATTCTGAACACAACCCTCAAATTTACTATGTTAAACTCTAGACAAATGTATTCAACAATCTTTACAATTCCTCACTGGCCATACAGATTGTTAAAGCCTACAAGGCATGTCATATTAAGTATTAACCATTTTAGTTGCCCACTTGTGTTAAAATAACCACAAGCTAATATGTACTTAACTTTTATCCTTCTAGATCTTACAAAAACATGCTTAAACATCTTAGAGTAACCATCTTACAGCACACACCATATTCATTATTATTTGTTGAAGAATTAGAAGCTACAAAAATAACACTTACCACACAAACCTTGGAAGTGGCCAATAACACCAAATTAGGAAACAATTTGGCCAATAGCCCAAAAAGTCATTTGTAAAGCTAGCAAACTTCCTTTCAGTTCTATCAATCTCAAGAATCTAAACATATTTTCAATGATTTAGGGCTTTGATTATTGTCCAAAAAAATTTTAACTTGAGTTTTGCAAACCCTTTCTTAGATTCACTATTAATGGCACTACAATGATATCGATCGACCACTGTGGACTCGAGGAATAAACAATAAATCTACTCGAAACCCATTTCAGATATATAACACAATGCTAGATCGGTTTTTGTCACTTAACACTTGGTTTTCTCTCAAACTCACTTATACTACACTCGGATCAGATGAAGTAGAATCTCTTCTAATAGTTGATAATAATATACTAAGTAGCAAAGAACACAAAAAAATAATTTTCAAGACACTTGTATATATTACTTCTCAACTCAAAGTATTACAAGACTCTTACAAGCATATTACATGAGTTACAATGAGAAATTATATATACTACTACCTACAGCCGGATATACTTTGATACCAGCTGGAAACCTAGGACTAAAGCATATACTACAATGCTAAAGTTAAGGTATTTTAGATAAAGTATTATCTAAGATATGGTAGTCATGACATGTCCATGACTTACCTTTGACACCAACTAAAGTTGGCAACTGTATTAACTTATAAAGGTAAACAGTGGAATAAAGTATGGTCAACTACATGGCTTTTGAGAAAACGTCATGCAGTATCTCAGAGGTCTGCAGCGGAGTGTCAGAGAGACCATACTTATGTCCACTGGTTCATAGTAGTGTCTTCCAAAGCCACTTATACTTCGGAAGAAGCTGCTATACTTCCAAGGCTTGGGGACTTCTTCATATCTTCATACTTCGGAAGTTGATTTCTTATCTTTCTTCTAAGTCTTGAACTTCGGAAGTGAATACTTTGTCTTCGGAAGTTAGAGTTTTCCTTCGGAAGATGATCTTGCACTTTGTCTTCGGAAGAACTCCATTTCCTTCGAAAGTTCCACACTTAGCTTCGGAAGTCCTTTATTAGTTGTACCCAAAAATAGTCTAAGTGATTTGGTTTTGGTTGCACCAGCCTTTCTTGATCCAACACACAACAATAATTTCAACTTAAAGGTTGAGAGCTACCTCAAAAATTAACACCGAGCTCCAAAAGCAACATCGATTGAAGTAGAAATCATGACGACAAGCACCAGTAAATTCCTTCGCTGAAGCCTTGTTATCTTCATCTTGAAATAATAAGAAAGCATCTAATTGTTGATTTCTTGAATCTGGAAGTTGTATAGATGGAGACGATGTGCGTCAGTGTAAGACAGAGGCATGGCTGCCCAATCGATTTCTTACTTATAAAATCAAAATTAGCACAACACTTTTGGAATTCAACTAATATTATTGCCATAGGTAAGGTAAATCGAAGAACATGTATCTCATATTACTTGTCAAATTTGTAAACAATCGGGCAGAAAGCTACTCAATGCGGAAAGCAACCCTTATGTAAGGCCCCGTTCCCGGGAAGCCTCACAGTTGGTTAATCATAGCATAAAATCAGTTTAATAACAAAACATTGCAGCGGAAATAATTAGACATTCATTTCAAACTTAGAAACCATATCGTACTCATACATTTGTCCTTTAATTGTAAACAAAACATATTACTTGTTCTTAAATTACAATAAAGATTTCATAAACAGGAATGCCATCCATAGCTCCCCAAGTAGCTCCGTGGTGCCATCCTCAGCATCAGCACTTACCTGCCAACTATTATGCATAAAAGTCAGCTTTGCTGAGTGAGTTCTAGTTTTAGGTAAATAAGAAAATATAACTTTATCCTTCATATAATGACTACGCATATATAATACATAACATTTTCATCATAATAAGCATGTTCATTATCTTTCATTCTTTCATATCTTTCACTTCATCATAAACGAGATTGCACAAAGCAAGAGCTCTATGTTGATCGACAACGAATGTCGATCCCTGTCGGTACACATTCTTCATGGTAGCTAACCCCCGACAGTTGATCCACACTGCAAGGCACATAGCCCGCTCATGAATACAGATCAATCATCATACATTAGACTCACTTAAGTGAAGTCTATTAAGTGCTTGCAAGACTTTTGATGAGGTGAAGTCTATCATAGTGCTTGCAAGACTTTACATCATCAAACGGGCCCGGGAGTAACATTCATTAAGTTTCACTTTTCATTAATATCATCTTCTACTTTAATATATATAATACTTAACTTATTAAGTACACAACATGCCAAGTACTAGTCATCATAAAACATAACTGACCCTTCGCGGGACAGAGGGGGTTCGGGGGCGGCAGCCCCTGACAGCGAGTCCTAGGGGCAGCAGACCCTAGTGGGGTCCAAGGGGCAACGCCCCTGGCTGGGGCCGGGCTGCCAGGTCAGCGCGAAAAATTTTTCTTTTTTAAGTATTTATATAACACATTTCCTTATAGAAAAATCGATCTTCCTGTTAAAAACCTCTTAAAATATTGGTCATTTAAAAACGTATATTTAGTATGTATAATAGCCCCAAAACATGGAAAACCTTATAAATAGGAGATCTAGAACTCACCTGGATACCGAGACCAACTTCAAAACTAAGCTTATAAGGCTAGGATCACACTACACAGCCTGCAGATAAGCTGACACTTAAAGGGGTTAATTTCTGCCTAAATTCGCTGCTAATTTCGCTGCAAGATCAGCAATTTCGCAGCTAGATTCGCCAACAGTTTCGCTGCCACCTTCGCTGTCAGTTTCGCTGCCAGTTTCGCCCAACTTTCGTTGGATTACCATGTCTGCGAAACTACCTGCGAAACTATAGTTTCGCAGGAAGTCCTCATAGTTTCGCTGTTTGTATATGCAAATTCGCTGGATGCATATACAGTTTCGCAGATCGTAGAAAAATTACGAACCAGCCCATTTTTAACCCAAAATAATAACTTTTTACGTCCAATCTCTTAGTTAGTCATCCATGAGGCTATATCTAAGTTTTTTACATGTGTTTCATACGTAAAAATGTGACCTTTATGCGATTCTTTGCAACTTTTCAAAACCCAAAACCCTAGAATTCGGGTTTGATTTACAGAAGGGTTTAGAGGTCAATTCTTACCTGGATTTGTTGCTTCTTTCTTAGGTCTTGATGCTCCAACACACAGATCTTCAATCTCTTAACCTTTGAAGCTTCAAATCTTGAGTTTTCTTCACTTTCTCTCTCTACTTTCTCTCTCTACGAATTTTAGGAGCTAGGGTTCAAAGTGAGGATGGTGGTGGCTTTAGGTGGGTAAGATGGCTGGTTATGGGCCTCTAATCAATTAGTCTCTTTCCCATAAGCCTCATTAGCCCATAAACCTTTCCTTCCTTTATTAAATACCCACCAATTAAGCCCATTATTCTCGGCGACTCGTTTTGACTTTTCGGGGTGTTACAAGTCTCCCCCACTTATTTAGGTTTCGTCCTCGAAACCTGTCAGTCATCAAATAATTGAGGATATAATTTCCTCATCTCCTCCTCGGTCTCCCACGTAGATTCTGATCCCTTTCGGTGTCTCCACTGTCTCGTACCAGCGGAACCACCTTATTACGTAAGTGCTTCTCTTTCCAATCAAGGATGGCCACCGGCTGCTCTACATAGTTCAGTCGTTTATCGACTTCAATGTCTTCAAGTGGTACGACTGCATCATTGTCTGCTAGACACTTCCTAAGATGAGATACATGGAACGTAGGGTGAAATCCACTCAACTCATCGGGTAGTTCTAATATGTAGGCCACTTCTCCTACCCTTGCGATAATATGGAATGGCCCTATGAATCTTGGGCTTAACTTTCCCCTTTTTCGAAACCAGATGATCCCTTTCCAGGGCGATACCTTGAGCATAACCTTGTCACCAACCTCAAATTCTATCGGCCTACGCCTCTTATCAGCATAAGACTTCTGGCGGTCCTTTGCAGCTTTCATGAACGCCTTAATCTTATCTAACTTCTCCGTTGTGACCTCAATCACTTAAAGACTCCCCAATTCCTTTTGCCTGATGTCACCCCAACACACGGGCGTTCGGCACTTCCTACCGTACAACATTTCGTAAGGTGGCATACCAATGCTGGCATGGTAACTATTATTATATGAGAATTCCGCCAACGGTAAGTGCTCATCCCAGCTTCCTCCAAAGTCGATTACACATGCTCGTAGCATGTCTTCTAAGGTCTGGATCGTCCTTTTCGACTGACCATACGTCTGGGGATGGTAAGCCGTACTAATATGCAGTCTATTCCCCATTGAGTCGTGAAACCTCTTCCAGAACTTGGACGTAAACCGCGTGTCCCTATCCGAAATGATAGACACTGGCACGCCGTGACGAGCCACGATCTCCTTGATAAATAGCTCCGCCAACCTCTCAGAGGAATACGTCTCACGAATTGGTTGGAAATGGGCGCTCTTTGTTAGACGGTCAACAATCACCCAGATTGCGTCGCTTCCCCTCGCCGTGCAAGGTAGCTTCATGATGAAGTCCATTGTGATGTGTTCCATTTCCATTCAGGGATATCCAAAGGTTGGATCTTCCCATATGGCTTTTGGTGCTCTGCCTTCACTTGCAGGCAAGTCAGGCACTTGCTCACGTACTTAGCCACGTCTCGCTTCATTCCCGGCGACCAGTAATATTTTTTCAGATCCTGATACATTTTCGTGGCACCGGGGTGTATGGAATATCGAGTTTTTTAAGCCTCATCCATGATTTTCTCCCTCAGATCCCCATAGAGAGGGATCCACATTCTCCCAGATCGGGTTCTAACACCCAGGGTGTTTTCCCCCAAATCTGAAACTTGTCCTTTCATCCTTTCAGAGTTGACTCTGTCCACTCTTTATGCCTCATCCTGGAACTCCCTCACTTGTTTCATAACATCAGGCATCATGATTATCTGGCAAGCCCTCACCCGAATTGGTTCGGGTCGTCCTTTTCGGCTAAGGGCGTCACCAACCACATTGGCTTTTCCTGGATGATAATGAATTTCGCAGTCATAATCCTTGATCAATTCCAACCACCTCCTCTGCCTCATATTGTGTAAGGCCCCGTTCCCGGGACGCTTACAGTTGGTCATTCATCGCGCATAAAACATATAATTACATTTGTCTCATGAAAATATTGCAGCGGAAACATTCAAAATGACATCTCATTTCATTATAAACACTTTTGCCAAATAATACATCATTATCCGATTACAAAATACATGTTTGCATTACATCACAAAAGCTTTATAAATGGATGCCATCCCAAAAGAGCCGAGTTGCCTTGCAGTGCCATCCTCAGCAATCATTACCTGCCAACTGAAAAACATATAAAAAGTCAGCGTTGCTGAGTGAGTTTTAGTTTTATAATAAAACATACCTTACTTTCATTAAAAACTATTCCTTTTCTCATGCGATCATTCATCATACGTATACACAGATAATGTCATTATTATCTTTCATCACATTCATTAACTTTCGTTCTTTTTATACGTTCATTCTTCCGAGTCTGTTGTGACACAGAGTCGCTCACCTCAATAGCAATCTCAAAGATTGCACACTATCCGAGTCTGTTACAACCATAGGGTTGCTCACCTCATTGCCAATCTCAACGATAGCACGCTATCCGAGTCTCTTGCAACAACAAGGTTGCTCACCTCATGGCAACATCATGATAGCACGCTATTCGAGTCTCTTACAACAACAAGGTTGCTCACCCCATGGGCAATCTCAACGATTGCACGTCATCCGAGTCTCTTGCAACACAGAGTTAATCACCTCATATATGTGCTTGCAAGCCTTTCCTTTGTTCATTCATCATTCATTAATGCATGCATTCTTACTTCATGTTCCTCTTTCATTATCTTTCACTTTACGTTACATAATACTTCATTCATTCATTAACATGATACGTAAAGCCACAAGAAAGATAAGCATACATCATAATAAGGAACATATCATACACAGTCATAGTCATCATCATCATACAGGGCAACATCATACATACATAGCATGCATAAACATGCAACATCATCATCATCATGCCCAACATACTCTCTAAGGCCATAACAGTCATCTTACATGCTCTTACGGGAAACTTTACGTCAAAACTTACATCTGCACTTTCCCCCGAAAGCCAGAAGTCGAACTACACTTTCCTTCGAATGCAACAGCCCTATTCGGGCGTATGGACACCCTTCAGTCGCATGGCTTCCATGCGACTGAACATCATGCGACTGGACTCATGCGGATGATCATCTATGCGAATGAACACTCAGTCGTGCGTATGGACCTTATGCGGATGGAACTAATGCGAATGAGCACCTATGCGACTGACCTCATGCGAATGGACTCATACGACTAAGCACCTATGCGACTGGACCCTCAGTCGTATGACTCCCCATGCGACTGGACTCCCAATCGTGCGAATGAAACCTTAGCCGTGCGACTGAACCCTCAATCGTGCGAATGAATTCCAATCGTGCGAATGAACCTCAATCGCCTCTTAATCGGCCGTATGGCCTCCATTCGGTCGCCTAGCCCTAGCTGATGCAGAATGGAGTTCATCCCGAACCCAATCTGCCATTTTCGGCCTCCAAGCTCATCCAAACCTATTCTAAGCCTAAATCAACCATCTTAGACCTTAGGAATGCATACCACAACACCATACAAGCACACACAAGCCCAGAAACATACTCTAAACGCATCACACACAACACACCCAAATGGGTCAAACACATACACATACAAAAACGGGTTTTTGATGCTTTCCAGCCCCAAAATCGGTTGAAAACAAGTAAAAGTGGGGTCCTAGAACTCACACAAACGAGCACAACGACATGGGCTTCGATTTGGCTTGCTACACGACGATTTTGGCCACTCGAACCACCCGAACCGACCCTTTTTCCCTTTTTTCTTCCTTTCTCTCTTCTCCTCTCTTTGGTAGCTGAAAATGTGAGTATGGGGGAGAGGGTAAGGGCTGCCCTCTCCCTTATATACTCCCACTCGCCCGACTTTCTTTCGTTGGCGAGTTTGGTCCCTCGACTTTGGACTTTATTTCTTTTTTTCTTCCTTCGTCGGCTTCAAAATAGTAAATAACCGGGTGTTACATATTGAGTTCCTTTTGTTCAAAGAAATACTTCAGAATTTTATGATCAGTGAAGATGGTGCAATTCACCCCATACAGGTAGTGCCTCCAAATCTTCAATGCAAACACCACCGCGGCCAACTCCAAATCATGGGTAGGATAATTGGCCTCGTGAACCTTTAATTGTCTAGAAGCATAGGCTATCACCTTCCCTCGTTGTATCAACACGCAACCCAATCTTGCATACGAGGCATCCGAGTAGACCACCAGATCCTCGTTCCCTTCATGTAACGTCAAGACAGGGGCTTGAGTTAACATCATCTTTAGTTCTAGGAAGGCGTTCTCCTGATCAGTACCCCATTCATACTTCACGTCCTTCCGGGTCAGCTTAGTCAAAGGAGAAGCTATCTTGGAGAAATCCTGGATAAACCTCCTATAGTAACCTGCCAAGCCTAAGAAACTACGAATCTCAGATGGCGTTTTTGGAGGTTCCCATTGCATCACCGCTTCAACCTTTGCAGGGTCCACCCTGATCCCCTCGGGATTAACCACATGACCCAGAAATTGAACTTCTCGAAGCCAAAATGCGCATTTAGAGAACTTAGCATATAGCTTCTCGCTTCTGAGCGTCTCCAATACTTCTCGAATATGATCGGCATGTTCTTCTTCACTTTTTGAATAAATCAAGATGTCATCGATGAACACTATTACCGATTTATCCAACATCGGTCGACATACCCGATTCATAAGGTCCATAAAGGCAGCTGGCGCGTTGGTTAATCCAAAGGACATGACGAGAAATTCGTAGTGTCCATAACGCGTACGAAACGCTGTCTTAGGAATGTCTTGTTCTTTTACTTTTAGTTGGTGGTAACCAGACCGTAGGTCTATCCTTGAAAACCAGCTGGCACCCTGAAGTTGATCGAACAGGTCGTCGATCCTTGGTAACGGATACTGGTTCTTTAGGGTCAGCTTATTGAGTTCGCGATAGTCAATGCACATCCGCATGCTACCGTCTTTCTTCTTGACGAATAAAACCGGAGCACCCCATGGAGAGATACTCAGTAGGATGAAGCCTTTATCCAATAGATCTTGTAACTGGTCCCTCAGTTCTACCATCTCCGAAGGAGCTAATCGATACGGTGCTTTAGCGACAGGTTGTGCTCCCGGTAGCAAATCAAGATGGAATTCGATTTCGCGGTCAGGCGGCACACCGGTCAGGTCTTCAGGAAAGACGTCAGGAAACTCGCGCACTACCGACACGTCTGATAATTGTGGCTCTGGTGCATCCACATCTTTTACATAGGCCAAGTAAGAGCTGCACCCACGTCTCAAGTACTTTTCAGCTGTGATCATCGACACGACCTTCGGTACACAGCACACCTTATCTCCACGAATCGTAACAGAACTACCGTCGGGTGCTGTTAGACGAATTATCTTCTTACTACATACTATATTGGCTTCATAGCTAGGTAACCAATCCATGCCTAACACCAAATCGAAACCTCCTAAGGCCATAACATGCAACCTAGCAGGGAACTTACAATCTTCTAACTCAATCAGGCAATCCTCAACCACCTCAGTTACCTTAGTGGACTTACCAATGGCTGTTTCTACATAGAAAGGCTCATCTAACTTTCTACTCTTATCATGCAACAAACGACAAAAGGCAGCAGACACAAAACTCCTACTAGCACCAGAATCAAAAAGCACAGAAGCATATCCATGGTCCACCGGAAACATACCTGAAACTACTTCCGGATCTACCCTGGCCTCCTCACGAGTTATGTTGAATGCCCTCGCCTTCGCCTTTGAACCGTCACCCCTTCCCTTATCTCCAGCTTTAACCGTTCCCGATCCTTCTAGTTTTCCTTTCTTACAGTCTCTTCCCATATGACCCATCTCGCCACACTGGTAACACTTCCAACCGCCTTGCAATCCCTAGCATAGTGGTCCTCGCCTCCATATTTGAAACATTTGCCCGTCCTAACTCTGCACTCCCCTGAATGACCCCTTCCACACTTCCTACACGCACCTCCTTCACCTAAATTTCCTCGCCTCCCTGACTGATCCTCAACTCTCATCCTCTTCTCCCCAATCCTGAAGTTGTCACCTCCGAACCTCCTCCCATTTCCAATCTTATTCCCACTCCATCTCTCCACCTTCTTTTGTACAGGCACCGGATCTCTTTCATCGTACAGTCTCCTAGCTAAATCCACCACAGACCTAAACGTACTCGGTCTGGCTGCAATCATGTGCCTCCTGATGTCCAGGGGCAAACCCTGCATGTATCTCTTGATCTTCTTGGACGCAGGTGTCACCATGTCTAGCACAAGTCTTACAATTTCATTGAACTTGGAGGTATACTCTTGATGAGTCATGTTCCCAGCCTCCAAATGCAAGAACTCCTTCTCAACCTTGTCTAATTCCCGATGGGGACAATACTCCTCCAGTACTAACTCCTTCAACTCAGACCACTTCATTTTGGCTATCGATCGCTTTCCTTCAGCCTGGACAATATTGTCCCACTAGCACAATGCTGAGTCAACGAAGGAATGAGTGCCAAACTTAACTTTTTGATCTTCCCGGCACTCACTAATCTCCAGTACCGCTTCCATCTCTCTGACCCAACGATGAGCGGCAGTAGCATTGCCGTTACCGTAAAAGGTTGGGGGCTTGCACCTTTGAAATGCCCCATAGTTGCATCCACTAGTAGTCTCTCTCTCGGACTCCTCATCACTGTCGTCATCATGGACTACCACCTTAGGGTTTGATGGCTCCTCTTCAGATTCCTCAGTCCTCCTAGTGGACTTTCCTAAATTCTTCTCACTTTCCTTCCCCTTCTTCTCAGCTTTCTCTCCATCCTTGACTACTTTGATCACTTCGGTCACCACCGAGGGTAAGACATTTTGCATGACATTGTAGACTTCGTCAGCGATAGCCTCCTTCACAGTGGGTTTGAGGGTGGCTGATCCCTCCCCTTCCGGGTGACTATGGAGGTCTGACTCCTCGTGAACAGTCTCGAGAGCCTTAGCTTTGCTCCGAGTGACACGTGGCTCAGTAGTACGCCCACAACGAGCACCTCCTCGGGTTGTCTTCCCTGATTTTCTACTAGCCATAACTAATTCCTATAAGATTCAAACACCAAAATGGTTATTCAAGATAATTGCTCAGTTCATTGTAAGTACAGTAAGTCCTTAATTACAGTGGCCAAGTGTGATTAACCACTTACCTTACTCTCCTATCCCAAGCAATCACTATCCTAACGCACGTCAGCATTCAAATCTAGGAGCACATAAAACACATAGCACACGTACATAATTCCGGTTTTACTTGAAACTTTACCTGATGGCACGTAGCTACTTGGATTGGCATCATTCATTCAATCCCATTTTCAGTTTAAGTCTAGGTTTCGAAAACAGTTTACCCAATTCTCTTAAACTTTGGCTCTGATACCAACTTGTAAGGCCCCGTTCCCGGGAAGCCTCACAGTTGGTTAATCATAGCATAAAATCAATTTAATAACAAAACATTGCAGCGGAAATAATTAGACATTCATTTAAAACTTAGGAACCATATCGTACTCATACATTTGTTCTTTAATTGTAAACAAAACATATTACTTGTTCTTAAATTACAATAAAGATTTCATAGACAGGAATGCAATCCATAGCTCCCCAAGTAGTTCCGTGGTGCCATCCTCAGCATTAGCACTTACCTGCCAACTATTATGCTTAAAAGTCAGCTTTGCTGAGTGAGTTCTAGTTTTAGGTAAATAAGAAAATATAACTTTATCTTTTATATAATGACCATGCATATATAATACATAACATTTTCATCATAATAAGCATGTTCATTATCTTTCATTCTTTCATATATTTCACTTCATCATAAACGAGATTGCACAAAGCAAGAGCTCAATGTTGATCGACAACAAATGTCGATCCCTGTCGGTACACATTTTTCATGGTAGCTAACCCCCGACAGTTGATCCACACTGCAAGGCACATAGCCCGCTCATGAATACAGATCAATCATCATACATCAGACTCACCTAAGTGAAGTCTATCATAGTGCTTGCAAGACTTTACATCATCAAACAGGCCCAGGGGTAACATCAGCAATTTCACAGCTAATTTCGCTGCAAGATCAGCAATTTCGCAGCTAGATGCGCCAACAGTTTCGCTGCCACCTTCGCTGGCAGTTTCGCTGCCAGTTTCGCCCAACTTTCGTTGGATTACCATGTCTGCGAAACTACCTGCGAAACTATAGTTTCGCAGGAAGTCCTCATAGTTTCACTGTTTGAATATGCAAATTCGCTGGATGCATATACAGTTTCGCATATCGCATAAAAATTACGAACCAGCCCGTTTTTAACCCAAAATCATAACTTTTTACATCCAATCTATTAGTTAGTCATCCATGAGGCTATATCTAAGCTTTTTACATGTTTTCATACGTAAAAATGTGACCTTTATGCGATTCTTTACAACTTTTCAAAACCCAAAACCCTAGAATCCGGGTTTGATCTACAAAAATGTAACACCCGGATATTTATTATTTGGAAGCCGACGAAGGAAGAAAAAAGAAATAAAGTTCAATGTCGAGGGACCAAACTCGCCAACGAAAAAAAGTTGGAAATGTGGTGATATATGTAGGGAGAGGGACCAACTCTCCCCACACACCCCCACATTTCAGCTCTCAAGAGAGGAGAAGAGAGAAAGAAGAAGAAAAGAGAAAAAAGGGTTGGTTCGGGTGATTCGGGTGGCCAAACTCGTCGTGTAGAAAGCCAAATTGAAGCCCTTGACGTTGTGCTCGTTTGTGTGAGCTCTAGGATCCCACTTTTACTTGTTTTCAACCGGTTTTGGGGCTGGAAAATATCAAAACCCGTTTTTGGTGTGAGTATGTGTTTGACCCATTTGGGTGTGATGTGTGTGATGCGCTTCGTGTATGTTTCCGAGCTTGTGTGTGCTTGTGTGGTGTTATGGTATGCATTCCTAAGGTCCATGAGGGTTAATTTAGGCTTAGAATGGGTTTGGATGATCTTGGAAGCCGAAAATGGCAGATTGGGTTCGGGATGAACTCCATTCTGCATCAGCTAGGGCTATGCGACCGAATGAAGGCCATACGGCCGATTGAGAGGCGATTGAAGGTCATTCGCACGACTGGGATTCATTCGCACGATTGAGGGTTCAATCGCACGACTAAGGGTTCAGTCGCACGACTGGGAGTCCAGTCGCATAGGTGCTCAGTCGCATGAGTCCATTCGCATGATGTTAGTCGCATAGGTGCCCGTTCGCATTAGTTCCATCCGCATGAGGTCCATACGCGTGATTGAATGTACATTCGCATAGATGATCATCCGCATGAGTCCAATCGCATGATGTTCAGTCGCATGGAGGACATGCGCCAGAAGGGTATTCATACGCCCGAATAGGGCTGTTGCACTCGAAGGAAAGTGTAGTTGACTTCTGGCTTTCGGGGGAAAGTGCAGATGTAAGTTTTGACGTCAAGTTTCCCGTAAAAGCATGTAAGATGACTGTTATGGCCTTAGTGAGCATGTAGGGCATGATGATGACGATGTTGCATGTTTATGCATGTTATGTATGTATGATGTTGCCCTGTATGATGATGATGAATGTGTATGGTATGTTCCTTATTACGATGTATGTTTATCTTTCTTGTGGCTTTACATGTCATGTTAATGAATGAATGAAGTATTATGTAATGTAAAGTGAAAGATAATGAAAGAGGAACATGAAGTAAGAATGCATGCATTAATGAATGATGAATGAATGAAGGAAAGGCTTGCAAGCATATATATTGGGTGAGCGACTTTGTGTTGCAATAGACTCGGATGAAGTGCAATCATTGAGATTGCCTATGGGGTGAGCAACCTTGTCGTTGCAAGAGACTCGAGTAACGTGCTATCATGATGTTGCCATGAGGTGAGCAACCTTGTTGTTGCAAGAGACTCGGATAGCTTGCTATCATTAAGGTGGGCAATGAGGTGAGCAACCCTTTGGTTGTAACAGACTCGGATAGCGTGCAATCATTGAGATTGCTATTGAGGTGAGCGACTCTGTCGTCGCAACAGACTCGGAAGAATGAATGTATGAAAGGAACGAAAGATAACGAATGAGATGAAAGATAATAATGACATTATCTGTGTATACGTATGTTGAATGATCACATGAGAAAAGGAATAGTTTTTAATGAAAATAAAGTATGTTTTATAATAAAACTAGAACTCACTCAGCAACGATGACGTTTTATATGTTTTCCATTTGGCAAGTAATGAATGTTGAGGATGGCACGGTAAGGCTACTCGGCTCTTTTGGGATGACATTCCTTTGATTAATGTTTTTGCATTGTAATGCGAACAAACTATTTTGTAATGAATGTTGTATTAATTTGCAAAAGCATTTATATAGAAATGAAAGCTTATTTTAAATGTTCCGCTGCGATGTTTATGAAGTATGAATGTAAATGTATGTTTTATGTGCGATGAATGACCAACTGTAAGCGTCCCGAGAATGGGGCCTTACAAGTTGGTATCAGAGCCAAAGTTTAAGTGAAATGGGTAAAACTTTCAAAATAAACCTTAACTTAAACTGAGAATGGGACGAAAGGGGAATGGGATGCCTTGAGTAGCTGCGTGCCATCAGGTATTTTGTTAAAGTTAACCGGTTTTATGTGCGCATGGTATGTGGTTATGTGTTGTATGTAGATTTGAATACTGATGTAGTCAGGAGAGGTAATACTTGGGATAGGAAGAGTAAAGTAAGTGGCTAATCACAACTGGCCACTGTAATTAGGGACTTACTATACTTGACATAAACTGAGTTGTTTCCTTGAATGACCGTGTTGGTGTTTGAATCTTTCAGTGTGATAGAGAATGGCTGGTGGTAGATCTTCTAGAGCTTCTAGGGGTGGAGGCCGTGGTGGTCCTGATGCGGAACCGTGACCTAAAAGAGGAAGGCCTAGAGCTGAGAAGGAGGTTCCTGAAGAACCTGAGACCCCTCATCCGGAGGCTGGGGATGAGAGTGCAAACTTGAGGGCCTCGGTAAAGGAGGCTGTTGGTGAGGAAGTAAATCAGGTGATGCAGACAATCTTACCGTCTGTGGTGACCGAAGTCATCAAGGCTGTGAAAGAGGGAGAAAGGAAGGAGAGAAATAGGGCCTCGGGGGAGCAACCGGAGCCTAAAACGATTTTCTCCGATAGTGAGGAAGAGGAAGAAGATGAGCCCGTGCAAGGGGTGGTGCGAGGTTGTAACTATGGGGCCTTTATGAGGTGCAAGCCCCCAACTTTTGATGGAAACGACACTGCTGCTGCTGCTCACAGGTGGATGAGAGAAATGGAGGCCGTTCTGGATATCAGCGAATGCCGAGAAGACTAGAAGGTGAAGTTCGCTACCCACTCTTTTGTGGATTCGACTCTATGTTGGTGGGACAATATTGTCCAAGCCGAGGGTAGCAGGGCCATTGGAAGGATAAGATGGTCTGAGCTGAAAAGATTGGTGATTGAGGAGTTTTGTCCTCATGGGGAAATGGACAAGGTCGAAAGGGAGTTCTTGCATTTGGAGGCGGGAACCATGACTCACCAACAGTACACCACGAAATTCAACGAGATGGCACGTCTGGTGCCGGATCAGGTGACACCTCTGTCCCGAAAAATCAAGAGGTATATTCAGGGTTTGCCAGCGGATATTCGCAGGCACATGATCGCTGCCCGGACGAGCACGTTTAGGTCGGCGGTGGATTTGGCGGGAAGATTGTATGATGAGAGGACGGTGGTGGTGACTGAAGGTGGTAGAAAGAACGGTGGTGATCGAAACTGGCTGGGGAAGAGGTTTGGTCGGGGTAATGCCTCGACGGGTAATAAGAAGGCACGGGTGGATGATCGCCGTGTAGTCATGTCGGGTGCGGGATCGAGAAGGTGTGGCAAGTGCGGAAGGGAGCATAGTGCGGAGTGCAGGTTTGGGTCGAACTTATGCTTCAAGTGTGGAAAGGCGAGGCACATGGCAAAGGACTGTCGTACGGTCCGGTGCTTTAACTGTGGTGAAGAGGGTCACGTGAGTGAAGATTGCAAGAGGCCAAGGGCTGAGAGCTCTGGGGCGAAGAAGACAGGAGGTGAAGGACCAAGGGCGAGCGCCAGGGCATTCACCATGACACAGGAGGAAGCTAGAACGGACCCTGATGTCGTGTTCGGTACGTTTCTGGTGAACCAAACTTTAGCTTCTGTGTTATTTGATTCGGGTGCCAGTAAAAGTTTTATTTCTGCTGCTTTCTGTGCTAAGCTGCCTGTTAGTAGTAGACGTGTTGATGCGCCCTTTGATGTAGAAACTGCCATAGGTAAGTCTACCAGGATTTCCGAGATGATAGAGAACTGTGATGTGGAACTCGAGGGTCATAAGTTTCCTGTTAGACCGTTTGTGATGACCTTGGGTGGTTTTGATTTGGTTCTTAGGATGGATTGGCTAGCGGACTACGAGGCGAACATTGTGTGTTGCAAGAAGATGATTCGGTTGTCGGCGCCTGACGGTAGTTCAGTGACGGTTTATGGTGATCGGGTTACTATGATTCTTAAGGTGATCTCGATGGCGGTGGCGGGAAAGTGTATGAGGCGTGGATGTAATGCCTACTTGGCCTATGTAAAGGATGTGGATACGCCAACACCACAACTAGCCGATGTACCGGTTGTGTGTGACTTTCTAGATGTGTTCCTAGAAGACTTATCAGGAGTGCCACCTAACAGAGAGATCCAGTTTCAGATTGATCTGATACCGGGTACCCAACCTGTCGCCAAAGCACCGTATCGGTTGGCTCCGACCGAGATGAAAGAATTGATGGAACAGTTGCAAGAGCTGCTTGATAAGGGGTTCATTAGACCGAGTATCTCTCCTTGGGGTGCTCCGGTCCTGTTTGTAAAAAAGAAGGACGATAGTATGAGGATGTGCATCGACTACCGCGAGCTGAACAAGTTGACAGTGAAGAACCGATACCCCTTACCGAGGATAGATGATTTGTTCGATCAGCTTTAGGGTGCCAGTTGGTTTTCGAGAATAGATCTTCGATCTGGTTATCATCAGTTGAAGGTGAAGGAGCAAGATATTCCTAAAACAGCTTTCCGTACGCACTATGATCATTACGAGTTCCTCTTCATGTCTTTTGGTTTGACCAATGCGCCAGCTGCTTTTATGGATCTGATGAATCGAGTGTGTCAGGCGATGTTGGATAAATCAGTGATAGTGTTTATTGATGATACCCTGATTTAATCGAGGAGCGAAGCAGAGCACACCGGTCACATTCGGGAGGTTCTGGAGATGTTGATAAGGGAGAGGTTGTATGCTAAATTCTCCAAGTGCGCGTTTTGGTCATGTGGGTCATGTGGTGAATCCTGACGGGATAATGGTGGACCCGGAGAAAGTGGAGGCGGTTATGCAATGGAAGTCACCAAAGACACCATCCGAGATTCGTAGTTTCTTGGGTTTGGCAGGCTACTATAGAAGATTTATCCAAGACTTCTCTAAGATTGCTTCTCCACTAACTAAGTTGACCCGAAAAGATGTGAAGTTCGTATGGGGTCAAGCTCAAGAGAAGGCGTTCTAGGAGTTGAAGGCGAGATTGACTCAAGCTCATGTTCTGTCATTACCTGAGGGAAGTGAAGATTTGGTGGTTTATTCTGATGCTTCCTACTCGGGGTTTGGGTGTGTGTTAATGTAGAGAGGAAAGGTTATAGCCTATGCATCCCGACAGTTGAAGGTTCATGAGGTCAATTATCCTACTCATGACTTGGAGCTAGCAGCCGTGGTGTTTGCGTTAAAGATTTGGAGGCACTATCTTTACGGGACGAAGTGCACCATATTCACTGACCATAAGAGTCTGAAGTACTTCTTCGAGCAGAAGGATCTGAACATGAGGCAGAGACGGTGGTTGGAACTTATAAAGGATTATGATTGTGAGATCCACTATCATCCGGGCAAGGCCAATGTGGTGGCTGATGCCCTTAGCCGGAAAGAGAGGCCCGAGCCGATTCGGGTGAAAGCATACCAGTTGATCATGACCTTGGATGTGATGAAGCAGGTCAAAGAGTTCCAAGATGAGGCATTGAAAGAAGATCATCTTAACTCTGAAAGAATGAGAGGTCTGGTCGCGGAATTGGGTGAAAACACACTCGGTGTTAGAACCCGATTCGGTCGCGTGTGGATTCCTCGTTTTGGGGATCTATGGGTGAAGATCATGGATGAAGCTCACAAGACTCGGTACTCCATTCATCCCGGTGCCATGAAGATGTACCATGATATGAAGAAAAATTATTGGTGGCCGGGTATGAAGCGTGATGTGGTGGAGTATGTGAGTAAGTGTCTTACTTGCTTACAGTTGAAGGCCGAGCACCAAAAGCCGTATGGGAAGATACAACCTCTGGATATACCGGAATGGAAGTGGGAGCACATCACCATGGATTTCATTACAAAGCTACCGCGTACCCCGAAAGGGTATGATGCCATATGGGTGATAGTCGATCGCTTGACGAAGAGTGCTCACTTCCTACCGATTCGCGAGACATATTCATCAGAGAGGTTGGCTGATCTGTTCATCAAGGAAATTGTAACTCGTCACGGTGTGCCGGTGTCTATTGTGTCGGATCGCGACACCCGGTTCACATCTAAATTTTGGAAGAAATTCCACGACGCTATGGGGACGAGGTTACATATTAGCACGGCTTATCATCCCCAGACTGATGGTCAGTCAGAAAGGACCATACAGACACTGGAAGACATGCTTCGGGCATGTGTGATTGATTTTGGTGGAAGTTAGGATGACCACCTACCATTAGCCGAATTCTCATACAACAATAGCTATCACGCCAGCATTGGCATGCCTCCCTATGAGATGCTATACGGTAGGAGATGCAGAACACCCGTTTGTTGGGGGTGACATTGGTCAGAAGGAATTGGGGAGCGTCGAGGTAATCGAGGCTACGACCGAGAAGCTTGAGAAGATTAAAGCCTTCATGAAGGCAGCCAAGACAGACAGAAGTCGTATGCTGATAAACGACGCAGGCTGATTGAGTTCCAAGTGGGTGACCGGGTTATGTTGAAGGTCTCACCTTGGCAGGGTATCATTCGCTTCCGAAAGAGAGGCAAGTTGAACCCAAGGTATATGCCCTTTCCGAATCATTGCTCGAGTAGGAGAGGTGGCCTATAGATTAAAATTACCAGATGAGTTAAGTGGAATTCACCCGACATTCCATGTATCCCATTTGAGGAAATGTTTGGCAGATGAAGATATGATTGTTCCATTGGAAGATATCGAAGTAGATGAACGGCTCAATTATGTGGAGCAACCAGTGGCAATCATCGATCGGAAAGAGAAAAGACTGAGAAATAAAGTGGTTCCTCTTGTGCGTATACAGTGGAAGCACAGGAAGGGATCCGAGTCAACGTGAGAGACTGAGGAAGAAATGAGACAACATTATCCACGTTTGTTCGAAGAATAACAGGTTTCGGGGACGAAACCTATTTAAGGGGGGTGGACTTGTAACACCCGGATATTTATTATTTAGAAGCCGACGAAGGAAGAAAAAGGAAATAAAGTTCAAAGTCGAGGGACCAAACTCGCCAACGAAAAAAAGTTGAAAATGTGGTGATATATGTAGGGAGAGGGCAGCCAACTCTCCCCACACACCCCCACATTTCAGCTCTCAAGAGAGGAGAAGAGAGAAAGAAGAAGAAAAGAGAAAAAAGGGTTGGTTCGGGTGATTCGGGTGGCCAAACTCGTCGTGTAGCAAGCCAAATCGAAGCCCTTGACGTTGTGCTCGTTTGTGTGAGTTCTAGGACCCCAATTTTACTTGTTTTCAACCGGTTTTGGGGCTGGAAAATATCAAAACCCGTTTTTGGTGTGAGTATGTGTTTGACCCATTTGGGTGTGATGTGTGTGATGCGTTTCGTGTATGTTTCCGGGCTTGTATGGTGTTATGGTATGCATTCCTAAGGTCCAAGAGGGTTAATTTAGGCTTAGAATGGGTTTGGATGAGCTTGGAAGCCGAAAATGGCAGATTGGGTTCGGGATGAACTCCATTCTGCATCAGCTAGGGCTATGCGACCGAATGAAGGCCATACGGCCGATTGAGAGGCGATTGAAGGTCATTCGCACGACTGGGATTCATTCGCACGATTAAGGGTTCAATCACACGACTAAGGGTTCAGTCGCACGACTGGGAGTCCAGTCGCATAGGTGCTCAGTCGCATGAGTCCATTCGCATGATGTTAGTCGCATAGGTGCCCGTTCGCATTAGTTCCATCCGCATGAGGTCCATACGCACGATTGAATGTTCATTCGCATAGATGATCATCCGCATGAGTCCAATCGCATGATGTTCAGTCGCATGGAGGACATGTGACTGAAGGGTGTTCATACGCCCGAATAGGGCTGTTGCACTCGAAGGAAAGTGTAGTTGACATCTGGCTTTCGGGGGAAAGTGCAGATGTAAGTTTTGACGTCAAGTTTCCCGTAAAAGCATGTAAGATGACTGTTATGGCCTTAGTGAGCATGTAGGGCATGATGATGACGATGTTGCATGTTTATGCATGTTATGTATGTATGATGTTGCCCTGTTTGATGATGATGAATATGTATGGTATGTTCCTTATTACGATATATGTTTATCTTTTGTAACATCTACCCATTTTGAAAATGTAAACCCGAACCCGTTCTATTGGTATTATAAATCAAGCACATTAATTCAAACCATTTCTATCAATTTGATGGTTTTTTTTAACAATCAATGTATTATTTAATTAATTTCATGAAATTGGTGATTAAAAATTATATTTTAATCCTTCATTTAGTAAGTTATTAAACTTATGTCGTTTTATATAACATTTATGAAATTCTAATTATTACATAAAAATAATAATTATTTTCCAAAATTCTACAAAGTTATATAGATTTATTTATATGAAATTTATAAAGATAAATAGATGTATCAAGATTTATCAATTTTCTTTTTTTTACCACCTTAATAATTTAATGATGAATAAGATATAATTTACATAATGTTTAATAAATTAATCATTTAAAATTTGGATTTTATATAGTATAGGGTTGGGAATGTAATTAATTAAAACTTTGTTGTAAAAGTTTTGGTCATAAAATAATAAGTTAATAAACCACAGGGACTGAATCTGTAAAATGGTTTCAAACCATTTTCCCTTCCCCGATCTTCCGGCCGCCGGCCGGCGAAGCTCCGGCGCGGCGCCGGTGTGGTCCAAAACCCATTAAATGGTGCAATAAAGAACCCTAAACGCTCCTAAACACTTCGTGGAAACGATTCGAACCCCATTATGAACCTTAAACGTGTTTAAACGATGGTTATGAACCCGTTTGAACCAAGTAACCGTCGTCTTAAATCCTGGAGCCGTTCTACCATTAAACACTAATAATAATTCAATTAATCAGACAACATCAACCACATAACTATCTCTAATCTATTACTAACGCTTAATTCCATCTGTAAACACCCAAACATCGAATTCATGTCTTCTCTCATCGCGGGTCTGCAACTTATTGGGGAACCTCCTTCTGAACAATGTGACTCCAAATTGATATGGGGCTTTCGATCGGAATAGCACCCTGAATCTGTACACGAAGTTAATTTGAGTATTAACGATGTTTGCATCTCGAACTATACCCAACTGTGGTCGCGACGTTTTCTTCTCATTTCAACATCGATTCGATCATGTTTCTGGTAATTACACACACCCATACACTCGAATTAATCTAGGTAACAAAAACCCTATGTTTGATTTGGGTATCAGGATCAATCTCATGTTCGATTGGATCCAAATCATTCTAGGGTTCATATGGAAAATTGGGGGTTTACTCATTTAAAGGTTAAAAGATTTAAAAAGAAGTTCTTAAACAGATATGGGCTTCTGCCCAACCGGTTACAGCATCACATCTCCACTCAAGGGACCCGGGTTCGAATCCGGGGTCCCTCAATCTTTATTTTTATTAACTATTGATTCTTTATTTTATTATTTCAATTTGCATACAATATTAATATATTGTTTAGTTAAAATAAAAATTATTTTTATTTATAAAAATATTTCAGAAGTTATTAAATTGATTTTCAAAAGATTTCAAAACTTATAAATTTTTTAAATTTATTTATTTGTTTTAAACAATAATAAATGTTATATAAAAAAACATTATTAATTCTTTTATGTACTATAAAGCTATTATGGTTCAATTTAGATTATTTCTAACATTATAAATTAATATGATAAATGATTAATTTTGTAAAAAGACATTTAAATATCATTTAAATAATTAGTTGTTATTTATTTATTTTTGACCATGCTAAATGACTTTAAATAATTTTAAATTATTTCGCAAGTCATATAATTAAGTACATTATAAACATGGGTCAAAATGTATTTTTTAAAAATTTAAATATCCTATTATGTGTATTTAAGTTCATATATTTAAATGATTTTCTTTTAAAATAATAACTATTTATATGCTTATGGACTTGATACAATAATTTAAAAAAAACATTTAAAATAATAATGGACATAATATTATCTTTATTAATCTCTAAAACTTGTGAAATTATGAACTATTCTTAGAAAATTATTAAGATTTAATTACATCGTTGTTATTAAACTTCATTTCTAAAATATTTAATCATATAAACTTATATAATTCTTTCTAATGGAATCAAAATGTAAATAACTATATTATAAACTTATTGCTCAGTAAAAACCTTAAAAATATTAACACCCTAATTCTTGTGAACGTTAATCGAATTGTTAACCTTAACCTTTATCTTGTAAATTATATATTTAGGTGCTTGTAATGGACACTTGGGATTTATCTTGTAATCTTTTATATCATCTTGAAATGCTTATTCCCATGTGAGTTTTCCTTGTCCCCTTTTTATAATTTCACACTTATTTGGGGTGAAACATGATGCTTATATTACATACACATTTAAACATTTGAGACTTGTAATGCACATGCAATTCTACTTATTATTTGGTCATGGTTATTTGTGTAATGTAAGTGTTTATATGAGATACATAGTTGGTTTACAATCATTAACTATTGCTAGCCTGGCGACGTCTTAGATCTTTGGGCCTGACAAGCCTATTTGGTGCTAAAGTCGAGGTATAGCCGACTCCTAGGGGCCGTACGCTTGTGCACAAGGGAACCAAATACACTTAGCCAATCTTTTATACTTGTAATCAAGTCGAGGTTTGGTTGTAACGATATGTGTTCTATAACCTTACTAGCTTATAACCTATGACATGAATTGCTACTTGTAACCTTTTTCATATTATGTATGAAAACCTTGGAAACTCACCAACTATTTATAGTTGACCTTTTATTTTTATCATGTTTCAGGAAAACCCCTAAGTTTTGAAGTGAACTTATGTTGCTGGCATATTCTAGGACTTGGACCTAGTTAATAAACAAAATGATTATGTTTGTTATTTCATGTTGAAACTTATTTCATTATTGAGACTTATGCTTGTAATGTAATTTTGAAACTTATGTATAATATATTTGGATTTAATAATAGCGTTATGTGGCTGTGAACAATCTTAACCCTCACATCTCGACGTTTCCGCCGTCAAGGTTGGGGTGTGACAGATTGGTATCAGAGCCCATAACTATAGGGATTTAGGTTATTAGAAATGGTGACCTAGACTATAGTTGCATGAACCTCATAGAAAGATTCTTATACTTTTGTGCTTACATGTTGTTTGCATGCTACATAATGCTATGCCATTTGTGCAACTTGATGCCTTAGCATAGGATTGCCTTATGTATGCTTAAACTTAGTTACTTGTCTCCCTAAACTTAACTTTAACTCTTTGATTCTCCCCGACAAATGAACTTCCTAAACCTATTCTCAACGACACGTGGAATCTACACTTATCGTCGTGGGTTCAATTCCTTAGACTCTATGTCTAATCTATGAAAATCTCATCAGGGTTTTGATTTTATAAACCAAAGAAATTTGTGTGACACATAGACACCTGTATTCTGGATTTCCTGGCAAAAGGCCTTCGGGCTAAGGCAAGCATATCGTATAAATCTCATTGTGAGACCAGTTATGCTTACCTGGGGATTTCTGGGATGAGTGATAAACTATGGTCAACATACACAAGTCTCTATGGCAAATGGGTCAATTTACCTTGACGTGTCAACGATTCCAAATGGTAATGCGTTACCAAATGGAACCATCCTCTTTGTGTCTTAAAAATCCTTGATTCTTTGATCTGGTTTATAACCAAAGTTTTAATATCTTCTCGTTCTTATCATACATAATGTTCCTGTTAATATTGCACCTAACCTACATTTCAACTCTTACGTTAAAACACCGTTATACGTTGAGCGTTTCATATAACTATTTCTATATCTTGACCAACGCGAACATGGATCATAATATACCCAAAGATATTGGGAATCTAAACCGAATGGTCATCAAAAACTTTAAACCGTTACTTATGGTTTCCAAGTTTTCTTAAGGATGTGTCCCATAACTAAGAACATGTAATGCTATAGGTGAAATTCTTACATCTCGGGATACTTTGTCTAGGCAAAGTGTAAATGGTGATTTGACTCGATCATTGAATCCATTTACTTGACTCGAAACCCTTGAGATGAGTGATCACTTATAAGTACGCGTGTCTTCAATAAGGCTATGGTTGATCTCATATCTTGAGAAGTCCATGTATTCCTTTCGATTGTGAATCGAATGTTCACATCTCATTGTGGTGTTGAATAATTTCCTGCCGTGATTTCGTTTTCCCGATTGAAACCATCCAAGATTTGAACACCACAACAAAATCTGTTATCTCGAACTTTGATCTTAAGCTTGTAAGCATGATTTTTCCTTTTGTTACATTGATGTAACTTGAAATTTTCCGAATTTCCAATTGATATTATTTTTCCTTTCGTTGTTAAGTCAAACTCCGTACCGTCTGCACCGTGAGAAATGCAAGTGTTTGCAAGTCAACCTATGACTAAGAACACCCGTATCTCCTAAATGATTCTAACTCATCAAAACAGGGGTGATTCCCTTACTTTGATGATTCACTATTCATTTCGATAAATGGTTTCCAATCGTGATTTATAAAATTTCGTCCTCTGGATCGGGGTGATTTTCTTATCCTGAGGATTGACTTCAATTATTTTCTTTGGAATGACATTTCATAAATGACATGATCTCACCAAAATAGGATTGAAACCCGTACTTTGGTGACAAATGTCAATCTTCGATTGTTTTCTTGTTATTATGAAATTCAATCATCAAGATAGGCGTGAATTTCATACCTTGATGATAATATCATCTTTATGAATTGTAATTGTTCAAAAGAGACGAATTCATCAAAGTAGGAGTGAATTCTGGATTTTGATGAAGAAGTTCATCTCGTTATATTTTGTTTTGTAAAACTTCACCGTTAAGATAGGAGTGATTTCCCTTACCTTAATGGTGAGTTACCTCGTCTTATTTTTGTGGATCCTCAACAAGGAGTTGGGATCGAACTTTTTGATTGGTAAGTTAGTGGTCATACCTTGGGAATACACCATCAAGTTAGGAGTGAAAACCACACCTTGATGACCATTCTCATTTCTTGATCTCCAACTTACCAAGGTTTTAATCAAGTGACAAGAAACATGTCGTAACTTGAAGGGTGAACCAATGTTAGCGTTTGGACCTATCAAGCCAAAGCATGATTTCTGAACTTGTAAGGAGACTCGATCGCTCTAGGTTGATTTTGATTCCAAGCTTGGAGCATTTAAAATTTTAAAACGATTTCTTTCTCTTTATCTTCATATTTTAACTTGATCTAGCTACATCGAACCATTTATTTCTTACTTATCAACTTTCATTTTTAGTTGTCATCAACACATGATTGTGTGATGGTAGCCTTCTTAAACAATCTTTCCGCTAAATAAAGGCATTATCAACTTGTGTTCATGTCTTTCTAACTTTCTCAGATGTGCTTATGGGTTTGATGAACCGCGTGTGCAAGCTGTACCTGGAAAACTATTTGCCATTGCCTTTATCGTTGATATTCAGAATTATTTAAATTCCAATCCGATCATGAACGACGTCTTTATTTAACTCTTTACTCATAATTAAAAAGACAATTCCCATTATGTTGGTTAACCTTGCACTTCTAATCTTGAAAATATCTAAATCTCTATCTTGATTGCGACTCACAAGACTTGCTATTACACTCATTCCGATGTGGACAAAAGGATCATGAATTTCCGCGATTGGTATTCATGGTTCGGCATAAAGGAAACGTTGATGTAGCTTGGTATACGTTCAAATTGCCTTGTACTTCTTGATGTCCTTTGGTGCATTATTGACCTATAGGCTTGTTTCTTTATTGATTTTGTCCTCCTAAACCTTAAACTGATTATCACAAATCTCCTAACGACCCTTAATAATGTATTCCGAATGCTTTCCCCTCAAAACCGCGCTTATCCTGGAAACCTATTGCAATGATGCCCTCATTCTAAACTGAATCCTTAATCATAACAAACATGGTTCTCGTATCAACTTTAAGCTAATAAAATTTTGAAACCTCAAAGACATAAGTAAACAAGAAACGATCATCTAGAAGCTCCGTTAAAGTTATTTGCTTGAGAAGCTTCTATAAATTCCATGTCCCATCCAAAAAGCAACTTGAACTTATTTCTTATGTTCGTTAAGCCGAGTCCCGTGTCGATCTAATGTCTGGTATTTCACTCATGACAACACCTTCATAATCGTCTTGAACCTGTTAAAAAAAAAACGTTTATCAAATTAAAAAAAATCTAGATTAATAATCTTGTATCCTATACCAAGAAACACATGAGATCATGAACTATGAAACTTGACAAACTTAAGCATAACAAAACATCATAACTAAACTTGTTGAATTTAAACGCCTCCAAGAGTTCACCTGCGAACGTGAAATGAAATCTAAGGCTCCTCATCTTCTTGAAATTGGTCTTCTCGTGATTAAATTTCGGGACGAAATTTCTTAAAGTAGGGGAGACTGTAACATCTACCCATTTTGAAAATGTAAACCCGAACCCGTTCTATTGGTATTATAAATCAAGCACATTAATTCAAACCATTTCTATCAATTTGATGGTTTTTTTTTAACAATCAATGTATTATTTAATTAATTTCATGAAATTGGTGATTAAAAATTATATTTTAATCCTTCATTTAATAAGTTATTAAACTTATGTGGTTTTATATAACATTTATGAAATTCTAATTATTACATAAAAATAATAATTATTTTCCAAAATTCTACAAAAGTTATATAGATTTATATTTAATATGAAATTTATAAAGATAAATAGATGTATCAAGATTTATCAATTTTCTTTTTTTTACCACCTTAATAATTTAATGATGAATAAGATATAATTTACATAATGTTTAATAAATTAATCATTTAAAATTTGGATTTTATATAGTATAGGGTTGGGAATTTAATTAATTAAAACTTTGTTGTAAAAGTTTTGGTCATAAAATAATAAGTTAATAAACCACAGGGACTGAATCTGTAAAATGGTTTCAAACCATTTTCCCTTCCCCGATCTTCCGGCCGCCGGCCGGCGAAGCTCCGGCGCGGCGCCGGTGTGGTCCAAAACCCATTAAATGGTGCAATAAAGAACCCTAAACGCTCCTAAACACTTCGTGGAAACGATTCGAACCCCATTATGAACCTTAAACGTGTTTAAACGATGGTCATGAACCCGTTTGAACCAAGTAACCGTCGTCTTAAATCCTGGAGCCGTTCTACCATTAAACACCAATAATAATTCAATTAATCAGACAACATCAACCACATAACTATCTCTAATCTATTACCAACGCTTAATTCCATCTGTAAACACCCAAACATCGAATTCATGTCTTCTCTCATCGCGGGTCTGCAACTTATTGGGGAACCTCCTTCTGAACAATGTGACTCCAAATTGATATGGGGCTTTCGATCGGAATAGCACCCTGAATCTGTACACGAAGTTAATTTGAGTATTAACGATGTTTGCATCTCGAACTATGCCCAACTGTGGTCGCGACGTTTTCTTCTCATTTCAACATCGATTCGATCATGTTTCTGGTAATTACACACACCCATACACTTGAATTAATCTAGGTAACAAAAACCCTATGTTTGATTTGGGTATCAGGATCAATCTCATGTTCGATTGGATCCAAATCATTCTAGGGTTCATATGGAAAATTGGGGGTTTACTCATTTAAAGGTTAAAAGATTTAAAAAGAAGTTCTTAAACAGATATGGGCTTCTGCCCAACCGGTTACAGCATCACATCTCCACTCAAGGGACCCGGGTTCGAATCCGGGGTCCCTCAATCTTTATTTTTATTAACTATTGATTCTTTATTTTATTATTTCAATTTGCATACAATATTAATATATTGTTTAGTTAAAATAAAAATTATTTTTATTTATAAAAATATTTCAGAAGTTATTAAATTGATTTTCAAAAGATTTCAAAACTTATAAATTTTTTAAATTTATTTATTTGTTTTAAACAATAATAAATGTTATATAAAAAAAACATTATTAATTCTTTTATGTACTATAAAGCTATTATGGTTCAATTTAGATTATTTCTAACATTATAAATTAATATGATAAATGATTAATTTTGTAAAAAGACATTTAAATATCATTTAAATAATTAGTTGTTATTTATTTATTTTTGACCATGCTAAATGACTTTAAATAATTTTAAATTATTTCGCAAGTCATATAATTAAGTACATTATAAACATGGGTCAAAATGTATTTTTTAAAAATTTAAATATCCTATTATGTGTATTTAAGTTCATATATTTAAATGATTTTCTTTTAAAATAATAACTATTTATATGCTTATGGACTTGATACAATAATTTAAAAAAAAAACATTTAAAATAATAATGGACATAATATTATCTTTATTAATCTCTAAAACTTGTGAAATTATGAACTATTCTTAGAAAATTATTAAGATTTAATTACATCGTTGTTATTAAACTTCATTTCTAAAATATTTAATCATATAAACTTATATAATTCTTTCTAATGGGAATCAAATGTAAAATAACTATATTATAAACTTATTGCTCAGTAAAAACTTAAAAGTATTAACACCCTAATTCTTGTGAACGTTAATCGAAATTGTTAACCTTACCTTTATCTTGTAAATTATATATTTAGGTGCTTTGTAATGGACACTTGGGATTTATCTGTGTAATCTTTTATATCATCTTGAAATGCTTATTCCCATGTGAGTTTTCTTGTCCCCTTTTTATAATTTCACACTTATTTGGGGGGAACATGATGCTTATATTACATACACATTTAAACATTTGAGACTTGTAATGCACATGCAATTCTACTTATTATTGGTCATGGTTATTTGTGTAATGTAAGTGTTTATATGAGATACATAGTTGGTTACAATCATTAACTATTGCTAGCTGGCGACGTCTTAGATCTTTGGGCCTGACAAGCCTATTTGGTGTAAAGTCGAGGTATTGCCGACTCCGGGGCCGTACGCTTGTGCACTAGGGAACCCAAACACTTAGCCAATCTTTTATACTTGTAATCAATCGAGGTTTGTTGTAACGATATGTGTTCTATACCTTACTAGCTTATAACCTATGACATGAATTGCTACTTGTAACCTTTTTCATATTATGTATGAAAACCTTGGAAACTCACCAACTATTTATAGTTGACCTTTTATTTTATCATGTTTCAGGAAAACCCCTAAGTTTTGAAGTGAACTTATGTGTGGCATATTCTAAGACTTGGACCTAGTTAATAAACAAAATGATTATGTTTGTTATTTCATGTTGAAACTTCATTATTGAGACTTATGCTTGTAATGTAATTTGAAAACTTTGTATAATATATTGGATTTTAATAATAGCGTTTTTTTTTTTTTTTTTTTTTTTTTTATGTGGCTGTGAACAATCTTACCCTCACATCTCGACGTTTCCGCCGTCAAGGTTGGGGTGTGACATCTTTCTTGTGGCTTTACATGTCATGTTAATGAATGAATGAAGTATTATGTAATGTAAAGTGAAAGATAATGAAAGAGAAACATGAAGTAAGAATGCATGCATTAATGAATGATGAATGAACGAAGGAAAGGCTTGCAAGCATATATATGGGGTGAGCGACTTTGTGTTGCAAGAGACTCGGATGAAGTGCAATCATTGAGATTGCCTATGGGGTGAGCAACCTTGTCGTTGCAAGAGACTCGAGTAACGTGCTATCGTGATGTTGCCATGAGGTGAGCAACCTTGTTGTTGCAAGAGACTCGGATAGCTTGCTATCATTAAGGTGGGCAATGAGGTGAGCAACCCTTTGGTTGTAACAGACTCGGATAGCGTGCAATCATTGAGATTGATATTGAGGTGAGCGACTCTATCGTCGCAACAGACTCGGAAGAATGAATGTATGAAAGGAACGAAAGATAACGAATGAGATGAAAGATAATAATGACATTATCTGTGTATACGTATGTTGAATGATCGCATGAGAAAAGGAATAGTTTTTAATGAAAATAAAGTATGTTTTATTATAAAACTAGAACTCACTCAGCAACGCTGACTTTTTATATGTTTTCCAGTTGGCAGGTAATGATTGCTGAGGATGCACGACAAGGCTACTCGGCTCTTTTGGGATGGCATTCCTTTGATTAATGTTTTTTCATTGTAATGCGAACAGACTATTTTCTAATGAATGTTGTATTAACTTGCAAAAGCATTTATATAGAAATGAAAGCTTATTTTAAATGTTCCGCTGCGATGTTTATGAAGTATGAATGTAAATATATGTTTTATGTGCGATGAATGACCAACTGTAGGCGTCCCGGGAACGGGGCCTTACAAAAAAGGTTTAGAGGTCGATTCTTACCTAGATTTGTTGCTTCTTTCTTAGGTCTTGATGCTCCAACACCCAGATCTTCAATCTCTTAACCTTTGAAGCTTCAAATCTTGAGTTTTCTTCACTTTCTCTCTCTACTTTCTCTCTCTACGAATTTTTGGAGCTAGGGTTCAAAGTGAGGATGGTGGTGGCTGGTTAGGTGGGTAAGATGGCTGGTTATGGGCCTCTAATCAATTAGTCTCTTGTCCATAAGCCTCATTAGCCCATAAACCCTTTCCTTCCTTTATTAAATACCCACCGATTAAGCCCATTATCCTCGGCGACTCGTTTTGACTTTTCGATGTGTTACACCTTATTCATCATCGCAAGTCGCAACAATAGACATGGGCGGGGGTAATTACAGTTGAAGTGTTGTCGGTGCATATCAATGGTCAACAACCTCACGATACGATGGAGAAGAAGAACGAAGTTGCAGGTAGAAGACCAAAGGTGGAGGATGAAAAGTGTTACAAGGAAACCCAAAAATGCAGAGGTTACCCGAAAGAAAATGCGACATATGAGAGAAATGGACGGAAGGTGGAACCACTGATAACCACAATTTTTTCTGAAAACCGCCGACTTTAGACGGTGTAGATCGACTCCAAACGAATTCTGACGGCTGAGATTTGATAAAAAACAGTTTTAAAGACCGGGAGTAATATATTGTATAATTTTCAGTTTTTTTCTTCTTTCAGATTTTGAGACAGTTTGTTACTGGAATTTAATCTTTAACTTTTAATTACCTTTTTTTTTATTTTTACAGCCATTTTGAGACTAAATTAATACGATCGTAAAATTGAAACTATTATACAACTGAAATTGGTTCGGTCTCAATTTTATAGCTAATTTCAATTACAAGTTGGTTGGATAAATATTCGAAAGTTTTTCGGTTGCAAGTTAGCCATTGAACTTTTGGCCGATTTTCTCGGTTGCAAAATTTGGTTGTTGGATACCCAAATTTGTAATAATCATTATAAACTCTCATAATTATAAAATTATGATAATATATAAATATGATTAGATGATCGATAATGTTAGAAGTTGTCGTTGTATGAAATTTCATAACAAGGATTAAAAAAGATGTTACTTTTGTCGGAGTCGTCAACTGGGTGACTGATGGTCGATAGTTGGTCACAAAGATGTTTGAACTTCCGACCATATTCAGCAACAGTGCTATCTCCTTTTTATGACTGCTGAAGCGTGTCATGCAAGTTATGCATAGTTGGTGGAGGAGAGTTTGATGGTAAGAAGATGAACATGAGCTAGCAGGGGAACAAATGAAGAAGAAGCAGCCATGAAAGATTAATTGATTTTCTATTACTAAGCTACATAATTCTAACACTTAACTTCATGTATATAATATATGCTTCTTAAGCATAGATGTGATAAATTCAACCCAAATTGTACAAAGTACTATCCGGTACAATATAGAGTAAGAACACAATAAAAAGTTATGGTAATATGAGTGAATCGGTTTTAAATCAAACACTAATGATATACCCTTGTTCGAACCCTTACACATCACTAATGTAGCCGGTTTCTTTATCCTTTGATAATGCAATACCCTTGTAAGCGTAAAATGAAGAAAGCGTTTCATACGCCTTTGCTCCCGTGATAACATTAATTCTTTCAGTCGGATGAAATGCGTCCCAGAAATAATAATTTTCCCTATTGGTGCATGGAACTTGATTCCGAACACATTGTCCTTCGCCACTGGTGCTTGAAACCTTACAACATGGTGTGCTAGTAACATTTATATCTGTAGATATACACAAATGTTCGATATAACAACACACTAAATAGGTCATAAATTTTGATTAATATCAAAAAGTAACATAAGTGACAACTAACCATCAGGATACTCTATAACACTATCGATTAAGATGAACTTTGCATTAGGGAGTTTATTGTTAAGATCATTTAGTGTGGTATTAAGACGAGAGTTAAACAATAAGACCGCACTATTAACCGAATCCACACATGAGTTCACACCAAAGCGGGTCATGATCCCTGGGGTACAACCCACATAACCAGCTGCAAAGATCCCAAACATTCTGGCTCCACTTTCATACAAATCCTGTGAGTATTCATGCTTGTTAGTTAAGGTTTCTTGTTTTATACGATTATTTTTGCGCTTGGGTTTCGAAATTGAACCTGAAGTTGTCGAGAATATTGTTCCACAAGAGCTTCTGCGTATTGTTCGGGTGTATATACACTACTTGTATTATAGTATTCAGGGAGGAAGTAGTTGTTGATATAGTCGTTGTTCCCCATTCCAACAGTGTATATGCACTTGTTTAGGTACTTTTTTGTTGCAACGAGACTCCCCCTCCCAATCAAGTAGGAGAGTTTTAAAATCGTGATCCGATGATGTTTTATTTGCTTATCCAAGCTTATTCGAGCGCCCTGCAACGACCAACCGTTACTAATGTTTTAAGAATGAGATGATTAAATAATTACCTATTATGGCAACTATATTTTCGGTATTACAGCCACATAAGTTGTTAGAGGGTGAAGCCCTAAGCATTGGGGTAACGCTCCCTTGGAAGGGGTCCGAGGGCAACACCCCTTTGGCAAGTGTCCGGGGGCAGCACCCCTAATAGTGTGGTACAAGAGACATAGACCCTAGCTAGTGTTGAATTGAAAATATAACTTCCAAACGACAGTTTCCAGCCTTTTCTCTGTAGAAACTTGAATTTATAATTGGTCTTCATCTTTATTCTATCCGGTTCACAGAAAACGCACAAACAAATCATACTTTGTTCTTGTAATTTGAGTTTTATCCGATGAAAATTTTGGTGTGAACACAAATAATTTTAATCTGAAAGCAAGTTACAACTTTCAGTTTGTACAAGTTTAATCATCGAAAGACGATTTCTCTACACAAATGTGGAAAGCAAAAATATTGGTGGACATTGGTTGTTGTTAGCAATGCTTGGTGATGGTGGGTTTTCTTAGTTAAGGTATGAGGTATTAGACTCAACAATTATGAGAGTGGCGATGAGATGATTGGTTTGTTTGTATTGTGTGGAAAAATAAAACGGTCACATCCAGATGGGATTTATGATCGAGAGATATATGTTCTTAGCTAGAAATAAAGCGTTCAGTACTTGCGGTTGTAAATTTGACTAGCTTAGTCATGTTCTTGGCCAATGAAGCGAAGATTTTGTCAACGAATGAGGGTACATGACGAGGAGGCATGGTCGGAGGTGGAGGAAGTCGATGAAGGCGCCAATATTATGACACAAGTTTAAGATGGCTAATCTCTCAATGAAATTATAAGAGAAAGACAACTTTTGCTCCATTTTTCTATTTCCTATTCCCTAACAAGCAAAAGTCTAATTATAAATGCCAATAATAAAAACAACAATACGAAATAACTTTGGCATGATGGAAATAGAAATAACTACATACTATGCCACTATTTTACTAACACAAAAAAAAGAGTAACATGAAAAGATGCATAGGGTAAGTGTGCATTGTCCCATGATAGTATTGACCCGCTAAACCAACAAGTCACGTAACATTATGTTCATTGAACATGACTGACCACTTGTAGTTGTGAACTAATAGCATACTCGGATGAAACACACATCAAACTACGCGCTATTACGTTTGACCATATGACATTTTATTTAGTATCATACGAAAAAGTAAAGGTAATCTAAAAATACATGAGTTATATTTTATAGACATAACAACACTACCAATGAGTCACGGTACCAAATAAGAAAAACATACTAGATTTTTGAAGTTTCATCTCGAATTCCCCCTGCCCCAGAGGCATAATTTACCCCGGTTATGATTTTCCTGCCTTTTGCAGTTGCGAAAGGCTGGATGAATTTGGAAAACCCAAGTAGCTGAGCTGTTTAAAACAGACAAAAAACAATTAGAAATAACATACTTGTGTATGTGTCCATTAGTATACACCAAGGGAGAAATATACCAATAACATCAGCAGGATTTTGGCCATTGGAAAAACGACCAGTGGGGCCGTATGGAAAGTCGATCCCATACGGTGGAAAGTTAACTTTCGCTTGCGTAGGAAGACGATTGTTGTTGCCATTATCCATTATCGAATCGCCAAATATGAAGTAACAAGGGACTTGTGGGTTGCCATTGGCTTGTAATATTGTCACTATCAACATCAAAAACACAATGCTTCGAGTGGTAGTCACCATGTCGAATGTCAAGTAAGGGTATTGGGAGGTGGTCAAGTTGCATAAGGGTTTAAGTGGTGGTATTTGTAGATAATAATTATAATATAATAAATAATTTGTCACCTAACTTTTCATCTAACTTTTTAATACGTATGGTCCAGTCACGTACCAGTGTGTAAATGTGCATAACGTGATTGATAAAAAAACCAATGGGTACTTTCATATATTTTATTAATAGTACATATAAAACACTTCAAATTTTATATTTATGCATTTTACTAAAAATAATACAAAATATGCCCATTATATCTTTTTTTAATCTCTTTCTGCATATAGTTAACACAAAACGCTTCATGTCTCCTAATCAAATCACCTCAACTCGTTAGGTGATTATTTTAAGCATAATTTTTTTATTCCAATATAACAACTAATGTGAGTAACTAATGTAAGTAGTATTCCCTATCAACATTTAAAGAAGATAAATAAGTCAACATCCACTCTTTTCTTGGTAGGAGAATACAACACGAGTGTAGAGTTATAATAAATTGAATCCGTCTATATTTTTAATTATGACTTTTTAAGTATATTTAACATTTTATAGGTAAAATACAATTTCTAAAAAAAAGTTTGAGAAAAAAAAAAAGACTTGAAAAAGTTCGTTCGTAAATCTCTTTGGATCGATTTGCAACTGATATTGCTATAACAAGATTAACTCTGTCGCTAAACAAATGTTGTTACCACTTTCCTAGTTATGTCTGTTTTGAGATTACTTTTAACGACTAAATTTGGTAGTAAATCTTGTGACCCTTAGGTTTGCAACATTTATGACTGTCTCCGAGCAATCGGTGTGAGACTAATATGTGATCCCTTTTTAGGGACAGTATTACAACCACATTTAAATTTCCAGATTATTACTTCATCTTTTTTGGTTTTGGGGCTGATATTTAGTTTTCAGTTTTATTTTCTTTTTTCAGATTTTCAGATAATTTGTGGCTGGAATTCCGCTTTGCCGCTTATTAAGAGAATAGGTCCCGTTGGATGCAACCTATGATCAAATCAGTGGCAACCATAGTTTACTATTTCGTAGTGTTTTTTGGCATTGTGTGTTTTGAGATACTATACAATCAATCGAAGGGGTAGATCAAATACAAAAAGTTGACCCACTTCATTCGCTGGTCGAATCATCCTCGCTTCGCGGGAACAACAAAAACCACCATCTTGCTCTTTTTTTAATATATAACTTTAGTAGCCTTTTTTATTTGTAACCATTTTGAGACCAAATTAATACGGTCGTAAAATTGCATCTGTATTGTAACTGAAATTGGTTTGGTCTCATCTTTAAGACTGGTTTCAGTCACTAGTAAGTCGATAAATATCCAAAAGTTTTTCAGTTGCACATTAACCATTGAATTTTTGGCCGAGTTTTTCGTTGCAAAATTTGGTAGTTAGATACCCAAATTTGTAGTAATCAAAATAAACTCTCATATTTGTTATAAAAGTGTAATATTATCTTGAAAATCATCATTCTTTTGTAACAACTCTACGAACTAATATGAGTAATACATTTAAAATCACATATCATTTACATCTTTTTTTTAAACGTTCATAACTTCTTTTTCACGACGTTATTTTTTCAAAAAAAATTCACCATTAATTTTAGTTTTTTTATTATTTTCAAGGTTTATTATATTGATATACTTTTCAAAAAAATCATAGACCCGTTCCTTCAAATGTGTAAATCGTACACATATGTAAATCTGGTTTTAGACATGCGAAAAACATGTATTACATATGTGTATATCAAATTCAGTAAAAAATGAGTTTTTTTTAATTTCTTTTAATTTTTTTTATTTTTATTTTTCTATGAAAGATTTAATCGAGGAAAACATTTTTGTTTATTTATTTTTTTAATTTTTATGTTATTTTTTGCTTTATAATTTTTTTTGTTATGTTTTCATTATTTATAATTTTGCAACTGAGAACTTGTGTCTCATATTGGTTCTTAAAGTTATCATAAAAATATTGAGTTTTCATTTGATTCCTTCCCATTATGATAATACATAAATATGAATAGACGACCGATAATGTTAGTAGTAGTCGCTATATGAAAACAAGTATTAAATAACAAGTATTAAAAAAGATGTTGTTTTTGGTTTTTATATGGTCCACTAATTTCAAAGGTATTTTTGACTATTAAAATTTCTATCTTCGAATCTTCAAATTATATTATAATATTACTAATTAGGCATAATTTTTTTGATAAAAGTCGTACCTTAAACTTTGATAATTGTACTCTCATTATATTTAATATATTCTAGTGGGGTGGTGTGTCATTGATGTTATTGGTCATGATTTTACGCCCTCCGCTGCAACACGCAGGACTTAATACTAGTTAGCGATAATCATCAAAACTAAAAGGGGTTCATTTAGTCTCTTTAACAGTGAACCTTTTTATTAATATATTATTTTATTAGAATTATAGTTATTTTATGTTCTAAATCTTGGTATCTATTGCATATGTGGGGTCTAAGGCTATGTGTTATCTATGGGCATGGGTGATAGTTATTAGAAAAATGAAAAAAAAGTGCCGTCAAATATAGTCTACTACTAGCATTTCGTGGAAATAATAGTTGGTATATTGCACAAGAATTCCTTTTCTTTGTTGTTACAAGAAGGGACTAGGTTCCTAGCCAAGCCAAGAAATCTATGATCAATTGTCAAAAATCTCACTACCCGGTTAAATGTGTAAAATTAAAAAGTTGATGGATGAGAGTTGGCCGGTGGCAAAAACCACTTACCATATTTTTTAAGAAAATAGTAATATGAAACAAAAAAACCAAGAGGCTCGAGATTTCAAAATCGAGTTTTTGAAGTTTAAGCAACAAGTCACATGAAGAACTTGGAGTTTTAGCGTGGAAACCTTATGTTTTCATGTGAGAACATCCGTGCAGTATAAATAGATCTTTGCTTTTAATATTTAGTAAACTTGCACAAACATTATGTACTTAACTGTTCTTTTAATTTTGTGACTTGTCTGGGCTTGATAACCAACCCAATCATCATTTATTCCGTATTTGATGGATAAATATCGATCTTTCTTTGAAAATCCTGGTTCTTACTATTGGTATCATAGTAATAGGTGCTTTTGAATGATTTTTTGTTAGATTTCAAGCTCATTATTGAAGAATTTACAAAGAATTAAGCTCGTTTTGAGGTCAAAGTGACAATTGATTGATTTTTTGTGATGGAAAGACTTTTAATGTGTTCGACAAACTGTGGTTTTGGTGTTGAGAAGATTTGGGTTGAAAAACTGTAATTGAAATATATTAGAGATAATTAGGTGCATAATAAAATCTAACTAAACTTAATTGAGCTCTAATATTGTTTCTAGACAAACGGAGATGGTGAAATTTGAAAAAAAGTTGAGCAAAAGTGAAAACTAGGGTTTTCGCATGAGAAGTTTTGATCTCGTAAAAAGCGGTTATTATTCAAAAGTTTTCATGCGAGAAGTTGCGCATTTCGCAATAGACAGTTATTTCGCATAGATTTCGCACGAATAATCAAGTTTTCGCATGATAAGCTTGTGAAAAATTTGGAACTTTTGGGAAATTTTCAAAGTTCAATTCCGGATTCAGAAATGGCTACTAATTCTAAAATTAAGAACGTCACTGCTTCTCTGAGTATAGACACTAAGATTGGCATGAGTACCAAACCTCTCAAACTTGTGAATGAAGATTATTATGCTAATTCAGCTTATAGGTTTGAAAACCATGTCATGAACCTCGGATGTCAAGGTCGATCAAGTATGGACCTTAGGTACCAATATACAAGAATTAAAAGAATAAGATGGTCAAAAAGCTGGAATTCTTATGGGATGACGAAGACATGAAACAGTTTGAGCTGATGACAAGGCTTATGAAGTAATCACAATGGCTTTATCAACTGGGTTTTCTTTCTACTACACAAGTTAGAAACATCAGAATCATCAAATCAATTATCACTAAAATTGAAAATCAATTGGATCTTAAAGTTCAATCCTTAAGAAGTGACAATGGTACTAAATTTAAAAATGACTTCATTTCTTCTTTTTATGCAGAGAAAGGAATCAGTCATCAGTTTAGTGTAGCAAGAACTCCTTAGCAGAATGGAGTAATGAAAAGGAGAAACAGAACATTGATAGAATCAACAAGATCTATGCTACCTGATTCTCTATTGCCCATATCCTTTTGGGCTGAAGTAATCAATACAACTTGCTATATTCAAAACAGAACATTAATAATTAAAGATCAAAACAAAACTCTATATAAGTTAATGTTTAAAAGAAAACCTTTCATTGGCTTTCTTAAAGCATTTGGATTTTTTCTTTTAATATTAAACATCAGAGAACATTTATCTAAGTTTGGTCCAAAAGCAGACGATGGATTCTTTGTTGGATACTCAAGAAGCTCAAAAGCTTACCGAGTATACAATCCAAGACTTAACATAGTGGAAGAAACTACTTGTTTTTAGTAAACACTCTTTCACTAAGAAAGTCATTGGATCCGACTGGTTATTTGATATTGATTCATTAACAAAATCATTTGACTCATCTTACTTTGATGTGTAAGTTACAAAGAAAGACATTGAATATCCAATGGTTCCTCCACCAACTATTGATGTTCCTATAACTGCGGACCTCCAAGGAGAAAAAAACATCACTCCTATTAGTACCACATGCAGGACCGGTTAAGGGTGATCAATACAATCTGTTTCACAATGAGGAGAGCGTATAGAACACTTAACAAATCAAATAGGAAACTGGGTTTATATAGAGGATGCTAAGAACACAAACAAGTAATGAGACAGAACAAAAGAACAAGAATAGATAAATACGGTTTTCAAGAATGTTGTATATTACTCTCAAGTTCTTTTACAAGTGTTACAAAGCATCATTAGACATATTAGAAAATAAGATACTTTATACTACATCCTACAGCCGGCTATACTTTGAAAGCCACTGGAAACACTAATCTAGACAACAAGATCAATGTACAGTCAAATGGCCGATTGCCTTTTGACTTGTGACTATGACAAGCCATAACTCACATCCTAATATATTACAAAAAGGATAAAAAGTACAAATTAGAAAGTTACAGACTCTTAACCTTAATTTACAGTTGCAAAAGCATGAACATTTTCACCAACTTATACAAGTTGGTGAGTCTTCAGAGTTGCAGCAGAAAATGAGTCAACTTTATGCATACGATGATAAAAGAAAGCATGTCATCTCTGTCTTGGGAAGAAATCAGTCTTCACGTCAGAGGACTTTGTCTTTGAAGCTTCGGAAGACTTCATCTTTGGCTTTGGGAGATTTATTCTTTGGCTTCGGAAGATTTTACACTTGAAATATTATTCTATGAAGAGTGTAAAACTTTTGAAGTAACTTCTACATGTTTATAAGTGCATGCATGCTGGAAGCTCTTTGGTTGCTTTGGTTGCATCAGCCTTTCTTATATAACCTTACACCACAGTTACACCTCCTCCAGACAAAACAAACACATCCAGGGGAACATCAATAACCAGTCCATCATCATCAACACAAGTGACCAATCAACCACAAACTTCAGTTGACCCTTAACAAAGTAAACAAACAAGGTCATAACATCTAGACACTATTGATGAAGATGATGACTAACATTCATTACCAGACACCCATCATGATGATGAAATGTTAGATTTCTTTCATGATTCATCACAAACATTCAATGAACCTACACATCTAGTTAATCCCATAACTACGAATACCCTTGCTCATCCATCCATACCAGATTAAACAATCACCAATCTTAATGCAACTATCCCTGTTGATTAAATTGAAACCATAAGAGCTCACACGTATCATCCTTTGGAAAATATTATTGGTGATCTCAATGAGTCAATGTCAGATTGACACGTAGTCAAACTGATACAACAAAAATTTGCTTGTTTTCTTTCTTTTTTATTCCTAACCGTATCCAAAAACATCACATAAGCACTCAAAGACAACAGTTGGAAAGAAACAATGCAAGAGCAACTATAGCAATTCAGGAAGCAAGAGGTATGTCAGTTAGTTGACTTACCAGAAGGTCAATATGCCATTAGGATAAGATGGCTATTCGAAAATACGGCAGATGACAGAAGGATTGTCATTAGAAACAAAGCAAGGCTTATTGCTCAAGGATACACTCAAGAGGAAGACATTAATTATAATGATGTCTTTGCTCCTATAGATATGCTAGAGGCCACTCAAGTGTTCCTTTCATATGCCTCATCCAAGAACTTCACTGTCTTCCAAATGGATGTCAAATGTGCATTCCTCTATGGAAAGATAGATGAAGAGGTATATGTTTCTCAAACACCAGGGTTTGAAGACCTAGACTTTCCTCGCAGAGTCTATAAGTTAGATAAAACTATGTATGGTCTTCATCAAGCACCTAGAAAGTGGTACGAAACTTTATCTAAGATTCTACTAAAGAATCGGTACACAAGAGGAAATATTGATCGGACATTGTTCCCTAAAGAGAAAAGGACAAGACTTGCTTGTTGTACAAGTCTACGTGGATGACATCATTTTTGGATCCACCAACATAAAACTTTGCATAGAGTTTAAAGCTCTTATGCAATCAAAATTCCAAATGAGCTCAATGGGAAAGCTCACCTTCTTCCTTGATCTACACGTTCAACAATCACTGAAGGAACTTTTATCAACCTAAGCGAATATGTGAATCTGATCTTAAGGAAATACAATATGACTAATTGCATATCAAGCAAAACACCATTTGCAACTGGATTGAAGTTTGGCCTAGATCCAAAAGGCATATCAGTTGATCAGAAGCTCTACAGATCTATTATAGGCTCCCTGATGTACCTAACTGCAAGCAGACCAGACATCATTTACGCGGTTTGCATATGTGCCAGATACCAAGCAGATCCAAAGTAATCACACATCAATGCAGTAAAGAGAATATTTAGATACTTAAAAGGAAAACCAACACTTGGTTTATGGTATCCCAAGGATGGAAATTTCTCTTTATTTGCATACATAGACAGTGATTATGGTGGCTTCAACCAAAATAGAAAATCCATAACAGGGGGATGTCAGTTTCTTGGATCAAGATTGATCTCCTGGCATTGCAAGAAATAAACAAATGTGTTTGTATCAACAGTTGAAGTAGAGTACATTGCTGCTTCTGCATGTTGTTCTCAAGTGCTTTGGATTCAAAAGCAAATACTTTACCGTGGTTTTAATTTTCTTAAAACACCCATACACATAGATAATTATGCTGCCATGTTTATCACTGCCAATCATGTTCAACATTCAAAAACCAAACACATATATACCAGATATCACTTTCTAAGAGATTGCTCAGAAAACGGTCTGATAAAGTTGATTAAAGTCCATACAGACAATCAATTGGCTGACGTATTTACAAAACCTTTTGATTCAACAAGATTTTAATATCTGGTTCAAGCACTTGGTATGATTAACTATGAACCAACCAAATAATGTTTTCAAACAGTGATCACCAACAGGCTTGATTTTATCAAAGCCCAAGTTTCTTATCAAACATACAAACTTTTCAAAATCAAGATATAAAACAAACATTCATGTTTTTTAAATACAAACAAGTTTGAATCATACATGACCAACATATGAGAAATGATAGTAAACTAGATTACTTCTTCACATGAGTCATTTTCCACTAATAAAGACTGACAATGTTATTGTTTGATATGTTGATAGGCTCAGCATGTGACACCTAACATCACATACAATAGTGAAGAACTAAAAATTCTCATTATTGTATAGTAAGTAACACCCAACATGGTTTATGGTGAGTATTGGTCTATCCAATATAGATTGCTTGTAAAGTAACTACGATACACCAAGTGAAACAGTTTATAAACTACTCGATCATACAAGTGTCTCCTTTGTTATGATTATTATAAACCTGGAGTACAATAAGGCATTCTTTCTTGTGCTAAGCACAGACCTAAATGACCTACATCATGATCCAAAAAGATTCCAAATGTGGAACACATCCTTTTTGGATGAAGAATCAATAGAGTCTTTATGACTACATTCCTTGTGAATGAATCAAAAGAATCCTAAAGAGGATCACCTTTCAAAGTGAAGTGAAAAAGAATCCCAATGTGCATCACACAATAAGGAACAAATTGAGCATTTATACTCCTAAGTAGGTCATAAGTATTGCAAGTGCTTTCTAGCATATCTTGAAGAGGATTGATCTTAACATACAACCAGAATGTAGGGCACATACAACGTAATTTAATACACCCAAAACATGATAAATCACTTACTATTTCAATCAAACATTAATACCATGCATGAGTTTAAGTGGATAACAAAATCTGCAATCAACATTGTATTAGTCTATATCTATTCTCAAAAACATTTAAACAACTCAATGAGGATTTACGACTAGTATGATCTCATGTCATGTGCAAATGATTCATGTGCAAGCAAGCAAAACATTCATTTGTAGTTAGATAAAGTTTTATCCTTCTAACAAAGGTTATCATACGAACAATCACTTTAGACTTTGATAATTTTTCGTAAATCAATTTCAAATTTCTGTCATTATATAAAACTTTTATAAATATGCAAAAATTTAGGGGGAGAAAAATGAACATGGAACTATCAAAGACAACAGAACATGTCCAATAATCATAAAAATTAAAAATTTGAAATATTAAAATTTTGAGGATTTTAAATTTTTAAATTGTAAATAAAACCAAGTCAAGCCAACTCTCAAACACAACCAGGTTTACACATATACATATACAATACTGCTTGTGAGTGATAATTTATTATCCATATATTAATCATGTTAAAATTTAAAAATTTAACAAACATTACAATTTGAATCATTTCAAAACAATTTTCAAGAAAAACAAAAATTCTAAGTATTTACGACATATGTATTAAGTTACATAACGGATGAGCAATAGTTACTAAACAAACAAAAACTTTAAAATTTGTCCTATTGACACAACGGACATTCAAACATACATTCGTTGTAGCTATAGTCAACCATTAAGCATGCAAAATACACCAAGTGTGTATAGTGGATAAACAAACAAGCATCCGTTATGCTTCAATGAACACACAAGTGTTCCAACGCATGATGTTTGTAAAGCATCTGCTGTGAATACAGTAACATCTCACAACGCATAACTAACCTTCGTCATCCGTTGTTGAAACAGTGAAAATGTACATAGCGTATGCTTATATGTAATCATACGCTGCACACATTTACACAATCACACAAAGGGGTTCATAGTGAATGACAATAAGTTATCCATTATGAAAGTATTGAAATCAATCCAAGTATCCACACCGCATGACAAATTTTCATCCACTATGAACAACCAAACAATCGGTTAAAGTATCCACAACGCATGAACAAATGTTCATCCATTTTGGATATAGTGGTCAACTATACGATATGAATTTTTAGTTATCAGTTGTGAATTTTTCAAATATCAAACAAGTGTGCACAACACATGACCAAATGACCATCCGCTGTGAACACAGTACAACATTCAACACTTATCAATTTTTCATTCATCACGAGTGAGTGAGCGAAAATTAAAATTTCTAAACCATTACAAAATGAGATAAACCCTTAAACCCTTGTTCATCCAAGACCCAACATCTGTTCAATTTTGCTATTGGTTCTTAATCGAATAGGTATAACAACCTGATTCTAACCTTCAAACAATCATTAAAACATCATGTTCTTCAATTTTCATTAAGACATTATCAAAACCTAAGTCAAACAATGAACTGTGACTAAACATGAACCATTTGATGTTTTAAATGAAATCAAACATTGAATATGTGTTAGATGACCTTAGTCAAATGTGTAATAACTGTTGATTTGATGTAATTTGATTAAGTGTTCATCAGGTTGACTGTAAGGCTCCCTTTCCGTAATGCTTACAGTCGGACATTCATCGCACCTCATAATTAAACACATTATAATTCATAAAATATTGCAGCGGAATAATTTAACAAAAACCATTTCATGCATTAATAATTACTTTTGCCAAATAATACATCATCATTTAGAGTTACAAAATAAAGTTTAGTTGCATTACAACACAAAAATATCATTTCTACATAAAATGGATGACAGTCCTTTATTCTCCAAGTAGCTTCACCCTCGTGCCACCCTCAACAACAATTACCTACCAACTGAAAATGCATAAAAGTTAGCGTTGCTGAGTGAGGTCTAGTTTTATAAATAAATTACTTTTCTTTCGTTTAAAACATTTTCTTAACTTTCGTATGTGATCATTCATCATACGTACATCAAGGTAATATCAATATTATCTTTGTTATCGTACTTATTCATTCGTTTCACGCTTTTTCATTATCTTTCACTTCTATCTAGATCTTGTCATATGCTAAACCCCCTCTCCCGTTTCACATGTATGGAGCAGTCACCAAGATTGACTCCCCTCTGTGTGAACCCTTATGGGTTAGCAAAGATTGCACACTATGTAACACACAGTTGAGCTAACAACCCTCATTGAGTTGTGAACCTCCTTACATTTTTCTTGCAAGGCTTTTCATTCATTCATTCATTATGTTCCACTTTCATTATCTTTTATCTTTCTCTTCGTTAAGATAATGCCTTACGTACTAGAACGTAAACACACCACGTAAAGTCACGCAAAATACGTAATAAGGAACATAAAGAAACAGGCCAGGACATGCATAACATCAACATACATCACCCCCAAAACATTCCAAGTCTTAGCCTCTAATTACATTTTCCTCAAAATTTCAGAATATTTTCTAAGGCATTTAGGCGTATGGGCACTATTTGGGCGCATGATAACAATTCAGGCACATGAACTTTACTTAGGCGCATGAACACATAGGCACATGGGCAACATAGGCGCATCAGCACTATTGGCGCGCATGAGCCTTACTTAGTTGCATGGGCACTTGGGCGCATGGGGTAAAACTTAGGGATCTGGGAAGACTTAGGTGCATGGTACTATGCAGGCGCATGGGGTAAAACTTAGGCGCATGGGCAGCAATCTAGGCGCATGGGCAGTATTTGGGCGCATGGGCAAGGTCATATTCTATTTGCACTATTTTCAGTCCCCGATTCTCATTCTAACATGTTCTTAACCTCATTTCTAACATGCTGAACACCTAAATCAAGCATATGAACAAAAAACATAACGAGAACATACACAAACATGCATACACACGCATAAGCATACGAACAAGCCTTCGGTTCACATACCGAACCTTATAAAAAGTTTATAGCATACATTTTCAGCCCCAAAACAAGTTAAAACAATAAAAACCGGGGATCTAGAACTCACCTTATGCAGCCTTTGAGCAACACTCCTCCAAACTCAAAAGCACACAGAGCTCAAACACGTAAACACCAAAACACACAATCGAACACACACAAAAGCACATAAGCTCGGTCCAAAGGCTGAAAACCCAGCTGAAACCGATTAAAAACACAAGAAAACTACCTTCAAGCAGCTTCTTCTTGTTCTCTCTAAAACCGAGAGAAAACCTACTTTCTCTCTCTAAAAAGCCGAATGAAAAGATGGAGCGGATGGTGTGGGCGGTCATACCACCTTTTTGAACAAAATTATATTAAAGTTTTCCTCTTATCAGCTTCCTTCCTGCTTAATCCCTCCAAATGTTGGAACAAAGGAGTGATTTCTTCCACCTCCTTCTCTTTCACCAACCAATCATTTTTATCCATTTCAAAAACATCTGCATCATCCTCTCCCTTCTTAGCAATAGATCAATGGTCGCTCATCAACTTCATAAACTCAGGTTCTGAATCATAGTCTATGAGCTGTTCATCTTCCTATTCTTCATCAACCAACCCTTTGCCTTTATCAGATACTCCTTCAGTAGTAGATGTAACAACAACTTTTTCACCAACAAGATCTTTTTCAAAGTCAAACTGCATGTTTACAAACCCAGCCTCAATAATATCTTCCTCATCATTTCTTCCAACATCCTCTCCTGGAATTTTCAGCTCTCCTCCACCAGTAGTTGCTGCTCCAGAGGTGCCCTCTCCTACCTTAGATGAAGTACCCACATTCAGAAATGAGTACTTTGATGTATCAGTCAAATCATCTAACTCAGATTGAGTCAGTTGTGTAGTAGGTAGCCGGCTGCAGCTTTCAGTTGTGTAATCTCCTCAAACAACTTCTTAACCAGTCTGTTTTGATCAACTAACATCCTCTGCATTCTTCTTCAATCACCTCATCTTTCTGTCTTTCTCTCTTTCTCTGATTTCCTGATTTGTAATTTAGTCTTAATCATACTCAGTTCATTAGCCAACGAAGTATTCAAGTTGCGTATCATATCCTCATCAAGATTTTCACTAGCCTCTCTTATAGCTGTAAATCCTTCATGTCTATGCTTGGTTCGTCGCTCAGGCTCAGCAAAATCAGTTTTCTTCTTAGATCCCTTTCTTTCTCAACCCTAACTTCAGCAGCTTGTGCAGCAATATCCTCCTCAAAATCATAATCTTTTTCTTTGGCATATCTCTTCCTTTTCTTTGTAGCATCAGCTTGCTGTACTCTTGTTTCTTCAGCTCTTTTATTCTCTGACTCATCCACCCGTCTAATATAGTTCCAGCGTTCTGGAGGATACATATTTTCCCAAAGATGGGTGATCTTACCACTAAAGTCGTGGCGAATGGCACAGCAGTCAGCAAAGATACGGGGATTCATCTGTACCAGCCTCTTAATCTCTCCATGTTTTGGAACATCAGGATTAAGATCATCAAAAATCATCTGAAGAAAACGAGGGTACAGCAGCCATTTGTCTTTCTTTACAGCCATCACATTCTCTGCCATACACGCAAAAATCAATCTAGCTATATTGGCCTTCTCCCCTTTACAACACAGCACCATTGCCTTAGCCCAATCAATATTAAGACCATCGGATCCACCTTTACGGTGATCTAGACACATGATAAAAACATGAGCGATGTATCTCCATTCTTTAGATAAGAATGACTTCTTGATCTCCTTCCTTGAACCAAAGGCTGGTCCCTCATATCCCATACTTCTAAAAGCTTGAAACACCTCAGAATCTGTCATAGCTACTTCATCTCCAGAATCATCTTCAAGTCTTAGAATCCTCGAAACATTCTCAGCAGTGATCGTCACTTCGTGATCAACAACTTTGGCAGTGATCCGCTGTACATCTCCTCGAGTATCATACTCTGCAGATCGCCAAAAATCTCTAATATGAAGATCATAAATGGTAGGCGAATGAGATATGGCATAAGCTATAGGTGATCTTTGAAGCCATCTGATACAATCTCTAAATCCAGCTGCATTAGGGTGAGTATCATCTAAAATGGCTGTGATGTTATTCCGCTCATCAAATTTGAGATTAGCCATGATAACCTGATGAAGAAAACAGATAAATTGAATGAGAAATTAAGAAAGAAGAAAATAATACTAAAACAGTGAAAACTAGCAGTTTCGGCAAGCGAAACAATAGTTTCGCTCATTAAAACATGTTAGTTTTGCTGAACAAAAAACAGTTTTGACAATGAAAACTAACAGTTTCGGCAAGCGAAACAATAGTTTCGCTCATTAAAACATGTTATTTTCACTGAACAAAAGACAGTTTCGACAAGGTGAAGATAGATTGAAGAAGATTCGCTATTAATTTCTGCAATCAAAAACATAGTTTCGCTGTAAAAAATTAGTTTCGCTGTTCAAAAAATAGTTTCGCTGTACAAAAGAAAACATGACCAAGCGAAACTGTACAAGCTTAAGACCTGATTCTGCGAAACTAAAGATAGTTTGGCGAAACTGTTAAGTTCGCCCGGACAGCATAACTTTACAGTTTCGCTAAGAAGATGAGAACTTTCGTTCAGTTTCGCAGAAGAATCTGCAATTTCGCTGGATGAACAGCGAAGCCACCGAAGAGTAAAATCCAAATGACTTAAAGAAGATGATTTTAACCAGATTAATGATATTACATGGTTCGAAACTCACATGCGAAGCAAAGGAAACGATTAATCGGTCCAAAACACAACCAAAATGCAAAATCGCCCAATAAAGTCACGGAAAACCCTAAGAACCTACACAGATCGTTTTTGCGAAATTGTGAGAAGAATTTCGAAAAAACGACTTAAATAGCAAATAGTTTCGCTGAGAGCGAAACTATAAATTCGCAAGGCGAATTTACAGTTTCGCCTAGGGAAACTGTAATTTCGCTAAGAGATAACCAGTTGACAACTAATTAGTAAACCTAGCGAAATTACAGTTTCGCCTTGCGAAACAATTAGCGAAAGTATAGTTTCGGCACCACCCTTTTGTTATTATTATTTTTTATTATTATTATTTTTATTATTTTTATTATTATTTTTATTATATTATTATTATTATTATTATTATTATTATTATTATTATTATTTTTTATCTGAAGCACATCACATAATGAGATCTAAATTAATCAGAGATCACATCCTCTAGATATTTATGAACATAAAGATGATCAAAAATCATCGACCGGCAATGAGATCATATTTAATACGAGATCTGATCACAATCTGCACAGAAACAACTGAAATTAGAACAAATCAATAACGATTGCAGATATAATGGTCCACTTAAACTCATGCCTTATCCTTTTTCAACAAACAGCTTATGATTTGTTTAAGGTTAAATTAGATGCTTTAGAATGTTAGGACCCCACAATCATTTGGTAAAAACCCTCACCCAACCTCAGGATTTTTTGAATTTTGAATCGATCTAAACAGAACAAAGCTTGTGCATTAGTGTGCAAATGATAATAAACAAAATATTTCATTCTGAAAGGAACTCATCGATAAGATGATTTCACATAATTATATCAAAATGGTGAGAGCTCCAGATCTATACTCACGTATAACAGAGGAGATAACCATTTAAACATGTGCTGATGAGAGCTCCAGGTCAGCACTATCGTACAACAGAGGAGATCATCACTCCAGGTCAGTACTTCTGTACAGTAGAGGAGATTAGCACAGACACAAGATACATCAACACAAGAATATACCAGCTATGGTTCAGGGAGATGACATATTAAAGCAGAATGGACGAAAGATTCATTCTCAATCCAATTTTTGTCAGGACTCAGTTTTTGTGCAAGCCAAAACAATTGAGTAAATCTAGACATTCTTAAGCATGATGTTTAATTTAATCATAGAGCTGCTGTCTACTTTATTCGTCAGGCTGAGTCTATCAAGCATATCGTTAAAGAATCTGATCAATTTTCCTTAGAAATTTATGTGAAACAGAATCCAGTATCAGTTACTATCATTTCTCATTGAAGCACCGGTCATGTATAAAAATATACTAAGAGAATATACAATCATTTCTCATCATTTTAAATTCTGATCTCAGAATTATGAAATTACTCCCCCAAATTTTTATTTTCAAATAATAAATAATTTCCATAATTATTATTATTATTTTTTTTAATAAAAGGAACAGAAAATGAAAATTTAAAAAGTTATTAACCCGAGCATAGAAATCAATTCATAAAAACGAGGTTTATCAAAAGTTTTTGTGAAAAGATTAACTTTTTGATTTTTTGTATCGATGGGTATAATATCAATGAAACCCTTTTCTTGAGCATCACGAATCGCATGAATTCGTGTCTCGATATGCTTGGTTCGGGAATGATGAATAGGATTTTTAGCAATTCCAATGGCTGCTTCATTGTCACAAAATAAAGGTGTATGGAGAAAATTAATTCCATAATCAATCATTTGGTGTTGGATCCAGACAACTTGAGAACAACAGCTTGATGCAGCAATATATTCAGCTTCCCCTGTAGAAAGAGAAACAATGGTTTGTTTCTTGCTCTGCCAAGATACCAAACAATTTCCCAAATATTAACATCCTCCAGACACAGATTTTCTGTTTAACCTGCAACCATTGGAATCACTATCAGAATAAGCATTTAAATCAAAATTCCCTCCATATGGATACCATAATCCTAAACGAGATGATCCTTTGAGATAACGAAATATTCTTTTGACAGTTTCTCATGAGATTCCTTTGGAGCCGACTGATATCTAGCACAGTAACCAACACCAAAAGTGATATCAGGACGACTTGCAGTAAGATACATGAGAGAACCAATCATAGATCTAAAAAGATGAGGATCAACTGGTTTTCCGTTTTCATCTGGAGTGAGACAAGTCTGAGTAGTAAAGGGAGTCATCTCTGTAGAAGCATCATCCATCTTAAATTTCTTCAAAATATCCTTAATATACTTCTCCTGATGAATAAGAATTCCTTCTTTCTGTTGTTCAACTTGTAATCCAAGAAAGAAACACATTTCGCCCATCATACTCATTTCAAACCTTTGGCTCATTACCTCTTCGAACTCTCTACACAATTGAGAATTTGTAGATCCAAAAATAATATCATCAACATAAACTTGGACAAATATCATTTCACCATTCACTTCTCTTTTGAATAGAGTCATATCAATGGTACCACGAGAGTAACCATTGCTTAGAAGATATTGTGTAAGGGTCTCATACCAGATTCTGGATGCTTGATGAAGACCATACAGAGATTTGTCAAGCTTAAACACTTTATCGGGAAAATCAGGATCCTCAAAACTTAGTGGTTGACACACATATATCTCCTCATCAATGTCTCCGTAGAGAAAAGCACACTTCACATCCATCTGATATACTTTAAATTGTTTATGAGCAGCATGAGCGAGAAATATTCTGATTGCTTCAAGACGAGCAACTGGAGCAAAGACTTCTGTATAATCAATCCCTTCTTCTTGAGCAAATCCTTGCACAACGAGTCTAGATTTGTTACGCACCACTACTCCTCGATCATCTGGTTTGTTCTTAAACACCCATTTTGTACCGATTGGATATTTGTTAGGAGGTAAGTCAACTAAGGTCCAAACCTTAAGCTTTCTGAACTGTTGAAGTTCCAATTACATATACTCCACCCAACAAGGATCCTGTAGAGCAACATGAACGTTCTTCGGGACAATTTAAGAGATGAAGCATGAGAAAAGACAAACATTAATTAGACCAGATTGACTTCGCGTTCAAACACCATCAGAGATAGATCCAATCACGTTATCAAGTGGATGATCTTTCAAAGTTTTGCAATCACTTGATGAAGGAAAGATGGTTGAAGAAGTATCGTCCATAACCGGTGAAAGATTAGATGAAGGAGAATCGATGATAGGTGTTGGATCAGGTAAAGGAGAAGATGTATGAGGTAAAGAATCAGATGATGGTGTCGGATCAGTCATTGGAGACGAAGAACTAACATCAGTTGAAATAGCATCATTTACTAATGAGTTGGATGGAACAGACGATGTAGATGATGAAATAATATTTGTTTGAGTATTTGGAATGGACGTATCATCATTGAAAACTGGCAGATTGAACGAATTGAACACAGTATCGAAGTCAAAGAACCATGTTGGTTCAGATTTAACTTCAGAAGGATTAGATTCCTGCCAATCAACATAGAACGACTCTTGAACGATACGTGTTCTTTTGTTATAAACCCGATATGCCTTTTGCGAAAAAGAATATCCAACAAAGTAATACTCATCAGAAACAGCACCAAATTTTGTCTTTTGAGATTGAGTATTCAGAAGAGTGCAAGAACAACCAAATGGTCGAAAGAAATCAATTAGTGGCTTTCTCTTATGAAAAAGTTCATAAGGAGTCTTCATTTTATCTTTCAGAATCAACACCCGGTTTAGAACATATGAAGCATAATTTACAGCTTTAGCCCAGAAAATAATGGGTAAAGAAGATTCTATCAACATTGTACGAGCGGCTTCAAAAAGAGTGCGATTCTTTCGTTCGGCAATACCATTCTGCTGGGGAGTTCTCGCAGCACTAAATTGTCTCACAATCCCCTTTTGAGCACAAAATGAATCAAGAATCTGATTTTTGAATTCAGTGCCGTTGTCACTTCTCACTCCATATAACTTTTCGCTTACTAATTGATTCGATAGAAAGAATTAATCTCTGCAATTCCTCTGCAACCTCGCCTTTGTGTGCAAGAAACCTCACCCATGAATATCTTGAGAAATCATCTGTAACAACAAGACAAAATGATTTTTTAGCAATAGATTTAACACTAATTGGCCCAAATAAATCAGTATGTAACAACTCAAGAGGACAAGATATGCTATTTAGAAGTTTGAGCTTATGATGTTTCTTATGTTGTTTGCCCTTGGCACATGCCATGCACTTTTCATTAACAGAAAAATCTTTTGAAGTAAGTCCTCTAACAAGGTTGTTCTTTACTAATTTATTAATTATCTTAAATTAACATGGCCTAAACGATGATGCCATAAGAGAGACTCAGAGGTTGATGCTTTTGAAAGAAGACAAGTTGCAGTAGCCTTTGATGCGCTTGAATTCATATCGAGAAGATACGTATCATGCTTTCTTGAGCACGCATGAGAATCAAATCATCTGGAATTACAATCTCTGATTTTAAAATAGACATTCATCAGATTTAAATAGAACAGGAATGTCTTTATCGCAGATTTGAGAAACACTCAGAAGATTAAAAGCCAATTCGGGAACATAATTGACTTTTTCCAAAGTGAGAGAACCATTGGTAACTTCTCCTTGTCCAATATTTTTCCACCCTTTTTATTACCAGCAAAAGCTACATATCCTCCATCTATAATCCGATAGTTGGTCAACAAATCCTTTAATCCCATCATATGCTTGGAACACCCGCTATCAACATGCCATAAACTGTTTACAATCTTTGACGAGGACTCCTGAAAAGAATTAACAAATCAATTAGCCAGGAGTAATAGGAACCCAAGATTGAACAACTTTGCTTTTTAAAGAAGCAGATTTTTTTACAGAAGAAATTATTAACTAATTTTGTCAATTTATTTCCAAAACAGTTCCTATTAGAGGATCCTTGAATCAAAGAAGGACAGTTTTTTACAAGATGATCCTCTTGACCACACCTGAAACAATGAGGTTTGAATCTAGGTCTGTGATGTGATGAGGTAAAAATAGGATCAATAATAATCTCCTCATCACATTCAGACAAACTAGAATCAACATCACTGAATGTCTCATACAACCCATGAGTTTGATGTTTATTTGAACAAGAATTTTTATTTACAAATTAGAACAAGATTCATCTGACATATCAGTAAAACTTGTACCACTGGTACTGGTGTTAGATGAAGAAGAAATACATTCCTCAGATGACGTCATATTTAATGGTGTGAAAGATGGAATAGGTTGAGAAAAGAACTTTTCGAAACAATTAGTTTTAATTTGCTCAGTTGTTTTTGGAAAAGATCAGATGCATTACATTCATTATGAGAACAAAAATCATCACTACCATGATCTGAATTACAAGATGGAATAAAACTATCATGAGAACATGAGACATTCAAGTCTGTTACATTTGAACTAGAAACAAAAACAGAATTTAAACTAGACTTATGATCTAAAACAGACTGCTGATTTTCAGGTGTACTAGAACTAGTGCATCCAAGCCCACTAGTTGGTCCATAGTCGTAGTCTTCACGAATGTACTTAGAGTTATTCCCCACTAAACCTGCAGACATACTGTCAGTATCTGTTTTGATTAAATCATTAGAAGGATGAGGAACAGGCATAGGAGAATAACAGTATGTACTAGATGGAGGATAGACCTATACATTTTCATAACCCAAACCTGTTTTAATTCTTGCACCCCGTTGAGATTTACAAAGATCATCATGTTTCATTCCAGAAATAGTCCATTTATCTAACTTTGACTGAAGTTTGCTTGCTTCAAATTCAGCAAGAGCAACCCTTTCAGTCAAAGTATTAATCTCGACATTTCTTTCCAAAACGATTCTTTTTAAATGATCATTTTCTTTTAAAGCCTCATTTAATTTCACAAAATATTTTGATTCATTCATTTTAAGTTCATCATTAATTCGCTTTAAATCCTTTTCATTATCAATTAACAAACGGTTAGCCTTATAAATCCCAAATAATCTAATTTTACAAGCAGGTGAGCACATATCCTGTATTACCTCATATGGAAGTCCCATTACCATCCTTTCAGCAGCTAAAGCTTTGTCACACATGCATACTGGAGTACTTGATTTCTTTTCCTCAACAGTAGCAGCAGCAGCAACATCATCCTTCTCCTTTCCTATCTCATCTCTTGAATTTCTTTTCTCACTTAAGCCTGCAGTTTCATCTTTCCCATTTCCATCAGCTTTTTCTTCTTTCCCATTTACAAATGACTCATTTTCTCTTTTGAATTCCTTCAACAGCACAATCCATCTTCACCATCTACCTCTACCTCTTCATTACTTTCCACAAACTCAGCAACTAACGCGTGATTGATCTCAGTTCTTGTTTCTTCAACCTCTGCACTCCAGTCAAAGTTCGAAATCAAAGCCGACTCCTTTTTTAGATTCACTTCTTCCTTTTCTTTCTCTGCTGTCAGTCTTGGTACTCCAGAGTTACTAGGATCTGTGACAATTGTAATGGACATTCACGTTTGAAATGTCCCAATTGTTTACAATTAAAGCACCTCAATTTTGACTTATCAAATCCCAGTTTTGAAGTAGATGATTGACCACCAAAGTTCTTTCGTCCTGTTCTTTCCATAAATCTCCGAGCTCTTAAAGTTAACATCGCCATTTGCCATTGAATATCAGTTTCTTCAAGATCATCAGGATCAACCTGATACATGTCCTCCATAGTCATTCCCTTACCTTTCAGTTTTCCAGCAACAAGAGCTTCATAGCTCTTAGCAAACATTCCAAAAAGAGCCATTGTTTCTGATGGAATTGGAGTTTCAGCATTGGCCTTAGAATTACCCAAATCTCTTCCAACATGACTATTCCCACTCGAGAAATTACTTGTATTGCTCCCTCCTTGAATTGGATTTTGTATTTGAGAGTTTGCAGCGGATGACAACAAAGCAACATTTTGAGAAAAACCAGATGTGGGCATCATAGTCTGGTTAAATTCCCTTCTTTTCATATCCAACTCAAAAGATTTCAATTTATTGATGACATCCATCAGCCTCTAATCTGTGAACCCTCTTTCTTGTTTAAGCATTCTCACTTGAAGACTCCACTGTGGTGGAAGAGAATCGAGAAGCCTGTTAACTTGTTCACTGTTGGAGAGTCTTTCATCATATTTCTTTAAAGTGCTTAAGACGGTTAAGAAACAGTTTGTAAGATCTGTCAGACTCTCAGTCTTGTATCCCACAAATGAATTGAACTCTTTTTCAGCCTGAATACTCTTATCTTTTACCAAATCTGCATTACCATCATAAAATTCACATAAAGCATCGTAAAGAGATTTAGCATTATTATGCTCTGCAAAACGGTTGTAGATATCTGGAGCTAAACAGAGAGTTAGAGCACCAAAAGCCTTTTGATCACGATCAATCAATTTCAGATCTCTTTCAGTATAGGAAGATGGGACCTTGTTCTGATAAACAACATCACCAACAGTAACCGTTGGTATGTGAGGACCAGAAGTAATCGATTCCCATTGATTATAATCAGTGTAGAAGAAGAAAGCTTTGAGACATCTCTTCCAATCTTCAAAATTATCTCCATTAATGAGTCTTGGAGGTCTATTAGGAGCAACACTTTCAAGATCAGCAAGTGTGAGAGTAGTTAATTTCGACATTGTAGTTTCGGCAGAAAGGTTGATAATTTCGCTGATAATTTCGCAGAAAAAGATTACTTGGATGACAATTTCGCTGAAGAATTACTTTCGCTGACAATTTCAGCAGCACTTTCGCTGGACCAAAGACACCACTGGCTTAGATTCGCTGCTAACTTCGCACGAAACAAGCTTGAACTTTCGTTCAAAAACAAATTCGGCAGCAATTTCGCTTGTTGATCGTTCACAAACACTGATGAACTTTCGTTCAAGGGATTAGTTTCGCAGAATCTCTAGAAAACAACTTCTGATGCAAAATAGCTCATAGTTTCGCTGAAAGATGATGACAGTTTCGCTGGAAGAACACCAATTTCGCTGATCGATCTCAAAACCCTTTTTCACCTCAAAATCAATCTGAAATCATCCAAAACTCAATGAATTTGAGATCTGATGATTGTAGAATCTTCCTCAATAAAAAACGAGCATAATTCAATCAATTTCCATGTCAAAAACACCTTATAATCCAATGAAAATTGATTGAGACTAGATATTGAACAAAAACCACAAAAACTCAACAAATCAAGAGCACTAAGGCTCTGATACCATATTGTTGGTCCATGTGATCGAAAAACAGTGCAAATGAAGTGATGAATTGCTCAATATCTAACATCCATGCTAAACAATAACAATTGAGAAGATAGAATACAATTCTACACATATTTGATAACAAAATGAACAATAACAATCAATAACATGAAGCACAATGATATTTCTGTGTAATAACTGCTTGGAATAGGTAACTTGCAACAATGATCCACGATTAGGGTTTTTCAAGCTTTCCTTACAATGAGAATTGACAAAAGTATATATAGCAGTTGTAGTTTCGCAGACAGTTTCGCTACCAGCGAAACTGTTATGCCGAAACTACAGTTTCGCCCGACAGAACACAAGTTCGCCGGGTAAACTAGAACAGCAAACTGTGAGCGAATTTACAGATTCGCTCACAGTTTCGCTGGACTGCCAAAAATACACAATTCAAAAAACATACAAAAGAAAACTAACAAAAGTCCTATTAGAAGTAAAGTAAACAAACTATACTAAGGGGAGTCCAACCTATACATGATCTTCAAACATAATGCGTGACAACATCCAAACAATCATTAATTAACACATTAGTATCATTAACATTCATAACAGATACTAATTATTGTTAAAATTTCTTTTTTAGGTTTGTAGATAAAAGAAATTTTGTGCAGGATCGGGTTTGTCACTTAACACTTGGATTTCTCACAAACTCACTTATATTACACTCAAATCAGATGAAGTAGAATCTCTTTTAAGAGTTGGTAATAATATAATAAGTAGCAAAGAACACAAGGAAATAATTTTCAAGGCACTTGTATATATTACTTCTCAACTCAAAGTATTACAAGACTCTTACAAGCATGAAACATGAGTTACAATGAGAAACTATACATACTAGATCCTTCAACTGGATATACTTTGATACCAGCTGGAAATCTAAGACTAAAGCATATACTACAATGCTAAAGTTAAGGTATCTTAGATAAAGTATTATCTAAGATATCGTAGTCATGACATGTCCATGACTTACCTTTTGTCACCAACTAAAGTTGGCAACTGTACTAACTGATAAAGGTAAACAGTGGAATAATGTATGGTCAACTACATGGCTTTTGAGAAAAGGCCATGCAGTATCTCAGAGGTCTACAACGGAGTGTCAGGGAGACCATACTTATGTCCACTGGATAATAGTAGTGTCTTCTGAAGGTAAGTTGGCTTCGGAAGAACAAGTTCTTCCAAAGCCACTTGTACTTTCAAAGAGGCTACTGTACTTCCGAGGCTTGAGGACTTCTTTCATACTTCAGAAGTTGACTTCTGATCTTTCACTCTAAGTCTTGATCTTCGGAAGTGAATACTTTGTCTTTGGAAGTTGGAGTTTTCCTTCGGAAGTTGGTTTTATACTTTGTCTTCGGAAGAGCTCTTTTTTCCTTCGGAAGTTCCACACTTAGCTTCAAAAGTCCTTTATTAGTTGCACCAAAATAGTCTAAGTGATTTAGTTTTGGTTGCACCAGCCTTTTTAGATCCAACAAACTCCCCTAGGCTGATGCTACCAAAAGCTCACTTGTTTCTGCTTCTCAAAGCTTTCAACATCAGGGATAGAAGATATTTGTCTGTTTCCTTGTTCTTCTCTGAAGTGTGCTGAGAAGCTTGTACAAGTCATTAGTGGATAGGAGATCCAGTCCATCACTCTGAATGACATGTACCCTTTGTTGTGCCCCCCTGAAAAGAGTTAGTTGACGGGAGTTATAGTCATACTCCCATCCAACTATGGATTCAAGTTTAGGACCCTCAACCATTTGTAGAAAGGCTTTGCCTTTGGTTGTTGATCCCTTCCTTTTCTCATCCTCTCTTAGTTTCAACTCTTCTTCAACCTTGGTCCTAGCAGTTAGCTCGGCCATATGAAGACTGCCCACCAGATGATTTTTGTAGAGCATCTACTTCAGAGTTGGAGGGGTTGAGAATGGCTTCCTCTCTACCTCAGCAATATCAAATCTTCTTAAGTGTAGCAGAGATGAGGCATTTAGCCTGTTGAGCTCTCCATTCCTCTTTCAATAACAAAGTTGTGAGAAGAGTCTTCGAACCTCCACTGGATGATCTTCTTCCTAGCACAAGAGGTTGTCTTGGCACCTGGTCACCTTTCTCGTTCTTCAGCCAGCAGTGTCACCAGCCTTCTCCTTAGCTTCTTTTCTTCCTCATTCAAAGTATCTAAATTGAGGCCAAGGAGATTTATAGCTTGGTCCAATGTTCCTCTGGGCAGATCATGAAATTGATCTCTAGTGAGGGAACATGAGGATCCATCAACATAAGTCAATTTGACTGAATCGTCCTCACATGAGATGTCGCTCAGGGTTGTGCAATTGATGAGCTTTGTCTTGATTGCCTTGAACTCCTTAAGGGGAGATGTTTGGAAGGCTGAGGGGGTGGTTTGAGAGGTTGTTGGGTAGTTGTGGTGTTTTGGGTCTGGCTAGTGTTTTGGGTTGGAGGATAGGTAGTTTTGGGTGGTTGAGGTGAAGAGGTTGGTAAGGGTGATGGTGTAGGTTCAGGGGTGTATGGTTCTAAGGTTGGTTCAGTTTTGATGGGGAATGGAAAAGGAATTGGTTCAGGTTGTGGTTGGGTTTGAGGTTTGGGTTGAGTACTTGATTTGAAGATCATCCCCTGTCCCCTTCTGTACATCTCCTTCCTCTTCCCCGAGCGAATGTCAGCCTTTATGTCACTAACATGTCGCTGGTGGGTCTTTTCAGACATAGGACCCACCTGCCTACCAGAGAAGCAATGAGCCAGGAGATAGTTTTTAATCCAGGTCTTTTCACCTATCTTCTTGGCAGCAGCTAGTCCTGCTTCTTCTTCCTTCTTCCTCTTCAGCATCAGCTTTTCCTTGGCAGCTTTCTTTCTCTCTTACTCCATTTGATCTTGCTCTTTGTTGAAGAGCCATAAGATCGTGTCATTGTTGTGTGGAGATAGTTCTACTAGAGAGAAACCCCTTCCCTCCTTAGCTACTGATCCGCTTCTCTTTCTTTCCTCTCCCTTTCTTCCTCTAAGGCCTTGCTACTTCTTCTCTTTGTTGTTTTTGCAGCAAAGTTGTCTTTTCCAGCTCAACTAACTCCTCTAGTGGTAGCAGAGTACATCTTCACTCACAGCTCCTAGACTGACAAGTCTTTCAATGATTTCCACTCTTCTTCTATTGTTGACCGCCTCCTGGTTGGCTGCAGCTGCTTTGCTACTAGCAGCTAGCAGTTTTCCAGTTGGAAGTCTACCTTTTCTTTTGAGCTTTTCTAACATTTCTTCCTCCTGAAGCTCTTCCTTAGTCATCTTCCTCTTTCCTTTGATGTCTTCGGAAGTGCTAGACTTTGGGGGTTCTTGGATGGAAGGTTCAGGTTGAGTAGTGGAAATGGGAGCTGGAGTTAATGATGATGTTTGAGCTAGAGGTTGGGTGAGAAAATCCTCCCTATCAACCTCAGATGCAAGTTCTAGGATTGCATCTGTGACTATTAGATCATCGGATAAGGAGAATAGTCCTTCCGCATCTTCAATCTCAGCTTCAGAAGATTGAAATTGTTCTTTCGAGGCTTTGACTTGTGCTTCGAAAGTCTGTGAGAATGCACTATCTATCCCAACTGTCTCAGTTGCTGGGCCATCACTCCTTGTTTCCCCTTTGAAGTTAATCTCAGGTTCCACTTGGACCTTAGGTTGACCAACTTCCTCAATAGTGGTAGAAGGTGCATTTAACCTCTGAAGCTCTTGAGCGCCGAAGTAAATCACAGACAGGTCAGGACTTGGCTGTTCAATGAGAGATTCCAACAAGAACTTGTTGAAGAACCTGTTGAGATCTTGGAGCATCCTTTGATCCACTTGAATTACAACTGGAGGAGGCTCAGGAAAAACTAAAGCTTGTTGCATAGGGTATCTTGAACTTAAGGAAGTGAGAGCTTGACTTTGTGGTTCCTCTTGTCTTTGGCTTTGTCCCTGAACACTCTCCCCCTTTTTGGTAGCATCATCTTGAGAGCTTGATGAGCTGGAGGAAGAGGTCAATGAGACCGGAATTGGTACGTGCCTAACAGACCTCTCAATCTGTTTCTCAGCTAGTTTGGCCTTGAGATTTTCAATCTCAAGTTGCTGAGTGGCAGACCTATCCTTTAAAGTCCTAAGCTTAGATTCAAGATTTGAGACTTTAGAAAGTAGGTCTTCAATGGTGAGTTGCAGTCTTCCCTCATCTTCTTTTGAAGAATCACGGGAGATGAGGTAACATACCTAGTATGTTCATCCTCACCACCAGATCTAGTTTCTTGGCGCCCTGGTTTCCCTTGCTCAATGATGTCTCTTTCAGAGTCATCAAAGTGCATGGTTGCCATAGATTCAGTCTCAGTTGTGTAACCACTGTCCTGAGAGTCCATTGAGGCTCCTTCAGTAGTGGCAGCTGAATCTACATGAGTCCCCACCACATCAGTGGGACTCACCTGAGTAAAGGCTTGCTGATGGGGGCTAGAGATAAGAGATCTCTCTGAGCTCTGTTGATCCTTGAGAGGGTGTTGTGGATCAACTTCATTGCCCTGAAGAGACATAATCTCTTCATCAACTCCTATTACTAGGTCAGTAAAGGACATAGAAGTGAAGCCTAATGACCCGAGACTTTAATCAATGTCTAAAGGCATTGAGCCTATGGTGGGGCTGTCCCTTTTTGGCTGCTCAGGGGAGTATAAAGACTCTCCCTGAGGGTTTTTAGCTTGGGTTTCGGGCTCATGGGTCTGAGACTGAGGAGACTCAAAACCCATATTGAAGTCAATTGTGAAGGATGGTTGGACCTCAAGATGAGTGGGAGCCTGTTGTTCCACTCTTGCCTTTGTGGATAGAACAGGAGGAGCTTGTTCAATCAGAGAAGATTAAACAAGGGTTCATTTGGGGCGTCTTTGATAAGTGATGGTGATGGGGTGAGAAGGTAGATTTGGCAATGTGAGGGTAGTTGCTGGTGTGGGTTCATCACCTATGGGGTTAACAGGGATATCACCAGGAGCCATTGGCTCAGTCATACCTGGAAGAAGTGCAGTATATCTTCCGGTGAATTTGGTGGACACTCTCTTCAAAGTCTTGAAGATGGTCGGCCTCATTTTAGGAACAATCAGAGCAGCTGCACAGACAAGCTTACTCTTGTCCAGCTCACAATTGATTATGTGTTCAAGAAACCTGGGATACATGAAGAATGTGTCCCGTTGAAGGTTTTCCATAAGATTGGTCAGCACAAATATTGAGTAGTTAAAGCGGAGGCTTCTTACCAAACCATGAACTAGGCACCCAAGTTCATATCGGATTTGATCCCATCCCCCAGATTTGTTGGACAAGCAATGAAGAATTACATGCAGCAGGAACTTCTAGTTGTAAGAGAAGTCGGCATCCCTTGAAGAGTCAAGAAGTGCGACATGGTTGTGCTGAGGGTTTAGTGCCATTTGAGAAATTTGCAGGAAGATAGTTCGGAATTGGGTGAATTGGGGATGAAGGAAGCTTTTAGGGCAGTAAATTTGGTAAAAAGGATGAAAGTGATTAGCCGGAGTTATTTAAACGGGTGAAATGGCGGTTTAAGGGGTGTGGATAAGATGATGGGACGTTTCAGTGGAGGATGTGACACGGGCGGTAAGGTTTAGTCCATTTAAATAATCTGACATCATTAACAAAATCTTTACTTTTTACAGAGTGGGGCCCAAAAGATTTCCGTTACACAGTAAAATCTTTCTTCCGAGTATAAAGCATTTCCGAAGGTAATGTTCTTCCGAAGGCAAATTTACTTCCGAAGGTAAAGTTTTTACTTCCGAGAGTATATGTTGCTTTCCGAATGGAGAGTGTTACAATCTTCGAAAGTAGATCTGATATGAAATCAATCGCTTCTTCCAAGACTTAACAACTCTTCCGAGAAGAAAATTATCCTGGGAGGAATTTGCTTCGGAAGATATATAAAATATCTTCCGAGGGTTAATTCCTCTTCGGAAGAATTTATACTTAGAGAAAATTTCAGAGAAAGACCTTTTGTAACAGGGCTTATTTTGTTTTGACATAAAACTTTACACATAAAAAGGTTCTCAAATGAGATAGACTAATCAAGGTTTATCATCCCAATAGCTGTAATGAGATATTTTAATCTTTGTTCATCAAAGGCTTTGGTGAACAAGTCAGCATATTGTTCATTCGAATCAACTTTGATTAGCTTGATTAGATTTTTGTCATGCATATCTCTAATGAAATGATACCTGATATCAATGTGCTTAGTCTTGGAGTGCTTCACTGGATTTTCAATAATGGAGATAGCACTATTGTTGTCAATGTGGATAGGAGTGCTCATGAAGTTGCATCCGTAGTCTATCATCTGGTTCTGAATCCACAGTAGCTGAGCACATCAACTGACAGCAGCAATGTATTCAGCTTCAGCAGTTGATGTAGAGACACAGGATTGCTTCATGTGTTTTAATCTCTTTCGAAACCAAATATGTCTCGGAAGTATAAATACTCTAGGTATTTGTTTTCCGAAGCAAAATTTCCATACAGCTCAAGGATATCTTCTGAAGTCAAAATTTGGTATAAAAGCTTCCGAAGACAAATTACCTTCGGAAAATTTTTTATTTCCAAGAAAACTACCTTTTTGGGCGTTCAAAGTTTATCCTTTTGCATTAACTTTGTCTCAAATCAATTTCATATATATACAACTATATATATATATATATATGTATATATATACATATATATATATATACATATGTGTATATATATATATATATACATATGTATATATATATACTATATATATATATATATATATATATATACATATGTATATATATATATACATATGTATATCTATATATACATATGTATATATCTCATATGTGTATATATATATACATATGTATATATATATATACATATGTATATATATATATATCTACATATGTGTATATATATCTCTCTATATCTATATCTATATATCTATCTATATATGTATGTATGTATCCATCTTATATCTATATTCTGTATATATATCTACATATGTGTATATATATGTATCTCTACATATGTCTATATATATACATATGTATCTATATATATATACATATGTATATATATATATCTATATATATCTATATCTATATATATATATTCTCTATGTCTACATATGTATATATAGCTACATGTATATATATACATATATATATGTATATACCTATACCTATGTATATCTATCTATCTATATATCTCCCTGTATCTCTCTATCTCTATACTCTACCTCTGTATGTCATATATATATCTATATACATATATATATATATATCTATCTCCATACCCTCTATCTCTATCTCTCTATCTATATATATCATATATATATATATATATATATATACTATTTAATAGCATATAGGAAGGGCAATACTGTCTTTTCACCCAATACTCTTAAATTACTATACTATATATATATATATATATATATATATATATATATATATATATCTCTATATATCTCTCTATCATATATATATAGCTATATAATATCTCTATCTACTATATCTCTATCTCTCCTTCTCTCTCTCTATTATATATATCTACACTATATTAATAACCATTGAAGCATAATGTACAACTCATAAAGCTTACTTAACCACAACCACACCCCTCCCCCACCCCAAGCTTCAAACACTGTTGTTTTGAATTCAAAATTAGGGTTTCCCTTTTAAACCCAAACACAAATGCTTTCAAACGCACGACGGCCGACGAACCACTCTCCACCACAAAATGAGCTACAACCCAGATTGTAAGGCTGGACAATCCAATTTCACTTGCATGCTTTATTTTCTTCAAGATCGGTAATGTAAGGTAGGTTTTGATGATTTAGTTGAATTTTGTATGAAAGGAAATGAGTGCTCTCTTTAGAACTGATGGTCATCTTCTTATCACGTTTACTACATACACCTTCACCCCCTTTTAATCTTTATAATTTGTTAATTGATTAGGAGTGGAGGATATTCAAATGGGCTGTAAGACCTATAAGGTGGTTGTAAAGGGGAAAAGAGCAGATCCATCTAAAGTTCTTGAAAGGATCCAGAAGAAGAGTCACCGATAGGTTGCTTCTTTCTCTGTTTCTTAAACCAATGGCCGATGAGGCTAAAGTTGAAGAGAAAGAGCCCCCAAAACCTGAAGATAAAAAGAAGAGGTTACTTACTTCTGTTAATAAAAAAATTTATCGTCACTAATCATTAAAGTTTGGTAGGTTAATTTGTTGATCAAGTGCTTTTTATGATGTTCAACAACCTCCTCAGGTGATTACAGTTGGTTTGAAGTGAATATGCTATGAAGCTTGTGCTTAAGAGATCAAAATGCATTCTTAGAATGTAAGCCATATTCATAACCTCTTTTGATTTTATAGATAATAATATTAATAATCTATTTCTTTATAAGATTTTGATCCCTTTTTTCATCTTTCAAATTAAATTCATATAAACAATATCCAATCCATTTAAATTTATTTTGGATCATATATGGTGGCACTTTATTAGGCTACATCTCACTATAGCTTCTTTAAATCTTAAAATATGGATCAAAATAGCCACCTAAAATCTCACATTTGCTGGTTAAGTAGTTAAGCAAACCTGTGAATTTAATATGAACTGATAGGTTTTAAGTTTACACCCCTGCAACTTACCCGTTGTTAATAATAAAAAACATCATCATACCTGTATTGGTTTATGTGATTGTCATTAAATCACTTAAGTTCACCAGTTTCAAATGGGGAAAGTTTAACTTTATGTGAAAAACGAAATGTTTTTTTGGAAATGTGGTTGTATGTAGAATTTTCTAACTACATGGTCACTCATTATCTGAGCCTAAGACTTTAATGGTAATCAAATTTAGAAAACTGCCTATTACAACATGGTTATTAACTATGTGTTGTTGGTTTAGTTGTAAATAGACTATTGTCGAAGGTTGTTAGTATAGTGGCTATAAAATTAGTTTTTGTATAATATTAACAGAAAAAAGTTCACCGCATTTACCAATGAATCAATGTATTAGCTTATGTTATTACATCTTATTCATCCAAATTTACAAGTACTTTTTCCCGCTTGTTATGACAGAAGAATTAGATTTTGGATTGACAGTTGGATAGCACTTGATCATTTCGTCGGAAACAAGTGGTCAGATCGTAGATGGTAAGGTAGCAGATGAGATTCGTAACGTGTCAAACCGCAAATGTAGTTTGTAGGTAATTCGATTTATGTATGAATCAAATTAAGTTTGTAGGTAAACCTCCAGGGCATACCTCTGTCTTTTGTAAATTGTTTTATTTCTATATAGATTTTCGGGTGTGGCCCTTTATCTTAAAAAAATAAAAAATAAAAAAATAAAAAATAAGGTTGCGTTTTATCTGTGAGGCTACATGGAGAAGTATACAATGTGAAGAGTATCTTCTTCTCAATGTGCAAACAAGTTTTAATTGGGCGGTCAAGAAAAGCTGTACCAACTTTAATATGTTCGATGACAAAAGGAGATATAATAAAGAAAGCAACATATTTTAGAGTTTTGACTTAAGTGTTTTTTTATTATTATTTTGTTGTTGCAACGCTGATGCTTATAGTTCTTGTCATATGAGATTTTAACACTCCAGGTGTTATTAGAGCCAGACTGGTTGGTCCTGGTTGGACTAGAAATTTGCATAGGACCAGTTTGGGTATATGTATTTGGATTGTTTTCATTTGAACGCAGGCTAACAATCGGACCGGTTGAACTAGACTGAATATAAAAACTTTTTTTATTTTTCAAAACTTTTTCCCCTTTAATATATATATATATATATATATATATATATATATATATATATATATATATATATATATATATATAGATATCTAATCTATCTATCTTCTAGATATAGATATATACATCTAGATAGATAAATACATCTTCTAGATATATCTATTATCTATCTATCTCTATCCCTCATATCTAGCTCTCTCTCTCTCTATCTCTAGATCTCTCTATCTATCTATCTCTCATATCTCCTATCTACCTCTCTCTCTCTATCTCTTCTCCTCTCTCTCTCCCTCTCTACCTCTCTCTCTCTCCTCCCTCTCTCTCTCTCCCTCTCCTCTCTCTTATCTATCTATCTCTCTCTCTCTTCTCTCTCTCTCTCTATCTCTCTCTCGATCTCTCTATCTCCCTCCCTCCCTCCCTCTCCTATCTCTCCATATATATCTATATGTGTGTATCTCTATCTATCTGTCTCTAATCTCTGTCTGTCTATGTCTATCTCTCTATCTATATCTATCTCTCTCTCTCTCTCTCTCTCTCTCATATATCTCTATATATCTCTATATCTATATAGTCTATCTATATATATATATACATGTATCTATATATATATATGTGTATATACATGTATATATACATGTATATATATACATGTATTTATATATATGTGTATATACATGTATATATTTATATATACGTGTATATACATATGTAACGCCAGGTTATTTTCTTTAAAGTCAAAGAAAGAAGAAGAATAAAGAAAAGAAATAAAGTCCAAGTCGGGGACCAATCTTGCCAAAAGAAGAAAAACTATGGAAGAGTGGGTGCATAAGGCCATGGCTGCCCACACCACTCTCCCATACACCCATTTCATTCGGTTCTAGAGAGGGAGAAATGGAGAAAGAGCAAAGCTAGGGTTTTTGAAGGATTCAAGGTGCAAAGTCAAGGTTTAGAAGGTTTGTGTGAAGCCTTACTCGAAGGGGTTGTTAATGTGAGTTCTAGGACCCCTATTTTACATGTTTTTGACTAATTTTGTGGCTGGAACACATAGCAAAATCGTTTTAAAGTGTTGGGTGTTGAACCCGTATGTATTTGTATATGTGTGTTTCGGGTGGGGTTTGATTTCGGGCTTGGTTGTGCTTGAATGGTGTTGTGGTAGGTGTTTCTAATGTTTAGGATGGTTGATTTGAGCTTAGAACAGGTTTGAGAGGGTTTGCAGGCCGAAAATTGCAGATTAGGTTCAAGGAAGAATGCATTCTGCATCAGCTAGGGCTCATGCGACTGGGAGCCATGAGTCCAAATGGCATGCGACTGGAGGCCATACGGCCGAAAGGCATGCGACTAAGGTCCATGCGCATGGGTGTCATGCGACTGAGGTCCATGCGCATGGAAGTCATGCGACTGAAGTTCATGTGCCTGAATGGCATGCGATTAAAGGTTATGCGATTGAAGGCCATACGACCGAATGGTCATGCGACTGAAGGTCACACGACTGAAAGTCATGCGACTGAAGGCTATGCGACTGAGGGTGCGTACGCCTAAGTATTCATGCGTATGGAAGCTCTCAATACGTATAGGTGTCCATTCGCCCATAGTGTCCATACGCATAGGTGTCCATTCGCCTAAATGTCCTCATGCGCCTGGAATGGCCATGCGACTGAGTGGTGTCCATACGCCCAAATAGGGCTCACGCACCCGGAAGAACTTAGTTTATTATCTGATTCTCGGGAGAAAAGGTTAAATGTAGGCTTTGACTTCGAAGATTCCCGGGGGTTATGTAAGTTGACTTTTGAGGTCATAGATGATATGTGGGGCATGTATGATGTATGATTGATGCTTATGCATGATGGTATGTATGTGGTATGTTATGTATGTATGATGGTGCCTTGTATGGTGATGTTGCATGTTTGTATTCATGTTCCTTGTTATGTATGATTATTTTCCCTCGACTTGCGTTGAATGTTAATGAATGAATTGAAAAGTATTATGTAATGTAAAGTGGAAGATAATGGAAGAGGAACGTAATGAAAGAATGCATGCATTAACGAATGAACGAAAGTAAGAAAGGCTTGCAAGCAAAAGTATGGAGGTAGCTCAACCGTGTGCGGGTTAGCTACCCTATGAGGATGCACACTGGGCTTAATCCGTGTGATTAAGTATATGTATGGAGGTTCACACCCAATGAGGGGTGTCAGCTCAACTGTGTGCGGGTTAAATACCCCATGAGGATGCACACAGGGGTTCAATCTTTGTGATTGACCATATGTATGGGGTCCTTGTCGCTTAACCCTAGATGAATTGCTTGGTGCTCTAGAGGGGGGTTAAGCATATGACAGGACCTAGATGGAAACGAAAGATAATAAAAGTACGAAATGAACGATGATGAAGATAATAACTATTATCTATGTGTACGTACGATGTGTGATCACGTTCTAAAGCCTGGTATGATTTGAAAGAAAGTAAAGAACGGTTTTAAATGAAAGATAAAGTATGTTTTACTATAAAACTAGAACTCACTTAGCAACGCTAACTTTATGTGTTTCCAGTTGGCAGGTAAGGTTGCTGAGGATGGCACGGGGCGGCTACTCGGCTCATTTTGGATGGCATCCATATTTATAATGCTTTTGTGATGTAATGCAACAAGTATTTTGTAATTTGATAATAATGTATTGTTTTGCAAAAGCTTTTATGATGAAATGGAATGTTGTTTTAAATGTTTCCGCTGCGATGTTGCTTCAAGTTAATGAAATTATATGTTTTATGTGCAATGATTTACCAGCTGTAAGCGTCCCGGGAACGGGGCCTTACAAGTTGGTATCAGAGCCAAAGTTTAAGTGAAACGGGTAAATTTTCAAAATAAACCTTAACTTAAACTGAAAATGGGACGGAAAGGGGAGGGATGCCAATCTGAGTAGCTACGTGCCATCAGGTATTTTCTTAATGATAATCGGTATTACGTGCGCATGTTATGTGGTTTATGTGCTGCTTGTAGATTTAAATACTGATGTAGTCAGGATAGGTAATGCTCGGGATATGAAGAGTAAAGTAAGTGGCTAATCACAACTGGCCACTGTAATTACGGATTTACTATACTTGACATAAACTGAGCTGTTCCCTTGAATGACCGTGTTTGTGTTTGAATCTTTCAGTGTGTTAGAGGATGGTCGGTGGTATATCATCTAAAGCTTCGCGTGGTGGAGGTCGTGGTGGAAGTGGTGCTGAACCGTGACCCAAAAGAGGAAGACCTAGAGTCGAAAATGTGGTTCCTGAAGAACCCGAGACCCCTCATCCGGAGGGCAGAGATGAGAGCGCCAATTTGAGAGCCTTAGTAAGGGAGGCTGTTGTGGAAGAAGTTCATCAGGTCATGCAGATGATCTTACCGTCTGTAGTGACTGAAGTGATAAGGGCTATACGAGAAGGAGAGAGAAAGGAAAGGAACAGGTCCGCAGGAGGACAGGAGGGGCCGGAGACCGAAACGGTTCTCTCCGATGATGAAGAGGAGGAAGAAGGAAGCCTGCGCCGGAGGCGGCACGAGGCTGTGACTATGGGGCATTTCAAAGGTGTAAGCCCCCTACTTTTGATGGTAATGGCACTGCTATCGCTGCTCACCGATGGGTGAGGGAAATGGAAGTTGTTCTGAATATCAGCGAGTGTCGAGAAGATCAAAAGGTGAAGTTTGTTGCCCACTCGTTTGTGGACTCGGCTCTATGTTGGTGGGACAATATTGTCCAAGCCGAGGGTGGTCGGGCGATTGGAAGAATGAGGTGGTCTGAGTTAAAGAAGCTGGTAATTGAGGAGTTCTGTCCTCACCGGGAGATGGATAAGGTGGAAAGGTAGTTCCTGGAGCTGGAGGCGAGAACAATGACACATCAACAATACACCACAAGGTTTAATGAGATGGCACGGCTGGTGCCGGATCAGGTGACGCCTCTATCGCGAAAGATGAAGAGGCATATTCAAGGCTTGCCAGCGGATATTCGCAGGCACATGATCGCTGCCCCGGCCAAACATGTTTAGGTCGGCAGTTGACTTGGCGGGGAGGTTGTATGATGAATGGGAGGTGGTGGTGGCTGAGGCGAACAAAAAGGGTGGTGGCGAACGAAATTGGAATAGGAAAAGATTTGGTCGGAGTGCTGCCTCGACGAGTGATAAGAAGGCACGGGTGGATGATCGCCGTATGGTCACACCTGGTGCAGGATCGAAGAGGTGTGGCAAATGCAGGAAAGAGCATTCGGGAGAATGCAAATGGGGATCAAACATCTGCTTCAAGTGTGGGAAGCCTGGTCATATAGCAAGGGATTTTCGTGCGACCAAATGTTTTAACTGTGGGGAAAGTGGTCATATGAGTAGGGATTCCAATAAGCCGAGGGCTGAAGGTTTGGGTGTGAAGAAGGCTAGGGGAGAAGGACAGAGGGCGAGCGCCAGAGTGTTTACGATGACGCAGGAGGAGGCTAGGACGGACCCTGATGTTGTGTCAGGTACGTTTCTAGTAAATCAAACTTTAGCCTCTGTGTTGTTTGATTCTGGTGCCAGTAAAAGTTTTATCTCTACTGATTTCTGTCCTAAACTGCCTGTTAGTAGTAGGAGTGTTTATGCGCCCTTTGATATAGAAACTGCCATAGGTAAGTCTACCAGGATTTCTGAGATGATAGAAGGTTGTGATGTGGAATTAGAAGGTCACAAGTTCCTGTTAGACCATTCGTGATGACCTTAAGTGGTTTCGATGTAGTTCTTGGGATGGATTGGTTAGCGGACTACGAGGCGAACATTGTGTGTCGCAAGAAGATGATTTGTTTCACAGCGCTTGACGGGAGTTCGGTGACGGTTTATGGTGATCGAGCCACTACGATTCCGAAAGTGATTTCAATGGCGGTGGTGGGAAAGTGTATGAGGCGTGAATGTAGTGCCTACTTGGCCTATGTAAAGGATGTGGATACGCCAACACCATAACTATCCGATGTACCGATTGTGTGTGACTTTCTAGATGTATTTCCCGAAGACTTACCAGGAGTTCCACCTGACCGTGAGATCGAATTTCAGATTGATTTGATACCAGGTGCCCAACCTATAGCTAAGGCACCGTATTGGTTGGCTCCGACGGAGATGAAAGAGTTGATGGAGCAACTACAAGAGCTGCTTGATAAGGGGTTCATTAGACTAAGTATTTCTCCTTGGGGTGCTCCGGTCTTATTCGTGAAGAAGAAGAAGGATGATACTATGAGGATGTGTATAGACTACCGTGAGCTGAACAAGTTGACAGTGAAGAATCGATACCCGTTACCGAGGATTGATGATTTGTTTGATCAGCTTCAAGGTGCCAGTTGGTTCTCAAGGATAGATCTTCGATCGGGCTACCATCAGCTGAAGGTGAAGGAGCAGGATATCCCAAAAACAGCTTTTCGCACGCGTTATGGTCACTACGAGTTCCTCGTTTTGTCATTTGGTTTGACCAGCGCCAGCTGCTTTTATGAACTTGATGAATCGAGTGTGTCGGCCGATGTTGGATAAATCAGTGATCGTGTTTATTGATGATACCATGATCTATTCGAGGAGCGAGAATGAGCATGCCGGTCACATTCGAGAGGTGTTGGAGACGTTGAGAAGGGAGAAGTTGTATGCTAAGTTCTCCAAGTGCGCGTTCTAGTTGCGTGAGGTTCAATTCTTGGGTCACATGGTGAACCCTGAAGGTATTATGGTGGACCCGACAAAGGTGGAAGCGGTGATGCAATGGAAGTCTCCAAAGACGCCATCCGAGATTCGTAGTTTCTTGGGTTTGGCGGGTTATTACCGAAGCTTCATTCAAGACTTCTCTAAGATAGCTTCTCCGTTGACTAAGTTGACCCGGAAGGATGTAAAGTTTATATGGAGTCAAGCTCAAGAGAAGGCGTTTGAGGAGTTAAAGGCGAGATTGACTCAAGCTCCTGTTTTGTCGTTACCCGATGGAAGTGAAGATCTGGTGGTTTATTCTGATGCTTCCTACTCGGGGTTAGGGTGTGTGTTAATGTAGAGAGGAAAGGTTATAGCCTATGAATCTCGACAATTGAAAGTTCATGAGGTTAGCTATCCTACTCATGACTTGGAGCTAGCAGCCGTGGTCTTCACGTTAAAGATTTGGAGGCACTACCTGTATAGGACGAAGTGCACTATATTCACTGACCAGAAGAGCTTGAAGTACTTCTTCGAGCAGAAAGATTTGAACATGAGGCAAAGGAGATGGTTGGAGCTCATAAATGACTATGATTGCGAGATCCATTACCATCCGGGCAAAGCCAACGTGGTGGCGGATGCCCTTAGCCGAAAGGAGAGACCCGAGCCGATCCGGGTAAAAGCTTACCAGTTGATCATGACCTCGGATGTGATGAAGCAGGTTAAGGAGTTGCAGGATGAGGCATTGAAAGAAGATCATCTTAACTTTAAAAGAATGAGAGGTCTGGTTGCGGAATTGGGTGAAAACACACTCGGTGTTAGAACTCGATTCAGGCGGATGTGGATTCCTCGTTTTGGGGATCTACGTGTGAAGATCATGGATGAAGCTCATAAGACTCGATACTCTATTCATCCCGGTGCTACAAAGATGTATCAAGACATGAAGAAAGATTATTGGTGGCCGGGTATGAAGCGTGATGTGGTGGAGTATGTGGGTAAATGCCTTACTTGCTTACAAGTGAAGGCCGAGCATCAAAAGCCGTATGGGAAGATCCAACCTTTGGATATACCGGAGTGGAAGTGGGAGCACATCACTATGTCTTTTATTACGAAGCTGCCGCGTACCGCGCGAGGGTATGATGCTATATGGGTGATTGTTGATCGTCTTACAAAGAGTGCTCACTTCCTACCGATTTGCGAGACATATTCATCCAAGAGGTTGTCGGATCTGTTCATTAAGGAGACTGTGACTCGTCATGGTGTGCCGGTGTCTATTGTGTTTGATCGTGACACCCGGTTTACATCTAAATTTTGGAAGAAATTCCACGATGCGATGGGGACGAGGTTACATATTAGCACGGCTTATCATCCTCAGACTGATGGTCAATCAGAAAGGACGATTCAGACGCTGGAGGATATGCTTCGGGCATGCATCATTGATTTTGGAGGAAGTTGGGATGACCACTTACCGTTAGCTGAGTTCTCATATAACAACAGTTATCATGCCAGTATTGGTATGCCTCCTTATGAGATGTTATACGGTAGGAGATGTAGAACTCCTGTTTGTTGGGGTGACATTGGTAAGAATGAGTTAGGGAGCGTCGAGGTGATCGAGGCTACGACTGAGAAGCTAGAAAGGATCAAAGCCTTTATGAAGGCAGCCAAGGATAGACAGAAGTCGTATGCTGATAAACGACGTAGACCGATTGAGTTCCAGGTGGGCGATAGAGTTATGTTGAAAGTCTCACCTTGGAAAGGTATCATTCGGTTCAGAAAGCGGGGCAAGTTGAGCCCGAGGTACATAGGGCCTTTCCGAATCATTGCTCGAGTAGGAGAAGTGGCCTATAGACTAGAATTACCAAAGGAGTTAAGTGGAACTCATCTGACATTCCATGTATCTCATCTGAGAAAGTGTTTAGCAGACGAGGATATGGTTGTACCACTGGAGGATATCGAGGTAGATGAATGGCTCAATTATGTAGAGAAACTAGTGGCGATCATCGATCGTAAAGAGAAGAGGTTGAGGAATAAAGTGGTTCCTCTTGTGCGTGTACAGTGGAAGCACAGAAAGGGATCGGAGTCTACGTGGGAGACTGAAGAACAGATGACACAACATTACCCACAATTGTTCGAGGAATAACAGGTTTCGGGGACGAAACCTATATAAAGGGGGTGGACTTGTAACGCCCGTTTATTTTCTTTAAAGTCAAAGAAAGAAGAAGAAGAAAGAAAAGAAATAAAGTCCAAGTCAAGGGACCAATCTTGCCAAAAGATGAAAAACTATAGAAGAGTGGGTGCATAAGGGCATGGCTGCCCACACCACTCTCCCATACACCCCTTTCATTCGGTTCTAGAGAGGGAGAAAGGGAGAAAGAGCAAAGCTAGGGTTTTTGAAGGATTCAAGGTGCAAAGTTGAGGTTTAGCGGGTTTGTGTGAAGCCTTACTCGAAGGGGTTGTTAATGTGAGATCTGGGACCCCTCTTTTACATGTTTTTTAATGATTTTGGGGCTGGAACACATAGCAAAATCGTTTTGAAGTGTTGGGTGTTGAACCTGTATGTATGTGTATGTGTGTGTTTCGGGTAGGGTTTGATTTTGGGCTTGGTTTTGCTTGAATGGTGTTGTGGTAGGTGTTTCTAAGGTTTAGGATGGTTGATTTGAGCTTAGAACAGGTTTGAGAGGGTTTGGAGACCGAAAATTGCAGATTAGGTTCGAAGAAGACTACATTCTGCATCAGCTAGGGCTCATGCGACTGGGAGCCATAAGTCTGACTGGCATACGACTGGAGGCCATACAGATGACAGGCATGCGACTGAGGTCCATGCGCATGGGTGCCATGCGACTAAGGTCCATGCGCATGGAAGTCGTGCGACTTAAGTTCATGTGCCTGATTGGCATGCGACTGAAGGTTATGCGATTGAAGGCCATACGGCCGAATGGTCATGCAACTGGAGGTCACACGACTGAAAGTCATGCGACTGAAGCCTATGCGACTTAGGGTCCATACGCCTAAGTGTTCATGTGTATGGAAGCTCTCCATACGCATAGGTGTCCATTCGCCCATGGTGTCCATACGCATAGGTGTCCATTCGCTTAAGTGTTCTCATGCGCCTGGAATGGCCATGCGACTGAGTGGTGTCCATACGCCCAAATAGGGCTCATGCACCCGGAAGAACTTAGTTTATTATCTGATTCTCGGGAGAAAAGAGTAAATGTAGGATTTAACTTGGAAGATTCCCGGGGGTTATGTAAGTTGACTTTTGAGGTCATAGATGATATGTGGGGCATGTATGATGTATGATTGATGCTTATGCATGATGGTATGTATATGGTATGTTATGTATGTATAATGGTGCCTTGTATGGTGATGTTGCATGTTTGTATTCATGTTCCTTCTTATGTATGATTATTTTCCCGTGACTTGCGTTGAATGTTAATGAATGAATTGAAAAGTATTATGTAACGTAAAGTGGAAGATAATAGAAGAGGAACGTAATGAAAGAATGCATGCATTAACGAATGAACGAAAGCAAGAAAGGCTTGCAAGCAAATGTATGGAGGTTTACACCCAGTGCGGGGTGTTAGCTCAATCATGTACGGGTTAGCTACCCCATGAGGATGCACACTGGGGCTTAATCCGTGTGATTAAGTATATTAATGGAGGTTCACACCCAATGAGGGGTGTCAGCTCAGCTGTGTGCGGGTTAAATACCCCATGAGGATGCACACAGGGGTTCAATCTTTGTGATTGACCATATGTATGGGGTCCTTGTCGCTTAACCCTAGATGAATTGCTTGGTGCTCTAGAGGGGGGTTAAGCATATGACAGGACCTAGATGGAAACGAAAGATAATAAAAGTACGAAATGAACGATGATAAAGATAATAACTATTATCTATGTGTACGTACGATGTGTGATCACGTTTTAAAGCCTGGTATGATTTGAAAGAAAGTAAAGAATGGTTTTAGACGAAAGATAAAGTATGTTTTACTATAAAACTAGAACTCACTCAGCAACGCTGACTTTTATGTGTTTCCAGTTGGCAGGTAAGGATCCTGAGGATGGCACGGGGCGCCTACTCGGCTCATTTTGGATGGCATTCATATTAATAATGCTTTTGTGATGTAATGCAACAAGTATTTTGTAATTTGATAACAATGTATTATTTTGCTAAAGCTTTTATGATGAAATGGAATGTTGTTATAAATGTTTCCGCTGTGATGTTGCTTCAAGTTAATGAAATTATATGTTTTATGTGCAATGATTTACCAGCTGTAAGCGTCCCGGGAACGGGGCTTACAACATATACATATATACATGTATATATATACATGTATATATATATATATATATATATATATATATACATATTATATATAAATATATATATATATCACATTATATAATATTATATATATATATATATATATATATATATATATATATATATATATATATATATATATTATATATATATGCATTATGTGCGCTTGTGCAAGGTTGGTCTATGAATGGCATTGTGTGGATTTTGATTTACTTATCAATAGTGTTAATATTATGACTATTAATATTATTACCATTGTTATAACATTATTAGAATATTTTTATATATCATTTATTATCAATGTTATTCTTACTATTATTACTATCATTGCTATTCAAATTATAAGTATTAATATTCCCATTCTTACATGGTGTGTCGAGTTGTACAAGTTACCTATTTTGTGTGTGAGTCGCGCGTCGAACCCGAATCGACCTGAAACCGACCGAACGTATCCTTCGTATTGAGCGTGTCTAAAGACTTATTATGACTAATTATAGGTGTTTGAGTCGTTCGTTTTCTCTCATCCTTTGAAGTCTTTTATTCATTTAGTTTCATCACATTTCGAGGTGAGTTTCACGACCCCTTTTTAACGTCTTTTACTTGAGGGAAAAGCATGCTCATGTTTTGAACTATGTCGTATCTTTTAGACTGATTTGAGACAGTGTATGTGGTTTGGATCATGGATTGAGTCTAGATATTCATTCATGAGTGTGTACTTGGACTTGGACTTTGACATGTTATTGTGACTTGGACTTGTTATTGTGACTTGGACGTCATGGAGAGGTATTGTTAGTACTAACGGGTTGACACCCCCACCCTTGTCGTCCGTATACTAGTCGAGACTGACTTGTTCGAGGCTTGCCCTTGGGTGAATATAATCCTGGTAATTGGACTTGGACTGACTTTGTACTTGTGTTGATATCTATGACTGTTAGGTACTCTTATCCACATACAACTTTTGTACATGTTATACACGGCAAACACTTTATTCTTTAAACTTGTGAACTCACCAACGTTTGTTGACCTTTTAGAGCATGTCTTTTCAGGTAACAACCATTGAGGATAGCTAGGGATGTTGCCTTAGTGATTACTTTATGATTGCATTTAGAGACTGGCCTTGGTGTCTCTGACATTATGTTTTTGTTGGATTAATCTATGTTTGTCATGTTTTATTTACTTGCTCCCGGGTTCTAGGATTTATATTTCTTTTGACTATTTGGCTATGTTTGTCGTGGAATTGACTAACCACAACACAAGTCTCCATTTGTGTCCGGTGACGTATTGACACATAGACTTTTCATCATTTAATGCATCTCTATTTATTAACAATATGTTATGATGATCCCGTCCGTTACATCCTCGTGTTTTCGCTATAAGCGGGGGTGTGATAGATTGGTTTCAGTGCCATTGGTTATAGAGAATTAGGTGGATCATTCCACCTAGACTATAACTTAAGTAACCATATGTAGTATGCATAATAGGATTATGTGTGCAATAATATACATGTGAATGTTCTACGTGCAGTACTGCCTATGCTTTCGTATGCTGTCTTACAAGCTATCTTTGATATACTTATTTGGGAAAGTTGTGGACAATGTATCATCTATTTATACCTTGAAAAAGCTTTATGTAAGCGCCTCGTTATGTATTTGACTTATATTTGGATTGGATTGATAAGTGCTACTGTAAGAATTCTTCTAAGGACTTAGGTTGTTAAGCCAACCTTTATTCCATACGTTTGTCGATGTCACATTTGCTATAGGCGCCCTTATTCAAAACATGTTGAGTTGAATCTTGGAAGACGAACGCGTTGGCTAAACTGAAACTAGTAGACAAGAGATGCGACGTACTCAGATCAGATGAGTACTTCATCGGGTTTTGGATTATTGTACAGGAATTCCTTCAGTTGTTCCTTGATCAAGTGAATTCTTTCTCAATCGATTACTTTGTACAATTCCGGTTAATTAACCCTTGGTATATCCTTGATTCTTTCAGACATTGATAATACTCTGTACTTCATAAGATATGTTAGCTCAGATAAGAGGAGTTGGGGCTGACCATGCAAAGCAAATTACCATTATGGGTGCACACGTAATTGTAATTTGCAGTGCATGTGAAGCCTGGCAAATCTTGCCTTGAGATAACGGTTATAGTTAGTACAAATCTCTCATTCTATTCATTGGGACACTGGAGTCTTAGTCCTTATAAAACATTGTTAATAATGAGGAAACATCTATAACCTTTTATGTTATGTGAGCTCTAATCTAACTGGAGTCTACATGAGATTCATATTTTGACACTAGTCCTATTTCTGGTGAGACGTTGCTCGTTTTAGCATTTCATATGCAACTGACTGTTTATTCGTAATGTATTTGGCCTTTGGAGAGTTGCAGTAGAGTAATGATACTCCCTTCACATGTATTATCTTGTTCAATGGATTGATCATAAAACATGGAGCATTAGTAGTTTAAACGTCTAGCGTTATGCATTAATGGAGTAATCGGATGTCACATGACCAGTTTAAGCATTGTTCTTTGTATATCGTGGATGTGGTGGGAACATTGCGGGGAACCCTATATATAAGCATCATCGGTATACTAAGAATGTGCCTAAACTTGGCTATGTGATGATCTTGATTAATTGAAGTATGAAATTGTAGAAATGATAGGGTGACAAGGTTGGTTGTACATACAAAGGATTCTTGACCTGATAGTCAAAAGAGTATGACAAAAAAAGGAAAACAATACGCTTGATATGTCGGATTTAGAAAAATGGAAACTATAATGGGTATCAGCAACTATGCTGAAAAACAAAAGATGAAATATATTGTTTACTCACTAGTGGGTAAAGCACCGACATGGTAGAATGCCCAAGCTCAAGTCTAAGGTAGTGCGGCTGCGATAGCCATGAATGGAGATGAACTCAAAGCTTTGGTGACCGAGGACTACTGCCTATTGAATGAGATGAAAAAGTTAGAATTGGAATTATGAACTCATGTAATGATTAGGTCAGGTAATGCTCTTTATATGGATAGAATTGTAAGTTATCAAAGCTGGTGACACACCTTATGGAACCTAGATCAAAGAGGATTGAGAGGGATATTAGGAAAATCTAGTAAGTAGTTGAAATAAGTTGGAGAGTCAAACAAGCAAGCTAGTAGTAAGGTAGACAACAAGGCCAATGTTGTGAACCTGGTTATATCGGTTGATGCAGTTAAGCAAGTATGCGTTAAATGTGGATGCTATGAATGTGGGATTCCTAACCATTACCAAAACGTGTGCTTTAGGTTGAGCTGGACACCAGGACAAGTTGAAAACAATCAGAATTAGGAAATGTCTAAAGCCGGTAATTAGGAAAAATGAAATTATAGAAATAAAGATCATGTAAATTAAGGTAATACATCGCATGGTCATACATTGGTGATTGGAGCAAACGACGCTCGTCAAGAAGCAAATGTCGTTACAGGCATGCATCTTACCATCAATCAATACGCATCTGTTTGATACTGGAATAGAATATACCTTCGATTCTTCTGAATTCACTCCTTAATTGGTATGAACACCAGGTGCATAGAAGTTAGTTACTCGGTTGAGATGATCAATGATAATAATTAGATGTCGCATGTAAGTACAAGAAGATAATGTCTGACATAGACTTAATTTCGTTTGGATTGGTTATCAAATCATGAAGTCAAGATAGTCTATCACGAGAAGGTGGTACGTAATTCTCTATTAAATGGCAAAGTGCTTAAGCTTCAATCTGAACAACCTAGAAAGGATTTAAGACCCATTTCTTGCTTGAAGATTCGTCAATGCCTAAATAAGCATTACGCATTTCTAGCACATGTTGTAGAGAAGATGACACAAGAAACAAAGTTGAAAGATATTCCTATTGTATGCGAGTTTCCAAGAGGCTTTCCTTATGACCTATTAAGATTGGCCCTTCTTCGTCAAGTAGAATTCCATAATGATATGATCCCTGGAGCAACTTCTGTTGCAAAGGCACCGTATTAGTTAGCAACAGCACAAATGCAAGAATTATCAAGTCAAATCTTGGATAAAAGTTTTATTTGACCTAGTCACTCGATGTAGGGAGCATTGACCTAGTTGGTTAAAAAGATGATGGGACGTTCCAGTTTTGCATAGATTATCTAAAATTTAACAAGTTGACTATCAAAAACCGATACCCTCTCCCCAGAAATTATGATCTATTCAATCAGTAGCATGTAGGGCGCAACGTACTTCTCAAAGTTCGATCTCCGGTCAGGTTATTATCAATTGAGGGTTCAAGAAGACGATATCCAAAGGCAACCTTTAGGACTTGTTATGGAAATTTCTAGCTCTTAGTCATGTTGTTTAGGCTGACCAATGCTCGGCAGTGTTCATGGATTGATGAACCGGATACGCAAGCCGTATTGGAAAAATTCGTAATCGTGTTTATAGCTGATATCCTCATCTATTCCCGATCAAAGGAAGACCATGATCAACACCTACGAGCGATACTGAAATTGCAAAAGGAAGAGAAACTTCACGCCAAGTTCTCGAATTGTGAATGTTGGTTGCGAGAAGTGAAGTTTTTAGGACACATGGTTAATGAGAAGGGAATTCACGTTGATCCTGGAAAGATTGATGAAGTGAAGAAGTGCGATACTTCTAAGACACCTTCGGAGATAGAATAATTTGTAGGATTGGTTGGGTACTATTGCCAATTCATTGCAAATTTCTCTAAAATCGCTCAACCATTGACAATGTTAACATAGAAAGATAAGAAATTTGATTGGGGTCATAAGCAAGAAGAGGCCTTACAAATGTTGAAAAAAAAGATTGGTCAACGCACCAATATTGACCTTCCCTGATGGATCGAACGACTTAGTGGTGTTTTGCGATGCATCACATCAAGGACTAGGTTGTGTGTTAATGCAAAAGGGTAAGATGATTGCTTACGACTCGCGTCAGCTTAAGGTTCACGAAAAGAACTATACGACCCATGACTTGGAATTAGGCGTGGTGGTATTTGCGCATAATATATGGAGGCACTATTTGTACAGGACTAAATGCGTCATCTACACCGAAAAAAAAAGTCTTAAACTCATTTTTGTCCAAAAGGAACTGAAAATGCGCCAAAGACGATGGGTGGAACTTCTTAGTGACTATGACTGTGAAATTCAATATCACCCTAGAAAGGCAACTGTGGTGGCCGATGCCTTGAGTAGTAAGGAACGCGTCAAACCATTACGTTCACGAGCTTTGGGAATGACCATTCAATCGAACCTGAAGACTCAAATCCTAACAGCATAGGGTGAAGCACTGAAGAAAGAGAATATTGCAAGTGAGGAGTTTTGAGGTTTGGATAAACAAATTAACTGTAAGGAGGACAATGTATGATATTTTGTGGATCAAATATGTGTACCTAAGTGGTCAAATATCTAAACCCTAGTTATGAACGAAGCATACAAGTCAAAGTATTCTATTCATCCTGGTGTAGACAAGATGCACCAAGATCTTAAAAAAATGTATTGATGGCACTGTATGAACAAGGACATTGCAAAGTATGTAAGTGAATGTCTGACTTGCTCCAAAGTTAAGGCCGAGCACCAGAAACCATCAGGACTATTGCAACCACTGGAAATTCTCGAATGGAAATGGTGAAAACATAACCATGGATTTTATCACCAAATTGCTTAGAACGAGTAATAAATAAGATTCGATGTGGGTCCTAGTGGATCGAATGACGAAATCCGCTCATTTCTTACTGATTCGCGAAAATTATAAGATGGAAAATCTAACAAGATTATATGTAAATGAGATCATGGCTAGGTATGGAATGTCTGTGTCAATCATATCAGACTGTGATAGTCGATTTACATCACGGTTTTGGCAGACTCTACAGAAGACAATGAGCACTCGATTAGATTTAAGTAGTGCTTATCATCCATAAACGGATGGCCAAAGTGAACGTACGATACAGACTCTAGAAGACATGCTTAGAGCATGAGTGGTCGGCTTTTGGTAGGAGTTGGAATACTGATTTACCATTGCTAGAATTCTCTTATAACAATAGTTATCATACGAGCATTGGATGTGCTCTGTTTGAGGCGTTGTATGGAAGGAAGTGTAGGTCGCTAATATGTTGGACTGAGGTAGGTGAAAGTTAAATGACTATCAAGAGATTATTCAGGAAATGACTGATACTATATTCTAAATCAAGGATAGAGTTAAGTCAGCTATAGTGTAAGGATTCCTATAAGTCTGATGCAAACCAAAACATCCAAAGTCTCTCTGCAAACAATCCACTAAAGAACTGAAGTAGAATAGCTTCAGAAGTTTTACACCATACACTAGAAATATTCTAAGTGTAAAATCTTCTGAAGCCAAGACCAATATCTTCCGAAGCCAAATATGAAGTCTTCCGAAGCCTCAGAGACAAAGTCTTCCGAAGCTTCATCTTATGAAGACAGATTTCTTCCGAAGACTTTTAGTAACATGCTTTATCTGATGTACTGTTCCATAAAGCTGGACACCTTTCCGCTGCATCTCTGTAAAGTCACCAACTTACATGAGTTGGTGAAAAGGTCCATGCTTTTAGTAACTGTACATTGAGGTCTTGAGTCCATGCTTTCTACTTTATGTACTTTTATCCTTTTTGTAATATATTAGGATGTGAGCTATGGCATGTCATAGTCACAAGTCAAAAGGCAGATATGTCTTTTGATTCAACAATTGATTTTGTTTGTGTCTAGTCAATTGTATCCAGCTGGCTTTCATAGTATAGCCGGCTGTAGGTTGTAGTATAAGTATTCCATGTTCTAGTATCTTTCTTTATGCTTTGTAACACTTGTAATAGAACTTGAGAAAACAATATACTGCATCCTTGAAACCCAATCTCTTGTTCTGTCTCTTACTTGTTACTTGTGTTCTTAGTATCATTATTATGGTTAATCCAGTTTACTGTTTAATTAAGTTTGGTTAATCTCCTCTTTGTGTTGTTGTGTTGTAAGTGACCATTCTTCACCGGTCCTGCAATTGGTATCAGAGCTTTTCAGGATGTTGATATAAGATCTCACCATCTTAAGATCCCTCACACACACAAATACTAAACTTTCAAATGGCATCCATTTCAAAGACTGATATTGAAACTGGAACCATGAACAAGTCCCCACTGATCACTCTTGATGACTTTGATACCTGGTGTATGAGAATGGAAGGTTTCATCAGGTCTCTAGACTCAAGAATGTGGGAGTCTGTTGAAAATGGACCTTTCATACCCAGCGCTCCTTCTGCTACTGGTGCTGGTATGATCCCCAAAGATGTGGCTAACTACTCTGATGAAGATAGGAAGAGAGTAGAGATTGATAGAAAAACCATGACTGCTCTTCAAAATGCCCTTCCAAACTCTGTGTACAGAGGTTTCAAGAAGTGCAAAACAGCTAAACAACTATGGGATGCACTAAAACTGATGTATGAAGGCTCCTCTAAAGCCAAGGAGAACAAGAAGGATCTCCTGAAGCAGCAGTTTGAAAACTTCACCTTCAAAACAGGTGAAACCATGACTCAGCAATACTTTAGGTATGTTGAGATAGTGGATACCCTTGTGGATGGAGGAGTTCCTCTTGAAAACAGAGATATTGTAAGGAATTTCATGTCCTCACTTCCTAGGCAATGGACACACTATTGTGTGGTAATCAAGAGAATTGAAAATCTCAAAACTCTTACTCTGACAGAGTTATATAGGATTCTCAGTGGCTACCAGATGGAGATGAACATGCAAGGTTCATCTGGCAACTCCAACAATCAATTGGGTTCAGCCCTACATGTGGTTGAAAGGGATAGCATAGAACCCCAACATCATCTCATATGCTACCCTGACAACTCACCAAAGGGTCCTTTCATCACCTTCCTAGAGACACCCAGGGAGAACTACACTCAAGGAAGCCCATTCCAAGAGACAGGCTCTTCTCAAGCCTTTGTGTCTTCTGATGAAAGTTATGGAAACTCTATTTTCACTCTTGAAGACGTGGAGTGTATCCATATATGGAAATAGTCCAGCAGATGGCTCTTCTCACTCATATAGCCAAGAAGTTCTACAAGAGAACTGGAAAGAGGTTTCCAAGCAATGCAACCAGTGGAAAGTTTGGCTTGGATAAAAGCAGAGTCGAGTGTTACAACTGTAACTTGATGGGCCACTTTGCTAGAGAGTGTAAGGCACCTAAAACAAATGGTGGCCAAGCACAAACCAGACCAAACTACACTGACAAAGCCCCTCGGAATGAGAAGCCAAAGCAACAAGCTGTTGTTTCTGTTGAAGAAGGAGGCTTTGACTGGAGCTTTCAGGTGGAAGATGCTTCTCCAAACCAAGCACTAATGGCAGATCATGATGAAGCCAAGGTATTGGAACATCTCTGTACTCCTGAATGCATTGCTAAAGTTAACAGATACAGGTCCTATAACTTGGAAATGAGATCTGATTTTGAGTCCTTAAACATTTTAAAATCTGATTTTAGAAAGTCTGAAAATGATTATAAACTAAAGATAGAGGACTTAGAGAAAACCATTTCAGTTCTAAAACATGAGCATACAGATTTTAGGACTCAAATCAAAGATCTCATAACCAAGCTGACTGAGTGCCAGGCTGAGCTTGTGATCAGCAAAGCCAGGGCAGAAAAGAGTGTTCTTGAAGAAGAGACCTTCAAGAACATGATATCCTCATCCCTGCACAACAAGGTGTGTTATCAAAATAGACAGGGACTGGGATCCAATGAGATAGCTCATCCACACACAATCTTGTCTATAAGATCTCCTAGGTGTGGAACTTGTGAAGATGAGCTTCCTCTCATAGATCCTATAAGTGAAGAGGATGAAGAAGAGATAGTGAAGAATTCCTCTGAGAAGAGTGAAGAGGAGAATTCTAAGAAGGGCCACTATCCTTCTGAGGAGAAGAAGATTGTTGTGATGACCAAGTCAATGAGAAAGAACTTGATCAGGAAGAGCAAAAGAAAAGCAAAGAAGGCTCAAGAGATCAAGGCTACTTTTGACTCTAAGCAGAAACAAGTTTTTATCTCTGCAGGGTTTAAAGTAGTAAAGAATGAAGACATCAACCAAAACTCTTCAGCTAAGAGTTCCGGTTCTTGTTCAAATCATCTCAGTACCAAGAAGAAGACTGATCTGCTGTGTACCACTGCTGCACAGCCTGGACCATCAAACTCCAAGAACAGTTCACAGCCCATAAGAACTATCTCAGCATTTGCAAAGATGAGGGTGGAGAAGGGATGTGACCAAAGACGGTCTTGTTCTGATAAGGAGACTCTTGTGAAGAAGAAAATGTTGTGTGTCATGTGTGAAAGTACCTCTCACATTGCTAAGGATTGTCCATACAATCCTAAAAGTACTGTATATATGACCAAGACAAAGACTTCAAAGAGTTTCAAGAAAATTCAAGCTTCGGAAGGAAAGTCTGTTTCCTTCGGAAGCTCCAAATCAAAGAAGAAGGAAAATGGAAAACTACCTTCGGAAGAGAAGTTGGTCTCGGAAGAAATGAATTCTTCCGAAGCACTGAAGTCTGCTGTAGTGACTGTAGAATCTTCCGAAGGTTCAGTCATCAAAGCTTCGGAAGTCTAAGTCTAAGACTCCAAAGGTGGTGTGGAAGTCTAAGAAAGACCAAGTGACTGAAGTTTCTCCATCAACAACAGCTCAAGATCTCTCTAGCACAACCATAGGATCTATTACTGTTGCATTACCTTCTATTATACTTAGTGAGCCCAAGACAAGTAAGGCTTGGGTTTCCACATGTAACTAATCATTCTTTTTGTGCAGGAACAGCTCAAGACAAACAAGAAAGTCTGGATCATTGATAGTGGTTGTTCCAGGCACATGACAGGCAATAGGTCACTACTTCATAACTTTGAAAGGATTGATGGAGGACCAGTTGCTTTTGGATGAGATGAAGGTGGTTAGATTTCTGGAAGGGGCAAGGTCACAAATGGTAAGCTCAGCATTGAAAAGGTAAACTTTGTCAAGGAGCTTGGGTACAATTGTTGGACCAAAAGAACCAATGAGCCGGATCAGAAAAACCTTTAAGTCCCACAGACGTCACAACAACCGCTGAAGTCCACAACAGCTGAAGACAAGTGCTGAAGACAAAGTCTGAAGACACAAGTGCTGAAGACAAAGTCTGAAGACAAGTGCTGAAGACAAAGTCTGAAGACACAAGTGCTGAAGACAAAGTCTGAAGACAAGTGCTGAAGACAAAGTCTGAAGACAAGTGCTGAAGACAAAGTCTGAAGACAAGTGCTGAAGACAAAGTCTGAAGACAAGTGCTGAAGACCAAGTATCAGACGTTGTCATAATAGCTGAAGAGGACTTCTTCAGTAGTTGTGACGGTTTACTTTCAGTAGTTTTATGTTTTCTCTTTTCAGTAGTTTTGTAAAACGACTGAAGAGTTTGTTCTTCAGTCGTTGTAGTTTCAGTAGTTTCTTATCAGTAGTTTTATATTTTATACTTAGCACTCTGATATGTTCTCAGTAGTTGTGAACATTTCAGTAGTTTATTGAGTGTTAGTTATTTTTGTAATAGATCTGCCAGTTGTCACTATCCCGTGATAACAGCAGTGATTGCACTCTATATAAGGAGTGTCAACCTTATTGTAATTCGTGAATGATTGAGCAGAAATAATTGGTATAATTGAAACATTCCTTATCACAGAAATATATTCTCTCGTATTTGTTTACAAATATCAAATTCTTGCTACAATTTGTCTAATTCTTGATCTTATTCCGCTGCATTACTCTCTAATCCATCGAACTTGTGATCACTGATCCTGACAAATGGTATTAGAGCAGGTTAATCATTGATCGATCTAATAATTTATCATTGAAACTGCTATTCAAGATCCAAGTTTGATTGAATTAGCATTTTTGCAAGAAACGGTTATAGAGATTAAATTTTCTGTGTTTTTGGTCATTCATCCTGAGATTTATTCTTGGTTTTTCATTGAGTCTGTGGTGGTCTGTGTAAAATCTTTTAAAAAGCTTGAATTAAATTGGTTTTGGACCTAAAATGACTACTCCTTCCAATGATCCTCACAATACTGGTTCCTCAACCAAGCCTCCAATGCTAGTTAGGAATGAGTATAACATATGGCAACGACGTATGCTCCATCACCTGTCTGTTAACAGCTCAGGTTGTTAGACATCAGTGGTACATGGTCCACACAAGCCTATGGTGAATAACCCGGAAACCAATCAAATGGTTCCGAAGAGGAAGGATCAATACTCAGATGAGGATAAGAAATTGTTTGAGATTGATGCAAAAGCCCATGGAATTCTGGCCATGGCACTACCCAATGAAATCTATTCTGGGCTAATGCATTATGAATCTGCCCATGACCTCTGGAATGCCTTGAAAGAACAATTTAGAGGAACAGATGAGGTCTTGGCAAATAATAGAGAGATCCTTGCCCAACAATATGAGACATCCTCTCATAGGAAGGGTGAGACACTGACTCAACAGTTTGAGCGGTTCTCTTGTTTGATCTCTGAATTAAAAATGGTCAAACATGAGTACACCAATATCCAGATGAATAACAGATTTCTCAGATCACTGCCTGAGAGATGGGACACATATACTATTGTTCTACGCTCCAGTGCAAATTTGGACAAACTATCTCTCACCCAACTCCATGAGAAATTGCTCACATTTGAGAGAGATAGAACAAAAACGAAAATTGTCTTCATCTGGTAAGCTCATTGAAGACTTTGTACCAGGCAACACTGCCTTGGTTAGTCATGAGTCAGAATATGCTTCATCTGAATGCCAGTATGATGAGCATATTGATTTCTTTTCAAACATTTCTGATTCTGCATTTGTGAGTGTTGATAGTCAGTTTACTGGGTGTAAAAATGACAATCTATGCTTCATCATGGATGATCTCCAGGGGATTGCTGATGATGGCTTAGAAGAGATGGATATTTTGAGCCAAATGGCCTTGATAAATATCAGATCTCAGAAGTTCTACAAAAGAACTGGAAGAAAGTTCCCAGGACTCTCTGGCAAAACCAAAGTTGGTTTTGACAAGAGTAAGTTGAGGTGTCACAAATGCCAAAGGCTTGGACACTTTGCTAGAGAATGTAGATTATCTGGATCTAATTCCTCTGCACCTTTTGTGACTTTCCCTGGCAATAGTCAACAAAACAAAGGGCAACATCATGTCAATTCTAGTCATCATTCTCAACCACAATCTCCTGCATATTTTGTTCCTCAGGGTCAAATGCCATACCCTTACCCTTGTTATTACATGCCACAAACCAGTCAAGTTCAAGCTCCTATGGTACCACAACCTCATGCACTACCAGAACCTCAACCATCTCATCAACCTCCTCAACCTCAACAACATAGCTTCTTCACCCCTGAAGTTGTTGACTGGAGCAGTTTGCCAGATGACATGTCTGGTCATGAACAACTGTTCACAGGTGCTGATCAACATGGTGGTGACAGTCCTTTTGGGAATCTAGCACTTATGGCTTTGGAGTCTACTAAGGGTTCCTGCTCAAATGCATCATCTTCACAGGTAACTCAGGTATCTTCAGAGGCTAAAGCCAAGTTATGTTCTGAATCATGCATAGCTGCCTTTGTTTCTATTAGAGAGGCAAATGTGGCATTAATAAATCAAAAACTTGAGTTTGAGAAAACCATTTCCAAAAGAAAAGCTGAGTATGAGGCTGTTCTTAATAGTAAAAGTGATGAGATTTATAAGCTTAAATGCCAATTAAATGATGAAAAGGCTAAGCTAGAGGTTATTCTGGAAGACCAGAGAAGTCTCAAAGAAACCCTTGCAGTCACCCAAGTAGAGTGTGATCGATGGGTACAATCATGCAAAGGTTTTGAAATGCTTCTTAGCAAGCAATCAGCTTCCAATGTGAAGTTTGGCATTGGTTACAATCACACTGCTCCTCCTATAGATTTTGCTTCAAGAGCAGAAGTGAAATCTGATGGAGAAAGCAATAACCAATCCACCTCATCATGTGATTCACTTTTTGATAGAGCATCATCAAAAGTTGAAGTCAGCACTAAGCCCTCTCAGAACCAATCAGCTGATGTTGATGGTTCCATTGCTGACACTCACATGATCAAAGAGTTGATCAACTCAGGAGTTATTTCTGAAAGTCCTGAAAGGACTGGAGAGCAAGATTTAACACCTGAAGTTCAAACTCCAACTACTGTCAGCACTGAAGAGAAGAAAACTATCAGTAGAAAGAGTTTGAAGACTACTAAAGAGGAAGTCAAGAAAGCAAATAATGCTTCTAAAGTACTGAAAAGCAAGTCTTCAGTAGTTTCATTCTCTTTAGTTGATGATCACAATAAGATGAAGAAGAAACCATGTGAAGTATGTGGTTTGTTTAATCATCTTACAGATGATTGTTGGTACAAAAGAGGATCCAAACTCAAACATAAAGAAGAAATTAAAGAGAAAATGGTTAAAATGAAAACTGAGTTTGAAGCCACATTTGTACCAGCAACATCAAATCCTGTAACCCTTAAGTCCAAAAAGAAATCCAAAAAGGAAGGGGTTAAACAGGTAACAGCTGAGATTGCTCAAAAGAAGAAGGTGCAACATAGGAACTTATCAAACTCCAATGCCAATGTGTCTGAAGAGCTGAAAGCTTTATCACAAAATCAGACACAGCTGGTTATGATGGTTCAACATCTATTGGGAAGAGTTAACCAATTAGATGTTCCTATGTTGAAACCACAGAAAAGGAGGTCCAAGCCAAAGGATTCCTCTTCTTCACCATCTTCTTCTTCTCAGGCTGTTGTTTCCAACAAACCTGTTAGTCTACCATCTGTTGATGTGAACAGGCCCAAAACCAAAAAGGTTTGGGTCTCAAAATCTAACTAATTTGTTTTGTTTTGCAGGGTTCTTCAACATGCCACAGAGGCATCTGGTATGTAGACAGTGGAGGATCCATGCATATGACTGGAAACAGATCACTTCTTAATGACTACTCTCAAGGAAGGAAGGGGTTTGTGTCATTTGGCAATGATGCAAAGGGTTACATCATCGGCAAAGGCTTTGTTTCCAATGGGGAAATAAAGTTTGATGATGTTAACCATGTAGAAAATCTCAAGTACAACCTCTTGAGTGTCAGTCAAATGTGTGACAAAGGCCATGTTGCTCTTTTCACCAGTCAGAACTGTCGGATTCTCTCATCCAAAGTTCTAAGTTTGATTGATAAGGTGTTGGATGAATACACTCTCCTCAAGGCCAACAGGACAGGAAGAGTGTATGCCTTAGATCTTTCCAAAAAAATAGATCTCAAAGGCCATCCTTGCCTATTTTCCAAGGCTTCCCCTCAAGAATCTACACTATGGCATAGAAGGCTGGGTCATGTTAATCTCAAAAACATAAATCAGCTGATAAACCATGGTTTAGTAAGGGGATTGCCTATGAAGGAGTTCAAATGTGAAGATAACTGCACTGCTTGTTTAAAAGGAAAACAGCACAAAGCTTCATTTCCCTCCATAGAAGAACCTAAGTCCAATGCCTGCTTACAGCTTCTTCACATGGATCTCTTTGGTCCTGTGAGAGTGATGAGTAGCTAAGAAGAAATACTGTCTGGTAATTATGGATGATTACTCCAGATTTGTATGGACTTTCTTCTTGCATTCAAAGGATGAGGCAGCTCAGAAGATTATCAACTTTGTGTTGTATGTTGAGAAGCAGTATTCCCTCTAAGTCAAGTGTATTAGAAGTGATAATGGAACAGAATTTAGAAACAATACACTTGATGAGTTCTACCTCTCAAAGGGAATCAAGAGGCATTTTAGCATTCCAAGAACTCCTGAACAAAATGGAGCAGTGGAGAGAAAGAATAGGACCCTTATTGAAGCTGCAAGGTCCATGTTGGCTGATTCTGGACTGCCAATGCCTTTTTGGGCTGAAGCTGTCAATACAGCTTGCTATGTACAAAATAGAGCTCTAGTAAATAAGAGGTTGATGAAAACTCCATATGAAGTTCTTCATCATTTGGCCCCTCTAATTTCATTCTTCAGAGCTTTTGGATGTCCTTGTTTCATTCTCAACACACGGGATCAACTCCAAAAATTTGATTCTAAGGTGGATGCATGGTACTTTGTTGGTTATTCATCAACTTGCAAAGCATACAGAGTCTTCAACTGTAGAACAAAGATGGTTGAAGAAACTCTACATGTTAAGTTTAATGAATCTCCAAAGGACAAGATTCCACAAAGCCCTGTGGAGATTTTTGATTTGGACATACTGCAATATGTTCCTTATCAAACTCCTGCTGTTGCTCCTGTCAACAGTTCACCACCTCATGGTACTGCTGGTGCTGATGATGATGATGCTAGTAGTACTCACCTCTTCAAGTTTAGTGATCAACTGCCTGATTCAGCTAGACCTGATGTTCCTGTAGCTCCAGCAGCACAATCCACAACAAATGCTGATGAGATTTCTACAACTTCAACTTCTTTTGAATTACCATCTACTGATTGGTTTCAAGGAAATGTTTCACCATCACCATCTGTTGCTGCTGAGCATGCTACAAACACTTGCACTGATCTCATTGTGGACCAAGATCTGAAGAATCACCCTATGTCTCAAATCATTGGTGATATCACTGCTGGGGTATCAACAAGAAGTCAATTATCAAATTTCTGCTTCTATGCTCTCTTCATCAGTCAGCAAGAGCCAAAGAATTATCACATTGCTTTAAAGGACAATGGATGGGTTGATGCCATGCAGCTTGAGCTTCTTCAGTTCAAGAAACAGCAAGTGTGGGAACTGGTTCCTCTACCTCCAGGTAAGTGTGCAATAGGCACTAAATGGGTGTTTAGGAACAAAACTGATGAAAATGGGCTTATTGTTAAGAACAAGGCCAGACTGGTTGTTCAGGGGTTTGCACAAGAAGAAGGTATTGATTATGATGAAACCTTTGCCCCTGTAGCCAGACTGGAAGCAATTCGATTGTTTTTAGCTTATGCTGCTTATCAAAATTTTAAAGTTTTTCAAATGGATGTCAAAAGTGCATTTTTGTATGGGAAAATTAAAGAAGAGGTTTATGTATGTCAACCACCAGGTTTTGAGGACAATAAACATCCTAATTGGGTGTATAAGCTTGATAAGGCTCTTTATGGGTTGAAACAAGCTCCTAGAGCCTGGTATGAGACATTATCAAACTTTCTTCTGGAAAATAATTTCACTAGAGGCTCCATAGATAAAACTTTATTCATTAAGAAAGCTGGGCAGCATAATCTACTTGTTCAAATTTATGTAGATGATATTATTTTTGCATCCTCTGATCCACAGTTGTGTGATGCCTTTACAAAGTTGATGCAACAAAAGTTTGAAATGAGTGCCATGGGAGAATTACAATTCTTTTTGGGTTTGCAAATCAAACAAAAGGCTGATGGAATTTTCATTCATCAGTCCAAATACACAAAAAATCTTTTGGAAAAATTTGATTTACAAAACTGTAAGCCCTGTTCTACTCCCATGTGCAACACCACACAACTGGATACAGATCAGAAAGGTAAAGTGGTTGATGAAACACTTTACAGATGTATGATTGGGTCCTTGATGTACTTAACAGCTTCTAGACCAGATATTATGTTTGCTACATGTGTTTGTGCTAGATTTCAGGCTGCACCTAAGGAGTCTCATTTGATTGCAGTCAAGAGGATCTTTAGATATCTGCAAGGCACTCCATCTCTAGGGATATACTTGCTGGTGTAAACCCCCCAGTAGTATCAAAGACTCTACCAGCCACAGCCGCTCAGGATTCCTCTCAAAAGGAGCCTGCAGCAACCAAAGAAGGGGTACCCACTAATCTGGAATCTTCCTCATTTGAGGAGATTGCCATTGATGAGCATCATTCTCCCCAGGTGCATACTGATTTTACCCTATCTCCCCATGCAAATGCCCCCCAAAGTCCAACCATTATAATTGCAAACGTGCTGACTCAGTTGCATGCCTCTCCTCCTCCCCAACAACCACCAACAAAGGGGAAAACCACAACCATTGAGGAAGAGGATCAACATGCTTCTGACAACCCACAGCACCGGGGTTTAAATGTTTTGTCTCCTGGTGTAGATAAGGAGATCAGAATATCTGGTGAGGCTGCCACCTCTTCTGAATCAGCACATGATCAGACTGAGGCTGGTAACATTGCTAAGACCTCATCAGAGGCAACAGCTGATGAAGGACATCGTCCTGAGGCTGGAAATCCCCAGTTCCAAGAAAAAGGGGCACATGCTAAAACTGGTCTACACCCAGTGCATGTACATCCTGCTACAAGCAGGAGGTCAGGTGATTCAGCATATGCTGATGATGACCTGGGCTTCTTTTATGATGTTCTGGCCCAGAACACAATTCTTGAGGAAGAAGTCTATAGACTACAAAGCCTACTTGACCAATTCTCTCAAGAAGCAAGTCCATCTGACACCAACATAAACCCACAGATGGCACCTTCACCTGAAGGTTTCCCAAACACTCAGCCAATCAAAACTTCAAACCCACCAGCCTCTATTTCTGGCACTGCTTCTCAGGGACAGAACCCCTCTGAGCAAACAACTGCTATCTTTCAGCAATCCCTACCTCTCATCACCCCAATGATCACAGACATTGTGATCAAAACCATGGATGAGAGGCTTCCCTCAATCATACAACCCCTGGTGGAGGAGATTGTGAGCACAAGGCTTTCTACTACTCAAACCCTTGCAACCAATGCAACCAAAAAGGGGGAGAGTCAGTTAGTGAAAGCAAAGAGGAAGAGCATACTGAAAGAAAAGGAGACTGAGAAGGAAGAGGAGGTTGTGAAGGAGACTGAGAAGGAAGAGGAGTTTGTGAAGGGAGCTGACATTGATCAAGTGGGTGAAAGTCACAAAGACTTTCATATCACATATAAGAAGAGGAAGATTGAAGGAAAAGAAAAAGAACTCCAACTTGATGAGATGATCAAAATGGCGGATGCTACACATAGTAAATCAATGGATTCCATTATTGATCAACTGTATAGACAAGGGTTCGACACAGCACAACTTGACTCAGAGATTAGAAGACTTGAAATTGAAGAAATTAACTCAAGATGGGCAAGTTATGATGCATTAGAAAGAGAAAGACTGGAGATCATGATCAGATTCATTGCAAAGTACCTTGGGAGATCAAAGATCGAGATTAAGTCATGGACCAGGGACAGTATCTTGGCAATAACCACCAAGATCTGTACGTCTGAAGCATACGCTAAGGGATTGGTGATTGAAGCACTAAATGAGGCAGGCGCTGGGAACAGAAATGAACTAGCAAACACTCAAAAGCCTCACTCACTACAAGAATGCTAGAACAACCAGCAAGACTTCTCACTTCAAAATAACCACTACCACAACCCATTAAACCAACTCCTTTACCCTCAAAACCAACAGCCGATGATGCACCCAAGAAGAAGAAGAGAAGGATGTTGAGGCTAGAAGAAGAAGAAGAAGAGGATGATGAGGAAGAAGATAGGCTGCCTCTTTCCGCAGTCCTAACTTTGCCTAAAGCCAAACCTATGCCCATCACTCCCACCTCACAGATGGAAACTGTGAGAGTAAAGATAGAAGAAGAACAGCAGCAAAGGCTTCATGATGAGGAGATGCTGAAAAGCATAGACAAAACTTATGCTGCTTCTTCATCAATAATCAGTATGAAGAAAGAAGCTCTGAGATTGTACACCCTTGCTAACACATTTCAATATCAAAAGGAAAAGGTGAGAATATGGCCTGATCCTAGGGTGGCTCACAGAATTGTAAAGAAAGACATTCCTGCAAGATACAAGGGCCAAGTAAAAAGGATCGTAGATGAAGAGATCACAGTGGTCCTGGTAGTATCACCCTGGGAAATTGTAGAAGATTTCAAGAAGGCTTATGAGACTAAACAGCCACCCCAAAAGATGTTAGAGAACAGAGTAATTAAAAAGGGGTTAGTCTACAAGAAGCTTGAGAACTTCAAACAAAATGAGCTCAGTCTGTTACTTGAAGGTACTCACCCAGATGAGTTTGCATACAGACAGATTACAACAGTTGAGCTCAAAAATGGCAAACAGGCTAAGTACATTTCAGAGCTGTATGGGCGTGAAGGATTGTTTGATGGTGAACCTGAAAATCTTACCATGGAAGAACAAATTATGTTTCTCAGAGCATACACCAGAGAATCCTACAGGCTTATACATGGGAAGTGAGTCTCATGGATGGGGGAACAGCTCAGTGTCCAATTTCCCAATTCAGAGCTCCCATCCATACATTGCCAACCAAATCATCAGAGACTCATTTCCAGGCCAGTGCTTATATGGGTCATCTTCTCAACTGATCAAGAAGGAAAAAGACCAACCATTCTGCCAACAATAAGTGGGACCTCAATAAAGTTAAAGGTTTTGGCTGTATTGGTTCAGGGGGAGTTTGTTGGACCAAAAGAACCAATGAGCCGGATCAGAAAAACCTTTAAGTCCCATAGACGTCACAACAACCGCTGAAGTCCACAACAGCTGAAGACAAGTGCTGAAGACAAAGTCTGAAGACACAAGTGCTGAAGACAAAGTCTGAAGACAAGTGCTGAAGACAAAGTCTGAAGACACAAGTGCTGAAGACAAAGTCTGAAGACAAGTGCTGAAGACAAAGTCTGAAGACAAGTGCTGAAGACAAAGTCTGAAGACAAGTGCTGAAGACAAAGTCTGAAGACAAGTGCTGAAGACAAAGTCTGAAGACAAGTGCTGAAGACCAAGTATCAACGTTGTCATAACAGCTGAAGAGGACTTCTTCAGTAGTTGTGACGGTTTACTTTCAGTAGTTTTATGTTTTCTCTTTTCAGTAGTTTTGTAAAACGACTGAAGAGTTTGTTCTTCAGTCGTTGTAGTTTCAGTAGTTTCTTATCAGTAGTTTTATATTTTATACTTAGCACTCTGATATGTTCTCAGTAGTTGTGAACATTTCAGTAGTTTGTTAAGTGTTAGTTATTTTTGTAATAGATCTGCCAGTTGTCACTATCCCGTGATAACAGCAATGATTGCACTCTATATAAGGAGTGTCAACCTTATTGTAATTCGTGAATGATTGAGCAGAAATATTTGGTATAATTGAAACGTTCCTTATCACAGAAATATATTCTCTCGTATTTGTTTACAAATATCAAATTCTTGCTACAATTTGTCTAATTCTTGATCTTATTCCGCTGAATTACTCTCTAATCCATCGAACTTGTGATCACTGATCCTGACAACAATCTTCTGAGTGTATCTCAATTTTGTGATTAGAGTCATAACATGCTCTTTACTGAGCATGAGTGCATTGTTCTCAAGCCTGGAGTGGTCATTCCTCATAAGCACATCCTGCTTAGAGCCCCCAAGAAAAGGAACATGTACAAGATGGATTTGCAAGAAACATCTCTCTCTGGAGAAGTCTCATGCTTTCTGTCTAAAGCAAATAGTGATGAGTCTTTCCTATGGTATAAAATAATGTGCCATGTAAACTTTAAGAACATGAATAAACTAATTAAACATGATCTGGTAACTCGAATGGCAAAGAAAGAGTTTACAAGTGATGATCATTGTGTTGCATGCCTGAAAGGGAAGCAACATAAGGTATCTCACAAGCCTAAGGAAAAGAACTCTATCACTACTCCCCTACACTTATTACATATGGATCTCTTTGGCCCCACCAGTGTAATGAGTCTAGGAAGGACCTCTTATTGTTTGGTGATCACTAATGATTTTACAAGATTCACTTGTGTTTTCTTTCTTAGAACTAAGGATGATACCCCTGAGATTTTGAAGAATTTCATCTTAAAAATTGAAAATCAAAGTGATCACAAGGTCAAAACCATAATATGTGATCAAGGAACTGAATTCAAGAATCAAATCCTTGATACATTTTGTGATGAAAAAGGTATTACAAGACAATATAGTGCTCCCAGGACTCCTCAGCAAAATGGTGTTGCTGAGAGGAGAAACAATACATTAATTGAAGTTGCAAGAACTATGTTGTCTGACTCTAAACTACCCATCACCTTCTGGGCAGAGGCAGTAAATACTGCTTGCTATGTGCAAAACAGAGTTTTAGTAGTTAAGACACATGGTAAGACTTCTTATGAACTTTGGCACAAGAGAAAACCTTTCATTATTTTTCTCAGGTCATTTGGATGTCCTTGCACCATCTTGAATACCAATAAATCAAATTGCCAAATTTGCTGAGAAATCAGATGATGGACACTTCATTTGATACTCTTCTCAAGCTAAGGCTTATATAGTATACAATTTCAGAACTAGAATTGTTAATGAGTCAGCCAATATGACTTTCAATGAACACACACCCTGTTGCTGGTTCTGGTCCTGATTGGCTATTTGATATTGATTTAGTTACCAACTGTTTTAACAAATCTTGTGAGAATGTTTCAGGATCTGCAGAAAATTTAAATACAGGTGATCATGATCCAAGATTTGAGCTAGGAAGACCTTCATCTCATACATCTTCAGCTCCAGTTGAAACTACTTCAGCAAATGAGGTTTCTATCAGCACTACAATGACAAATTTAGCTGATACATTTGGGGTGCCTGCAAATTCCAGCTCAGAGGCTCCACAACCAGATAAAGATACCTCAATTATGGAAGACAACAATGGTGATGGTGAAAGTGATCAGGAATTCCTTGATGCTAATAACCACACCATAGATGACAACATCAATGATGTCACACACTCATTAGATCAAGTTAATCTTGATAAGTGTGGTGATGTGGAGGGTGAATCATCTATGCCAGATCTAAATTTCTCAAATTTGGATCTTTCTCAACAACTTGCTGTGATCCCTCAGCTTAGGATCCACAAGTGTCACCTCACCACAAACATCATTGGAGATGTTGTCACAGGGGTAAGAACATGAGGACAAACCCATGAAGCAAATGTTTGTCTTCACTCTTGTTTCTTATCTCAGATAGAGCCAAAGAAAGTTGATGAGGCTCTAAAGGATGGAAGTTGGGTTGAAGCTATGCAACAAGAGTTGCTTCAATTCAAAAGGCAAAAAGTTTGGAACCTTTGTCCTCTTCCTCATGGGAAGACTACCATTGGAACTAAATGGGTGTTTAGGAATAAGAAGGATGATAGAGGCATTATCATCAAGAACAAGGCAAGACTAGTTGTTCAAGGATACACATAAAAAGAAGGGATTGACTACACTGATGTCTTTGCTCCTGTAGCAAGATTGGAAGCTGTTAGAATATTCCTGACATTTGCTGCATCCAAGAACTTCAAGGTCTTTCAACTTGATGTAAAGTGTGCTTTTCTGTATAGAGTGATTGATGAAGAAGTTTATGTCAAACAGCCACCTGGTTTTGTAGATCCTCATCATCCTGATTATGTCTGCAAGCATGACAAAGCTCTTTATGGGCTGCATCAGGCACCCAGGAAGTGGTATGAGACATTGTCTGAGTATCTTTGTAAACATGGATACAGGAGAGGTACTATAGATGGAACTCTCTTCATCAAAGGACAGGGAAATGACTTATTGCTAGTTCAAGTGTATGTAGATGACATCATCTTTGGTTCAACAAATCCAAAGCTCTGCAAAGACTTTGAAAAGCTGATGAAAGACAGATTTGAAATAAGTGCAATGGGAGAACTCAATTTCTTTCTGGGAATTCAAGTGAAGCAAGTTGAAGATGGCATCTTCATAAGTCAGTCAAAGTATGTTCAGGACATACTCAAGAGGTTCAACATGACTGATTGTAAGATTGCTAAGACACCCATAGCTAGAAACCACTCCCTTGGACCTGATCTTGAGGGGGAGTGTGTAGATGAACACTTATACAGGGCTATGATTGGGTCTCTTATGTATCTTACAGCTAGCAGGCCTAATATCATGTTTGCTACATGTATTTGTGCAAGATATCAAGCCAAGCCTAAGATGTCTCACCTCATCACTGTCAAAAGGATTTTAAGATATCTCAAAGGTGCTTCAACACTTGGTTTATGGTATCCAAAGAATCCTGACTTCAATCTGTATGCTTATACAGATAGTGATTATGGTGGTTGCAACATGACTGCAAAGTCTACATCTGGGGGATGTCAATTCTTTGGTGGAAGGGTTGTCTCATGGCAATGTAAGAAACAATCCTGTGTGTCTGCATCAACTGCTGAGGCTGAATACGTTGCTGTTGTAAGTTGTTGTGCTCAAGTGCTTTGGATTCAAAATCAGATGCTAGACTATGGATTTAACTTCAAGGAGACTCCTATTCACATAGACAACAATAGTGCTATCTCTATCACTGAGAACCCTGTGCAGCACTCAAGGACCAAACACATCAATATCAGGTATCATTTAATAAGAGATAACTATGAAAAGGGATTAATTAAACTAGTCAAAGTTCATACAGATGAACAATATGCTGATCTGTTTACAAAAGCTTTTGATGAACAGAGATTTAAATATCTAATATCAGCTATTGGGATGATTAACTTTGAGTAGATCTTTTCTTAAAACTAATTCTAATTATTTCTTAAAATATGTGTGTCCTAAGTTGTCTAGTTCATCACTTTTATAAGCTCATGTTTTCTTTGGATATCAAATCCTTTTTGAAGACTTTCCTTAGATTCTTGAAAATTAATAGATCCTTCGGAAGATATATTTTTACCTTCGGAAGAAAATCATGTCTTCAAAATAAATAATTGTCTAAGAAATTTTACCTTCGGAAGAAGTCTAATCTATCTTCCGAAGCTTAAATACTTGTCTCAGACACTTATTTGTTTTTTAAGGACTTTTTCCTTCCGAAGCAAAATTAACTCTCGGAAGCTTTGTTGTTTTATATACAAAGCATTCAAGTGTTTATTTCTCTTCCGAAACAAAATATTCAAGACTCACAGGAAATTCTTCCGAAGTCATGTTAGCTTCGGAAGTTTTTCATTAAAACTTCCGAAGATAATTTACCTTCGGAAGCTTTTCAAATTCCAAGAAAACTACTTTTTGAGCAAAAGCAAACTACTTTTTCAGAGGTGGGACCGACATTCGGATTTCAAAGTTTATCCTCTTTCATTAACTTTGTTTCAAATTCTTTTCACATAAATACCCAACGGTTCCCCCTCTCCCTCACTATTTTATTCAATTCTACTATTCCTCAAACCTAATTCCCAAAACCACCTTTGTTTTTCACCTTTCTTCATCCTTTAGCTTCTGAAATGGCCAACCTTAACCGCAGAAACAACCCAGATTTCTCCATGCAACTTCACAGGCAACATAACCAGGTTGCTCTGTTAAGCTCTGAGAAAGATGAAAGTTTCTCAGAGATTTGCCAGTTCTTAGCTCTATCAAATTACTTCACCTCCCTAACCATTGATTCTACTCTCTATGAGGATCATCTGCTTATATTTTGGAAGACCTGCCAAGAGGTCATCATGGATGGGGAGAAGGCACTGTCTGCCACAATGCAAGGGAGGACAATCTTCATCACTCCGGCAATTATCAACACTCATTTGCAGCTGGATGATGAAGAAGGTGAGTTGTCCTTCCCAAAAGAAGCTGTCAATCATTCCTTTGAGCAGATGGGCTATGAGGGGGATTTCTCTGTAAAGACCTTCAGGAAAGGGAAGGTCTCATCCCAGTGGAAATACCTACTCCATGTGGTTATCCACAGCTTGTCAAACAAGCATGGAGGGAGGGACCAGATTCCTGAGGATCTCTCCTTTATAGTACATGGAATGGTTTAAGGGGTCAAGTTTAGGTAGAGGTGGCCAAAAAAACCGGTTCGGGAACCGGTTCGGCCAAAAAAACCGGAACCGGTTTTTGGCCCAAACCGGTTCCAACCCGGTCCCGAACCGGCGGTTCATGACCGGTTCTCCCCTTTCTATTTCCCAAACCGGTTTCAACCCGAACCGGTATTCAAACCGGTTTTCAAACAGGTACCTCAAACCGGTTTTAACCCGGTTTTCAAACCGTTTACCGTTACCCAACGGCTATATAGCCGTTAGAACCCATTTTTGACCGTTTTTTTGATGTTTTTTTACCATTATACCCCCACTAGGTTAGTATATATATGTATTTGATGTTTTGGGTTGAATCACAACAACTTATAACACTCTCTACTCTCAAAAATCTCAAGAACGCTCAAACGCTCTCTACAAACACTCTCTACTCGTTGTAAACGCTCTCCAAAACGCTCTCACAAAAATCCTTGAAATGGCTTCAACAAGTGCTCAATATTCCGTTGGTTGTGAAGCGTCTTCAAGCAACGTGGTGGTAGCAATCCTTCCTACGAATAGGAACCCCGAAGTATGGTGCAATTACGATTTATGTCAAATGGCTAGCGGTCCAAACAAGTCTCGTTGCAAGTTTTGTCATAAGTTTTCAAAAAAGATGCAAACACAACGTTGAAAAACCATATTGCAAATAAATATTGTAAAGCGTTAAAAGGTGAACCTTCTCAAGGTCAAGCTTCGATGACAAACGAAGGAAATATTTGGGCTTATAACGTTGATGCGGTTCGGGAGCAAATGGCGCAATTTGTAATTCAAGAAAGCTTGCCATTCAAACATTTCGACAACGAACGTTTGACTCGACTCATTCAACGAACTCTCCAACCACGTTACACCAATATAAGTCGTGCTACTCTTCGAAGAGATTGTTTAAAAATGTGGAAAAAGGCTAAAAATGAATTAATATCTTATTTTGAAAATTTACAAACCGGTGTTAACTTAACTAGTGATGTTTGGTCGACACCTCACGGTTCACCGGACTCGTACATTTGTGTCACCGCCCATTGGGTTGAACCCGATTCGTGGCAAATGATGAAACGTACGATTGCGTTTGAATTGTTTGATTATCCTCACACCGGCCAAAACATTTTTTATGTTATTGATAAAGTTATTCAAACGTATAAATTAGAAAACAAAATATTTTCTATATCTTTTGATAATGCTTCAAACAACACTCTTGCGATAGATCATTTGAAATTAAAATATAAACCAATATGTGAGGGTGTGTTTTTTCATAGTCGATGTGTTGCGCACATCATAAACTTAGCCGTTCAAGACGGTTTAAAAACGATTGAGGCCCAAAAAGATTGTTTTAAAAGAATGTTACGTGATATTTTTAGTAATAACCAAAGATATACTAAATATCGCAAGTTTTGTAAAGACGCAAATACTAAATGTTTAGGTCCGAATTGGGACGTACCAGCACGATGGAATTCCACATGTAACATGTTTGAAAAGGCTATAGAACAAAAAGAAAGTTTAATAGCCTTTCATAATAGTTTGGTAAGTCGGGGAAAGGCAAATTCTTACCATCCATCGGGTTGGGCCATCATCGAAGAAGTAACAAAAATGCTTCAAGTTTTTAAAAATGCAACTACATGTCTTTCTGGAGTTTATTACCCAACGAGTCCGTTGGTACTTTACCAAATTTATTTAATGACTTCAAAATTAAATGAATTGTCGTTTAGGGGTAGACCTTATTCGGATATGATACCCCCAATGAAAGAAAAACTTAAAAAGTATTTTGAAGAAATGTCTCCCGTTATTACATGTGTCGCAGCTTTAAACCCTTGTTTAAACAAGTCGGGAGTTGAAACTTTACTTGATAAAATTACTTTTAGTTTGGATTTAGAAGTTGGTAAACCAATGTATGGTACAACTTTAAAAGCTAATTTCAACAAACAATTACAACAAATGTATGATGTTTATTTATTAAAATACGGGGAAACATCACAAATTCATGATGCTTTAAGGCATGCGGCAAATGCCGAAAATTTGAATGATCCAATGTTTGATTTATATAATACTTTAAGGGATGAATGTAATAAACGTCAACGTGGTGACACTCCGAGTAGTGAACTCGGGAGGTATGGTCTTACAAACTTTTTATCGACCATGACTCCACATGAATTTAAAAATTTTGACTTGTTGGCTTGGTGGAAAGGTAAGGAAGATCAATTTCCCATCCTATCCATCATGGCCCGAGATTTACTAACCGTCCAAGCTTCTACGGTAGCTTCGGAATCTGCTTTTTCTGTTAGTGGCAGGGTTATATCAATAAGACGAACTCGACTCACTCCACAAGCAGTTGAAATGTCAATTTGCTTGAAAGATTATTTGGATGCCGCGGAAAGAGTACAAGACAAACGTTCACTTGAAGGAGAACTGGAATACGAAGCAGAATTATACGAGGACGAGGTAGAGAGCGGATTGACACCAGGAATGACTGATGATGAAGCAGCATATGATGACTACCTTCGTAACAGTTCCGGTTCAGGTGGCGAGAAATCAACGTACAAGTAATACGAACGAAGAAACAACTATGTTAAATGTTTAGTTTTAAATGTTTAAGTTATTTAAATGTTCTAAATGTTATAAATTGTTATAAATGTTTAAATGTTATAAATTGTTTAAATTGTTTATAAATGTTATATAAATTGTTAAAATGCTTACATTGTTTATAAATGTTATATAAATTATATAAATTATATAAATGTTATAAATGTTATATAAATTATATAAATGTTATAAATGTTATATAAATTATATAAATGTTATATAAATTATATAAAATGTTATAAATTGTTTAAATTATATACATGTTATACATGTTTATGTTTTAATTAAAAATTTAAAATTTTATATCAATAGAACAAAAATCCAAAGTAAAAAAAAAAAAAAAAAACGTTTTGGGCCGAACCGGTTTGGGCCCGAACCGATTCCAAACCGACCCAAACCGGTTTGACTGGTTTGGGATTTTATGGTTTGAAACCGGTTTGGACCCGAACCGGTTTCGGGCCAAACCGGTTTTGACCATCATTGACCAAACCGGTTTCGGTTTGGGACCCGAACCGGTTTGGGCCAAAAAACCGGTTTGTACACGTCTAAGTTCAGGTACTCTCAATTTGTCTATACCAATTTACTTGCTAACTTGGACTCCTTAGGGTATTATATGTTTTCTAGATATGTTCAACACATTCTCAACTGTGAACTGGGCTCACAGTTGAGGGAAACAGATAATATTCTTAAATTGGGATAGATGAAGCCCGACATCTTTAAAATCATGAAGAAGCCAACTATAGGCTTCTCAGGGGTAGAAACAGCCCTTGTCCCCAAAATGTTAGAGCTCATTGCTCAAGGTGACAACCTAGCAACACAAGCTAGTGTTGAACCCACACCTTCTACCTCTCTACCACTAAAAAGGTCTCAAGTAACCCTCACCTACCAAAGAAAATCCAAATGAACCCCTGCTCAAGCTATTGAGTCTCTGCAGGTCCCCATATACTCACCTTTACAGGAGGAAGTAGACACTAGAGCTCTCACTTCCTCTGAGGAGCAAACCACTCCCATCTCTTCAACTATCAAGGCTGAGGTTCCTCATGTTCACCCTGATGAGCTCACAAGCCCAACTGCCTTAAGCCTTCACTCTGAGTCTCAACACTCAAGTGAACAACCTTCAGGGGACAGTTACCATCCCCAGCCTTTAGATCTAAATCAACCCATTCCCAACCTATCCTTCTATACTGATGAAGACTTAGGATTCAGTGAGTACCATGAGTCTCTCTTCTCTTCCCCTACTCAAAGAGAGATGAGTACTCCTGAGTCTCCTCAGTCTAGCCCACATCAGTCACCTATAACTAAGGTGGACACTTCTAAACCTGTTCAGGATGTCCATATGGAAGAGGCTCTCACTTCTGCAAGTGATTACATCATTAAGACCTCAACCATGGCAACTCAGCCCACTGACATCTCAACTGAGATTGCCAGTGAGCAGAGGAAAACCAGCAGCCAAGAACCTCAAGCTGGTGGTGAGAGAGAGGACTTTAGTCCAATCATCTCATCCCCCAATGATTCTTCTGATGATGAAGAGGGGAATCTGAGACTAAAGGTGCAAAAACTGTCAAAAACATGCTCCTATTTAGTCTCTAAGGTTAGTCACCTTGAATCTCAGGTGACTACCCTTCACAACAGGGTCAATGATCAGCAACTTGAGATTTCATATCTTAAGAAAAAACTAGGTGGGAGACCTTTAAGAAAAGCTCAACCAGGAACACAAGAACCTGTGGATGTGATTGATCTATCCTCCAGCTCACCTATGCAAGTGGGTGATGCTACCAAAAAGGGGGAGAAAGTCATTACAGCCACAGAACCTGGGAGTTCTCCACATAGAATGGATATTGAGGACTCACCATCCTCACTTGCAATTGTGCATTCTCAGCAACTTCCTCAAGTTCACATTAATGTGGACTCTATAGACTCTATCATCAGTAGTCTCTTTGAGGAAGGTATACCAACGGCTATGTCATCCCCACCTCAAGGAACTTCAAACTACATCATAAGGTGGAGGTATGATGCTGATAGAAGAGCTCTTATTCTTCACAGAGTTCAAGGGCAACAAAAAGTATTTGATTTTCAAACTTTGAACTTCTATGAAGGTCTGGATCTAGTCAACATGTCACTTGTCAACGCAAGCAACTCAAGACAAGCTGACAGATTGGCTCAAAGAATCCAAGACAGGATCACTGCAGAGTTCAGCTTAATAAGAAGACTTAGGCAATTAGGTAATGTCATCGGTCAACTGGATGTTAAGGCAGACCCTAAGATTAGTTTCATAGGGGAAACCTTGACTGAAGGCCCAATGGCAGAACCTGAGACCCCCGTCTCATCATCAACTGCTGCAGAGATCCACATTCCTTCTGAGACACCTGCTGGTGAAGGTGCTTCTCAACCTCTCTCTTGAAAGAGCATGGATGCTACACCAAGCAATGAAGGCCAAACCTCTATCCACCCTGAGTCACAAAAGTCTATTGGTGACAAAGGGAAAAGGATTTTGACTCCTGAGGAGATTGAGGAGGAGGAGAGAGAGAGAGGAAAAGGAGGCTGAGGGGAGAAAGTTCCTCTGCTGAGTCTTTAAGACTCATGGAGTCTGCTATCAGGGCTGCCCCCAAACCAGATAATCAGAATGATGAGTTAAGGGCAGTCAGGATAAATTATCAGCAGTCAAGGAACTATGATATAGACAATATCATTTCTCTCCCCTTAGATGAGCTAAATGAACTGGCTGACATGGAAGTGTCTAGAGAGATGAAAGAAAAAGAGGATGCAAGGTTACTTCTCCAATTCAAAGAGGAGAAGAGACAGAAAAGACTCTACAAGCATGCTCCTACTCTCTCCCCAGTTCAAGAAAGTCTTGTACAAGAGGATGTGGTTCAACAAGAACCTCAGGTAGACAAAGAAGAAGATAGGATCAAAATGATCAACTACTTGAGTGCCACAGGCTTCTATTAGGCAGATGCACTTCTTCCCTTGTCCTATGACTTTGTTGAGTTTGAGTACTTAAAACAACTTGAGCTTGAGTTAGTCAAAGAGAGAAAGACAACTAAGAAGAAGCTAAGGGAAGAAGCTGCAAAGTCAAGAGCCATCATCCAAAAGAGTATGAAGAAATCTGCTGACAGACAAAGGATGATGAGCTTCTTGAAGTTGTATGGATTCTCCGGAAGGAGACTTGGCCCTATGTCTCTATCCACAATGGATGAGCATATAAGGGTAATCAAGCAGAAGATTAAGAGTGGAGAACTGATTGACTTACACTCTCTTCCAAGTCAAGTCCCACCTGAAGTGGAGGTTAAGGTTAAACAACCTGAGACAACACAACCCGGACCTCCTGCTGAGCCTCAGCAAGCTTCATCTTCTGATCCACAGCAGGGTCAAACTCCCTCTCCTTCTAAACCTGTGAGGGTGGAACACCCAACTGAGAAAGACAAGGATGATCAACAAGGTGTTGCAGACCAGTCTTCTCAGTTAAAGTCATCTAAGAGGAAGAAGAGGATGGCTTCTAAACCAAAGTCTAAGAAGAAGAAGCCTAAATCATCTACCTCTACACCTCAGGCTGAGTCAGATCAACCTGAGGAAGTGCATGAGGAGGCAGTCCAATCAACTCCAATGCAAGTGGCTCCTCTTGCAGTTGAGACACCCATCTTATCCTGGACCTTCTCTACCAATCCAGAAAGATGGCATGTAATCAGAGATCAAGGTGTTGAGAATGTCTATACATGGCAAGACATAATCAACTTACCTCTGCATGATCTCTTTGAGATGAGAAGATACTATGAAAGTCTGAATGATCCTGACCATCTAATGAAGAAAGGTATGGTCATCATTGTGCTGAAGACTACTAACATCTGAAGATCTTCTAAATGTTTTGGTAGCATCAGCCTAGGGGGAGTTTGTAAGGATTCCTATAAGTCTGATGCAAACCAAAACATCCAAAGTCTCTCTGCAAGCAATGCACTAAAGAACTGAAGTAGAATTGCTGCGGAAGTTTTACACCATACACTAGAAATATTCTAAGTGTAAAATCTTCCGAAGCCAAGACCAATATCTTCCGAAGCCAAATATGAAGTCTTCGAAGCCTCAGAGACAAAGTCTTCCGAAGCTTCGTCTTATGAAGACAGATTTCTTCCGAAGACTTTTAGTAACATGCTTTATCTGATGTACTGTTCCATAAAGCTGGACACCTTTCCGCTGCATCTCTGTAAAGTCACCAACTTACATGAGTTGGTGAAAAGGTCCATGCTTTTGGTAACTGTACATTGAGGTCTTGAGTCCATGCTTTCTACTTTATGTACTTTTATCCTTTTTGTAATATATTAGGATGTGAGCTATGGCATGTCATAGTCACAAGTCAAAAGGCAGATATGCCTTTTGATTCTACAATTGATTTTGTTTGTGTCTAGTCAATTGTATCCAGCTGGCTTTCAAAGTATAGCCGGCTGTAGGTTGTAGTATAAGTATTCCATGTTCTAGTATCTTTTTTTATGCTTTGTAACACTTGTAATAGAACTTGAGAAAGCAATATACTGCATCCTTGAAACCCAATCTCTTGTTCTATCTCTTACTTGTTACTTGTGTTCTTAGTATCATTATTGTGGTTAATCCAGTTTGCTGTTTGATTAAGTTTGGTTAATCTCCTCTTTGTGTTGTTGTGTTGTAAGTGACCGCCCTTCACCGGTCCAGCATATAGACCTTTAGAAAAGTTACGATGATAATCGGCAAAAACCTCTGGAATTCAGTGTGGACGGCCATGTCTTATTGAAAGTTTCTCCCTCGAAGTGAATTGTACGATTCGGAAAGAAAGGAAAGTTATCTCCGAGGTATGTGGGGCCATTCGAGATCACTAAAAGAATTGGTCTTGTGGCGTATCGGTTATGGTTACCTCAGGAACTTAGCGGTGTGCATGACACGTTCCATGTATCGAACCTCAATAAAAGTTTAGTATATAAAAACCCTTCATATGTCGATTGAAGAAATCATGATTAATAAAAAAACTTCATTTTGTGGAGTAACCAAGAGAAATTTTGGACCGAGAAGTTAAACGGTTGAAGCGCAACAATATTTCTATTATTAGAGTGCGATGGAACTCTAAGCAGGTGCCTGAATTTATGTGGGAACGGGAAGACCAGATGAAATCTAAATATCCGTATCTGTTCGAGGATAGAGCTTCAGGATCTAACTCCACCTGAATTTCGGGATTAATTCTCTCAACTAGGGGATACTGTGACATCTGTCACTATTAGGTCCGTTATTTGACTCGAGCTCGTTAACTCTCCTCGTGCATTTATTATTCTTGTGTAATTAATTCTCTTTCGAATCAAATCTTGCCGTATTTACTTTACGTGTTAATGTTGGTCCATTTGATCAATTTGCAGTACAAATGAGTTGTTGAATCGTTCAATATCAAATACAAACAATAGACAACTAAGATGAAGAAGATTGAGAACAATCACAAATGTATCAAAATAAGAACAATGATGATCAACACAAATAATAACAAAGCACAAATGTATTTCTGTGATAATACTGCTTACAAAGGTCACTAGCAACAATGATAAACGATTAGGGTTTTGCAAGGATTACCCAACAATGAAAATGATCAAATCTATATATAGCAATCTTAGTTTCGCAGACAGTTTCGCTGGCAGCGAAACTATACTGCCGAAATTATAGTTTCGCTCGGCAGAAACAACAGTTTCGCCGGGTGAACTACAACAGCTGACTATGAGCGAAACTGTAATTTCACTCATAGTTTCGCTGGACTACAAAACTAGACAAAATGAACTACATTCAAAAGTAACTAACATTAAACCTATTACAAAGTAATATAAACATAACCTAATCTAAACTAAGATGAGTCCAACCTATACTTGATCTTCAATACTCCCCCTAGGTTGGATCTCACCGCCTTCAATTGTCTTGATTTGACTTGTCTGCTCTAGTCTCTTTCGCTGCTTCTGATGTATCTATATCTTTTCCTGCAGCTTCTTCCCCGGGGGCTTGAGACATAGATTCTCCCTGGTCAGCTCCAATCTCCCCTGCTGCCTCTGATGTGTCTTCTACAGCTCCTGCAGCAACCTCCTTAGGAGCTTCAGCAAATGATTCACTCTGGTCACCTCCAGCTTCATTAGCTCCTTCGGGATGGGCACTAGCTTGCTTAAACTGCCTTACCAAATCCCAGACATCCATGTTTAACTCATCTTCAGCTCTTACTTTCTTAGCTATCTCTTTCACTTCTGCTCGCACTCCTCTTACTTTATTGGCCACGGTCATAAATAGACTGGCTTCCTTTCTCATCTCATCACCTGCTCCTGCTTTAATATGATTTTCGCAAAGAACTAGCAGGTCTTCATCACAGAAACTAAACAGTTCTATGGGATCAAACACTCTAAATTCACCTCCATTCTTTATCCTGATCACCGCCTCCCCCTTATTGTTATCGTAGAACCACTTCTCAAAGTTTTGTAGCTGCTGGGGGAGGGGATCTACTAGTCTAATCCTGTTCACTGTCTTAGGGGCTTTCACCCTTAGCACAATCTTTCCTTTCCCCGTTTCCCAGTCTTTATCCTTCTTGGATCTTCTCTTCTTAGCCTTCATAAATCCAAATGACTCAAAATTGTCATTTAGTCCATTATTTATCTCCTTCTCAAGCAACGAGGCTCTTTCACTTAGATGAGTGTTTAGTAATGGCAGCACTGCCAGCCTCCTCAGATCCTATTTGGGTAAGGTCTTGAAAGCCTTCCTCTTATGCATATAGGTTGTGCCGCCCCTCCTCTTAATCATAAACATTTTAAGGTCAGGATTATAAAACCAACTAATAATCCTCTTATCTGCTTCCTTCTTGCTCAACCCTTCCATGTTTTGGAACAGGGGAGTCAGCTCTTCAGGCTCTTTCTCCTTGACAAACCATTCATCTCTGGCCATTTCAAACACATCTCCATCCTTGTCTCCCTTCTTGGCAACATAGGTTAGGGGCCTCTCATCAACCTCATAGTATTCTGGTTCTGAATCATAATCAACCAGTTGCTCATCATCTTCTTCTTCATCAATTAGCCCCTTCCCTTTCTCAGTATCCTTTTCAATAGATTTCTCTCTTATCACCTCTTCACCAACCAAATCTTTTTCAAAATCAAACTGCATGTTAACGAATCCAGTTTCAAATATCTCCTCAACATTTTCCATATTTTCAGTCTCTTTCCACACACCAAAACCTCCCACTTCTTCAGCTTCTACACCAGATGTGCCCTCTCCTGTCCGGGAAGATGTACCCATATTTAAAAATGGGTACTTGGAAGTATCAGTCAAATCATCTAACTCAGGTTGAGTTAGCTGATTGGGCAGGCTGGCTGCAGCCTTTAGTTCATTCACCTCCTCAAACAGTCTCTTAATCAGTTTATTCTGATCTATCAGCATTCTGGTCATACCATCAATCACTTCATCCTTCTGTCTTTCCCTCATCTCTTGATTGGTAAGTTTTGTCTTAATCATGCTTAACTCAATGGCCAGAGAGGTGTTGAGGTTTCTAATCACATCCTCATCTAATCCGGCTCTCTCCTCTCTCCTTGAAGTCTCAGTAAATAATTGGTCTCTCTGTTTAGTCCTTCTCTCAGTCTCTCCCACATCAGTTTTCTTCTTTGATCTCCTTTCTTTCTCAACCCTTGCCTCCTCAGCCATTTCATGCACTTCCTCCTCAAAATCGTAACCCTTCTCCTTCGCATATCTTTTCCTCTTCTTAGCAGCGTCATTCTGTTGTACCCTGGTCTCTTCAGCTCTTTTATTCTTAGACTCGTCTACCCTCCTAATATAACTACGTCTTTCTGGTGGATACATGTTCTCCCAGAGATGAGTAATTTTTCCACTAAAATCGTGACGAATGGCGCAGCAGTCTGCAAAGATACGTGTGTTCATTTGCACCAGCCTCTTGACATCCCCATGTCTTGGTAAGTTAGGAATAAGATCATCAAAAATCATTTGTAAAAATCATGGGTAAAGCAGCCATTTATCCTTCTTCAATGCCATCATATTCTCCGCAATACAAGCAAAAATCAATCTCGCTATATTTGCCTTCTTTCCCTTGCAGCATAACATCATAGTGTCACACCCTCAAATTCCACCTACGGAGTTTTACCACGAGGCGTGTGACAAACCAGGATCTCAGACACGGTCATATCAAACGACACTGTATGAACTTAAATAAACGTTTTAACTTTAAATCAGAGTAGCCATAAACGAAATAAACATCACTGCGGAAGCGTAAAGACGAATGTAAGCCAACACTAAAAGTTCCCAAAGTACTATGCCAAAATAAATTGTTCAAAGCAAAATAAATGAGTTTGATGATGCATGTCCTGAGTGCGTTCTCTAATTGTGCAACATGAGCTTAAACGTTCCTGTGACCTGAGAAAACACGCTAAAGTGTGTCAACATAAAGTTGGTGAGTTCACAGGTTTAATAACAGATAAGAATGTTTGTAACTGTTCGAATGGTAAAGTAATTAAAGCATATCGATAGGTAGCTAGCCTATAACGAGTTACTTAGCGTTTCAAACCGAAGCTGATTGTTTGTATGTTTGTTGCCTTCCCGTCACGTCTAACCCAGACAGTGACAAATGTTAGGTCAATAACGCACCCGTTTGACCTCCAATCAAGCTAGCGCGACTAGCCCGGGCGGGGTTTGTCAAACCCAGTAGTACTACTCAGAATTACCTCGCTACACATTACTAACGATTCGAGAATGTAAGGACTTTTAAGTATGTTTGCACTAACATAACAGGCGATAAACAATAATACTAGAAACCATTTATAAATAAAGTTTGCATGTTTTCTCCCCCAAAAGGAAAGAATGTAAAATAGAGGCCGTGAAGACTCACCTCGAATGCGTTGCAACAAATCAAAAGGTACGCACAAAGGATTAGGTTCCAATTAACCTGAGTTTCATTTAATATTTATTAAGACTAAATATTAGTAATAGAATTACTTACTCGGAATAGAATGCTATAGTTCACGATCACGGTTCGGTTACGATGCGGGCTATCGGTATTTCTCATTCTCAAACAAGTACTACCATACACAAGCTCACACAAACATAAAACTCAGTTATTCACGCACACCAGATCATACATGAAGGTATTGTTTATATATATTTAATTATAAAAGTTTTTATAATAGAACTCATATGCCATACATTTATTGTAATTTCTCTAAACACAAATTTATACATTATTTTGAAATGAAACCACTTGGAGGTGCTCCAAGACTCATGGGGTTACTTCCCAAATTATTAACTTTAACCATAACTTTATCAAAATATAAATCATGTATCAAAACACTTGACCCTTTGTTTGCTGTCAAAAAGAACAGTTTGGACCTACCTCCACTAAAAAGACAATAACTTTAGTTTTACAGGCTAAATTTAATTGTGGTTGGGCTTTCTGGAAACTAGATTTAAAAATACATAATTTGGACCTAAGAAACGCAGTGATTAAAGTTGTTATCATCAAGTTATAACATGCACAAGTTGACTAACAGAATATGCCAGAATACACGATACATATATCCATACATCTATAACCAATAGTGCACGCAATGGCAACTCCAAAACACCAACCCACCCAAGCACACCATCATTCACATACATTAAACTTATGGCAGAAAAAAAAATTAAATAATAATAATAAAAGAAACACACACAAAACACACGCATTACACACACCAAAACACACGCATTAACACACACCCACACATATATACACCTGCACATAACACACACATGCATCATATACCCTCTGCCAAACAATTTCATATTCCATTTAATATTCCCACCATGCACATGTATATATATATACACACGCAGGTTCACACACACACAAGATACATGCAAACCGTAACACACACATACACTCAAATCACAGAAAGCAAACAAGAGCACACATAACATACATACATATCTACGTATACAAACACAAAATACATACATATCTACGTATACAAACGCAGAAGACATACGCCTACACCAACAACCGAGACGAAACCGAACCCACAACCATGAACCGAAACCGAAAATTGTAACAACTACAATGAAACTCTTACCGTACGGTTGCTCCGGTCGGTCCTTGCGAACGCCAGGTGGTGTCGATTGCCAAACGATCGTCGTTCGATAACGTAGAAAGCCGCGAGCGGGATCGTCAGTTGAAACAGAACGAATGCCGGTGGTTATGGGTCGTTGCGAACAAAGGGCCGCCGGATGGAGCTTCACGAGAGCAAGAAAAGGTCGACGGCTGCTATAGTTCTCGGAGGTGTTAGGGTTTCGGGGAAGTGAGTTTGCGGTTTTTGAATGATAACCGAGAGAAGATTGGAATTTATAATATATTTATGAATTTGCACTTTAGGCCCCTCCACTTTGTATTAATTTCATAGTTAACTAAATTTTGTTTTAAGTTAGTTTGAAGTTTAAATAAATGAAAGAATTACAATTTTAATTTCATTTATTCCATTTGAATTTAATAATACTAAGTGGCGGAAATGATTTAGATAATTCTAACGACGTTAACCTAAAAAATACGGGGTGTCACACATAGCTTTTGCCCAGTCTAGGTTAAGTCCATCTGATCCACCTTTACGGTGATCTAAGCACATAATGAAGACATGAGCTATATATCTCCATTCCTTAGAAAGAAAGGACTTCTTAACCTCCTTCCTCGTCCTAAAAGGCGGTCCCTCATATCCCATCGATCTGAATGCTTCAAACACCTCCTGATCTGACATAGTAACCTCCTCTCTTATGTCTTCATCTAACCTTAGCACCCTCGATACGACCTCAGTAGTAATGATCACCTCATTCTACATCACCCTGGCTACAATCCTCTGAGAGTTGCCTCTCGTATCATACTCCGCCGTCCTCCAGAAGTCTCTGATATGTAAGTCATATATGGTAGAGGAATGAGAGATTGCGCAGGCAATAGGAGATCTCTGCAGCCAGCGAATGCAGACTCTAAAGCCAGCTGCTTTAGGGTGTGTGTCGTCTAATATGGCAGTAATGTTGTTCCTCTCGTCTAACTTCAGATTCACCATTAAATCTGAAAACCAAATGAAACAAATTAAAATAGCATATTAAATAATAATATTAAAGAAAAATAAGAAGAATATTAAAATTAAATAAAAACCAAAATAATTTCGCTAGCCGAAAGTATAGTTTCGCAGAAAGAAAATTAGTTTCAGCATGTGAAAGTATAGTTTCGTCAGCAATTATTAAGTAGATTCGGCAAGAAAGTGAAATAGATTCGACCAGCTGAAAGTATAGTTTCGGCACAGCGAAACTGTTAAGTTCGCTCGGACAGCATAACACCACAGTTTCGCTGAAAAACCATGAACTTTCGTTCAGTTTCGCTGGACTATCGGTACTTTCGCAGTAAGAACTACGAAGGTACCGAAGAGTCTCAATCGAATAGACTCACAATGTTGTTGTTTAACTTCGATTAAATTATAGTCCTGAGTTCGAAACTCACTTGCGACCAAGATACAACGGTCAATCATGAAACAAAAACACCGAAAATCAAAATCGCACTCAGAAGCCACCGATAAACCCTAAAACACCTAAACCTTCGAATGTGCGAAAATGAGAAAGTAATTTCGCAAATTGAGTTATATAGCATATAGTTTCGCTGAGAGCGAAACTATAGTTTCGCTTGGCAAAGCGACAATTTCGCCCGGCGAAACTCTGGACTTTGCAAGACGCGAAAGAACCGGCGAAGCTACAATATCGCCCTGCGAAACTATCAGCGAAAGTATAATTTCGCTGAAAACCAAAAACTTAAGAAAATTTTCATTTTGATTCCCTTTCTTTAAAATTAGATAAAATAAAAGAAAAATAAATAAAAAGAATTAAAATAAGATAAACAAAATCAAAAGAAGTTTGCCCCACAAGACCTCACCATTCTTCACGTTTAATAGTTTTTTTATAACAAAACTTGAACAATATCAAAGGATATGAAAGAGAAGCTGAAAACATCTCCTGGAGAATCAAAGTTTGTCGGGATTGCTGATATGCTCGTCCTTTTAAATCCATGCCTACTTCGTTTCAACAGATGCATCGCAGCTATTGTTATCATGTTTTGGTTTTTGTTTAAAGAAAACATTTAATGCCAATCCCCACAGACATTTGACAAAGAAACTTATCCTGTCCTCATGATGTATTGAACAAATGACAAGCTTTGCATGAATCTTTCTCTTAGAAGCAACAAAGGTCTTATTTCAAAAGAAACAATGCCCTTATAGACATCAAATGATAAGAGCTCCAGGTCTATACTTACGTATAACAGAGGAGTTGATCAATTGAGTTTTCCAGATGATAACTTCAGGTCTAACGTATAACAGAAAAGATTATCATATTGTGCCGATGAGAGCTCTAGGTCAGTACTATCGTACAACAAAGGAGATCATCACTTCATGTCAGTACTTCCATATAGTAGAGGAGATTAGCATAAACACAAGACACATAAATACACCAAACATGGCTCAAAAGATATGGCTTATATGATTTGTATCATGGTGGATGAAAGATCAATTCTCAATCCAATTTTTGTCGGGACTCGGTTTTCGTGCAGGCCAAAATGATTGCGTAAATCCAGACATCCTTAAGCATATATTTTTATTTAAATCATTATGTTGTTGTCTATTTTATTCTTCAGGCTAAGTCTATCAAGCATATCATTAACGAATCTATTTGCTTTTTTATTATTTGCAATAAAAATTAAGATGTGAATTAAATAACGACATTAGTTACTATCATCTCTCATTTTACAAACGCAAGTAATGCAAAAACAAGCATTTCAAAAATGATATACAATCATTTCTCTGTCATCTCGAATCAAGTTATCAATTCTCTTTTTCATTTTTTTATTTAAATGTTATAATACTCACCCCCTAATATTACGACAAGTCGAAGTAGACAAATATTATATGAATAATATTTAACAAACTAATCATTAATTGTACAATTAGTATCACTACAATTATTATTATTATTATTATTATTATTATTATTATTATTATTATTATTATTATTATTATTATTATTATAAATATTATTATTAAAATTATTTTCATTATTATTATTATTATTATTATTATTATTATTATTATTATTATTATTATTATTATTATTATTATTATTAATTATGTTATTATTATTGTAATAAAGGTCCAGGGTTTAAATTGTAATTTAATCAAAATTGAGGGATTCATTAATTGAAAGTCTAGTGACCTAAGTGTGAATCAAATATTATATATATTATATATATATATTATATATATATATATACATATATATATATATATATATACACATATATATATATACCTATATATATACATATATATATATATATATATATGTGTGTGTGTGTGTGTGTGTCACACCCTCAAAATCCACGTGCGGAGTTTTACCGCGAGGCGTGTGAACAAACCAGGATCACAGTCAATAGTTACGCAGAACGACTCTATATGCCACATTTAAAATGAAATCAACCAAAGTTCAAACTTTAAAATTATGCGGAAGCGTTTTGTAAGTAAAGAAACCCAAAGTGTATAAATGTATAATACGGCAAAACACGCGCCAACCCAAACGAGTAATCATTAATAATTAAAACCAACAAAGATGTCTTTAAAATGGAGTCTTAATATGCATGATGAACCCATGCAGTGCTCCTATGGCAAGCGAAGCTAACGACCTGAGAATAGCATACTAAAATGTCAACACAACGGTTGGTGAGTTCAAAAGTTGGCATTCAAATATAAACAATTTAACAATTGTGATATAAAAGCAGTGTATTGCAACAGATAGCTAGTCTATTAACAATAAATATTAATTTCATAGTGATTTCTCAATTGAAGCTAACTGTGATAAGTTGTTGCCTCCTGTCACGCCTTACCAGGTCGTGACAATGTTCAATAGGACAAATTGCACCCGGTTGACCTCGAGTCACACAGGTGGGGCTCGTTAGACCCAGTAGTACTACCCAAGTTTCCCCGCTATTCAATATTAACAATTCGAAAGTGTGAGGACTTCTCCATGATAAACAGCACTATATTAATACTATACACAACTTAAATACATATAAAACGTTTGTAAATTACCAGTATGCTATCTCCCCCAAAAGAGATTAAGTAAAAAGTGGGGCATGAACTCACCTGATACGCGTAATGAATACTTAGGGTTTACTTGAAAGAAAGAGTGGACAAACAACCTTCAGAGGTTACCTAGATCATGTAAGTACATAAGTACGTGTAAACAAAGAACATGTGGAACCCTAAGCACACTACAACCAAAGACTCAAGGTTTCAGAAACAGACACGTTTGACTCAGTTGACCCGTTTGACCTGTTGGTGACATCATGAGTTACAATTCATTTAAGAAAACGTGAACCTATAACATACATGGTTAACATTCAACTGAATCACATGAGGTGTTACATAACCCTATTCATAACTTAGATCATCATACCACTAAATATCATACAAGTCATATGAATCTAAAACATTAACATGTCCATCAGTTATAACATAACTAACACGCCACACAAGGATCAAATCACGCACTACATGCCATGTGAAGCCACTCACGACTTCATATCCTAAACCCTGCCAATCCTACTAAGTAAGGGCCTCAGATTCGCACGCGTGTATGATGATCACAATCATATTCATTAACTATGTTCATTGCATTCAACATACACCACAATAATCAATTTCCAGTCCAAACATGATGTCTTAACTACTAACCAACATCAACATCATACATGATCATCAAGGTCCATACAACACCCATGATTATCCAAACATTCCATACAACTAAATTAACATGTTCTATCATATTAGAAATCATCCATGAACATACTAACATGCTCCTAATATCCCAAACATGCTCAAACTATCATCTTTCAAACTTTGTGCAAATAAAGTTTCCCTTTTGGGAAAGTACATTCCAAAATCTATCAAACACCCAATGTATTCATGACTTCATTAATAATACACCAATTCAAGTTCATATCAACATCTAAGCATGATCAACAATACCTAATCATCATAATCCATCAATCATCATGAACAAAAGTTTCTACTTTTGGCAAACTATGAACTACAACTTCCATTCCAAGGTTTCTAGCATTCATATCAACAACCTAACACTTAAACACCATCAAAAACACATCAACAACATCAATCCATCATCAACTCATCATGTCATGAAAATAAAGTTACTATTATTAGTAACCTATGAACACCAACATCAATTCATCAATTTCTTGCAAGATTAATGTAACCTAGCATTCATACAACCTACTAACCATCATACATTCATCATACAATCATCAATTTCATATAATCACATCAATTTTCGGATTAGGGTTTGTCTTGGATCAAAGTTCATGATCAATTCAGCAAACACATATCATTCTTGCATAATCAATGTTAAACAACATATATACCATCTAACTAACATATTAGCATCATCAAACAACAACAATTTCGACCCCATGAACATCTAAACACGAATTAGGGTTCGGCCAACATGAAAATCCCACAAAAACCGTCAAAACTAACCTTAATTCTTGCAAAGGAACACGATTTGATGTTTCTAACTTGTTGTATTGCTTGAAATCAAACAAATCCGATGCCTTGATGCTTGTTCTTTATCGAATTCGCAAGAGAGGGAGGTGTGAGAGGTGGGTTGCGGCCGATGGGTGTGGGGGGGCTAGGGTTTTGTTTTATTTTTTTTAATTTTGCTTAATTACCATTTAAACCCTTGTAATTTGTGTTTTTATAAAAATCATCTTTTAACTCCTTTTTAAATTTTTTTTAACTAAGTTATTAAGCATATAGACTCCTAGTCACAATTATATATTTTATTTTTATAAAACTCAACACATACGAATTAATACACACGTTTCCACGTTACGCGATTAATTTTTACAAAGAACATTTAAAACACGCAAACACATAAACATAATACCATAATCACATTATCAGTTAGATTATCATTAATTTAACATTGTTAATTATTATTAGGTCACACAACGATATGTCACAACTAGTGTGTGCTTACGACACGTGTATGCAAGACTTAACGAAACTAACGGAGTTTGGTAACGGAAATTTACCGGATGTCACAATATGTATATATATACCGACTTTATCGGCCAACCCTAACCCCCCACCCCCCACCCCCCCGCCGTGAAAGCTTCGTGCACCACCCCTCTTTTGCTTCACCGAACCAGCCCTTCACTGTTGTTGGCCGCCGATTGCCGACGTCTCACCGTTCAACCATCTCACAGGTAACCGATCATCGTGAGCCTCGTTTTGTCTCATTTTGTTTCGTTTAGGTCAAATTATCGGTTTGGTTGTTTCGGTTTGATTCGTGTGATTATATATGTGTGAGTGTATGCGTATGTGTGTGTCATATGTAGGTTGTCGAAAGGAACCAAACACAGCAGCCTTCAGCTGCTATGTGTGCACTGAATGTGTATGTATATAATGTGTGTATGTGTGTGGATTGTATGTATATATATATATATATATATATATATATATATATATATATATATATATATATATATATATATATATATGTATGTATATGTGGGTGTGCTGCTGCGTGTGCTACAAATCCAGTGTGTGCGTATGTTGTATAGTGAGTGTGCGTATGATGTTAGTGTGTGTTTGTGTAGTTTGTTTGTGTGGGTAACCGTGTGTGTGAGTAGTATGTATGGTGTACAGCCAGCTATAAGATATAATATAAATTATCTTAGGTTTTTGTATTAATCTTTTATTCTTTGTAACACTTGTAATAGTACTTGAAAGTAACATACAACATTTTTGAAAAACAAAACTTATCTTGTTCTTGTTTTTTGTTTTGTCTCATACTTACTTGTGTTCATAGTATCATCACTTAAACCCGGTACTTTATTTGATATGTTAAGTGTTTTAAGTCTCTTATCATTGTGAAACTAATTGTATTGACCACCCTCACGCGGTCATGCATTTTGAAATGTGTTATTTTAATTTATAAGAAAGCAACGATATTATTTATTTCTTATTAAAAGCACCTAAGCGGAATAAAACACCACTGATCTCACAGTGAAAAGTCCATAAATTTGTCGAGTGAAACATCTGTTAGAAGTCTATTAGGTGATTCATGTGACGTCTCACTCTTCCCTCATATTCCATAACAGATTATGTCTGTCCCCCACAAATTGATGTCAGTGAAACTTCTAAGTAATATTGAATTTGTTGATGTAATTTTGCGATAACCTCCTTTTAACCAGTGTTCTCAAGCTCGGATCGGACCGGCCGGTCCGACCGGTCCGACCGGGATTCGGTAACACCGGCGGTCCGATCCACCCTGATTCGTTTTATGTTAAGAAAACCGGCCGGTTGGTAGCGAATTGCCGGTTCAATCGGAAAACCGGTTTGACGGTCGGCTCGGTGTTTATTGACCACAAGCATTCGTCTCTCGTTTTCATCTCTCAGTCATGAGTTCTTTGTTGAAACCCATCATAGATCTAGAGGTAAATTAAGATGCGAAGAACGATGATGTTGTGAGGAACAAGTTTAGATGAAGAGAAATTTAAAGGAGACCTTGGATTCCCAGATAATAGAATGGAGATGATTGAAGTGCGAAGAAAGAATGGAAATGTTGGTGAAGAGTTGCTGCATAGAGTAGGCGGTTGTTCTTTGTGGGAATCCTTGTAGGGTTTTTGAAATGGGCTGGTAATAGGCCGTTTAATTAAGGTTATAAATGGGACAAACAACATGGACTAGATATACGGGCTTGATAGTAAACTTGAACAACGTGATATAGACTTATGTTTTTTATATTTAAATTAGAATTTATGTTAACGGTTCGTAAATCCGGTTCGACCGGTTCGACCGGTCCAACCAGTGAACCAGTAAGACAACCGATTCGTTGTCCGATCCGGTTCTGAAAACATTGCTTTTAACATTTAGTGAATTCGATGAGATCTCATGTTGGTTTCAAAATGAGATGAACCTCTTTCCATTATTAGAACTCTTTCTAAAAAACCTCATCCGTCTCTTCATTTAATCTTGTACATAAACATTTCACTTTTAATCATGTAAACTCACTTGCCAATCTTTTCACTAGAAATTTAGTGCAGAAAACTCACATCCATGACAAACATTAATTTGGACATATTATAGATATTATCTTAACTATATCTTTATATATTTCCTAGAAATCTTCGTAATGGACAACAAGAGGAATTTCCTTAATGTGTTCAAAAGTAATAACATTGTTTTTTATAAACCCAAGACATAATAGTCCACTTCTCTTTGTACAAGAAAAGTCAACGTACAGCTGCGTTCACAAAGAAAAGGACACTCACGTAAAAAGAAATTAAACAGAAGAATAATTGTGTTTCTAAAATAATCTATTATGTTCCATTAATCTACATCACAACTAACTTACATAAAACCGTAATAAATGTGACTCGAATGAACCTTAAAAAAAGCTTCACTACTCAAAATACAAATGTTTTTGTCATTGGACCCAACCCTCCGCCCCTGTTATGACTTACTTGATGACCCCTCAACATTAAACATTGGATACATAAAAAGATACTTTTATTAACATCTTAAAAAATAATCTGAGTAATTGTTTACGTGTTCCATTATAAGTTAAGTGAAGCTTTTCATACATCTTATATTTATTGGGCAATTCGCCAGTTGATGTAAACGAAGACAATGACTTTCACAAGTTTCATACACCACCAAACTTGTGCTTAGTTTAATCCGAACTTTCACAATATTCAGACATTATATAGCATCTTCCTCCTTAGCCCAAATCGCCTCAACATTTCCTTTATTACATCCATTGAACCACTTGTGTTTGGCTAGCAAAGCATGGGATCGAACCGCTGTGATCAAGGCTCGGGCAAAGAGCGGTTAAAGTGGACTCAAGAACTCCATGATTTGTTCGAAAAGGCGGTTAATCAGCTCGGTGGTCCGGATAGTAAGTGCATAGATGTTTGGTCATGCATGGTGCTAGCATGTAGATACATGTGAAATAAAACCTTGATTGTTGTTATTTCACAGGGGCTACACCAAAGGGTATATTGAAGGCCATGGGGATATCGGGACTTACTATCTATCATGTTAAAAGTCACTTACAGGTACGTTATATTCAATGCCTTTGTTTTATTTTATTCTTAAGTAACACATACATATAAAATAACGTGTTTTCTATTCTTATAGATTTTATGTACGTATGATATGAATTTATCTTTATAATCTAGGGATTAGGTTATGAATTCGAGTTTAATCTTTTGTTTATTTTGTGCAGAAATACAGAATGTCGAAATTCATCCCAGAATCATCAAGAAGTAAGCTTTAAGACTTTCAATTTAACCTAAGAGAGTTTGATCATATCTTTATAATTACTATATTATCTTAGTTTAGAACACAATTACTATAGTTGATTAATAATATGATTGTTAAAATATGAAACAACAACAATGAGAACTAGGGTTTTGTTGGTTTTCAAAATCAGACCAAATATTTGAAATAGATGTTTCACTAGTCAAACCGATCAAACTAGATTTAATAAATGAGTGATGTCACAAGTAATTAATTTAAAAGTTAAAACACAAGCGGTTGTGCATTTATTCAAGAAGGGCTTATTCGATCTAATCGTACATTGTAAATTTAACTATATATATGTCTAGTTCTGGTCGAACTAGTAGGGCCATCCGGCACGCGATCCGGTTCTGAAAACACTAGTTTTGCATTTGGATGGATAACTTATTTTTTGTATTTTGGAACTAATGTTACATCCAACAAACAGGAGACAAGTTTGAGAAACGAAGCATATCGGAAATATTTCCAAACTTCAGCGTAACAGCGTGAGTAACTTTATAACAGTTTATATTGTCCATCATACAGTATGTCGTTGGTAGCTCAATTTAAAAGAATTAACCTGAAATTTATTTTGTTTCATGTAATAAATGTTTTTTGTTAAAAAATTTTGCAGTGGCGCTCAGCTAAATGAAGCATTACAAATGCAAATGGAAGTTCAAAAGAGATTGAATGATCAACTTGAGGTACACGACTTTTACACCCATAATCAATATTCTCTTATTAATTTTTTTTTATCTCAACAAAAGATCGAAAACATAGTGAAATTCCACCGATAATAACAAGATTCTTGAAAGTTCACTAAAGTCAATTAATTTTTTATCTAAAAACCAAAATCACTCAAATCTATGCTGAAATGCACCGATAATAACCAAGTTTTGTTGCTATAAAATTATTTTATAAACTTCAAATTTATTATAATTAAATAACTTAAATGATACATTTGTTTGCTATTTACTAATTATTTTTCGAGTTTAATCAGAATTTTAAGCAATTGTTAACATAAAAATTTCAAACTTTAATCAACAAGTTTCATAACTATTTCATTTCAGTCGACCTAAAACCAATAGAAATCAAGATACAAACACATATCATTTTAATCAGCTAATTTTTTTTAAAAGTATAGTTTCATGACAACGAAACATTAAATGAGAGTTTAGTAGTTTCATTATCAAAAAGTACGATTAATTTCATTAGCACAATGTTAAAATCAGATTATTATTTTTTAATATTATTAAATAAAAGAATAATAAATCTAGGAAGTTTGTTATTTAATTTGAAAAATTGTGGAGACTTTTGTGAGTTGTGATTGTGTATACATAGCTCACCTGTAAAATTTATCTAACATAACTCATGCCCTTATAAGGTATACACCCAACAAAGTCCCCCTAGTAATATCATCTATAGAAGTGGCAAGTGCAACATGTTTACCTATGAATGAGTAGGTTTGAGTTTCTATTTATGCCATCAACAAATCAAATCACTATAACTTACTTGTGCAAATAAGTGTAATCACATTTAATAGATAAGTTCTTGAAAATACACAATAAAAAGTTTGTCAAAATTGGCAACTTTAACATATTACAAGGTAGCAAAAAGTTTTGTTTTATAGCTGAATATTTAACATTTCCCATTTGGGTTTTATATAACAGGTACAGAAGAACTTGAAGCTTAAAATTGAAGCACAATCAAGGTTTCTTGAGAAACTCACAGAGGATCACAAATTCAGGACACATGTGACCAAAATTAACAAATTGTCTCCAACATCTCTACCATCACTCTGTGATGTGTCTGAATCAATCATGAAGGACTTCGAATCCGATTCTGAAGTCGACACAAACGAGATGAGATGTAGACATGATCATCAACGGTTCGCAAAGAGGCCGAGGGTTGATGAAGATGATCTTGCATCCACTCAAATGTTCAAACATCCTTCACTCAACACTCAAGGCATTCTCCTACCAAAAGCTGGTGATTCGTTTCCTTCACAAGACAACATGTTTCCATGGGGTTTAGCCTTTTGCCAATCGCCGCTGATTCCCACTTCATATAATTCTTTTGGATAGAATGAATCGTGCAATGTTTGTTCGTTCATCCGCAAGAATTTGTGCATGATGTATTGTAATGTACTTTAAATAATCTATCTTCTGGTCTATGTTAATAAGCATGAAATTCAACAAGTGTAACTTAATTACCTATCAAGATGTGGTTTTTTGGTACATGACAAACACCGAAGGATCTAAGAATGTTTATTTTACCAGGTAAGAAAATCTGAGAGACGTTGACTATAGCTTAATATTAAAGGTCGGGTCGATTGAGTACACAATAAAAAATAAAACAAGTTAAGTGTGCCCTTGTAATTTCATCTTGTTAATTACAGAACAGCAGAATAATGGTGATTTTTTTTTGGTATTATTATTTGATTTACAAGTTAAGTTAACAGTTAATTGTGTATAAGAGTTAATTGTTTATTTGAGCTTAAATTATTCAAATTGGTTTTATTTAAATGAGCTTAAATTATCCAAATTAATGGTTTTATGTCTGTTAATTTGTTTATAATATATATTTATTTTAGTAAAAGATTAAAATTAGAAAGTAATTTTCTTAGGGGTTAATGTAAAAATTTTGTGAGAGTCGATCTTAAAATTTCACGGTGGTGGTTTTTTAAAATTACATGGGGTCATTGGAATTATATCGTATTAGGCTATTAATTTTTTTCATAAAGTGCAGGTGACCCCCTACCCTTCCCCTGATGACAAACCATTTTAATAAGGAAAATCGTTAAAAAAACCTTTTGAATAAAAAATTATCAAAATAAACATTGACTTTAAACTTTTGTAAAAAGAGACATTTCCTGAAGGGGCCAACGAGGAGAGGACAAATAGACAAAGCCGGCTAGAAATGAGCATGCAAAGAAAACCATGGAGAATACATAGGGTCTATGAGAGATCCAAACAAAAAAGAAACATGTGTGTAGCAACATATCCTCACCCTTGGCCGGCTGGCTATCCAAAGAAAAACATCATATGCTACAAGATGTAAACGGCTAAACTTAGTCGGTCAACATTGCACTGGCTAACCATAAACCGTCCAAGCTCATTTCCAATCACGGACTACCATGTGTTAGAGTTGGCTCTCGATGAAATTCTAGCCCTAAGTAACCGAATATCTTCCAGCCAACCTGGTATAAACGAGCTAGTGTTCACTGGCTATGTTCTAGCTAGGAAAATATCTTACAACCATTTAGGCTCTATCATTTGTCTTTGGCGGCAAACTTCTAGTCGCTCAATTAATTATTTTCCTACTCGTTTGTGATGGCTAACTTCTAGTCGGTATTAACTATTATTTGGATATTAATAACTTAGTTGGCTATAATTATATCCTACCTAGTCGTGGAATGTAACTCTATCATTATTTTACCATGTTAAAATGTTGACTGAGTATGACTTTAATTTTAAATTAAGAATACACCATAACATACCAAAATAAGAAATTTTATAGCGTAATTTGTTACGTCTCCACTTTGTGAGACTATTGTTCCAGTCTTTAGGGTGAATGACTAAGGGCTAGTAACACATGAAGTAAAATAGAATGCATCGTCATCATTGAATTTTAACTTTGAAGTCTTCAAAGTAAATCTAAAGTTCAAATGTCATACATGTGCAAATAATAGCAAATGAATTGTTTAATGCATTCATAAATGTAGAGATGACAAAGTCACACATACATCATCAAGTGCATCTACTCAAATTAATTAATCCAAGAAGAGATTACCATACAAAAGATATATGGGTGACAGATGTATGTCCCCTGATTATAGACGCTTACAATAGTCAATACTTGATATCGGTTTGTCAAGCCTAATCAAAAACAATTTATAACAGTCCAAACTCACCTAAGATAGCTAGGGTAAGTCGGGTCGATCCACAGGGAATATGTGGAAAGTGTGGTTCAACTCGTAAAGTCTAAGGGTTTATTGAAAATACGTTTAACTTAATTAAATTGCAAAAAGTACTTAAATCAAAAAGGAAAATTGATTGTAACTAATGGTGAGAGAAGTAATCCTCTCCGGGGTTCAGGTTTATGACTCAGGCTTGCTCTTTTAGTTTAACGGGTCACATAGACATAACCAAATTAACTCGTTTTAAGATAATGAATTGAATGAAACTGTGTCTACGCACTTATCCGAATCATACCCTACGTTTGTTTTACCCAATCCCATCCACAATTGACGTTTACAGATGTAAAGAAATCTAAAACATTCAAGAACAAAACAATTGGATTGAAGATAAAACACGTATTTTAGAATCGCAAAACGATTAATAATGTTACTCGGTTTAATTCACCGTGTTCAAACATTAAGATTAACAAAAAACAATCAAGAACAAGTCATAGTATAAACCTTACCACCCGGAGAAGATCACGGGTGGATTAGCCGGACATGGAAACGAAAAACAACTCAAAATCGAAAGTAAACATGGTATCTAACATTAAAGATTCAAACCGAATGATAAAAATGAGATCTTGAGCCTTGAAATCGCCTCCGGAAGCCTCCTAGATCGATTGGGGTCGTTCGGGAACCTTGGGGGCGGCTTAGAATGAAAAGTCTCCCTTAAACCCTAATTTTTGCGACTTATAAGTGATTTCAGCGCGTCATCTACCGTAGGTCAGCTTTCTGCCGTAAATCAGGTTAGGGCCATTCTGTTTATTTTTGAACTGATGCACCGTAAGTCATGTTTCCGCCGTAAGTCATGGCCAATCAGCTTTGTCCGATTCTTGTTTTCTTCGTAACTTCTTCGTTCGAACTCCGTTTTCCTCCCCGTTTGCGGCTATGTTCTCGTAATTGAATCCTCTATCACCTCATCTATCATGATCTTCATTTATCAACCATATACATTCTTCAAAACACGTAAAATCATCGCCTTTAACCTTCAAAACACCAAATCATCGTAGTTAACTTATTCAACACAATAATTTATATATAAGCTCATTAAACACATAAAAGTTAACTATTTAATCATGATAAACATCGTTCCAATCCCCTTACATCACATCCCCACACTTGTTTCTCGCTTGTCCTCAAGCGAGGTTGCTTTTAAAACTCAATAATATAGGTTAATTTTTTTTTTAAATAAGACACACAAATACTAACCATCACCCAAGGTTCAAAGTCATACCCGATTTCCAAACTCGATAATCATAACCCGTTAACAACCATACACCCTCTAACCCGTAGAATTTCCTAACTAGAGGTCCCAAACTCTAAGTGGCTCCCTTGCACATGGCACACCCCTCACAATAAGACTCTCCACTCAGCTTGATTTCTGAACTGGGCAAAGGATGTGCTGGTAATTTATGAACACTCAACAATAATGCAAACTAGTGAGCATAGGCTTGTAAGACAATCACCTCTCCACCCACTAACACAAGATATCACACCAATCATGAGGGCTTTTCAAAGGTTGTAATGTTAGGCTGAGGTTTGGGTAGGAGTAATTTAGGCTATAGTGACTAGGGTGATGGGATGCTTGAGTTAACTACTTTATTCAACACTAAACAAAACTACTTCAAATACTTCAACTACAACTTATTTCAAAGCACAATCCTTTTTTTTTCTTGTCTAATAATTCAGTCTTTCAAACTTAACTATTTTAACAACTTTCTTTTCTTTTTTTTTCTTTTTTTTTGATTAATGAACCTAAATTAACAAAATACAATGGAGTGAACTCAATTTAGCTATCCCCAACTGCAACTTCAAAACATGATATCAAATCAAACTTAACACTATTACCACTAATTAACTCAAGTTCCATCACACGGGTAAACAAATGAATAGGCTAAACAAATGGCTAATGGTTCAAAAAATTTAGTTTAAACAAATGAATGGGGAAAAGGCTCAAACTTGCTACTAGTGAATAGATGTCGGATGGGTGGATCCTATGGGGTTACTCTATGGTTGATCCTATGCCTCAATCACTTCGATGTGAATCTCGGTCTCGAATCTCAAGATGCACTCGTCCCACAAGTTCTACCACTAAGTAGGCACTATTGCACTCTCAACAAGCAATTAGATATAACAATATCAAAGATTAGGCTTCTCACATATGGAAACGGTGGAATTGGGTTACCGACATGACACATGCACGTTTACTACACCCAAAGTTTGCCATTCCTAGTTGGGCATTCTTTTTCCAACTTCCACAAACCAACCGGGTTTAAACATTTAGGGAATCAACCATGACCAAGAACCTTAACCAATGATTAGTATTTTAAGAGAAAAATGTTAAAAATTTTAAAATTTGTCCAAATTTCCATTTCTCCAAAATGTGTATATCGATGCTTCCCCCATCCCCACACTTGGGATACATTGTCCCCAATGTATGGTTGTTTTAAATTTAACATGACTTCTTGTGATCTTTACCAGCCCCAAACACTCTGTCAAGTGCAAAACAAAATAGCAAATAAAGTCAAAGAAAGTTCACATGGACCTGATGGCAGATGATTTGATAGTGCTTCAATATTGTTATATGAAGACTGTGGGTAAACCTGCCAAGCACCTCATCAAATATGCTTCTAAAATTCCACGGCTTCCCCACACTTGCATGTTTGCATTGGCTATCTAAAACTAAAAAACAAAACAAAAACTAAAAATAATAAAACTCACTTTCGTAGGAATCACGGTTGCATTTAGCATATGCAACAAGCCTTTTAAACCTCTCGATAGGACCGAGTGGACGAGTGAAGTCTCGTGAGGGTTTCTAGTGAACACACCCACAAAGTTCAAAACAACTAAGAACATTAAAAATTACCAATATCTCGGTTTGCCTCCCAAGTAGCGCTAAGTTTTAGGTCTTCAGCCAGACCGTACCTGTCACCACTCATGGTGGTCGAAAGTGGTGCTTGCCTTCTGAGAGTTCTATAACTGTTTGCTTTTGTTGATCTAGTGGGTTCCTAATGTCATCAAAACATGTACCGAACATCATTGTATCAACTTGAGCATTTTTAGGATCAAGTGGATCACTAACTTTTATAGCTTGGCGTGGTTGAAGCCCGGGGTTTGGAACGTTAGTCACATTTGCATCAAAAAGTTTGTCATTAACAAAATAAGTGATTGACTTGGAAAACACATCAAAACGTAACTTACAGGTTTCACATGTCATATCAATTGATATCGGTTGTCAAGCCTAATCAAAAACAATTTATAACAGTCCAAACTCACCTAAGATAGCTAGGGTAAGTCGGGTCGATCCACAGGGAATATGTGGAAAGTGTGGTTCAACTCGTAAAGTCTAAGGGTTTATTGAAAATACTTTTAACTTAATTAAATTGCAAAAAGTACTTAAATCAAAAAGGAAAATTGATTGTAACTAATGGTGAGAGAAGTAATCCTCTCCGGGGTTCAGGTTTATGACTCAGGCTTGCTCTTTTAGTTTAACGGGTCACATAGACATAACCAAATTAACTCGTTTTAAGATAATGAATTGAATGAAACTGTGTCTACGCACTTATCCGAATCATACCCTACGTTTGTTTTACCCAATCCCATCCACAATTGACGTTTACAGATGTAAAGAAATCTAAAACATTCAAGAACAGAACAATTGGATTGAAGATAAAACATGTATTTTAGAATCGCAAAACGATTAATAATGTTACTCGGTTTAATTCACCGTGTTCAAACATTAAGATTAACAAAAAACAATCAAGAACAAGTCATAGTATAAACCTTACCACCCGGAGAAGATCACGGGTGGATTAGCCGGACATGGAAACGGAAAACAACTCAAAATCGAAAGTAAACATGGTATCTAACATTAAAGATTCAAACCGAATGATAAAAATAAGATCTTGAGCCTTGAAATCGCCTCCGGAAGCCCCTAGATCGATTGGGGTCGTTCGGGAACCTTCGGGGCGGCTTAGAGTGAAAAGTATTCCTTAAACCCTCATTTTTGCGACTTATAAGTGATTTCAGCGCGTCATCTACCGTAGGTAAGCTTTCTGCCGTAAGTCAGGTTAGGGCCATTCTGTTTATTTTTGAACTGATGCACCGTAAGTCATGTTTCCGCCGTAAGTCATGGCCAATCAGCTTTGTCCGATTCTTGTTTTCTTCGTAACTTCTTCGTTCGAACTCCGTTTTCCTCCCCGTTTGCGGCCATGTTCTCGTAATTGAATCCTCTATCACCTCATCTATCATGATCTTCATTTATCAACCATATACATTCTTCAAAACACGTAAAATCATCGCCTTTAACCTTCAAAACACCAAATCATCGTAGTTAACTTATTCAACACAATACTTTATATATAAGCTCATTAAACACATAAAAGTTAACTATTTAATCATGATAAACATCGTTCCAATCCCCTTACATCACATCCCCACACTTGTTTCTCGCTTGCCCTCAAGCGAGGTTGCTTTTAAAACTCAATAATATAGGTTAAATTTTTTTTTAAATAAGACACACAAATACTAACCATCACCCAAGGTTCAAAGTCATACCCGATTTCCAAACTGATAATCATAACCCGTTAACAACCATACACCCTCTAACCCGTAGAATTTCCTAACTAGAGGTCCCAAACTCTAAGTGGCTCCCTTGCACATGGCACACCCCTCACAATAAGACTCTCCACTCAGCTTGATTTCTGAACTCGGCAGAAGATGTGCCGGTAATTTATGAACTCTCAACAATAACGCAAACTAGTGAGCATAGGCTTGTAAGACAATCACCTCTCCACCCACTAACACAAGATATCACACCAATCATGAGGGCTTTTCAAAGATTGTAATGTTAGGCTGAGGTTTGGGTAGGAGTAATTTGGGCTATAGTGACTAGGGTGATGGGATTTGAGTTAACTACTTTATTCAACACTAAACAAAACTACTTCGAGTACTTCAACTACAACTTGTTTCAAAGCACAATTTTTTTTGTCTAATAATTAAGTCTTTCAAACTTAACTATTTCAACAACTTTCTTTTCTTTTTTTTTCTTTTTTTTCTTTTTTTTTTTTTTTTTATACTAATGAACCTAAATTAAAAAAATACAATGGAGTGCACTCAACTTGGCTATCCCCAACTGCAACTTCAAAACATGATATCAAATCAAACTTAACACTATTACCACTAATTAACTCAAGTTCCATCACATGGGTAAACAAATGAATAGGCTAAACAAATGGCTAATGGGTCAAAAAATTTAGTTTAAACAAATGAATGGGGAAAAGGCTCAAACTTGGCTACTAGTGAATAGATGTCGGAAGGGTGGATCCTATGGGGTTATTCTATGGTTGATCCTATGCCTCAATCACTTTGATGTGAATCTCGGTCTCGAATCTCAAGATGCACTCGTCCCACAAGTTCTACCACTAAGTAGGCATTATTGCACTCTCAACAACCAATTAGATATAACAATATCAAAGAATAGGCTTCTCACATATGGAAACGGTGGAATTGGGTTACCGACATGACACATGCAAGTTTACTACACCCAAAGTTTGCCATCCCTAGTTGGGCATTCCTTTTCCAACTTCCACAAACCAACCAGGTTTAAACATTTAAGGAATCACCTATGACCAAGAACCTTAACCAATGATTAGTATTTTTAGAGAAAAATATTAAAAATTTTAAAATTTGTCCACATTTCCATTTCTCCAAAATGTGTCTATCGATGCTTCCCCCATCCCCACACTTGGGATACATTGTCCCCAATGTATGGTTGTTTCAAATTTAACATGACTTCTTGTGATCTTTACCAGCCCCAAACACTCTGTCAAGTGCAAAACAAAATAGCAAAAAAGTCAAAGAAAGTTCACGTGGACCTGATGGCAGATGATTTGATAGTGCTTCAATATTGTTATATGAAGACTGTGGGTAAACCTGCCAAGCACCTCATCAAATATGCTTCTAAAATTCCACGGCTTCCCCACACTTGCATGTTTGCATTGGCTATCTAAAACTAAAAAACAAAACAAAAACTAAAAAATAATAAAACTCATTTTCGTAGGAATCACGGTTGCATTTAGCATATGCAACAAGCCTTTTAAACCTCTCGATAGGACCGAGTGGACGAGTGAAGTCTCGTGAGGGTTTCTAGTGAACACACCCACAAAGTTCAAAACAACTAAGAACATTAAAAATTACCAATATCTCGGGTTGCCTCCCAAGTAGCGCTAAGTTTTAGGTCTTCAGCCAGACCGTACCTGTCACCACTCATGGTGGTCGAAAGTGGTGCTTGCCTTCTGAGAGTTCTATAACTGTTTGCTTTTGTTGATCTAGTGGGTTCCTAATGTCATCAAAACATGGACCGAACATCATTGTATCAACTTGAGCATTTTTAGGATCAAGTGGATCACTAACTTTTTCCTTCCATTTTGGCTTCTCATGCTTTATTTCCATCTTTATCACCGGCTCTTTATTTTCTTTTGAATCTACAAACTCTTTCAAATCTACCTGCTTAGCCCTATCATACTTAAAACCATTCTCAAAAGTTATGTACTCGCTTACATGTGATATGTAGGGAGGAACACACACGTTAGTCCCATTTGCATCAAAAAGTTTGTCATTAACAAAGTAAGTGATTGACTTGGAAAACACATCAAAACGTAACTTACAGGTTTCACATGTCATATCAATTGTTCCATCCCGAGAGTTGATTTGAGCATTGGCAGTTGCCAAAAATGGTCGACCTAAAATTACTTTTGGTTGCTCGTTTGTTCTCACTGGTGCATAGTCAAGCACCATAAAGTCCACCGGGTAGTGGAAATCTCCCAACTTGATCATCACATCTTTTACCATCCCCCGAGGACGTTTGCAAGTCAAGTCAGCTAACACCATGGTAGTGTCAACCTCTTGTAAAGGGCCAAACTCATATTGATCATATAACGCACCAGGCAAGATACTAACACTTGCCCCATAATCCAAGAGGGCCCTTTTTATCTTGAACTTCCCCACTTTGATTGGAATGACAGGTTCTCCTGGGTCATTCTCTTTTGCTGTATCGACTTCATTTTCCTTACCTGCAACTTGATTTGAAAAAGAAATAAAGTCGTTAGTGAAAATTTCAGAATTAGGAAGGATACTAACCGAATTAATGTGGACATTTTTCATGTTCTTTATGTTTGTCCCTTGATGTTGTGGATTCATGATCGTATCACTTGGTAGCTTCCCCGGATCTTTCCTAAGAGTTGCCACTTCTTTAGCTAGTTGACCAACTTGCTTGGTCAAAGCCTCAACACTCTTGTCTCTTACTTCATTAGATTTCTTCATCTCCTTCATAAATTCCAGAAGTTCCCTATTTGATGGCTCTGCAATTCCTCCCGATCCACCCTGGTCTTGATTATTTTGGTAGTTCCTCTGACCAGCCCTGTTATAATTCCCCTGATTGTATTGACCACTTTGACCCATTGACCTGTTCTGATATTGCTGATGTGAATTACCTTGAAAGTTTGGGTTCAATTGGTTATCTGGATTACCATATCTGAGGTTTGGGTGATTCCTCAAACCAGGGTGATAAGTGTTATTATTGGTGTTGTTGTTGTATGGTCGCCTATCACCCTGCACATAATTCACTTCTTCCAACCCTTCATCAAACTCTGGACAATCTCTCGCCGTGTGTCCAGCTTCACCACATCCTGACATATAACAAAAGAACTTGTAGCCTTTACTGTAGCCTTACCTGCTGACTGACCCAACCTTGAAGCTCTTCTATCCACATCATCAACCACATTCCTTGATCTCCTACGAGATTGAGCTTGTCTTTTTGAGTGTATACTCATCCGTTCCAGTAGCTCCCAGTCATCATCCTCAGTATTAGTCATGAAAGTTCCTGCACTTGTTGAATTCACATCTCGCACATCTTCAGCAGATAACCCATCATAAAAGGAAGAAATCAACTCCCATGGGGAATGTCGTGATGTGGACAGGTTCTCAATAACTCCTTGAACCTTGTCCAAGCCTCATGAAATGGCTCATGTGGTTGCTGACTGAAGGTACGAATGGCAGTCCTGGCCTCACTTGTTTTCTGTGGTGTATAGTATTCCTCTAAGAACGCCTGCTGCATTTGCTCCCAAGTGTAAATGTTGGAAGCAGGTAGTGAATGGAACCATTTCTTCGCATTTCCTTTCAATGTAAACTGGAATAGAACCAACATCACTTCCTCTGGTGTGAAACCTTGTGCCCCGATGGTCTCACAGATGGCACTGAACTCATTAAGGTGCAGATAAGGTTCTTCTTTGGATACTCCATGAAACTCTGGAAGAATAGCCAAACTGTTGGATCTAATCTCAAATGACCTCCCTCTCACTTGCGGCCTGACTATGGGTGATGCAGCTCCAGCTATGGTGGGGCGAAAATGGCTATCAACCCCTTGAACTATAGCTTGGTGTGGTTGAAGCCCGGGGTTTGGATTTGCCCGAGGGAACTCTTGCCTTCGACCTTGACCTCGGCCCAGGTTCTGCCTTTGCTGCCTTGGTTGTTCATTTTGTCTATACCGACCTGGATTGTTATTGGGTTCATTGTGTTGCACCTCATCTTCAGCATATTCCTCTTCATACCCATCACTTCGTCCATCTATGTCATCATCCCAAGTATGGATACTCAGCCTGTCAAATCTATCCTCTTCCTCCTCGAACCTGTTACCCCCCCTTTGTTGTCTTAGATTCTGTCTTGGAGGTCCATGTTGGTATGGGTTCTGCCTTGGTTGAGGATATAGATTTTGTCTTTGAGGTTGCGGATTCTGGCCAATTGGGTTTTGTGCTTGTGGCTGCACATTTGGGTATGGTAATGGATCATTTGGTTGGTTTGGTGGAGGTTGATCAAGTGGTGGATGTGGCGGTTGGTCATCGGGTGGATTTTGGTTAAGTGGTGGTGGTGGGTTGTGTTCCATCTTGTACTCTTTGACTGCACTTGATGATTGGGTTTCTGCACGGGATTGGGCTCGATTTCTTTGAGCGGTCTTTTCAACTTCTGGGTCAAAAATTAATGGAGACTTATTCCTTGCGTACCGGGTATGCATGCACGGAGCTGTCACCTGCACACAACAAGCACACCTAGCGTAACAACGAAAAATAAAGTAAATAAAATAAACAAACTAAACTAAGAATCAAACGAAACACTTTGCGCACTAATTCCCCGGCAACGGCGCCATTTTGATATCGGTTGTCAAGCCTAATCAAAAACAATTTATAACAGTCCAAACTCACCTAAGATAGCTAGGGTAAGTCGGGTCGATCCACAGGGAATATGTGGAAAGTGTGGTTCAACTCGTAAAGTCTAAGGGTTTATTGAAAATACTTTTAACTTAATTAAATTGCAAAAAGTACTTAAATCAAAAAGGAAAATTGATTGTAACTAATGGTGAGAGAAGTAATCCTCTCCGGGGTTCAGGTTTATGACTCAGGCTTGCTCTTTTAGTTTAACGGATCACATAGACATAACCAAATTAACTCGTTTTAAGATAATGAATTGAATGAAACTGTGTCTACGCACTTATCCGAATCATACCCTACGTTTGTTTTACCCAATCCCATCCACAATTGACGTTTACAGATGTAAAGAAATCTAAAACATTCAAGAACAGAACAATTGGATTGAAGATAAAACACGTATTTTAGAATCGCAAAACGATTAATAATGTTACTCGGTTTAATTCACCGTGTTCAAACATTAAGATTAACAAAAAACAATCAAGAACAAGTCATAGTATAAACCTTACCACCCGGAGAAGATCACGGGTGGATTAGCCGGACATGGAAACGAAAAACAACTCAAAATCGAAAGTAAACATGGTATCTAACATTAAAGATTCAAACCGAATGATAAAAATGAGATCTTGAGCCTTGAAATCGCCTCCGGAAGCCTCCTAGATCGATTGGGGTCGTTCGGGAACCTTGGGGGCGGCTTAGAATGAAAAGTCTCCCTTAAACCCTAATTTTTGCGACTTATAAGTGATTTCAGCGCGTCATCTACCGTAGGTCAGCTTTCTGCCGTAAATCAGGTTAGGGCCATTCTGTTTATTTTTGAACTGATGCACCGTAAGTCATGTTTCCGCCGTAAGTCATGGCCAATCAGCTTTGTCCGATTCTTGTTTTCTTCGTAACTTCTTCGTTCGAACTCCGTTTTCCTCCCCGTTTGCGGCCATGTTCTCGTAATTGAATCCTCTATCACCTCATCTATCATGATCTTCATTTATCAACCATATACATTCTTCAAAACACGTAAAATCATCGCCTTTAACCTTCAAAACACCAAATCATCGTAGTTAACTTATTCAACACAATACTTTATATATAAGCTCATTAAACACATAAAAGTTAACTGTTTAATCATGATAAACATCGTTCCAATCCCCTTACATCAATACTATCACTTTAAAGCTTAATTTCGTATGTTGTGATTATGCAAGATAAAACGTGACTTAGTAAAATTTAGTGGAAATTAATGAAGGAAAGAACAAAACTTAGAAATCTTAGTGAAGGCTCCACCTCGCATAGGATTAGCCCTCTAGTTTTGACTAGAGTTTTCGGGTCCCCAATGGCCTGACCAAGCTTAGGTCTGCATAGCGCCTGTGGGACCACGCTTTGCAATCTGAGTAAGATCTGATAACCTGACACTCAAAGCCTCTTTGTAGTCTAAGCAAATAAGATGAAAGCAGCGACAACGTACACAACCGTAGACATGCGACCACGCTTCCTCCTTACAAGGTCACACGTTATAATACCAAGCTTGCATCTACCATTTGACAAACCTTAATTTTAGCATCTCTAGTCCAAATTATAGTGATTTTCTGTGACAACCCTAGGCTTAGAATTTTATACACGAGTATATTTAATTATTCAACTACACCTAAGCTAACTTGTATATATTTTTATACATACATGTGTGATATACGTATGCATGCTCTTGTTTTACTTACGCATGTATATTATTTGCCCATATGAATATATATATATAATGTACGTATGAATGCATACATGCATGCACAACCTTTTACGTATGCATGTATACATATTCATAACATTATGATACCAAATGCTATATGATCAAAATGCATCACCTATACAACATCAAACAAAACCAAAACACAACCTAACCAAATATTACAAACATAAGTTAGCAACAAGTGAAACTTACATCAACACAAATTTAAACAAACCCCTTACATTTAAACCCCAAACTAAGCACCAACTAAGACCACTAAATCGGCTCATTAAGCACCCGATTAATCATGCAATCATGACTTGGTGAGTCATGAAACCTATGGAGATACCACCTTGCACAACTAGGGACACCAACCCTCCTCTTGCACCGCCACCTTCTCGGTTCATCTTGACACACCATCAAACCGCCACACCAAAGCTTATGTATGCATGCCACCTTGAGAGTCTAGCACCCTAGGAGCAATGATGAAACTCCTTAATGGCAACCGACTCCACCTCCCTTTGAAACTCTCGGTTGGAACCCAACTTAGACACAAACCACCGCCATCCCTTCGGTTCTTCTAGAGGCACCACAAAACCGCCACATAGCCATGACTAAGCAAAGCTATGATGAACACCTCACCACCTAGGACTAATAGTAATCATGAGAACTCCTCTATATCAACCCTCGGCCGAAAGCTTGCATATTCACCACCTTTCTAAACATACAACCACTACTAACTCTCGGTTACTATCACACTCCCTCATCTCTCGGTTAACACCATCTCAAACTCACGACTAACACCGCCACTCACCACCTTGTTCTCGGCCACCACTCCCAAACACCACCACCGTAAGCCACGAACCATCCTCTCGGTCACCACCTCTCAACCAAATATCATCCTCAACTTCACTCAGTCACACACTCTCGGATACAAGGCAGCAACATCCAAGCCTCGTGGAAGCACCGTCTCCCGAAAGATTATCAAGAACACCAAAACCAAGCAAGCTTAGACCATCCTCACCTCCTTCTCACCCTCTCCTTCTGTCAAAATCAAGGTTTTAACCCCTAAAACCCTACTAAATTAAGTTATGAAAATCAAACATGTGTTAACATAAACACATGTGATTAACCCTTTTGATTAAACATTCAAGGTTTTTATAAAAACATATAATAATCAAACTCATTTTTCAGACAAAAAGAAAGATTTTAAAAATCTGAAACAAGTAAAACAAACCTTGAGACAATCAAATTTATAGCAAGAAATTATCAACAAAAGGGTTAAAAATCTAGTCATAGTTTGTTAAATTGATTCTGTATATAAAATAACTATGATTGTGGGAACAAACATTAAAAACATATTTAGAATATTAGGAAATTGAACTCTGCAAAATTTGGTACTATTCCTATGAATTAATTAATTTATATGCAATAATTAAGGATAAAAAGAGAAAAATTATATTAAAAGAACTGATCCTAGTAAAGGTATAGAAAAATTATTTACTGACTATTATGAATTATAGAATCCACTGGAAAAATTTCGTGATCTAACTCAAAACTTTTTCTGAAATATTAATTTTTGACCATTCTGTCGACTAAAAATCGGGAAAAATACTTAAAGTATGAAATAAATTATGGAAAATTTATAGAAAATATAAAAATAAAAATGGAGCAGTTTGCGTAAAAATTAGAATTTTTGGACATGATCTGATATTTTTAGCGAAATAAAGATAAAATAGGAAAAATTATAAAAATAGCTCTGCTATAGTTTAGAGCATGAGAAAATTCTGAAAAACTTTACGAATTATATTTATTAACCTGCCAAAAATTTGACTAATTTTAGAGGCCCGAAGGTATTTCTAAAGAATTAGGTGAATAATGTAAAAATAATAAAAATTAGCCTGAAAATAATTTGAATATGAAATTTTAGTATATATTACCTAACACCAAGATACATCTACTGTAAAAATTTCGGAATTTATATTAAAACCTGATTTATAAAATAAATTCTTCAATCTGAGGTGCTAAAAATGTTAAAGAAATATACATTTTCTGAATTATAAATATTTTTCTTGTATAGGTTACCATTTGGAGTAAATGTGAGTTCCATGGCCCATTTTTGTTTTGTAAAAGTTTTGGGGAAAAAGCATACTATCTGATGCATTATTTTCTGAGATTTATGTTACAACCATTAATTCGGATGTGGAACCGTTAGATAATATTGGTAGCGCTACTTAGGAAAATATTTCCTGCATCAATAAGATGAGTATTGTGTTGCTATATTATCTGATTTATGAAATAAGTTATGACAGATATGAATGATCTGGTTGCTATGTAAGGTTTGGTTGTATATAATGCATCTATGTTATATGATAAACCTGTGAAGCTCACCAACTTTATGTTGACTATTTTAAGTATGCTTTTTCAGGAATTCACCATGACTAACAGCTTAATATTCTCCTTTGATGTTTATAATGGCTGGGGAGAAGTGGTGGGGAAAGTTTGTGTAAACCTGACAGTAAATTTGTATGATCTCAGTGTGTCGGTGGATGCCCACTACCATCGTCTCTGAAGATGTTACTGTTAGGCTTTTAATGTAATAGGGTTATGTTAGTTCAAATTTTGACTATGATGAATTGATGTAACCCTAACTCCTTTATTAATCCTTGTTATGTTATGTGATATTATATATTTAATATGCCTTATCATGAAATATATATTTATGTGATATTTAGTAACAATTGTATACCAATGAGTTCTGAGCAAACAAGTCACACCTTAAGCATTTCACGCTTCCGCCGGGATGTGACATTTTCTCTCAAGATTCACTTGTATTCCATTTTTTTGAACATTGCTTTTCAATCTAGTTGTAGATTTATGTTCTAAATATTTTGTTATCATAATTAATTCTAGCTTAATTTCTTAGCTTACATTCATCATTTTGTCTTCATAATCATGATGCCTCATGTGAGCATCTTAAATCGATGTGGTGTGGTCGGTCAAAAATATTAATTAAAAGGTGTCTAATCACCCTTAATAGTAAAAGGTAAGAAGGGTGTCGAATCCACAATAAATCACAAAAAAGTATACTGCTTGATTGATTTATTTGAGAAATAATTAAAATAACAAATAAAAGTTTAGATTTTTAACAATCTTGGGAAAAAATTAATCCACTTCAGGATTTACGGTTGACAAAACCATATTTTCTTAGTTAAACCTATTGAAAAATCATTAATGGTGGCCTACACATGATAAAATCTAAGTGACATTTATGGACTAAATGTTAAATGACTTCATTCACACATCGCCAACTTAAATTATGTAACCCTAATTCTAATAACTAATCACACAATAATTAAAGGACATCAAAGTTACATAAAACTAAAATAGGTTTAGACACAATCAAATTGTTTAAATAATCAAATAATAAATTGAATAAAACTTAAAAGGTTCAAGATCCAATCTCAAAACTCAGTTACAAACTAAGAAAAACAAAAACTAGCACAAATTCATCCCCCGAAGTGAAACACAATTGATTTACCCTTGCATCATCATTGATTCTTCAAGATAAATGTAATTGATCATGTGAACCCGAATGAACTTGATGTTAGAAAGCTTTGGAATGATGAAAGATGATCAATTTTTCATCCTTGGTTGCAGTCTAAAGAGGTGTCTTTCATCTTAGGGTTAATCCTCCTTTAAAACCTCTTAAAGTAGGTCAAAACCCAACAAAACGCAGCACTCTACATCAATGGCGCCTCCTTCGTCAATTGTGCTGAAAGTTACTAACCAACGGTAGTTATTGACAGTTGTTTGTGGTGTCAATGGCACCTATGCTGTCATGGCGCCACCCCTGCAACAATATTTATTTTCACCGCCGGGATGTGACAGGTTGGTATCAGAGCCATTGGTTATAGAGAATTAGGTACCATAAAATACCTAGACTATAACCATAAGCTCATGTCTGTGTAATTATGTGATTTGGTATGTCATGATTCCATGAATATTAAAACATTTTAAATAGGTAACTAACTGTTGGGTTCAAACCATGAAAAGATTTGTTTTGCAGCTATGAGTACTGATAACAATTTTTGTGAGACTAACTCATTCGGATACTCGGATTACAATAAAGAACTTACGCCTGAACCTAAACCTCAGCAAATTCTAGAACCTTTTCCAACCAAAAGGGAAGATAATCCTAAGACCAAATTTTATGTCCGTCGTGCACCTGTAATGGTAGGAGGATATACCATTAAAACTCCTAGGAAAAGGGTACGGCCCGGGAACAAATTCAAGACTAAGCAAGATGAAGGCAAGGAGATACAAGAAGCTGACTCCCTCAGAAACGAAGAAAGTGAAGCTAAAAGACAAAGGGTGGACGAAGATCAGAGCGCAGCCATTCAACAAACCCTTAAACAGTTCAAGAAAATTCAACAAGAAATCAGGAAAATTCAGAAGGATGTGAAGGAACTAAAAGCACCTAAGGGAAACATTTTCTCAAGAATTTGGAAATGGATGCAGGGGAATTAGGAACTAACTTTTAGTGTGAAATCTTTAAATAAGAACTTAAATGAAAAATATCTTTTGTGTTTGAACTATTACTTGCTTATGTGTGATTAGAATATTGTCAAGAATCTAAAATTCTTTTTAATATTTACTATAATTAACTATAGAAAAGCATGCCGCCAAGAAGAAATGCGCAACCCGTAAAGAGGACTGCAAGAGTGGGACGACCTAGAACTAGACTTGGAGAAGAAACACCTGTTAACCCAACAACCAATGAAGATGAAAGGATCTCCCGAATAGTGTCACAACAGTTAGAAGCTGCCATACCCATACTAGTAACTCAACTTCAACAAAACCTAAACCTTGGCACCACAACCCCCGGCAACGAAATACCAGCTGATGATGCCGTAAGAGATCAACCAGCAGAGGAGATTATGACAGAGAAAGGATGTTCTTACAAAGCCTTTATGTCATGTAGACCTCGAGAATTTGATGGTAAAGGCGGAGCAGTACAGGCTCTACGATGGTTAGATGAAATGGAGTCAACTCTGGAAATCAGCAAATGTGCCAATAACAACAGAACCTTGTTTGCTTCACACTCCTTGAAAGGGGAAGCACAATCCTGGTGGAAGATGGAGATGACCACTAAAGGTAGGCACATTATGAATGAGTTGAGTTGGGAGGAATTTAGGAATTTGGTTATAGAGAAATACTGTCCATATAATGAAATAGAAAAATTAGAAACTGAGTTTCTAGCTTTAGAAATGAAAGGAGCAGCACATCGGGAATATACTGACAGGTACAATGAACTCTCGAGGTTAGTACCACATCTAGTGGCCCCAGAATCAAAGAGAATAGGAAGATATATTTGGGGACTAGTGCCACAAATAAGAGGATTAGTGAAATCAGCTAGGCCCAAGACTTTTCAAGATACTGTAAGTTTATCAGGAAGTCTGACAGATGAGATGATAAGAAATGGATCACTAGGTAACCCTAGATCTGGAGAAAAGAGAAAATGGAGTGATGACAGCACAGGGGGAAGATTTAAGGGAACCCCTCAAAAACGAATAGTTAGACAGCCTCCTCGAAACTACCTAGGAATGACACGGGAGAAGAAACCCCAGACAGAAAATCAGCCATGGTGTAACACGTGCCAAAGATACCATCAAGGCAACTGTGCGATGGTAATCTGTTACAACTGTAAGAAAAAGGGACATATATCCCGAGACTGCAAAAACCCTGCAAACCCAAAACCAGTCTGCTATCAATGTGGGAATGAAAATCATCGCCGGAACGAATGCCCACAGCTAAAGGGAAAGGCACCGACTAATCAGAACAATCCTCGAGGAAGAGCATTCATAATGCAGGCAGAAGAAGCTCGACACGAACCAGAAGTCGTCACGGGTACGTTCCTTGTAAACGATCAGTACGCTACTGTATTATTTGATACTGGAGCAACCCGTAGCTTTGTTTCAAATACATTTAGGCCACTACTTAACTTGACCACAGAGAAGCTTAATAAAAAATATATGATAGAATTAGCGGATGGTAAGATAATCGAAGCTTATGAAATCATTCCTAATTGTATCATGAATTTAGATGAAAACTATTTCAATATAGATTTGATCCCTATTGATTTAGGAGGATTTGATATTGTTGTAGGAATGGATTGGTTAAGTAAGAATCAAGCTGAAATAATATGTGGAAAGAAGATGATCAAAATCCCTTTAGTTAATGAGAATAGAACACTGTGCATATACGGTGAAAAACCTAAGGGCACCATAAAAATAATTTCTTGTAAAAGTGCACAAAAATGCCTAAGGAAGAAATGTTTGGCTTATTTGACTCACATTGTTGACACTAAGATAGACAAAGTAAACCTGAAAGATGTCCTAATTGTCAATGAATATTCAGATGTATTCCCTGATGAATTACCTGGATTACCACCCCCACGTCAAGTAGAATTCAAAATCGAATTGATGCCAGGAACAACCCCTATTGCTAAGGCACCCTACCGTTTAGCACCTACTGAAATGAAAGAATTAATGAGCCAACTTCAGGAACTTTTGGATAAAGGATTTATACGACCTAGTGTATCACCTTGGGGAGCACCAGTTTTATTTGTTAAGAAAAAGGATGGAACATTTAGAATGTGCATAGACTATAGGGAACTCAATAAAGTAACTATAAAGAATAGGTATCCCTTACCTAGAATAGACGACCTATTTGATCAATTACAAGGATCTAGTTACTTTTCAAAAATAGACTTGAGATCAGGGTATCATCAACTAAGAATACAGGATGAAGATATACCCAAGACAGCATTCAGAACAAGGTATGGACATTATGAATTCCTGGTAATGCCATTTGGATTAACCAATGCTCCCGCCATATTTATGGATCTGATGAATAGGATATGTAAACCCTATTTAGATAAGTTTATCATAGTCTTTATAGATGACATTTTAATCTATTCTAAGAATAAGGAGGATCATGAGCAACACTTAAGATCGACCTTGGAGTTGCTAAGAAAAGAAAAAACTATACGCAAAATTCTCAAAATGTGAATTTTGGAAAAGAGAAGTGCAATTCCTAGGACACATATTCAATCAAGAAGGAATACAGGTAGATCCAGCAAAAATAGAAGCTGTTAAGAAATGGGAGGATCCCAAGACACCAACAGAAGTACGTCAATTTTTAGGATTAGCAGGATATTATAGAAGATTCATAGAAAATTTCTCAAGAATAGCTCAACCCTTGACTGAATTAACCCAAAAAGACAAGCCATATGTCTGGGGAGAAAAACAAAAGAATGCATTCGAACTTTTGAAAAATAAGTTATGTAGTGCACCTATTTTGTCATTACCAGAAGGGACTGATGATTTTGTAGTATATTGTGACGCGTCTCGTCAAGGATTTGGATGTGTATTAATGCAAAGAAGTAGAGTCATTGCATATGCCTCTAGACAACTTAGGGGAAGTGAGAAAAACTACACTACTCATGATTTGGAATTAGGAGCAGTCATCTTTGCACTTAAGATTTGGAGACATTACTTGTATGGGACAAAATGTACAATATATACGGATCATAAGAGTTTACAGCATATATTTGAGCAGAAAATGCTGAACATGAGACAAAGAAGATGGGTGGAATTACTGAGCGATTATGATTGTGAAATCAAATATCATCCAGGTAAAGCAAATGTAGTTGCAAATGCTTTAAGTAGAAAAGATAGGGTTAAACCGTTACGAATACGAGCCATGAGAATGGAACTACAATCAGATCTGTTAAGACAAATATGGGAAGCCCAACAGAAAAGTAAAATAGAAATAAAAGGACAGGAAAAGGATTTACAGGCCGATACACATGGAATTCTAAGATTTAAAGGAAGAACTTGGATACCTGATGATGCCATACTTAGAAAGATTATATTACAGGAAGCACATAAGTCAAGATACTCCATACATCCAGGAAATAACAAAATGTATAAGGATTTGAAAAATTATTACTGGTGGCCTGGTATGAAGAAATCCGTTTGGGAATTTGTAGAGAAATGCAATACGTGCTCAAAAGTTAAAGCAGAACATCAGAAACCTTCGGGGTATCTACAACAACCGGAAATTCCAGAATGGAAATGGGATCAAATTACCATGGATTTCGTGACCAAGTTACCAAGGACCTCAAGTGGCTATGACACAATTTGGGTTATAGTAGATAGGTTGACCAAATCAGCACACTTCCTGCCAATCAGAGAAGATTACAAGATAGAGAAATTGGCAAGAATTTACATACGAGAAATCGTATCCAGACATGGAATACCAATCTCCATTATATCTGATAGGGACAGTAGATTCATATCAAGATTTTGGCAGACCTTACAAAAAGCTTTAGGAACCCAAATAAATCTTAGCACAGCCTTCCACCCACAAACCGATGGACAGAGTGAAAGGACAATACAAACATTAGAAGATATGTTACGTGCTTGTGCATTAGATTTTGGTGGCAACTGGGATATGCACTTACCTTTGATAGAATTTTCTTATAATAATAGCTATCATTCTAGCATTAAGACCGTCCCGTTTGAAGCCCTGTATGGAAGAAAATGCAGATCGCCCTTATGTTGGAATGAAATAGGAGATAGACAACTTATAGGTCCTAATTTAATTCAAGAGACATCTGACAAGATTAAAGAAATCAAGAATAGATTAAAGACAGCCCGGGATCGGCAGAAAAGTTATGCAGATAAAAGAAGAAAGTCGTTAGAATTTCAAATTGGAGATAAGGTCTATTTAAAAATATCACCTACCAAGGGAATCTTTCGATTTGAAAAGAGAAATAAGTTGAACCCAAGATATATTGGACCATTTAAAGTTATCAACAAAATTGGTCCTGTTGCGTATAAGCTAGATTTGCCCGAAGAATTAAGTAAAGTACACAACACGTTCCATGTGTCAAATCTGAAGAAATGTTTAACAAATGAAACATTAAAAGTTCCAGTTCAAGAAATAAAGATAGACGAGAAGCTTCATTTTACAGAAGAACCAATAGCCATATTAGATAAAGAAATTAAAAAGCTAAAAAGAAGCAAGATCCCCATAGTGAAAGTTAAGTGGAACGCTAAGAGAGGGCCAGAGTATACATGGGAAAGAGAGGATGAAATCAGAAGAAAATACCCCCACCTATTTTAAGAAAATGGTCAGATAAGTTCATTACTATTCAAATAAATTTCGGGACGAAATTATTTTTACGGGGGGAGAATGTGACAACCCTAGGCTTAGAATTTTATACACGAGTATATTTAATTATTCAACTACACCTAAGCTAACTTGTATATATTTTTATACATACATGTGTGATATACGTATGCATGCTCTTGTTTTACTTACGAATGTATATTATTTGCCCATATGAATATATATATAATGTACGTATGAATGCATACATGCATGCACAACCTTTTACGTATGCATGTATACATATTCATAACATTATGATACCAAATGCTATATGATCAAAATGCATCACCTATACAACATCAAACAAAACCAAAACACAACCTAACCAAATATTACAAACATAAGTTAGCAACAAGTGAAACTTACATCAACACAAATTTAAACAAACCCCTTACATTTAAACCCCAAACTAAGCACCAACTAAGACCACTAAATCGGCTCATTAAGCACCCGATTAATCATGCAATCATGACTTGGTGAGTCATGAAACCTATGGAGATACCACCTTGCACAACTAGGGACACCAACCCTCCTCTTGCACCGCCACCTTCTCGGTTCATCTTGACACACCATCAAACCGCCACACCAAAGCTTATGTATGCATGCCACCTTGAGAGTCTAGCACCCTAGGAGCAATGATGAAACTCCTTAATGGCAACCGACTCCACCTCCCTTTGAAACTCTCGGTTGGAACCCAACTTAGACACAAACCACCGCCATCCCTTCGGTTCTTCTAGAGGCACCACAAAACCGCCACATAGCCATGACTAAGCAAAGCTATGATGAACACCTCACCACCTAGGACTAATAGTAATCATGAGAACTCCTCTATATCAACCCTCGGCCGAAAGCTTGCATATTCACCACCTTTCTAAACATACAACCACTACTAACTCTCGGTTACTATCACACTCCCTCATCTCTCGGTTAACACCATCTCAAACTCACGACTAACACCACCACTCACCACCTTGTTCTCGGCCACCACTCCCGAACACCACCACCGTAAGCCACGAACCATCCTCTCGGTCACCACCTCTCAACCAAATATCATCCTCAACTTCACTCAGTCACACACTCTCGGATACAAGGCAGCAACATCCAAGCCTCGTGGAAGCACCGTCTCCCGAAAGATTATCAAGAACACCAAAACCAAGCAAACTTAGACCATCCTCACCTCCTTCTCACCCTCTCCTTCTGTCAAAATCAAGGTTTTAACCCCTAAAACCCTACTAAATTAAGTTATGAAAATCAAACATGTGTTAACATAAACACATGTGATTAACCCTTTTGATTAAACATTCAAGGTTTTTATAAAAACATATAATAATCAAACTCATTTTTCAGACAAAAAGAAAGATTTTAAAAATCTGAAACAAGTAAAACAAACCTTGAGACAATCAAATTTATAGCAAGAAATTATCAACAAAAGGGTTAAAAATCTAGTCATAGTTTGTTAAATTGATTCTGCATATAAAATAACTATGATTGTGGGAACAAACATTAAAAACATATTTAGAATATTAGGAAATTGAACTCTGCAAAATTTGGTACTATTCCTATGAATTAATTAATTTATATGCAATAATTAAGAATAAAACGAGAAAAATTATATTAAAAGAACTGATCCTAGTAAAGTTATAGAAAAATTATTTACTGACTATTATGAATTATAGAATCCACTGGAAAAATTTCGTGATCTAACTCAAAACTTTTTCTGAAATATTAATTTTTGACCATTCTGTCGACTAAAAATCGGGAAAAATACTTAAAGTATGAATTAAATTAGGGAAAATTTATAGAAAATATAAAAATAAAAATGGAGTAGTTTGCGTAAAAATTAGAATTTTTGGACATGATCTGATATTTTTAGCGAAATAAAGATAAAATAGGAAAAATTATAAAAATAGCTCTGCTATAGTTTAGAGCATGAGAAAATTCTGAAAAACTTTACGAATTATATTTATTAACCTGCCAAAATTTGACTAATTTTAGAGGCCCGAAGGTATTTCTAAAGAATTATGTGAATAATGTAAAAATAATAAAAATTAGCCTGAAAATAATTTGTATATGAAATTTTAGTATATATTACCTAACACCAAGATACATCTACTGTAAAAATTTTGGAATTTATATTAAAACCTGATTTATAAAATAAATTCTTCAATCTGAGGTGCTAAAAATGTTAAAGAAATATACATTTTCTGAATTATAAATATTTTTCTTGTATAGGTTACCATTTGGAGTAAAGGTGAGTTTCATGGCCCATTTTTGTTTTGTAAAAGTTTTGGGGAAAAAGCATACTATTTGATGCATTATTTTCTGAGATTTATGTTACAACCATTAATTCGGATGTGGAACCGTTAGATAATATTGGTAGCGCTACTTAGGAAAATATTTCCTGCACCAATAAGATGAGTATTGTGTTGCTATATTATCTGATTTATGAAATAAGTTATGACAGATATGAATGATCTGGTTGCTATGTAAGGTTTGGTTGTATATAATGCATCTATGTTATATGATAAACCTGTGAAGCTCACCAACTTTATGTTGACTGTTTTAAGTATGCTTTTTCAGGAATTCACCATGACTAACAGCTTAATGTTCTCCTTTGATGTTTATAATGGCTGGGGAGAAGTGGTGGGGAAAGTTTGTGTAAACCTGACAGTAAATTTGTATGATCTCAGTGTGTCGGTGGATGCCCACTACCATCGTCTCTGAAGATGTTACTGTTAGGCTTTTAATGTAATAGGGTTATGTTAGTTCAAATTTTGACTATGATGAATTGATGTAACCCTAACTCCTTTATTAATCCTTGTTATGTTATGTGATATTATATATTTAATATGCCTTATCATGAAATATATATTTATGTGATATTTAGTAACAATTGTATACCAATGAGTTCTGAGCAAACAAGTCACACCTTAAGCATTTCACGCTTCCGCCGGGATGTGACATTTTCTCTCAAGATTCACTTGTATTCCATTTTTTTGAACATTGCTTTTCAATCTAGTTGTAGATTTATGTTCTAAATATTTTGTTATCATAATTAATTCTAGCTTAATTTCTTAGCTTACATTCATCGTTTTGTCTTCATAATCATGATGCCTCATGTGAGCATCTTAAATCGATGTGGTGTGGTCGGTCAAAAATATTAATTAAAAGGTGTCTAATCACCCTTAATAGTAAAAGGTAAGAAGGGTGTCGAATCCACAATAAATCACAAAAAAGTATACTGCTTGATTGATTTATTTGAGAAATAATTAAAATAACAAATAAAAGTTTAGATTTTTAACAATCTTGGGAAAAAATTAATCCACTTCAGGATTTACGGTTGACAAAACCATATTTTCTTAGTTAAACCTATTGAAAAATCATTAATGGTGGCCTACACATGATAAAATCTAAGTGACATTTATGGACTAAATGTTAAATGACTTCATTCACACATCGCCAACTTAAATTATGTAACCCTAATTCTAATAACTAATCACACAATAATTAAAGGACATCAAAGTTACATAAAACTAAAATAGGTTTAGACACAATCAAATTGTTTAAATAATCAAATAATAAATTGAATAAAACTTAAAAGGTTCAAGATCCAATCTCAAAACTCAGTTACAAACTAAGAAAAACAAAAACTAGCACAAATTCATCCCCCGAAGTGAAACACAATTGATTTACCCTTGCATCATCATTGATTCTTCAAGATAAATGTAATTGATCATGTGAACCCGAATGAACTTGATGTTAGAAAGCTTTGGAATGATGAAAGATGATCAATTTTTCATCCTTGGTTGCAGTCTAAAGAGGTGTCTTTCATCTTAGGGTTAATCCTCCTTTAAAACCTCTTAAAGTAGGTCAAAACCCAACAAAACGCAGCACTCTACATCAATGGCGCCTCCTTCGTCAATTGTGCTGAAAGTTACTAACCAACGGTAGTTATTGACAGTTGTTTGTGGTGTCAATGGCACCTATGCTGTCATGGCGCCACCCCTGCAACAATATTTATTTTCACTTGAAACTTTTCAAGATCTTTATGTTTATAATTTATGGGTCTTGTAACTCTTTTCCTAACTCAAGGTATGTCCGTTTTAAGTTACCATGATCTTGTAACTTCTCTTTTACATATCATCACCTCCCAAGATTTGAATTTGTAACTTCTCTTTTACCATGGTCTGAATTTCATCCCGTTTCTTTCAACTTCTTTGTAAACTTCATGTTTAACCTACAAACACAAGAATATACCAAAAGTAACGTTATTTCTCATAATTGACATATAAAACAAGAAAATAAAGCCTTTAAACATTAACTTTTCACTACTTGCTTAATCATCTTAAGCTCTAGTGTTCTAGCTAGTTAACACGATGATAAGCTAAGTTTCTTCATTGCTATTTTGATGAAGATGAATCTGAGCTAGTAGTTGATAAACACGTGTGATTATTAGAAAAGTTAGGTTATTATCTAATTGGCCTTATGATTATCTTAGAATAAATGTGTTTATTCTGAGTCTTGACTTCTACTTAAACCTGTGACTAATGGATACCATTAAACTTCCATCAATTATCAATGAAGAAGTATGTATATGGGTATCATCAACACATTTGGACCAAGAAATTGGTAAATGAAGTTTTGATTATAAGGAAGGACTAGGACATGCTACCTATTTACATATACTTTCGCGAGTCATTCTGATTGTTATGATCTTGACATACTGTCACCTATATTTACCTAAGGTCTACTAGATGTAAGTTAGATTAAATAATTATGGTATGAATGTCATAAGATATAAGAATGCATGACACCTATTTACATAAGTCAACTTGAGGTTGTTAGTTTGTTTTTCATATTAACTATCCAAACGGTTATTAGATCGATTATTCTTAATGAGGAACCATCTGTACCTTTTAAATAATCCCGTAACAATTATCACTTGGTTTGTAAAGAAATGATCTTCAACGGTTATATTATATCCATTCATTATAAATTTCAAAAGAATCAGACTTCATGCCTATAACAAGAACCGAATCAATAGTTATGTAGGTAATCTTGTTCGTCATTCTCACACGTGTTAGTATGTACTAGTTTGAAGGATTTTGAACCAAGATGATAATCCTTAATTAATTGATATTTTATCAAATTTATTTTAGTCGTCATCTATTTACCTTAATTACTATCATGATCATCTCACACCTACATTCAGGGGCGGAGCATCATAGGAGGCGGGGGGCCGCCCCCCCCCCCCCCCCTATTTTTTCGTCCGTAGTGTTAAATTTTAGCCCGAAAGTGTAAATTTTTTGCCCGGTAGCGTAAATTTTTACATAAATATCGAGTTCGCCCCCCCTAAAAAAATTAATTTCGTCAAGCTCCGCCACTGCCTACATTAACAGCTAGACATTCATAACGGACCACCACCAACATCATTGGTGGTCTACCATGAGGTTAGCCGCCAAACCAAGATACGTATCCTTCCCCTTTGTGTCAAAATATTCATAGCGGACCGCCACCACTGAGCATAATGGTCTGCACAAATCAAACACTCTATTGAGTTAACTTTGGCCCATGTGTAGGGAGATGCTTGGTGAACCACCACGACCTATCATAGTGTTTCTCCATCCACCTATCAAGCAAAAAATCATAAAATAACCTAGTTAAGTTGTTTTGATGGATGTTTTTATTATAGTTCAACTAAATATGCTTCAGATAGAGAAATACCAATCTTTAGAGTATCACTTTGAGTTTCAAGCCTTGGATTGAAGATCGTAGAGCGTTATTCCAGAATCATTCGGTATCATCATGTTTGTTATATTTATTGATTTTAGTTTGTTTTTAGACATTATGAGTAGCTAAACTCATCTAGATACCTAGGTTATAGATGATTGTTGACTTTTGACTATTTTTTGTTTGTTAATCTTATAGCTTGAACGGTATTGAATGAATCTATCTAATTATGATCATTTGTTGAATACAAATATTGTTTATGAAATAAAGTATTTTGATTAACTTTATTCTTTTTTGTTAAAATTTCTTGTTTAGGACATTTAATTTGTGTTTGTAATCTATTGTTTTTAAGCTAGGAATGGTGTGCATTTGTCTAAATTCCGTGTCCTACCAATCTTGAGACCAAGAGGTGTTAGTTTGTTGAATTTATCTTATGTGATTGTTCATTTAGAGGGTTGCACTAAAGCGAGTGTTACCTTTTTGTCTTTGATTCTTGTAATTTCAAGTTTTAGATCTCTGTAACAGATTTGTCCCTTTACAACATAAAATTGCTAGTACCAGTTCGTGGAGTGTTATGTTGTTATGACCAGAAGTTGAAACAACATTAGACCACATTACTATTTCTTATCCCAGTGAGCTTTACACAACCCTTAGGATTGTCTAGGTAAGTTACTGAGTTTAGGAGAAGATCTAGATTACCTTAGTATTCCCGAGTCAATTTTATCTTTAGATTCGATGCCATTAGATTAGTTCATTCCAAGAATAGTGGAGTCATTATTAAGATTCCATGCCTAAATAGTTGTTTTGTTATTCTTCATGTTATCTCGTTCCCAAATTTGTCTTCGTATGATTCAGTTTTCGCTTTGAATTGATTTCGTTATTTTAGTACTTTAATACCATGTCTTGATTAATTAGGTTAGAGATTACTGAGAGTCGTCCATAGAGTCCACAGATTCGATATACAAACTTACCAATATTTTATTATATCATGACAATATACTTGTCGATTGTTTGAGTTTAAGTTGGTGATTTCTTTTTTCTAAAGCTGAATTTGTGAACTATTTTCTTAATTAATACATATTTATATTTTCACTCATCAATTTCCCAACATTAAAGAGTCAATCTAACTATTTATAAAGAGTCAGATCACTTGTTACTAATATAACAATTAGTTTTAAAGTTGATGGCAGGTCTTAATGAGTCATATGATGAAGTTGCAATGATGTTTCAACACACTATTCCCCTACCATATTTTTATGAAATAATTGAAACTAGTTCTCGAGTAGAATCGGTAAGTTAATCAAATGGCCAACACTACTGCTAGGGCAGACTTACATGCCACATCTTCATACCCAGTATTAGCATAGAAAGGGTAGGGATCATGGATGAGGCAGAAACCAAGACTATAGGGGCAAGGTTTTTAGAGAAGCCCCTATTACGACCCACAATATCAACCTACTCAATAATATTGACAGCCACCTCTTGGTCTTATTACTCGCCTTGTCCTTATCCTACCACTCCTCAAAGACACTCGTATACTCCACCACTAAACAGTTCACTAGGCATTCACGGTCGGAAGCAAGTTTACTTCGATGGACATGGATCTAGCACTCCATACAAAGAAACTCAACCAACCGGATCCATATTGGTGTGCCATTTCACATATGACGAACTCATCACTTAGCTATTCCACTCATTTAAGTAAAATGCCAAGTCAAAATATCATTGCTAGTAATGGTACTAAAATTTTATTTTTTAGTAAAGGGCATCAAACCTTACCCTCTCCAAATCCTCTTTTAAACTTAACCATGTTTTAATACCACACATCTTATTAAAAACTTGTTTTATTGGTCTTTTAATCATTGATGATAACATTTCTATTAAATTTGATCTTTTTGCTTTTATGTGAAGGATTTCCAAAACATAGACACATATCCTATCATGAAATGCATCAATGATTTGTACCATCTCACTTTCACATCTTTATCTAAGCTTATACCATCTACCTTTGCTGCCATCTCTCAAATTTTATTTGGCATCAACATCCTAGTCATCCGGCATCACCTATGTTTAATTTTGTTCATAAAGTTTTATCTTACCTTATAATACAAGACAATCCAATGTTTTTTTGTTCTTGAGTTTTTGGCAAACTTATCAATCTGTCCTTCATGAAATCTAATAGCGTACTTATTTTTCATTTGATATTGTGTATAATGATCCTTGGACATTAATCCTGCTTATTCTGGATGGTCGTCGTTATTATTTATTATTCTTAAAGAGTGAATTGTTATTTTCCTCCCAATAGTTTAGTCAAATTTTTTCATCAATAATTTTTTTTTTTGCATTTGGCTCTTAAGGTTTTAAAAAATTGTCATTTTCATCCAAAAAAGTTAGATTTGTTACTTTAAATTGTTTAACATGTAGATTAATAGAATTATTCTGTAAACTACAAAACAAAAACCCATATTTACATAACCATAAACGAGTAGAACTAGATCACGATATAGAAGAGACAACGACTAGAGGTGATGGTCTCTATTATACAACTCCCGCGCGATGGTTCCCTAACCGCCACCAAAAATGAGATCCATTATCCTCCCCTACCGATGAAGCTAATAATCTCGTGATTCTAACATGATGAAAGGTTTGAATATTAAATATCCGATTTATGTTTCATGAAGGAACAATATCATGTGACTGAAGTTTTAATACCAGTACACTAACATAAATTAAGATTTTATTTTTATTTCAAAATTACATAATTACCGGCAGCTGGCTTAACATATTGAATTTAACGGAGTTAACTTTCTTGGATGAAAATGGTATTTTTTAAAATATTGGAGAGCCCAATCCAAATAATAATAATAATAATAATAATAATAATAATAATAATAATAATAATAATAATAATAATAATAATAATAATAATAATAATAATAATAATAATAATAATAATAATAATAATAATAATAATAATAATAATAATAATAATAATAATAATAATAATAATAATAATAATAATAATAATAATAATAATAATAATAATAATAAAATAAATTAGATGAAATTAACAAATGTGACCAAACCACAGAAAGAAAAAATGGCAATTCACTCGTTCTTAAATGAGAACACGAACTTTGTGGAGATATCCTATTGCAAAAAAATCTCAAGTCTTTTATCTATTTACTAATTCTTTATACCCATTCAAACCCAATGCAATCAAACTGTTAAATCGATTCAGTGTGATAACGGAAAAAATACGATAATAATCAATATAATTAATTTTACAAAAACCATTGCATTTTAATTTGTTTTTAATGTCCACATTTATTGTACCATTTATTGTACATTCTATTAACAACATTTATTGTACCGTTTTTGCTCACGCGTCAATCCAGCACTTTTGGCATCACACTTTACAACATGTTACTTACCTCTACAATATTCTTCCTAACAAAAACCACAATCAATCTCCCACCACCCAATTCTATAATCGTTCCCGTTCTTACTAGCACTTATGAGCATTTGGTTGTCTATTTTATCCCTTCTTCCCATCTATCACAATAAATTAACTATCCAAACAATCCATTCCTAGTGCCTTTCTCAAATACTTGTCAAATCACCAAGGTAAAAATATTACAAAATTATTTCTCACACAATAAATTATTTTATCACGCCATATAATGTTTGATGAAACCATTTTCTTTTTTGCAAAAGTTAACACACCTGATCTACTATCTTACAAAATCATTTTATCTGATCTTCACCCTCTCCTTTGGCAAACCATAAACTCAACTCTAAACATCCTCCCATCAAAACTCAACGGTCTACACCATCTTCGAACCCATTATCAGCTTCTTCCAGCCCGCTTTCGCCTACTTCTTGCCCACCTGGTTCTTACCCTTCAATCCGCTCCTCCTAATTCCGGCCCAACATGACCCTCCTTTATCCCAATATCATATTCCTTATTATTATCCATAACTAGTTTCCTTTTTTTTCCTTGTTCAGATTAGTAATAAAACATTACTATAGTGACTTGGCAGAAATAATCACCTCTTAACTTATGTTCACTAATTAATAAAACTACTAATCAAATTCGCTTTAACCAATAATATAACAAACGCATTGTAATTAATCATAAGTTGGTTATCTTATATAATTACCTATCAACATGATAAAAAGATATAAGAACCCTTTATCCGAAAACTTAGATGGTGTATCATGGTTCATGAGGATGATTTATACAAGCATTCAGTCATCTTAGCCATATAGAGTGTAGAATCATATGAAATACATCATATCTCTTGGGTGCAGAATTCACCACAAATGCTTTCGAACTTGAAACCGATTTCTTTGCAATCTTATGTTCTTTCTTTGAGAAATTTCCAATAGAATGGTTTTCAAATTAGGAGTATTTTCGATTCCAATGTCAATTGAAAACTTGAACCAATTTAATACGTCGTTGAATGGTTTTTCATAATGATCCTTTATGAGGACAGGTACCCAACCCATGTAAAGCACTTCTACCATTCTCTGGCTTGTGACTTCCCACCCACTTGCGCAAATGCAATACTTGCTTTTTCTTACCTATTAAATATAGTCTCTTAAGATTTCTAAGACAATGAGAAATAAAGTTGGTTGGGCAAAGAAGCGTAAAGATTAACCAAAATGAACTTCATATATCTATACATAATTAATATGTTAAATACATTGAATAATACGTTATGTTGAATACACCTAAAACACTTCGTCCTCCAAAAAGAACTTCATATATCTATACATAATTAATATGTTAAATATATAGGATCAAAAACTCTTCTTAAACCGTATACTCAATGTTTGACTTAGCTCTCTCTTTGCAATGTGGTCCGATGGCTTTGCACAGTGCCGAGCCGTTTTGCACAGTGGACGGGTCGCTTTGCAAAATAATGTCAAATATATGTGGCCAGATGTTTCTATTGATTATGGCACCTCCATGTAAATAAAATTGATTAGTTTGATAGTATATATATATATATATATATATATATATATATATATATATATATATAATATCAAATTAATCAATTTTATTTACATGGAGGTGTCATAATCAATAGAAACATAATATGTGAGTAAGGAATACTAAGTAAAATATACTACTAGCCAGGGCCGACTCAAGCATTTTGGATGCCCAAAGCAAAGTAAAAAATTTGAGGCCCTTTTTTAAATTTCATTGTTAGAACACTCATCTTATTATCTTGGATTGAGAACGATAAAAATAAGAAGAAGAAGAAGAAGAAAACTATATTTACAACAAATACGTTGTCAAAATATAAGCTTACATTGCACAAGTTGAGTTGTATAATAGAACTATAGAAAGAAGCCATGAAGGTGTTGTAGAACGCTAACCCGAGAGCATTCCAGTGTGTGTCTAAAAGGCCATCTAGCACTTCAAACCACTATATAAAAATTTAATATGCATAAGTATATATGTCATCTATATGTTAGAGAAAAATTACATTAATTTAGTGCATATAGGAGCATATATGACATGCATCAGGTAGGAAATTGCATTATGTTCACTATATTAATGCTCAATTTCAAATCATTAGCAAGTTAAAAATCAAATTCAAAGCAATTGTTTGTAAAAACAAATCATCTTATTTTCATTAGTTTATATCACTTCGTTCATTTTTCCCATGTACATGAAAGTTATTCCAAGATGTATATTAACTATCTTATAAATTAAATCAGCAAGATTACTTCATGCTAACTAACACATCAGCACAAAACCAAGTGTAATAGGTTGCATGCCAAGTATTTCATTCTATATTGATATTAGAAGCATGTAATAAAGTAGCAACCAGAGTTACAAAAGATTTTGTCCTTGTTTGAGCAAAGCAAAATCATAATTGCATTTTAAAATGCTATAATGTAAGCATATGTATCGTTATCATTATAAATGCCTTCTAATACATAAAATCCATCTTATGAACTAGGCTACTTGCATGATCGGGTATGGTCACTCAATGCAAATATTCTCTCTTAAACTCACTAAGTCACACTCGAATGATGAAGCAGAATCCTTTAAGAGTTGATGATAATTTACTAAATAATCAAGACACAAGAAATGGTTTTCAAGATACTTGTATATATTACTTCTCAATTCAAAGTTTACAAGACTCTTACAAGCATACTTACTTAGTTTATAATAAGAACTATATATACTACTATCTACAGCCGGTTATACTTAGATTACCAGCTGTGAATTACTACTAAACAAATACTACATTGCTAGTAGTAAGGTATCTACGATAAAATATTATCCTAGATAAGGTAGTCATAACAGGTCCATGATTTACCTTTTTGTCGCCAACTAAAGTTGGTAACTGTATTAACTGATAAAGAATGAATAGTTAAATAAAGTATGGTCAACTACATAGGCGTGGGAAAATGCCATGCAGTATATCAGAGGTTGCAGCGGCTTGTCAGATGGACCATACTAATATCCACTAGTTCGTAGTAGGTTCTTTCGAAGGTTAGCTAGCTTCGGAAGAACAAGTTCTTCGGAATCCACTTATACTTCGAGAGAGTCTACTTCTTCCGAGACTGCTGCTGATCTTCAAGTCTTTATACTTCGAAAGTATTTTCCTTGAAGTCTTCCAAGTGTTTGTCTTCGGAAGAGGAATTTACCTTGTCTTAAGAAGACAGAGTGCCTTCTTTGGAAGTTATTCTACTTTAACCTTCAGAAGGCAGCTTTGCCTTTAGAAGTCTTTATCAGTTGCACCAAAAACTTATTCTAAGTGTTGTTTTGGTTGTACAAGCCTTATCTGACCCAACAAACTCCCCTTAGGCTGATGCTACCAAAACTTCACTGTCTTCTGCTTCTCAAAACTTTCAGCACCGGGGAAAGTAATATCTATCTGTCTCTTTGTTCTTTCTAGAGGTGGCACTGACAAGTTGGTACAAGTCATTTGTAGTTAACTGGTGTAGTCTATTACTTTGTATGACATGTACCCTTTGTTGTGTCTCTCGGTAGAGAGTTAGTTGATGGGAGTTGTAGTTATACTCCCATCTAACTATGGGTTCTAAATCCAGGCCTTCAACCATCTGAAGGAAAGTCTTTCCTTTGATTGATCCTTCTTTTTCTTCCCGCTCTCTTTGTTTTAACTCTTATTCAATCCTTGCTCTTGTTGTTAACTCAGCAAGGTGAAGGCTCAGATGATTCCGAATATGAGCAGTTATCTGAGAGTTGGAGGGGTTGGAGAACGGTTTCTCTGCTAACTCAGCAATGTCAAACCTTCTTGAGTGTAGCAGAGATGGAGTGTTGAGTCTGTTGGCCTCATCATTCTCTCTTTCCACAATAAAGTTGTGAGAAGAGTCTTCGAATCTCCATTGGACAATCTTCTTCCCAGGAATGAGGGGTTGAGATGGCAGCTTGTCCCCTTTCCTGGTGTCCAAGAGAGTCACCAGTCTTTTTCTCAGCTTCTTCTCTTTTTTCCTTGAGGGAGTCAGAGTTAGTTGTCAAGAGCTAAAGAGCTTGGTCCAAATTTCCTTAGGTCAGATCAAGGAATTCTTCTCTTGTGAGGGAATTAGATGAGTTATCAATGTAAGTTAGATTAATGTTCTCCTCACAAGAGATTTCACTCAAAGTAGTGCAGTTGTTGAGCTTCCTCTTAATCTCCTTGAATTCTTCCAAGGTCAGAGGCTTTGATGATTGAGAGGATGGCTTAGTTGGTTGATGGGTAAATGATGGTTGACTTCTGGGAAGTGTTTTGGGTTGTAGTATGGGTAGTGGAGGTGGTTGTTGTGAAGCAATGGGTGAGGATGAGGGTATGCTTGATGATGTAGGTCAAAGGGTGTAAGGTTCAGTGGTTGGTTTAGTTTTGATTGGAAAGGGAAAGAGTGTTGGTTCAAATTTAGGTTGAGGTTGGGGTTAAGATTGAGATGTAGGTTTGGGTGTCATCCTCTGTGTACTTTGGTATACCTCCTTCCTTCTTCCTGAGAAAATGTCAGCCTTGATGTCACTGACATGTCGCTGCAGGGTCTTTTCTGACATGTGACCAACTTGTCAACCAGAAAAGCCATGGGCTCTTAGATATTGATGTGAGTGTGTTGAAATGCTATTTTAAGTGTTTAAATGTTAAATATAAAGTCTGATTACTTGTATTTATGCATTTGATCATGTTGAATAGGTTAACTAGGAGTTTGAAGTGATTTTGTAGGTAAAATAACCTAGTTGGAAGCTTCCATGGTGATACAAGGCATTGGAGGGGTCAAGAAACGAAGATTCAAGATGCAGCAGAAAAGTTTCCACCGTAGCCTACTACAGCCACCGTAGGCTACGCCAGCATCAGCCAAAAAACAGCAGAATACCCTCCAGCGTAGGCTACGCTGGCTGGCGTAGCCTACGCCAGAGCCTCCGGGAAACACCTATAAAATCGCGTTTTTGTTAGGTTTCATCCACCACTTGCCCCCCATTCGATCTAGGACGATTTGAGACGAATTTTGGGTGTTTCTAGACCTGTGATTCACTATTCTACATCGTCCTAACACCATTCGATCATCCGGGATGCAATTCAACAACGATTTTGAAGATCATTCAAGAACAATGAGCGGCTAAACTTCTCGTGATCTACTTCGGGTAACGGGTTTTGTGTGATTAGGTTCTCGTTTTTGTTAGACTTGCGTTGGGATTGAACTTTAGAACCCTTTAAGTTCTTTTATAAGTTTAACTTGTGTTTTGATTATTTAAACAATTATGTTGGTTGACTTTTATTTGAATGTCGTATGATCTTGCGCAAATCGTATGGTTGTAGAGTTTTGGTTACTAATTGAATTGGTATTGTGTATTAAGACCAATTAAGTCTTGATTATCATTATCACTTAATCATTACGCGTATAGAATCCCTGTTAAGGATTTTCCACCAAGTTGAACTAAACGATTACTGAAAACCAAACCTTAACCCTGAAGTGGATTACTCTTTCTTATAATTGTCTTCTTAATCAAGTTTATTCCTTTGCAATTTGTTTTCTTAGTTAATTCCTTAATCATTCCAAAATCCAGTTTTTACAGCCAAGAGGCAATAGTTAAGTAATTTGATAATTTAGTTAATCGTTTCTTATAAATCAAGTTACAATACACCGACCACTAATTCCACGAGGTTCGACAATCCTACTTACCCTAACTAGTTTAGGTGAATAGGAACACACATTTTAACATCTTATTTGATTTGTACTTCGACATCGATCAAATTTTGGCGCCGTTGCCGGGGAATCGGTGCGCTTGGTGTTTTGCTATTTGATTTGTGTTTAGTTTTTATTATTTGTTTTGCTTTATTTCTTTATTTCCTTGTTACGCTTGGTGTTTTTTAGTGTGTAGGTGACAGATTGCATGCATACTCGTTATTCGGGTAGGAAATCACCATTAGTGTTCGATCCAGAGATAGAGAAATCAGCGAGGTACAATCGTGTTTTACATCGATCAGGGTTACCAGTTACATCAATTTCACAAGATATTGATCAAGCAGCTAACAGTTCATCTGATTCAACCCAAATGGAAAATCCAAATAATCAACCACCTCAAAATCCAAACCCTCCTTCTAATAACCAAAACCCAAATCCACCCCCACCACCAAATAACAACCGCAACAATAACCTGAATCAACCACCACCCAATGATAATATGAATCAAAATAACCTCAATCAAGGAGATGACTTTGATTATGTGAGCATGCATAGTGTCCATACGGGTGATGAAGATTATGAAGATGAATGGAATAACAATGAAGATCCCAATAATGGTGCAAATTATGATGCTTGGGATGGAAACTTCGGTGGAGGTGATAGATATAATGGAAATAACAATTGGGGGAATGATCAGCATGGGTGGAATGCACCACCTATCAATCAACAACGGGGTAGGGTTAACAATAATGCCAATCAACCAAGAAGACCTCAAAGAGCTCAAGTACGAGGTGTGGATAGCCATTTCAGACCTGCTATTTCTGAAAATCCAAATCCTATTGCACCTCCAAATCGTAGAGGAAGAGCTTTTGATGTACGCCCTCATTATCTCACCATTCTTCCTGCATTTAGTGGCACTGCAACAGAAGAACCATATGTGCATCTTGCTGAATTTGATGCCATATGTAGCATCATTGGTGGAAATCACTTCACACAAGATGAGGTGAGATTGCGACTGTTCCAATTCACCTTGAAGGATAGAGCTAAGCAATGGTTTCTCACCTTACCCGACAACAGTATCCACACATGGCAAGAAATGCAACAAACCTTTTTGGATGAATATTATTCTATGGGTAAAACCAGTGACGCAAGAGATGCTATTCGATCCTTTCAACAACAAGCAGGAGAACAGTTTCATGAAGCATTCACAAGGTTTAAGGAACTGATCCGTATGTGCCCACATCATGGAATTGCACGTTGGAAGTTGATTAAGGCTTTTTCAGATGGATTGACCAATGAAGAGAGGAAGTATTTATATTCTACAAGCAATGGCACATTCCTTTCTAACCATGAGGATGCAGATTGGGAATTTCTAGAGAGAATGTGTAGGAATTCCAAAGCACAAGCTTCTGCTAGTAGGCGATCCAAATCAAATTCAACAAGATCAACCATAATTGATCATGAAACCAAAGAGAGAATTGCATCTTTGGAGAAACAATTAGCAAAGCTAGGAAGAACAGGCATGAAGGAGGTTGCAAATATGGGCTATGATGTATGTGAAGACTGTGGTGAAATAGGTCATAATGGTGAGTCTTGTCCTTTGGTAATAGGAAGGAGTGAGGAGGTCAATCAAATTTATGGAGACAGGAAGCAATTCGATATGAGTTCCAATACTTATCATCCTGGATTGAGGAATCATCCTAATTTCAAATATGGTAATGCTTCAAATAAGATGAACCCTAACTTTCAAGGCAATAATCAAGGTGGTCAAACATATCAAAATCGAACACAAACGACTTACAATCCAAGTGGTTATCAAAGAACTTCATATTCTCAAGGAAACAATCAAGGGAGCTACAATCATGGGGGTCAACAAGGGAGTTCATCACGAAGTTATCAAGGAAATCCTCCATCGGGACAAGTTTGTAGCGAAGACTCTACAAATGCAAAGTTAGATGCTTTAATGAACATGATGAAAGAGAATATGCAAGAGAATAAGAGGGAAAATGAAATCAGAGATAAAGCTTATGAAGCCTTAAACAAGCAAGTGGGACAATTAGCTGAGGAGGTGGCTCAAATTAAGCGGAACCCTGGAAAGTTACCAAGTGATACCATGATCAATCCTCAACATCAAGGAACCAACACGGAAAACATGAGAAATGTTCATATCAATTCGGTTAGTATCCTTCCTGACTCTAAAATTATTGATAGTAACTTTACTTCTTTTCCACAAGTTGCATTTAAGGAAGAGAAAGTTGATGCAGTGGAAGATAGTGACTCAGGAGCACCCATCATTCCAATAAAAGTGGGGAAGTTGAAGATAAAAAGAGCACTCTTGGATTATGGAGCAACTGTTAGTATCTTGCCAGGTATGTTATATGATGAGTATGACTTCGGTTCTCTAGAGGAAGTTAACACCACTGTGGTGTTAGCTGACTTGACTTAGAAATGTCCTCGAGGGATGTTGAGGCATGTATGTCCCTAGATCATGATTTGTAATGTAATAGATCTTGTCTGTCTGATATATTATGATGTAAGTGTAGATAATGAAATGACATGGATTGTTTGTTATTGTAATGTTTAATATTTCATTAATGAGTCGTGATTGAATTGATTGGGTTTGTGATTGTTTGAATGGTTACACATATGTTATATTATTAAAACATTCAAACTTAACTTAATGAAGTTCTCATGCGAATGGCCCATGCGAATGGACCACACGCATGAATAACTTCATACGATTGACTCAATCGCACGACTGAACCAGGAGACTGGATCAGTCGTATGATTGACACATAAGATTGGCTCAGTCGCACGACTGAACACTCAGTCGTGCGGATGAATCAACCGCATGGTTCAATCGCACGACTGAACCATACTTATGGCCAGTCGCACGATTGAACAATACTAACCTATAAATAGACCCAATTCGTGGAAAAACGTAAGCATTCATACCATTACGATTCCAGACGTACCCTAGCCGTCCAGAGACCTCCCAAATCGTTCTCCAAGTTCACAGAACACATTAGATCGATTCCTAATCGACTTCTAACGTTAGATTCAATTCTTGATTGATTCTTCGTGTGTTCTCACTGATTGGATCGCCAATCAAATAGGATTCCGCACTATTTGAGTTGGTTTACACGCTAATCACTAGGTATTTCGTTCAAATACCAGGTCCTAACAAGTGGTATCAGAGCTTTGGCTCTTGATTACGTGTTGATTCAATCAAGATTGCATAAAAGTTTGTGTTTGCACACTAAAAACGCAATCTTTGGTGTCAAAAGTGATCTTGGACGTTCCCTGCTCATCGAAGTTTGGTTTCTACGGACTTAGGCGATTAGGACTTGTGAAATTTCGAATTTTTACGGCTGAAACCCGTCAAACCTAGAAAATTTCGCAAAACAGCAGCTTCAGTCGCACGAGTGACCCATTCGCACGACTGGACTCCATTCGCATTGCTCATTCGCACGATTGGACCTAGTCGCACCTTCATTCGGCCGACTGAACCGTTCGTTCGCATAGCTCATACGCACCAGATTCATTCGCACGACTGAATTAATCGCCCAGTTCAGCCGCACGATTGAACCAGTCGCAGAGTTCATACGCACGACTAGACCATTCGCATCCTTCAGTCGCATCAGTGAAAGTTGTTTGATTAGACTTAAAGTTATTCGTCATGAAAGATCAGATGTCAGCCTTTACTGCTGGGAAGGACTCGAGGATACAGACCTGCTGGCTTGAGAGTGAGGTGGGGTAATCACAAATAAACCACCAAAGCTCTTGACTTTAGATGAGTTTCCCCACTGGAAAAAACGTTTTGAGATCTACCTCAATGGAGTAGATCCTAATCTGTGGGAAGCCATTGAGATTGGTTATACTACACCGGTGGGAGCTGATGGAGTTAAGCTAACGTTAGGTGGGATGTACAGACGCACAGAAAGTCAAGTACAATGCAGAGAAAAGGGTTTATGCATGATCACACAGTCTATCCCCAAAGACATATTCCACCAGTATTCAGAGAATAAGCAGTCCAAGAAACTGTGGGATGAGCTAGAGAAGAGGTATGATGGGAATGCTTCATTAAAGGCAATCAAGGCAAAGGAGTTAAAGAAAGAATTCGATAACTTCTCATCGATTGTAACGAGAGTTTAGACGACGTCATAGATAGATTCTACCACTTGATGAGCGAACTGCATACACATGGAGTGGAAACGACCAGGAAGAGAAAGTGAGTAACTTCGCAGATTGATTGCCTGATAAGTGGGCTTCATTCGTGTCTAACCTGAGACAGAATGGAATGCTTGCAAAGCTGGATATTAATGACTTCATTCTTAAGTTGCGAGAAGAAGCACTAAGGATGAAGTATAGAGCTCAGAAGTCTTCGTACACACAGAATCCAGCTTTGTACAACGCCACGCCTCAAGCTAAGACATCTGGAGCACCTCTCCAGACTGCTTTGTGTCTAGCTCGTCAGGTCCTTCACATGCTTCTCCTTCTGGATCAGACACGTCAGGGTCGTCTTGTACCCACTATATTGGATCAGAAGCAAGTGCTACCAAACTGAAGACCGAGAACCTCGGTAATGTGACTGTGGAAGTAGCTCGAGAGCATATGGATCTTTTAGCTGCAGTAGTTCATTCATATGATGGACTTGTTGCCGGGAAGATTGGAAACTGCCATCTGGCAGATGAGGACTACGAGCAGGTGGACGAAATGGAGCTTGAGAGGATGGATATAATGTGGGCCTTAGCTAGTGCTGTCTGAAGGCGAAGAAGTTTGTTAAAAAAACTGGACAGAACTTGGTAGCTACTAAGGATACCACATTTGGCTTTGACAAGAGCAAAGTGACTTGCTTCAACTGTGGAGAGAAGGGGCACTTCAAAAGAGAATGTGTCAAGCCAAAGAAGACGGGTAATGGGAACCCGTTCTCGTCCTTTACTCGCCAAGACAAGCAAGCTTCCAGTTCTACTTCATCAAACAAGGATCCAAAAGCCTTGACTGCTCATGATGATGAAGGACAGGATTGGAGCTTTAGGTTTGTCTCACCAGGAGAATCAAACATTGCCAGTGTAGAGGATATTGATGATGATTCTACGAGTGATGGTGATCTAGCAGTTGAGATAGCAATGTCACATAGTGAAGAAGCAACTGCAGCCGAGGTCAGTTACAAGCCAAAGGAGGAGACTTCCACGTCAGAGACAGAAAAGACAAAATCACCAGAACCAGAGACATCTGATGCTGCGTTGATGGCTAGCTCTTCTGAACCAACTCAGGTAAGTACTACTGACCAAATGTTTAATAATCATGCTTGTTCTGATTGTGATACTTTTAGGAATAGCATAGATGAAAATTTGCTAGGTTATTAGATCATAATGATAACTTAGTAAAAGATTTACAACTGTGCACTGAGGCTAATAGAGTACTAAAACAAAATGAGCATAGTTATAAAGAAAAGATAGACCTATTGACTAAACAGCTTAGGGAAACCGAAGTAGTTGCCTTTAACCAAGCAAATGACATTAGGTACTATCTAAACTCCCTAGAAGACACTAAGAAGCAAAAGGCAGTTCTAGAAGTAGAAGTAAATTCATTAAAACAGAAACTGCATAGTTGGACTAGTTCTTCACACATAGTTCAACACTTAGTGAGAGAAAGGAATAATGGGAGGGATTAGGTTACAAAGTGGTTCCACCACCACCTGAGACCTTGATGAACACTAAGACTAGACCAGTAAATAATAACCCCATCAAGGATCACGTGGTGTCTACTCCTCTTGTTAGTGATCCAGATACCTCATGTTCATCTACTGAATCTGGACACAAACAAAAGGAGGCCACTTCAAAGGCAAAGGGTAAATTGCCTTGTGTTAATCTGGAAAATGAATTTGAAAAAGTTAACTTAAAGTCAGGGTCAAACAGAGTCAAATCAGAACCTAAAAGGACTTCAAATGTTAATTTTTCACATGCTTCAAGTCAAAAACCAGTTAACCAAAAAGAGAAAGATGTTAAACAGGTTAAAACAGTTAATTTGTTAAACCAGAGAAAACATCTAACGCACAAGAGTCAAAACCTAAAGTGATTGATGTTACTAGAGTGTCACGCACTTCCCCACAAAGAAAGTCTACTTATAAAGTTGATAGCACGTCATGCTACAACTGTGGAGAATGTGGACACATTGCTTCCTATTGTCCTTTCTATCAGACACCTAGGAAGAAGATTGATCTTCAGGACTCTAAACCTAGGTCTTCTAAGAGGAGTTCTCTGACTCCACCTAGAAGAGCTAGTGAACCTAAAGTCCAACCTGTAAGCCAGACGACTGTTTATCATAAACAGGCCTTGCACAAATCTGGCTTATGGAAAGAGAAGTCATCCTGCATGTCTGATACTGATGACAAGAAGGAACCTGAGCTACCCTCACCCTCTAAGGGTCAATGGGTGGAGTTTATGATGTGTGATGCCTCTGGGAAACCCAAGCCAGTAAAGGCTTGGGTTCCTAACCTAAACTAATCATTTACTTGTATGTGCAGGGTGTTCGATACAGTGCTGAGACTAACACGTGGATTGTAGACAGCGGAGCATCCAGGCACATGACAGGAAATAGAGCCCTTTTATCAAACGTCAAGCAAATAAAAGGAGGGCATGTTTCTTTTGCTAGGAAACAAGGAGGCTATATCACAGCTCAGGGAGAAGTGGGAAATCAGAAAGTTAAGTTTGATAAGGTGAACTACGTTCAACAACTTCAGAATAACTTACTTTCTGTTTCCCAAATCTGTGATAAAGGATTTAAGGTCATCTTCGACAACAAGAAGTGTTACGTGCTGAAGAAAGACTACGTGATCCCAGAGGACCAAGTTCTGATGACTGCTTCAAGATATAAAGACCTTTATGTCTTGGATCTGTCAACAGCTACTACAACGGATCATGAGGTTCAGTGCTTTCTATCTAAAGCTACTGAGAAGGATTCCATCTCCTGGCATAGGAGAATGGGACACATTAGTCAAAGGAAGATGAATCATTTGATTCAGAAGGATTTGGTGAGAGGAGTTAATGTCAAGAACTTCCAACTTCCTGACTTTTGTGTAGCTTGCAAGAAAGGCAAACAGACAAAGAAGTCTCATAAGGAAAAGAAAGTTCATTCAATAGAACTTCCTCTTGAACTTCTTCACATGGATCTGTTTGGTCCAGTCAGTACAAGAGCATTGCAGGCGACTTGTACTGTTTTGTGGTCACTGATGACTACTCAAGGTTCACTTGGGTAATGTTTTCTGAAATCCAAATCAGAAACATTTGAGTCATTCAAGGAGTTAGTAACCACACTGGTGTCTCTCTACAAGCTAAAGGTTAGACAAGTACGCTCAGACAACGGGACAGAATTCAAGAACCAATGGATGGAGGCATACTGCAAGGAAAAGGGAATTTTGCATCAATTCACTTCCGCCTACACGCCTCAGATGAATGGTGTTGCTGAGAGGAAGAACAAAAGCTTGATAGAGACACACACGGACTATGCTGGCGGACTCGAAACTGCCTATCCAATTCTGGAATGAGGCAGTGGCGAATGCATGTTATACACTGAATCGAGTCCTAATAGTCAAGCGCCACGGAAAGACATGTTACGAGCTACTACAAAGACGCAAACCGAATTTGGAGTATCTTGAACCTTTTGGCGCGCCGTGCACACTTCGAAGAAGACACAAGAAGGAAAATTCAGCGAGAAGGCGGATGAAGGAATCTTTCTAGGATACAACATACCGAACAAGCGAGTTTACAACAACTCAAGGGTCTTGTAGAAGTGTGGTGTAATGTCGACGTTCAGAGATATACCACACCACCTACAGGCAAAGGACCTACATACTTCTTCGATTATGATGGATTCTTCAAGTCCTTCAACATCCCTCTCTCTCCTCGGATGATGAGTTAGCTACTAGGATGATGTATGATATCCTGAATACACCATCTAGCACACAAGGAGAATCATCTACTCAGTCAGGGGAGTAGTCGATGACAGTGACTCCTCCTCTGAAGATGAAGCTGAAGCAGATGACCAAAACAGTCAGGAGGAACAGGTTCCAGTTCCTGAAAGTCCACAAGCATCTACAATGATGCACCTTCGACTTCGGAACCTCAAACTCCAACTACCTCAGATGCAGAACAAATGTTCATAATCTTGGCTCTGAGGTAGCTGTTCCTACTACTCCGGATCACGACTAAACGTCTATCATCACCTTGACAATGTTATTGGGGATGTCAGATCAGGAGTACAAACCCGAAATCAGCTATACTCAGCTGATTACGCCTCGGTTATGGAGAAGGGTTACATTCATGATGGTGCTTATCGATGTTTTGTCTCGCAGGTTGAGCCAAAATATGTCAGTGAGGCACTAAATGATGAGGCGTGGGTGAGTGCCATGCAAGAAGAACTTCTGCAGTTCAAGAAGTTAGGTGTATGGACTCTGGTTGATAGACCTAAAGGTGCTAAAGTCATCGGCACCAAATGGGTACTAAAATGCAAGAAGGATGACCAAGGGGTCATTATCAGGAACAAAGCTCGACTGGTGGTTCAAGGTTTTCGCCAAGTCGAGGGAATTGACTACAATGAGGTGTTTGCACCCGTGGCAAGGATGGAAGCCATTCGTATCTTCCTTGCCTATGCATCGTACATGAAGATTAAAGTCTACCAATTAGATGTGAAGAGTGCATTCCTTCATATGGGAAATCAGGGAAACAGTCTATGTAAGTCAACCCGAGGGATTTGAAGATCCTTATCATCGGGATAGAGTTTACAAGCTCGACAAGGCTTTATACGGGCTTCATCAAGCTCCTCGAGCTTGGTATGAGAAACTCTCGACTCATCTTGTGAAACACGGCTTTCGCAGGGGAGTCATTGACTGCACACTGTTTATTAAGAAAAGGATGGCGACCTACTGCTTGTACAGATCTATGTTGATGACATAATCTTCGGTCAAAGAACGAAGAGTTATGCAAAGAGTTTGAAGCAGTGATGAAGAAAGAGTTTGAGATGAGTGCTATGGGGGAGATGAAGTTCTTTCTTGGGTTACAGGTGGATCAGACACCAAATGGGATCTTTCTACATCAGACCAAGTATGTAGGAGACATTCTCAGTCGCTTTGACATGGAGAATGCTTCTGCTGCTGGGACTCCACTTGCTACGAATCACGATATAGCACCTGATGAGAATGGAGATCTGTAGATGCAGAGCACTGTACCGAGGAATGATTGGATCCCTTATGTATCTCACTTCCTCAAGACCTGATATTATGTATGCTACATGTTTATGTTCTAGATATCAGGCTAAACCTAAGGTCAACCATCTGATCGGGGTCAAGAGGATTTTTCGTTATCTGAAGGGTACACCCACACTTGGATTGTGGTACCCTCATGATGATGACTTTGAGCTTACCGCGTATAGTGACTCGGATTACGGGGGCTGCAAGATGAACTACAAGTCTACATCAGCAGGGTGTCAATTCTTTGGGAGAAGATTAGTTACCTGGCAGTGTAAGAAGCAGACATCGGTTGCATTGTCAACCTGTGAAGCTGAGTATGTTGCTGCTGCAAGTTGCTGTTCACAAATCATCTGGATTCAACAGCAAATGCGGGATTACGGTTTAAATTCTCATCTACTCCTATTTTTGTTGATAACTCTGCTGCAATTGCAGTAACTAAAAATCCGGTTCAACATCCTAAGACCAAACACATCGGTATTAAATACCATTTCATAAGAGATTGTTTGAAAAGAACTTAATTGATGTGGTAAAAATTAATACTGATTTTCAACGCGCTGACCTCTATACTAAAGCCTTTGATAAACCACGTTTTCAATATTTGCTAGAGGTCAACGGCGTTAAAAGAAAAGTGAGGTAATTCCTGATGATGATAATGTGTAGTCCGATGTAGTTTAGTTAAAGTGTATTTTATTTTTATTTTATTTGTTTATATTCGTCTGTTAAATTTAAACTCATGTTATTTTGCTGTTTATTAAAATCCTAAACTAATTAAACCAGAATGATTTTAGTATTTTAGGGGGAGAATATGTCAGAAAGTAACATTAAAAAAAAAACGAGGAGAAGGAAGGAGTAAATAGTTGATATAAGGTAGATCGTATCTGTGATACTGATTCAACACCTTTGGAAAATGATAGTACACAGGAACAAATCAAGAGGAACTTTAAAGATCTAGGTTTTGAAAAGATGCAAAAATTTAAAGTATAAGTCTGTGTAGTCTAGGCAATACAAAAGGGAAGATGATAGAAAACTGGTAACTCCTAAGGTAACACAAAGAAAGTAGACCTAGAGGTTGCTAGACCACAAATGATATGTCGGTAGATTCAACACAATAGATGACTAGACCTGACTGGTGAACTCAAGATCAAACTAAGTTGTTCAACTGACTGTGGGCTTCATCTTATCACTGGTTAACACAATCAACAATATTCCAATAAGGGGTAATGAGCATTTAAACGCCACAAATGTGTGCGGATGACCATAATTAGAGCAAAGCAAAGAAAAATGAAAGACAAATGCTATAAAGCTAATGACTTATGTTGTTGGTGCATTTTGTGCAAAATAAAATAAGCTGCTCTAACAAGGAGATAGGTTGTGTGCCTCTCTGCTGTGCGATGGCACTGACCTGAGGATAAGCATAACCTAGATATTCTAGAATTCATTGTTGTTTGCCGCCTCTCTACTGTGCGATGGCACTGACTGAGGACAGGTTTCTCTTTGAAAGCTCTAAGAATAGTCTCTTCTTGTAATAATACCCTAGACCGCTCAAAAGCTCCTGAGGAATGTTGATTACCAATAAGTGTGGGATCCACAAATGTTAGTTGAAATAATTAAACCTAAATCAGTCACCAGTCTGTGTCAAAAGTCTGTGTATGGATTTAAGTGGACAAACATATGACAATCATTGTGGCTACAATTCTCAAAAGTTCAAATCAATGTGACAATCTAAGAGTTTCAGTATGATTTCCTTAAGTTGCTAACGACTCTGGATGAACACCGAGAATTGAGCATCAAAAGATTTTGATAACAAGTCCCAAATGATTTGACTTGCCTGTATGATTCCAAAATTGAATTGGTCCAGGTGTGATCAATCCAAGTTGAAGCTGTCTATTCCGGAACCAAATCCCGTAGATGTCTATCTTAGGATTTATCTCTCACAAAAAGCCAAAAACAAGTTTGTTTGAGTAATTAGTTTAAATTTTCTAAGTTAGTTAGTAGTTTTTATTTTAATTTTATTAGTTTGTCGGACTACATCAGGAAAATCAGTAAGGAATCAACTCACTAAAAAGGGTCATGTCTGAGATGACCACATGTGCTTTAAAAGTTTAAAAGAGTCACGTCTGAGGTGACTAAATTGGTTAAAAGGATCACGTCTGAGGTGATCAAAATGTTTTCAAGATAAAATGATCATGTCTGAGATGATCAAAAGCTCATAACGTTAATTTCAAGAGTTAAAAGGGTTTTAAATGTAAATTGGAAAAATGGCAGAAAATTAACTAAGTGTGACCCATTCGCACGATTGGACCATGCTAATGGACCAACCATGCGAATGGCTTCACTCGCACGAATGGACATAAGAATGAGCCATTCACACGAATGGCTTATCAGAATGGCCCATTCGACCGATTGGAAGGGGCGAATGAGTCAGTCGACCGACTGAGACTCATTCGGTCAACTGAACATGCGAATGAAAGGCACGACTGAGTCAGTCGACCGACTGAACCTCAGTCGGTCAACAGCATGCGACTGACTGGGCCAATCGCACGATTGAGCTTAGTCGCCCGAATGAACTGGGCGACTGAGGCCAGTCGGCCGACTGAACTCAGCTTCAGTATTTAAAGGACACAGTCGATCGCATTTCATTCACCACACCCCAATCGCTCTCAAATGCATACCTATCGCCTACCCTACCGTTCGCTCCAATTTTTCATCAGACCTTGTTTTCGTCTTGATCTTGATTCACTGACTCTGCTATTGATTATCCGGTAGTTTGAAGACTCATCGTACCAAAACATGAAAGATTCAAATAATAACCTATCAAAACTAAGCAAAATGTTAATAAAAAATTAAGTTAATAGTTATTATAACAAAGAATGCTGAGTCTATTGAACCGGGTTATTCTGAGTTAAAACACATGTTTTGTTGAAGATTCGAACCATTGACGACTAAACTACAGGACAGACGACTGGTCGCCGGATGAACTCCAATCGCACGATTGAAACTTGCGATTGGGCAAATCGCCCGAATGAAACATGCGATTGAGCTCAGTCGGCCGACTTAACCATTCGCAGACTCAGTCAGCAGACTGAACCCAATCGCATGTCACATTGACCAGAATGAGTTCAGTCGCATGAAAGAACAGACGACTGAATTCAGCGCATGATTCATTCGCACGAATGAATCAGAATGAGTTTTCAACATTACACTTAGAACAGAATTTTCATGTCTTATGTACTAATGGTTCTATGTCATGTGTGTTTAGGAAAATGGCTGAGAGATGGTCCATAAATCCAAAGCACAAATCTGTGCTCATTTGGATCACACTACCAGGAACAGGGCCGAGTTTACCGACATTATAGCCTTTCTTAGACGGTCCAGGATTCATAAGGCTATCTCCACTCCTTGCACGCCATACAGATCACTGAATCAGGCATTCTGGGAGAATGCCTCTGTGGACCGCTCCCGTGAGCCCTACTGCATTAGGAGCTCTATACTGGGCCATGATATTGAGATCACTGCTGCCGACATCCAGAGGGTCCTGGAGTTTGGGGATGATACTGATCATCCTACTAGATTACATCCACTGATAGTGCGAGGATGCTTTTGAGGATAAAGTACGCTGGGGACATCAACTCAGGTGTGCTCAACAAGAGCAACCTGAGCCCCCGTAAGTACTTAGCACACGTGATCCTCAAGTGTGTTGCATCGAGGAGGGGTGGGTTCGACGACCTCTCAGACCAGATCCAAAATGCCTACGTGGCACTGGTGCCGAACCACCCCTTCAGTTTTTCTAGCATGATATTCTCCTACTTGGTGGAGAACTTGGAGGCCAAGGGAAAGGAGGGGTTTTGTATGTACCCCAGGTTCTTACAGCTCGTCTTCAACGAGAAGCTGCCACATCTGCCCAAAGAGAGTCATGATGCAGTGAATTTAGAGATCATGGATGATACGACTCTGGGCCGGATGAGAGTTTATAGGGGGAAGCAGGTGAAGCCCCAAGTGAAGAGACTGATTGGCCACCTGGCCAACGAGAGGTATGTGGCGCCAGGCAGACGCAAATGGCGTCATGAGGACAGTGACTCTGATGATGAGAGGCTGCTCCTCCCAGATATTGATTCAGATGATGATGATAGCGGAGACGCCGGGGATGATATGCCTGCTCCACCTAGAGGCACTGACTCAGATGTTATTCCCCCGGGGTCTGCCCCTGCCGGAGAGGTTGCTGAGACGGCCGGTTTTCATCAGGAGTTTGTTGTTGGTGATCAGGAGGAGGAGGAGTCTGATGAGGAGCCCCTCACGAGAACTGTGGAAAGCAAGGTTGTTCCCACAGAGCACGGGCTAAGGGTGGTTGGTGAACACCCTCGAGACTCCAGAGAGACAGAGACTGACCCGAGCTATGCTCCGGGTTCAGCAGGCAGAGCTGCAGGGGGAGCATCCACTTCCACTGGGACTAGGAGGAAGAGGATGGCTCAACCCCATGGACTGAAGAAGAAGAAGCGTCGACTGACCTTCGTTACCACTGTTGCCTCTACTTCCACCACCACAGCCACCACTACCACCTCCACTGACATACCACCCATCACTACAGCCACCACATCCACCACTGCTACCACAGCCACCACCTTACCTACCACCACTGTACATTTCCCATCCACCACCATACCATTTACACCTACATCACCTTCACCATTTTACCGACCCATATTCACCACAGCCACTACCACCACCACCTCACATCATGCAGGACCATCAGCCCAGTCCTCACACTTGTATGGATCTCCTCTACCTCCAATCGGGGTAGAGGAACAGCTGTCGGCGCTAAACCGTATGGTGATGCGCTTGCTAGCTGCAGATGAGGAGAAAGCTGCTCAGATTCGCCAGCTGACCGACCTGACTGCTGCCCAGTCTCAGCAGATGGCAGAGCAGGCTCGGGTAATAGAGCAGCAGACCCAGCTGATGGATGCACAGAGAGTCGAGATGTCCCAACTCCAGGAGCAGCATGTCCAATCAGCCAAATGTATAGAGGAGTTGGAGACTACCAACAAGACCATCATGCTGAGGTTAAAGGGATCAAAGGATGAGCCCTTAAAGATAAAGGAAGGGGATGGAGATGATGGAGATGGTGATGATGACGATGAAGATGATGATGAGGATGAGGAGCATGATGAGGATGAGGAAGAGACAGAGGAAGAAAGGACAGAGGGAAAAGATGATGATGACGAAGCAGAAGGAGGGGATGCGGCTGCATCGGCCTCTGCTTCAGGTCAAGAAAGACGATCGAAGAATCGACAGGACCCGTCAGCTACTACCTCTGCTCCTCCGAGCGATGAGACCATGATTCAAGACAAAAGTACAGATTAGATGTTTTATGTATTTATTTATTTTTTTTGTTTGAATCATGTACTGAAAAACAATGTGTTGAATGTTTATATATTAAGTTAATGTAATTCTGGTTGATTACTTACTAATGATTTATGTGTTGAATGTTTAAATCAAACAGATCCAAATTTTCAAAGAGATGAGTTTGATATTGCTCCCCTTCAACAGGTCAAGACTCAACTAACCATGATTTTTGATCTGCAAGGGATTGTAAGAAGGTCTGTGAGTTATACCCCTGAAGAAGGGGAAATAATTCATGACCTATCTAACGAGCAACTGGCAGAGATGTTCAGACTCAATCCGGATGAAATCATCAAAGATGCTCCAACAGTTGATTCGACTAGTGATGAAGAGCTAAATGATGTTGATGAAGTTGAGGTCGAAGATATCACTGCAGAAGAGTACCCTCAGTATGCTGACAATGAGGGTAATGTGGTCCCCAATCTGGGTGAGTCCCTAGTCAGTGATACTTTTGAGGTACTGAACAAGATGGAACAGGAAACTGAAAAGGCAGAAGGAACAACCCAAGCATCAAATGATGACGTAGACATTCGAAAGGCTGAGTGGGCTGCCTGTTTTGAAGAAGTGAGAGCCCAACGTGCTGCACCAAAGAAAGATGCTTACACCAAGCTCTATAGAGTCAAGAAACACCACAAGGTGTCAGGCAGGATTATAGCATGGGCTTATTTTGATGATCTTAACGCGTATGCAGTTAAGAGGGAATAGGGCATAGAGTACTTCAGATTTCCACATGATCTGAAGACTCTACCTGGTTTTGAGCTCAACCAGCTGGCTAAGCTAAAGATTTTGTATGCTGACCCAAGAAAGATGTCAGGCTGGTTCGAGGCTGCCCTTAAAAAGGAGTACCACACCAGATGGGTTAACTTCAGACCCCAACAGCCTACTAGGTACATAAGAAGGTCTGAGGTTGATGCCATTACTGGCAAGCCCAAGATTGTGTTGAAGTGGAGTCCTCCGCGCACTATGTCGAGAATCCCTCTCAGGGAAATGCCACAGGACTTCACTCCACACTTCAAATGGTGGTACTATGATTGGAGAACAGCTGAAGCGGTCATAGTCCTAAATAAAGAGGGACAAATGGATACAATCAGGGTATTCGACCCAATGTGGCTAACTAACTTTTCTGCTAATGATGTCTATACATTATACAAGTGGCCACTGTTCTATGACACGCAAGATATCGTACAAGCCCTCCAGTTCCAAAACGTTATACGACTCTGCTTTACGTTTGAGATTCACGCAGGAGTCACCAAAGAGGAGAAGTACAAGAAGTATAAGGAGGTTATGCAGAAGACAAGAGATTAGATAGATCTAGGTCCAAGGGGGAGTTTGTTGATGCATGTATGTCCCTAGATCATGATTTGTAATGTAATAAATCTTGTCTGTCTGATTATGATGTAAGTTGTATTGATTAATGAAATGACATGGATTGTTTGTTATTTGTGATGTTTAATATTTCATTAATGAGTCGTGATTGAATTGATTGGGTTTATGATTGTTTGAATGGTTACACATAATGTTATATTGATTAAAACATTCAAACTTAACTTAATGAAGTTCTCATGCGAATGGCCCATGCGAATGGACCACACGCATGAATAACTTCATACGATTGACTCAATCGCACGACTGAACCAGGAGACTGGATCAGTCGTATGATTGACACATAAGATTGGCTCAGTCGCACGACTGAACACTCAGTCGTGCGGATGAATCAACCGCATGGTTCACTCGCACGACTGAACCATACTTATGGCCCAGTCGCACGATTGAACAATACTAACCTATAAATAGACCCAATTCGTGGAAAAGCGTAAGCATTCATACCATTACGATTCCAGACGTACCCTAGCCGTCCAGAGACCTCCCAAATCGTTCTCCAAGTTCACAGAACATATTAGATCGATTCCTAATCGACTTCTAACGTTAGATTCAATTCTTGATTGATTCTTGGTGTGTTCTCACTGATTGGATCGCCAATCAAATAGGATTCCGCACTATTTGAGTTGGTTTAACACGCTAATCACTAGGTATTTCGTTCAAATACCAGGTCCTAACAAGGGATGGTAAGGAATGTTATAATCAAGTTGGGAGAATTTTATTACCCGGTGGACTTTATGGTGCTTAATTATGCACCGGTGAGGACAAATGAGCAACCGAAGGTCATATTGGGTCAACCATTTTTAGCAACTGCCAATGCTCAAATCAATTGTCGGGATGGAACGATTGAAATGACTTACGAAACTCGTAAGTTACGTTTTGATGTATTTTCTAAGTCGGTTAATTATTTTGTTAATGATGAAGTTTTTGTGGCAGATATGACTAACGTGTGTGTTCCTACTTATACTCCATATGTAAGCACGAACACCAATTTTGAGAATGATTTTGAGTATGATAGGGTTAAGCATGTGGACTTGAAGGAATTGATGAATTTAAAAGAAGAGAAGACCCAATTATGATGATGGAAACAAAAGATGAGAAGCCTAAAATGAAGAAAAAAGTTGGTGATCCACTTGATCATATAAAAGACAGAGTTGAGGTATTAATGTTTGGGCCACAATGCGATCTAGTTAAAGACCCACCAGATCATTTGAAGAATACCGGAGTCAAGCATCCTACTCGACCACCATGAGTGGTCGCAGGTATGGTCTGGCTGAAGACCTAAAACTTAGCGCTATTCGGGAGGCAACCCGAAATCAAAATTTTATGCTTTTATGTTTGATGTGTTTGTTTAAGTAGTTTGTGTGTGTCAAATTGGTGGTGTTATTAGTATTATGTGTTGGGAATGGTTACGTGTGCTTGGGTAGATTGGGTTGAAAAGTCGTTTATGTTGATTGATCGGATAAATTGAAAACAAAAAATCCTTGCATTTAACCTAAATATCATACATTGGGGACAATGTATCCCAAGTGTGAGGATGAGGAAAATGTGAAAACTTTTAAATTTTTTTTGTTTTGAGCAATCCAATTGGACATGAAAACAACAAGCATACCAATTGATTCCTACCTTGTTTGAAGTAAGGGTTCTTAGTCATAGTCTAATTCCATGATAGCATAAGGAACTGTGTTTAGCAAGGCTTTTAGAAAATGTTAAGAATTACCGAAGTGTGGTTAACAAGCTATTGGTGTAATAAATTCATGCACACATCGGCATCCCATATTTCCTAACTTGGTGAGATGTTGAAGCCTACTAGATTGTTAGTATATAAAACTTATGTTATTTGTTGAGTGTAGGCCGTATGACTCTTTGTTTTAGAACTTGTGTGATTTGATGCATACTAAGACGGTGACTTGATAAATGCACATAGATGATAGAGGCAATCTAAAACCCCATCTCCTTTCAAACTACTGTTGTGCCTTACCAGTTCCTAAATTTCCCCTAGTAACCGTTTTGAGCCTTAAACCATTTCCTTTGTTACAACCACATAATTAGAACCCGAATCAACCCATTCACCACTGATGATGACATTCCAAGTATATCAGTATTTGATTTTTGGTAATAATTAGAAAAAAAAAGAAAAAAAAAAGAAAAAAAAAGAGAAAAACAAAGAAAAATGCAAAAATACCAAGTATGGGATAAGTGTGTGCCCATGGTTCTTTTATCTTTAGTAGTAGTTATTTTAATAAGAATGTCAACAGTGATATTTACCTTGATTATTTTAGCCACTTTTACAACCATACATTCCTACCCGAACCTAAGCCCAAAACCGATAAGTCCTTTTGATGTGTGCATTATTAATGTGTACTGTGGAAGTTTGATCGTCACTCAAGCATATGATAACAAAGTTTCATACGTGGACCTTTTGAGTGATTTATTGGTGCAATTTTCACCAATCCAGAAATAAACCGAGTGGAGCGAAAATAGTGAGGGGTGTGTTGCATGAAAATAAAAACCAAAAGCCTGTTAGGTTTAATTAGGATGATTCTATTTTGAAATAAATGTAACACGCTTTACTTGCTAACCAAACACGATTGTTGTAATTCTGGAATGGAGTATGACTTTGGACCATAGCTAAGACATAGTAAGGAACATTGGTTTATATATTGTTGTTTAGTGTTTCAAACGGATTTGCTTGAGGGCAAGCAAAGGTTAAGTGTGGGGATGTGATGTAAGTGTGTTGAAATGCTATTTTAAGTGTTTAAATGTTAATTATAAAGTCTGATTACTTGTATTTATGCATTTGATCATGTTGAATAGGTTAACTAGGAGTTTGAAGTGATTTTGTAGGTAAAATAACCTAGTTGGAAGCTTCCATGGTGATACAAGGCGTTGGAGGGGTCAAGAAACAAAGATTCAAGATGCAGCAGAAAAGTTTCCACCGTAGCCTACTACAGCCACCGTAGGCTACGCCAGCATCAGCCAAAAAACAGCAGAATACCCTCCAGCGTAGGCTACGCTGGCTGGCGTAGCCTACGCCAGAGCCTCCGGGAAACACCTATAAAATCGTGTTTTTGTTAGGTTTCATCCACCACTTGCCCCCCATTCGATCTAGGACGATTTGAGACGAATTTTGGGTGTTTCTAGACCTGTGATTCACCATTCTACATCGTTCTAACACCATTCGATCATCCGGGATGCAATTCAACAACGATTTTGAAGATCATTCAAGAACAATGAGCGGCTAAACTTCTCGTGATCTACTTCGGGTAACGGGTTTTGTGTGATTAGGTTCTCGTTTTTGTTAGACTTGCTTTGGGATTGAACTTTAGAACCCTTCAAGTTCTTTTATAAGTTTAACTTGTGTTTTGATTATTTAAACAATTATGTTGGTTGACCTTTATTTGAATGTCGTATGATCTTGTGCAAATCGTATGGTTGTAGAATTTTGGTTACTAATTGAATTGGTATTGTGTATTAAGACCAATTAAGTCTTGATTATCATTATCACCTAATCATTACGCGTATAGAATCCCTATTAAGAATTTTCCACCAAGTTGAACTAAACGATTACTGAAAACCAAACCTTAACCCTGAAGTGGATTACTCTTTCTTATAATTGTCTTCTTAATCAAGTTTATTCCTTTGCAATTTGTTTTCTTAGTTAATTCCTTAATCATTCCAAAATCCCGTTTTTACAGCCAAGAGGCAATAGTTAAGTAATTTGATAATTTAGTTAATCGTTTCTTACAAATCAAGTTACAATACACCGACCACTAATTCCACGAGGTTCGACAACCCTACTTACCCTAACTAGTTTAGGTGAATAGGAACACACATTTTAACATCTTATTTGATTGGTACTTCGACATCGATCAGATATGCCTTCATCCTGGCTTTGTCTCCCACCTTCTTGGCAACCACAAGTTGTGCTTCCTCCTCTTTATTCTTCTTCTCCTTTAACTTTTCCCTGGTTACCCTCTTTCTCTCCTTCTCCATCTGATCTTGTTCTTTGTGGAAACTCCCACAAGATCATATCATCATTATGGGGGATCAATTCTTCAAGAGTATATCCCGTGGATCATAAGAAAGCAATCCTCTCACTCCTTAGTTGTTGCTCATCCTCTTCTTTTTTTCTTTTCTTCTCCTCCTCTAAGGCCAACCTTGCTGCTTCCTCTTGCTCTTTCTGCAGCAGGGTTGTCTTTTCCAACTCCACTAGCTCCTCTAAAGGAAAAAAGAGAACTTCTTCATTTGCCACTCCTAACCTGACTAGTCTATCAATGACCACCACCCTCTTCTTGTTGTTGATAGCCTCCTGGGATGCTATAGCTGCTTTGCTGCTTGCAGCAAGTAACATCCCAGTAGTGAGTCTACCTTTCTTTTTGAGCTTTTCCATCCTTTCCTCCTCTAACATTTCTTCCTCAGTCATCTTCCTCTTACCTTTGATATCTTCGGAAGCTTGAGCTTTTGGAGATTCTGGTTTAGAGGAATCTGGTTGGTGAGTGGGAATTTGAGCTTGTGGTGATGAGGGTGTTTGAAGGAGAGGAGTTTTAAGAAAGTCTTTGCTATTTATCTCAGAGGCTAATTCAAGGATTGTCTCTATGATTATAAGATCGTCAGACAAAGAAGATAACCCAATGATTCCTTCCGCAGCTTGAATCTCTGCTTCGAAAGATTGGATCATTGCTTCAAAAGATAGTGGGATTGCACTACCTGTCCCAACTGATTCAGTTGCTAGGCCATCAGTCCCTATATCCCATTTGAAATTAATCTCGGGTTCAATATGAACCTTAGGTTGACCAACTCCTTCCTCGGTGGTAGGTGGTGCATTCAACCTCTGAAGCTCTTTAGCTCCTAAGCATGCCACAACAACATCTGGTAAGGGTTGTTCAAGTAAGGAGCTCATTAGGAACTTAGTTAAGAATCTATTTAGATCAATTAGAATCCTTGGGTCCACTTGAAAGATAATTGGAGGAGGTTCAAGGAAAACAGTTGTTTGTTGAACAAGGCGTCTAGAAGATAGGGTTGAAAGGGCTAGGCTATGCTCCATGTGTGCTTCACTCTGTACATTCTCCCCCTTTTTCGTAGCATCATCCTGAGAGGTAGATGAGCTAGAGGAAGAAGTTAGAGAGACTTGAATTGGTGCATGCCTGACAGATTTCTTAATCTGTGTCTCAGCTAGTTGGGCCTTAAGATTTTCAATCTCAAGTTGCTGAGTGGCAGACGTATCTTCTAAAGTCTTAACCTTTGATTCAAGGTTTGAGACTTTAGAAAGTAGGTCTCTTATGATGAGTTTCATAATTCCCTCATCTTCTTTAAAAGAATCACGGGGAGATGAGATAACATACCTTGTATGTTCAGCTTCACGACCACATGTGGTTTCTTGGCACCCTGGTTTCTTTTGCGAGGTGATGTCTCTTTCAGAGTCATCAACAGGAAAAGTTGCCGCAGTTTCAGTCCTAGAAAATGTTACCACTATCCTGAGAGTCCAATGAGACACTCTTAGTAGGGGTAGCTGAATCTACATGAGTCCCCTCCATATCAGTGGGACTCACCTCAGTTTGGCTTTGCTGATGGGGGCTAGAAGTCAGAGGTTTCTCTAGGCTCAGTTGATCTTTAGATTGGTGTTGTAGATCAACATCTTGTCCTTGAAAGAACAAGAAATCGTCATCAGAACCGGTAATAGGTCAGTAAAGGATATGGAAGGTATACCTAATGACTCGGGACCTTGATCAAAATCTAGAGGCATTGAGCTTATGTTTTGGCTGTCCCTTTTTGGTTGCTTATGGGAGTATAGTGACCACCCTGAGTGCTGAAGGTTTGGGTTTGGGGCTCATGGGATTGAGACTGAGGAGACTCAATACCCATATTGAGGTTAATTGTGGAGGATGGTTGGACCTCAGGCTGAGTGGGAGCCCATTTTTCCACTCTAGCCTTTGTGTGTTAAACAGGGGGAACTTGTTTAATCAGATATATTGAACAAGGGTTCATTTGGAGCGTCTCTGATATGTAAACTTGATGGGATGGGTACGAAGAATTGACATTGAAGTGGTTGTGTCTGGTGTGGGTTCATCACCAGTGGGGTTTACAGGGATGTCACCAGGAGCCATTGGCTCAATCATACCTGGAAGAAGTGCAGTATGTCTTCCAGTGAAGTTGGTGGACACCCTCTTCAGAACCTTGAAGATGCCCGGCCTCATGTGAGGGACAAGATGAGTGTCTTCACAGAGAAGCTTGTCTTGGTCCAGCTCACAGTTAATGATATGCTGAATAAACCTTGGATACATGTAGAATGTTTCCCGTGGAAGGTTTCCTCTGAGGTTGTTCAGCATAAATTTGGAGTAGTTGAAATGGAGGCCTTTTACCAACCAATGAACTAGGCATCCTAAATCATAGGGGATTTGATCCCAACCCCCTTATTTGTTTGATAGACAGTGGATCACTATGTGAAGCAGAAATTTCTAGTTGTAGGAGAAGTTGAATTTGTAGACCGTTGATCTACTTACATCTCCATCATATCGCATTTGGGAATATGTGTCCTCCAGATTAGATTTGGGGAATTCAGTAGGAGTGCCCTCATCATGAAGCTTTAAGTCTGTTCAGATATGACTAACTCTTGGCGACAAATCCTCGACCTAATAACCCTAACTCCATTTATAGTGTCAATTTGACCATTTGCCCAGAATGAGCCATATGGTTGGAGTAAATAGTAGGATTTACAGTGAGAGCGTTGTAGTAGGTGGATTAAGTCAGAAAGTGGATGATTTCAGAGAAGTCGACATCCTTTGAAGAGTCAAGGAGTGCGACTTGGTTGTGCTGGGGATTCAGGGCCATTGTTTGAAAAGTTTAGAGAAAATAAGGTAATTTGAGAGAGTAGAAGTGAAGACGAAGGAAACTTAGGGCTTTCAATCGGGTAAAAAGATTAAGAAGAGAGGTTGAAAGTATTTATATGGGGTGAAGTGGCGGATGGATAAGGTGAAATGATAGTTTGGGGTAAGATTCGATAGGGGCGGTAAGGATAAGTCATTTAAATATTCTGACATCATTAAAAAAATCTTTAACTTTTTTTATAGAGTGGGGCCCAAAGATTTTCGTTACACAGTAAAGCTTTCTTCCGAGAGTATGAGTTTTCCGAAAGTAATATCTTCCAAAGCCAAACTTACTTCCGAAGGTAAGATTGACCTACTTCCAAGAGTAAGAAAGTCTTTCGACTGAAGAAGTTTTAACACTTTGGAAATATATTTGATATAGCATCAAATGTTCTTCCGAAGCTTAAAACTTTTCGGAAGATAATACTAACTTACAGAAAGTTTCTTTTGGAAGATAAATAAGATATCTTCCGAGGGAGAATTTCTGTTCGGAAGAACTCATACTTAGCAAATTTGGAAGAAATACCTTTTGTAACTAGGCTTAGATCGTATGTCATAAATAAGATACATATTGAAAAGGTTTTTCATAGGAGATAAACTAGTCAATGTTTATCATCCCAAAAGCTGTGTTAGATATTTAAATCTTTGTTCATCAAATGCTTTGGTGAACAGATCAACATATTGTTCATTTGAGTCAACTTTGACTAGTTTGATCAGGTTTTTCTTATTAATATCTCTAATGAAATGATACCTGATGTCAATGTGCTTTATCTTGGAGTGCTTCACCAGATTTTCTGTAATGGAAATGGTACTCTTATTGTCAATATGGATAGGAGTCTCCATGAAATTGAAGCCATAGTCCAATATCTGATTTTGAATCCACAGCAGCTGAGCATAGCAACTAGCAGCAACAATGTATTCAGCTTCAGCAGTTGATGTTGAGACACATGATTGCTTCTTGCATTGCGAAGAGATGATCCTTCCACCAAGAAATTGACATCCTCCTCATGTTGATTTCTTGTTGATATTGCAGCCACCATAGTCACTATGAGTGTAGCCATAGATATTGAAGTCTTGATTCCTTGGATACAAGAGACCGAGCTTGGGAGCTCCTTTAAGGTATCTACGGATTCTCTTGGAAGCAACTAGGTGATACACCTTTGGGGCAGCCTGATATCTTGTACAAATACAGGTTGCAAACATAATATCAGGTCTACTTGCTGTGAGATACATGAGAGATCCAATAATTGCCCTATACTGATGTTGATCAGTATTCTTCCCCTTAGAGTCAGGACAAAGATTATGATTTCTGGGTGTAGGTGTCTTTGCTGGCTTACAATACTTCATTTCAAATCTTTCTAAAATGTCATTGACATATTTAGATTGATTGATAAAGAACCTATCCTTCATCTGTTTCACCTGAATTCCAAGGAAAAAGTCCATTTTCCCATGGAACTCATCTCAAACTTCTTCTTCATAATGCTTTCAAAGTCTTTACACATTTGGTCATTTAAGGAACCAAATATGTTGTCATCAACGTAGACTTGTACTAGGAAAATGTTATTTCGAGACTTCCTTATGAATAATGTCTTATCAATGGTACCTCTGGTGTAACCACAGCCTAGGTGCTTGGTGCATCCCAAAGAGAGCTTTATCCAATTTGCACATATAGTTGGGATGCTGGTCTTCAAATCCTGAAGGCTGGCACACATAGACTTTTCTGTCTATATCCGTATATAGAAATGCACACTTGACATCAAGCTGGTAAACTGTAAAATTCTTGGATGCTGCATAAGCAAGAAAGATCCTCACTGCCTCAAGTCTTGCCACAGGTGCAAAGACATCAGTGTAATCAATTCTTTCCTCCTGTGCGTATCCTTGAACTACCATTCTTGCCTTGTTCTTGATAATCAAGCCTCTATCATCCTTTTATTTCTGAATACCCACTTTGTGCCGAGGGGTACTTGACCAGATGTTAGTGGACATAGATTCCAAACCTTTTGTCTTTTGAATTGAAGCAATTCCTCTTGCATTAATTCAACCCAACTACTATCCTTCAAAGCTTCCTCTACCTTCTTTGGTTCCATCTGAGAAAGGAAGCATGAGTACAAACAGACATTCCCATTATGAGTTTGTCCTCTTGTTCTCACACCTTTAGAAACATCTCCAATGATGTTCTCAGCTGGGTGCGTATTGTGAATCCTGAGCCTAGGGATCACATCCAGTTGCATGGAGAGATCTAAGTTGGAAAAGTTCTGCTAAAGATTTTAAACACTTGGACCAGCTGATGTCTCACACTCATTCAATGAGGACTGATTGAATGAAAGAGAGACAACATCAGTAGCATTTTGCTGTGAAGCAGCATTAAAAGTTGTCTGTTCCTCCTGATTGCTGCTTCCATCAGCTTGGTGTTGTGCAGAGTTTGAGTTGTCACTTGATGAGTTTTGAGGCTCACTTTGTGGGAGCTTGATTTTCAGCAATTCTTGGAGCTCCACTGGTTCCTGAGATAGTTCAGGTCTTCTATTTATGGGAGCTTGATTTTCAGCAATTCTTGGAGAACTTGGAAGAGGTCTGGGTAACTCAAACACTTGATCATCATCTGAGTCATTTTGAGTTCCTGTTCCAGCTGAAACATTCTCACAAGAAGGTTTAGAATAGTTTGGAAACAATTCTAAATCAAAGATATGGTCAGGACCATTCCCTCTAACACAAGGAGTGTGCTCATTTACAACAATGTTGGATGATTCCTCAAATTGTTGATTTTTGATGTTTTAGACTCTATAAGAAATATAGTTGGAGGAATATCCAACAAAGATAGCATCATCCGACTTTTCAGCAAATTTTGCAAAATTGTCCTTTGTGTTAAGTATGGTACACCTGCTACCAAAGGACCTAAGAAAGCCAATGAACGGTGGTCTCTTGTTCCATAGCTGATAAGGGGTTTTTCCATGGGCTTGACTATAAGAACTTTGTTCTGCACATAGCATGTATTGCTGACTGACTCTGTCCAGAATGTTAGAGGTAACTTTGAATCAGCTAACATTGTTCTAGCAGGCTCAATAAGTGTCCTATTTCTCCTCTCAGCAACACCATTTTGTTAAGGAGTTCTAGGAGCACTATATTGTCTAGCAATCTCTTTTGAGTTACAGAATGAGTTAAGAATTTGATTCTTAAACTTAGTCCCTTCATCACTTCTAATTATTTTAACCTTGTGATCAATTTGATTTTCTATTTTAAGAATAAAAGATTTTAAAGTTTCACCAGTTTCTTCTTTAGTTTTTAAAAAGAATACCCATGTAAATCTAGTGAAATCATCAACAATCACAAGGCAGTATGATTTGCTTTCAATGCTCATTATACTTGTGGGACCAAATAGATCCATGTGCATTAAGTGTAATGGAGTGGTGATAGAGTTAACTTCTTTGGATTTATGAGATACCGTGTGTTGCTTTTCTTTCAGACATGCAACACAGTTATCTTTATAGAAAAATTCCAATTTAGGCACACCATGTACCAAGTTATTTTTAACCAAATTATTCATGGTTTTGAAATTAACATGACAGATTCTTTTATGTCACAGAGTTGACTTATCACCATTAGCTTTGGAAAGAAAGCATGATACTTTACCCAGTGGGGAAGCATTGTTCTTATCAAGCTTGTACATATCCCCACTCCTGGGAGATCTAAAAAGGACCAATTCTTGAGGAATTGTCATCCCGGATTTGAGGATAATGCCTCATGTTCTGTGAAAAGCATTTGGTGCTTTTGGTCATAAAACTGAGAAACACTTAAAAGATTGTGTTCAACCTGTTTGACAAAGTTTACTTTGTCGACCATTAACTTACCATTGGATACACTACCTCTACAAGAAATGTATCCTCTGGTTTCACCTTCAAATTGAACAGGACCTCCATCAAAATGTTGAAATTGTTGAATAAGAAATTTGTTCCCTGTCATGTGCCTGGAGGAGTTTTTGTCATGTAGATGTTGAAATTGTTGAATAAAAGATCTTTAGTAGTGGGATCTAAGGGAGTATAGTCAACTGTATCATCAGAACTTGGTCCGGAGGCATTGTCAATACCCGATGATCAAGAAGCACCAGCAACTGAACCCATATCACCGCCCTGATCATCATCATCTCCATTCTTATCATCTCCTTCATCTCCTTCATCACCATCATCATCATCATCATCATCATCATCTTCATCACTAAATCCATAATTTGTTGGAGCATATATTGTCATATATAGTGTGTCCGTCGCTTGACGAATAGTCTAGGCTTAATGTAATACACCTGATATGTTGTAAACACATGAAAATGGGTCATTCGCAGGAGCATATGTGAATGAGACTCAGTCGTACGACTGAGCCATGCTAATGGACCAGTCGTGCGACTGAGAGATGCGATTGGGACATTCGTAAGACTGAACCATAAGTATGGTCCAGTCGTACGATTGAACCCCATACGCATGGTCCAGTCGTACGATTGAACCATACGCATGGTCCAATCGCACGAATGGGCCCAGTCGCATCTAATATGGGCCGAGGCCTATATATACCAGTTTCAATGTGTAGAGAGACAAGGGTTTTGAAAGGAGTCTGCCCGGGGCCTAGGTGCTGCCGGATGAGAGGGGAGATCATGCTCGATCTCCCCTTGCCAAGAGTCGTGAATATTATGTTGTAACGATCTTGTAATCATTAGGTTTTATCAATGAAACCATTTTATTATAGATCGTGTTTATTGTTTGTCTCTTGGTTTTGATTTTGTTTCCTTCCGTCAAGAACACGCTCGGATGTCAACCGATCCAACGAATTCACAATTGGTATCAGAGCCGGTTACTGCTGGAATGATCTAACAATCATTCTAGCAACCTGAGCTCTTGATTTCTGGATCTATTTTAGGTTCTTTGACGTTAAACCCACTTCGTGTTCTTCTTGTTTTGCTCAGATCTTGTTACGTGTATTGGTTCTTGGTTAAAATCAAACTCGGAAACACGTTCTTATCACCCTTGCGAATCTGATGATGTCTATTTTGGTTCGGTTCATGTAAAATTCATCAGATTAGGGTTTTTGGCAGCCATGGCGGCTGCAGATTTGAAAATCTGCATGCAGACCCGTTCGTGCGACTGGACCATGCTAATGGAACATTCGTGCGACTGGACCATTCGTGCGACTGGACCATGCTAATGGACCATTCGTGCGACTGGACCATGCTAATGGACCATTCGTACGACTGGACCATGCTAATGGACCATTCATACGACTGGACCATGCTAATGGACCATTCGTACGACTGGACCATGCGACTGGACCATTCGTATGACTGGAATGCGACTGGACCAGTCTTATGACCAGTCATGCTACTGAACCAGTCTTATGACAAGTCATGCTACTGGACCAGTCTTATGACCAATCATGCTACTGGACCAGTCTTATGACCAGTCTCACAAATATATCATTCGTATCATCCATTGACATGAATGTGATATTTGTCTTCCACGTCATACAACAGTGTTCCAGACGAAAAAAAAAAAGAAAAAAAAAAAAAAAGAGTCTGGAACTACCTTTTGCACAGATTTGTGGATGAGCAAAGCACATTCACCCTGAGGTTCTTTTGTCAAATAATTTCGATGGATACCCCATTATTCGTTGGACTTCAAGAATAGGTGAATGTAGAGAACACAAAAGAAAGAAGAGAAGATGTCAGCAGTCGGTGCTGATTTTGTGGGGTAGTCAGGAGCATCTGACTATTTATGGGCCAATCAAGTTACATCTATCCGCACAGAGAGGATTCTCATTCTTAGGGGGAATCCATGTATAGAGAAATTGAAGACGCAATCAGAAAGTGATGATGTGAGCTGGTTTCTGATAATGAATCTGAGAGAACGCTGATTTGGTTGAGATTGTCAGCTGTGGATTGGAACCCTTTACTTTTTGCCCAATACACCGTGTGAAGACGCCAGGAGAACATAATGTCTATATATTGGGATATGATGAATTTGAAGGGGAATTTCTACAGGTGTTGATGTTAATCAAGTTAGCCTGTCTGAAGATTGAAGCAATGGAAAACTGTTCATGTCATTATCTGGAAAAATCAGTCATATGGGGAATCTTGCTACTATGATGGTGTTCTGCAAAGTAAACGAAAGCTATTGTGCCTAAATTCATTTTCAAGAATACTGTAGCAACCTGACGGATCGGCAACGTTGGCTAATATGGTTTTTCGTTTGATTCTATTTGAAACCAGAGCAAAGATTGACTGAAGTTTGTAAGAGGTGTTATCTACTATTCGCAATCAACTCCAAGGGGGAATTTGTTGGAGCATATATTGTCATATATAGTGTGTCCGTCGCTTGACGAATAGTCTAGGCTTAATGTAATACACCTGATATGTTGTAAACACATGAAACTGGGTCATTCGCAGGAGCATATACGAATGAGACTCAGTCGTACGACTGAGCCATGCTAATGGACCAGTCGTGCGACTGAGAGATGCGATTGGGACATTCGTAAGACTAAACCATAAGTATGGTCCAGTCGTACGATTGAACCCCATACGCATGGTCCAATCGTACGATTGAACCATACGCATGGTCCAATCGCACGGATGGGCCCAGTCGCATCTAATATGGGCCGAGGCCTATATATACCAGTTTCAATGTGTAGAGAGACAAGGGTTTTGAAAGGAGTCTGCCCGGGGCCTAGATGCTGTCGGATGAGAGGGGAGATCATGCTTGATCTCCCCTTGCCAAGAGTCGTGAATATTATGTTGTAACGATCTTGTAATCATTAGGTTTTATCAATGAAACCATTTTATTATAGATCGTGTTTATTGTTTGTCTCTTGGTTTTGATTTTGTTTCCTTCCGTCAAGAACACGCTCGGATGTCAACCGATCCAGCGAATTCACATAATCCACCAAATCTAAGTCGTCATCATCATCTGTGTTTGGAATAGGCACATCATGTTCAGGCTCCACAAACGCCTCTCAAGTAAATGTTACAGGTTGATCCTCGGTAGCCTGAATAGGAACATTAGAAAAAGGCTCTTGATCAATATCGGCAGTGTCTATTGTCCTTTCAATCATCACACGATCAACATCACGCTCTTTAACTGTAATAGGATCATCAGCACATTTAGGACCAGCAGTTTGCTGTCCACTAGATTGTCTAACTTTCGTGGTTCGTTGCTGCGTAAATGAAGAATAAGCACGGAAAGTGAGATCTTGGATGTTCTACTTCATAATCTATACATAGCTGAAAATAAACTATTGTTGATGCTCTATGTAAGGCCCCGTTCCCGGAGACCTCACAGTTGGTCATTCACAACATTAAATACATTAAACATTATAAATTTACAAACTTAAGCAGCGGAATCATTTTAACAAAAACCATTCATTTCATTTCATTAAATACTGTTGTTAAGCAATACACTATTGTTTGATGAAGTACAAAAAGAACTGTTTAATTGCATTACAAAACAACAGCAATAATAGGTATGAATGGATGTCAGTCTTTTCCTGCCGAGTAGCTTCACCCTCGTGCCATCCTCAACAATATTTACCTGCCAACTGAAAATGTATAAAAGTCAGCGTTGCTGAGTGAGTTCTAGTAATAAAATACTTTCTGTATGTTGTATATGAAAATACTCTTTTTTTTAAAATATAACTCTTTACTGTATATGCGAGCACGCATTAACTATATGAACAAATAGTGTTCGATCTCTTTACTGTATGTCTTGTTTATTCTGTTTTCTTTATTCTTTATCTTTCACTGTCTGTATGGACCAATGAGCAATACCCCTACTATATGAGCGATGGAAAACGGGTGACGGGCCATCTATATCCCTCGAAAGGGTAAACTATATCCCTCGAAAGGGTCAACTATATCCCTCGAAAGGGTGCTGTGTACTGTATACAAGGCCGACCCAATCACCCAGGGTACGCTACAAGGGTCCTGCCAATCTCCAAGACTGGCCCTGTGTGCATAATAGGGTAGCTAACCCGCAGCACAGTTGAGCTAACGACAACACGGTCGTGTACCTCCTATAAGCTTGCAAGACTTGTTAACATTTTATTAATGTTCCTCTTCTTTCTTTATTGCTCTTTCTCTTTATTATTACAATATACTTTACGTTACGATAATAAACATACCACGTAAAGTCACATTCTATAAGTAATAATAATAATAGCAATAATAATAATATGGAACAATCATAAGACAATCATAATCAATCATTATCATGCATGAACCCATCATTAATAAACCCTAGTCAACCTTGGTCAAAACCCTAAAGGCACAGACTCCTAAACATTCTGAATTGAATTCTAAGGGTTTAGGTGCATGGGACCTATTTAGGCGCATGAGCCTTATTTGGGCGTTTCATCACTATATAGGCGCATTAGCCAACACTTAACCATTTTTACTCTTAGGGGCATGACAATTCAGGCGCGTGGAAACACTTAGGCGCACGGGCCACTTGGGCGCATGAGCCACCTTAGGCGCATGGGCCACTTTAGACGCATGGGCTATACTTAGACATTTCTAAGGCAATTTCAGGCGCATGGGCTACTGTTCAGGCGCATGGGCTTATACTTAATTTTGTCTAAGGCATTTTTCAGGCGCATGGACCTTATTTAGGCGCATGAACCCTCTGTTCAACTTGTTTCTAGCATAATTTCGAATCCAAACATCAAACCTATCTGTTCTAAGCTTAACATGGCTATTCTAAACATGAACAACCTATAAGCAACTAAGAACTAACATTCAACATGCATAATACATACGGGTAAACATACATAAACTTGTAAAAACATTTTAAATATATTTTCAGCCCCAAAGATAGTTAAAACAAGTAGAAAACCGGGGTCTAGAAACTCACTTGATACAACTTTGGGTGTATCTTCCTTCTAACCCGAATGCAAATGAGTTCAAACACCTAGAACACCACCACACACACACACGAGCACATACACAAACACATAAGCACATAAGCATGTAACCGGGATAAAACCCGTCATAAACACATAAAAACCATGAATCCTTACCTTGAATTCGACTTCCTTTCTTCTTCTTTTTCTTTAGCCGAGAACTCTTCTGCTCTCTCTCTCTAAAACCGAAGAAAGATGATGATGTGAAGTGAGGGTGGGCGGCCATGCTCACCTTTACACCAACTTTTTCAAACATTTGTCCTTTTGGACACTTTTAGTCCCTCTACTTGGACTTTATTGCTTTTCTTTCATTTATTCTTCATGTATTATTCTTTCTTTTCTTTTTAGAAGTATCCGAGTGTTACAAGTCCACCCCCCTATATATAGGTTTCGTCCCCGAAACCTGTTATTCCTCGAACAGATGAGGATAATGCTGCCTCATCTCCTCCTCAGTCTCCCATGTAGATTCAGATCCCTTCATGTGCTTCCACTGTACACGCACAAGAGGAACCACTTTATTCCTCAGCCTCTTCTCTTTTCTATTGATGATTTCCACTGGTTGCTCCACATAATTGAGCCTTTCGTCTACCTCGATATCTTCCAGTGGAACAATCATGTCTTCATCGGCTAAGCACTTTCTCAGATGAGATACATGGAATGTTGGGTGAATTCCACTTAACTCCTCTGGTAACTCTAACCTATAGGCCACCTCTCCAACTCGAGCAATGATTCGGAAAGGGCATACCTTGGGCTCAACTTGCCCCGCTTCCTGAATCGGATAATTCCCTTCCAAGGTGAGACCTTCAACATAACCCGGTCACCCACCTGGAACTCAATCAGTCTGCATCGTTTATCGGCATACGAATTCTGTCTATCTTTGGCTGCCCTCATAAAGGCTTTAATCTTTTCGAGCTTCTCGGTCGTAGCCTCGATTACCTCGACACCTCCAAATTCTTTCTGCCCAATGTCTCCCCAACATACGGGCGTCCTACATCTTCTACCGTATAGCTTCTCGTATGGCGGCATGCGAATACTAGCATGATAACTGTTATTGTACGAGAATTCAGCTAACGGCAAGTGATCATCTCAACTTCCCCCGAAGTCAATCACATATGCCCGAAGCATGTCTTCCAATGTCTGAATGGTCCTTTCTGACTGACCATCAGTTTGGGGATGATAAGCCGTGCTAATATGTAACCTCGTCCCCATGGCGTCGTGGAATTTCTTCCAGAATTTAGAGGTAAACCGGGTGTCACGATCAGACACGATGGACACCGGTACACCATGACGAGCTACAATCTCCTTGATGAACAAGTCAGCCAACCTCTCGGATGAATATGTCTTGCGGATTGGTAGGAAGTGGGAACTCTTCGTCAGACGGTCTACAATCACCAATATGGTATCGTACCCTTTCGGCGTACGCGGCAGCTTTGTAATGAAATCCATGGTGATGTGCTCCCACTTCCATTCCGGTATATCCAAAGGTTGAATCTTCCCATACGGCCTTTGGTGTTCGGCCTTCACTTGCAAACAAGTAAGACACTTACTCACATACTCCACCACGTCACGCTTCATACCCGGCCACCAATAATCTTTCTTCATATCTTGATACATCTTCGTGGCACCAGGATGAATAGAGTAGCGAGTCTTATGAGCTTCATCCATAATCTTCGCCCGTAGATCCCCAAAACGAGGAATCCACACTCGTCCAAATTGGGTTTTAACACCAAGTGTGTTTTCACCCAGTTCCCCGACCAGACCTCTCATTCTTTCTGAGTTAAGATGATCTTCTTTCAGAGCCTCATCTTGAAACTCTTTGACTTGCTTCATCACATCGGAGGTCATGATTAGTTGATATGCTTTCACCCGAATAGGCTCGGGCCTCTCTTTTCGGCTAAGGGCATCAGCCACCACGTTGGCTTTGCCTGGATGGTAATGGATTTCGCAATCATAATACTTTATAAGTTCCAACCATCGTCTCTGCCTCATGTTCAGATGCTTCTGCTCAAAGAAGTACTTCAAGCTCTTGTGGTCAGTGAAGATGGTGCACTTCGTCCCGTACAGATAGTGCCTCCAAATCTTTAGTGCGAAGACCACTGCTGCTAACTCTAGGTCATGAGTAGGATAATTGACCTCATGCACCTTCAACTGTCGGGATGCGTAGGCTATCACCTTACCTCGCTGCATCAACACGTAACCCAACCCCGAGTAGGAAGCATCTGAATAGACCACCAAATCCTCGCTTCCTTCGGGTAATGACAAGACAGGGGCTTGGGTCAGTCTTGCCTTCAACTCCTCAAAAGCCATTTCTTGCTCTTGACCCCACATGAACTTCACATCCTTACGGGTCAACTTGGTTAGCGGAGAAGCGATCTTGGAAAAGTCTTGGATGAATCTTCTGTAGTAGCCCGCCAAACCCAAGAAACTACGGATCTCGGATGGCGTCTTTGGAGACTTCCATTGCATCACTGCCTCCACCTTTGCGGGGTCTACCATAATCCCCTCGGGATTTATTACATGACCTAAGAATTGAACTTCGCGCAACCAAAACGCGCACTTGGAGAATTTAGCATAGAACTTCTCCCTTCTTAAGGTCTCCAACACCTCCTGAATGTGACCGGTATGCTCTTCTTCGCTCCTCGAGTAGATCAGGATATCATCAATAAACACACTCACTGATCTATCCAACATTGGCCGACACACTCGGTTCATCAAATCCATAAAAGCAGCTGGCTCATTGGTCAAACCAAACGACATAACGAGGAACTCGTAATGACCGTAGCGCGTGCGAAAAGCTGTTTTAGGGATATCCTGCTCCTTCACCTTCAGTTGATGGTAACCAGAACGTAGATCTATTCTCGAGAACCAATTGGCACCTTGGAGCTGGTCAAACAGATCATCAATTCTTGGTAAGGGGTATCGTTCTTCACCGTCAACTTGTTCAGCTCTCAATAGTCATTGCACATCCTCATACTACCGTCTTTCTTCTTCACAAACAGGACCGGAGCACCCCAGGGAGAGATACTCGGTCTAATGAACCCTTTATCGAGCAGCTCTTGCAACTGCTCCATCAGCTCTTTCATTTCTGTCGGAGCTAACCGATACGGTGCTTTGGCAACGGGTTGAGCACCGGGTATCAGATCAATTTGGAACTCAATCTCACGGTCTTGTGGCACGCCGGGTAAGTCTTCCGGGAATACGTCTGGAAAGTCGCGCACCACTGGCACTTCGGATAATTGCTGTACCGGCGCATCCACATCTTTTACATAAGCCAAGTAGGCGCTACATCCACGTCTTATGCACTTCCCCGCCACCGCCATCGAAATCATCTTAGGGATCGTAGTAACGCGATCTCCATGAATCGTAACCAAACTCCCATCGGATGCAACCAATCGAATCATCTTCTTTCGACATACGATGTTTGCTTCATAGGTTGCTAACGAGTCCATCCCTAGTACTACATCAAATCCACCTAGGGGTATCACGTGCAACCTAACAGCGAACCTATGACCTTCTAATTCTATGGCACATTCCTTTATCACATCTGTAATTCTAGTGGACTTACCAATAGCAGTTTCTACATCGAATGGTTCACTAATCTTTCTACTACTATCAGGCAACTTAGCACATAAAGTAGTGGAAACAAAACTTCTGCTAGCACCGGAATCAAACAATACAGAGGCATAAATTTGGTTTACTAGAAACATACCTGACACAACATCCTCTAGCTTCATGCCGGGTCATAGTGTAAGCTCTAGCACTTGCCCTCTGCCCTCCTTCCTTCGGCTTCTTATTCCCCGCTCCCGAGCTCTCCGCCCTCGGCTTCTTGTAGTCTCTAGCGATGTGGCCAGGCTGGCCACACTTGAAGCATACGTTCATCCCCATCCTGCACTCACCAGTATGCTCCCTTCCACATTTGCCACACTTCTTCCGTTCTGCACCAGCTGTGACCACACGTCGGTCACCCACCTTTGCCACCTTATTGTTTGGGGCGGCTCCTCCACGTCCAAACCGTTTCCCATTCCAGTTACAGTCACCTCCACCCTTCTTGTTCACCTCAGCCACCACCACATCGTGATCATCATACAATCTGCCAAATCAACCGCCGATCTAAAGGTGCTCGGCCGGGCGGCAATCATATGCCTACGGATATCCACCGGCAGCCCCTAGATGTATCTCTTAATCTTTCGTGACAGCGGTGTCACTTGATCGGGCACCAGTCGTGCCATTTCATTAAATTTAGTGGTGTACTGCTAGTGTGTCATCGTTCCCGCCTCCAGCTGCAGGAACTCTCTTTCTACCTTATCCATCTCTCTATGAGGACAAAATTCCTCAATTACTAACTTCTTCAGTTCAGGCCATCGCATTCTCCCAATGGCCCTGCTACCCTCGGCTTGGACAATGTTGTCCCACCAGCACAAAGCCGAGTCTACAAAGGAGTGGGTAGCGAATTTCACCTTCTGATCCTCCCGGCACTCACTGATATCGAGAACGGCCTCCATTTCCCTCGCCCACCGGTGAGCAGCAGCCGCAGTGCCATTTCTGTCGAAGGTAGGGGGCTTGCATCTCATAAACGCTCCATAGTTGTAGCCTCGGGCAGCCTCCGGCGCAGGCTCTTATTTTTCCTCCTCCTTGTTATTAGAGAGAACCGTTTCTGGATCTGTTTGTTCCTATCCTTCCGAGGACCGGTTTCTTTCCCTTTTCTTTAATGCCTTGATCACTTCGGTCATCACAGACGGTAGAATCGTATGCATGACCTGATGAACCTCTTCCACCACAGCCTCCTTTACTGAGGCTCTCAGATTGGCGCTCTCGTCGCCACCCTCCGGATGAGGGGTCTCTGGTCCGTCATGAACCACCTTCTCGACTCTGGGTCTCCCTCTCCTAGGTCGCGAAGCATCACCGTTACCTCTACCACGAGAGGCCTTGGAAGATCTACCGCCAGCCATCCTCTAAAGCACACTATAAGATTCAAACACTAACGCGGTCATTCAAGGTAATAGCTCAGTTTATGTTAAGTATAGTAAGTCCCTAATTACATTGGCCAGTTGTGATTAGCCACTCACTTTACTCTTCATACCCCAAGCATTTCCTATCCTGACTTAATCAGTATCTAAATCTACTAAGAGCACATAAATCAAATAACATGCGCACATAATATCGGTTAACATTAAGAAAAGACATACCTGATGGCACGTAGCTACTCGGGCTGACATCCCTCTATTTGTCCCATTTTCAGTTTAAGTTTAGGTTTTAAAAATTTTATTTAACCCAATTCACTTAAACTTAGGCTCTGATACCAACTTGTAAACCCCGTTCCCGGAGACCTCACAGTTGGTCATTCACAGCATTAAATACATTAAACATTATAAATTTACAAACTTAAGCAGCAGAATCATTTTAACAAAAACCATACATTTCATTTCATTAAACACTGTTGTTAAGCAATACACTATTGTTTGATGAAGTACAAAAAGAACTGTTTAATTTCATTACAAAACAACAACAATAATAGTTATGAATGGATGTCAGTCTTTCCCTGCCGAGTAGCTTCACCCTCGTGCCATCCTCAGCAATATTTACCTGCCAACTGAAAATGTATAAAAGTCAGCGTTGCTGAGTGAGTTCTAGTTTTATAAGTAATAAAATACTTTCTGTATGTTGTATATGTAAATACTCTTTTCTTTTAAAATATAACTCTTTACTGTATATGCGAGCACGCATTAACTATATGAACAAATACTGTTCGATCTCTTTACTGTATGCCTTGTTTATTCTGTTTTCTTTATTCTTTATCTTTCACTGTCTGTATGGACCAATGAGCAATACCCCAACTATATGCGCGATGGAAAATGGGTGATGGGCCATCTATATCCCTCGAAAGGGTAAACTATATCCCTCGAAAGGGTCAATTGTATCCCTCGAAAGGATGTTGTGTACTGCATACAAGGCCGACCCAATCACCTAGGGTACGCTACAAGGGTCCTGCCAATCTCCAAGACTGGCCCTGTATGCATAATAAGGTAGCTAACCCGCAGCACAGTTGAGCTAATGACAACACGGTCGTGTACCTCCTATAAGCTTGCAAGACTTGTTAACATTTTGTTAATGTTCCTCTTCTTTCTTTATTGCTCTTTCTCTTTATTATTACAATATACTTTACATTATGATAATAAACATACCACGTAAAGTCACAATTTATAAGTAATAATAATAATAATAGCAATAATAATAATAAGGAACAATCATAAGACAATCATAATCAATCATTATCGTGCATGAACCCATCATTAATAAACCCTAGTCAACCTTGGTCAAAACCCTAAAGGCACAGACTCCCAAACATTCTGAATTAAATTCTAAGGGTTTAGGCGCATGGGCCCTATTTAGGCGCATGAGCCCTGTTTGAGTGTTTCATCACTATATAGGCGCATTAGCCAACACTTAACCATTTTTACTCTTAGGCGCATGACAATTCAGGCGCATGGAAACACTTAGGCGCATGGACCACTTGGGCGCATGAGCCACCTTAGGCGCATGGGCCACTTTAGATGCCTGGGCTATACTTAGACATTTCTAAGGCAATTTCAGGCGCATGTGCTATTGTTCAGGCGCATGGGCTTATACTTAATTTTGTCTAAGGCATTTTTCAGGCGCATGGACCTTATTTAGGCGCATGAACCCTCTGTTCTAAGCTTAACATGGCTATTCTAAACATGAACAACCTATAAGCAACTAAGAACTAACATTCAACATGCATAATACATACGGGTAAACATACATAAACTTGTAAAAACATTTTAAATACATTTTCAGCCCTAAAGATAGTTAAAACAAGTAGAAAACCAGGGTCTAGAAACTCACCTGATGCAACTTTGGGTGTATCTTCCTTCTAACCTCAATGCAAATGAGTTCAAACACCAAGAACACCACCACACACACACACATACGAGCACATACACAAACACATAAGCACATAAGCATGTAACCGGGATAAAACCCGTCATAAACACATAAAAACCACGAATCCTTACCTTGAATTTGAATCCTTTTCTTCTTCTTTTTCTTTAGCCGAGAACTCTTTTGCTCTCTCTCTCTAAAACCGAAGAAAGATGATGATGTGAAGTGAGGGTGGGCGGCCATGCTCACCTTTACACCAACTTTTTTAAACATTTGTCCTTTTGGACACTTTTAGTCCCTCTACTTGGACTTTATTGCTTTTCTTTCATTTATTCTTCATGTATTATTCTTTCTTTTCTTTTTAGAAGTAACCGGGTGTTACACTCTAAGCTTTTGATTTTCTCATCCTTTTTTTGCATACTCCGACACATATCATCAATCAACTATGTCTTCTACAATATCTCTTTCTCTAACACTAAAACCCTCTGTTCTAGTGTAACCCTCGTGGGTGAAAATGGTGCAGACTCTGGTTGCGGTTGTGGCTCTAGAGTAGTATTAAAATAATCAGCATCACCAAACATATCATCATGCACTTGAGTCCTTGGTGGTGTACTCAACACATCCTCAGTAGCAGGCATAGCAGATGATGTAACAGTGGTTTATTCTATAACAATGACTAGTGTAGTAGCCTTGCTAATTATGGCAGGAATACTAGTCGACATAGTGGTCATCGAGGTCCGACGCTTACGTAACACTCCTCATCTTCTACCCCTCCCACGTAGACTAACAAAGTATGTACCCTTCCTTGTCATCCTCTTCTTTCTCCTCTGAGTCAATGGTGAATCCTAAGGATAAAATCAGCATCCATATTCTCAACAGTGCGTTTAGCAGGAGTTTCTTGCGCTCTGGGACGTTTTTGTAGAAAATAAGGGACAGTCCTTATCTAATCACTATCAGTCTCACTCCCAGAATCCATGAACCAAGTGTTCACCTCATCCATATCAGACATACTAGCTCCCTGAGAATTCTTTAGAGCTTCTTGATTAGTTCTAGTAGAAGGACCAATTGTTTCAGCTTGATGAGCTTGGTGACTTTCAGCCTCATGCTATTAAGCATCTTCTTGAAATCCCTTGACAAATCTTCCAGGTTTAGCAAAATGGGTTCCATCCCACGCATTACCCCTAGCTCCTATCAAGTAAGTGAATATATCTTTCTTCAACACCATCATGACATAGGTGGATGAATCAGATACTGCTAGCTCAGGGTGCGCAACATTCTCTATCATCTATATAAACCTTAGGTACATCACAAACTTTTTCCCCACTGCATCAATAACATTCTTCTACATCTGGGCAAATATCCTCTTCGATATGTTGTATGGTAAGTCATCGACAAATGATACAAGTAGGGATCCAAACACAGCACCCAAACTATCCATCCCAGCCTTTAAGTTGCTCAAACAGTGGATCACTACATGAAATAGATACTTCCAGAACGATGGTAAATACTTCTTCTTAATTGATGGGTAACAATTATCATATCCCATTCTCTTCAGACAATCTCTCGCCACGTCATCATCAATCTTTACTGATCCTCCAACAGTAATACACTGTTGATCACCTTAGCAGTAATCAATATCCTCTTAGCCTTGATCGTAGCAAAGATACATGGTTCTCCCTGTTTATCTCTCTCATTAGCAACAGTAGTCCAAAACTAATCGATAACATCAGTGTAAATCGTAGGACTAGCTCTAATAGCATGATATATACGAGAGGTCTTTTGGCCATCTATCAAGGATCTGAATAAGTCTTTATTCTTTGGAACATCCCCAAGATAAGCTACTACGTTATGGTTTTTGTTAAAAGCCATTTGATTTGTTATGAGTAAAAATATGTTTAACTAAGTGTTTTCAATTATTCAAAAACCCTCAATTTTGTGAAATTTTGCAAAACTAAAAAAAAGTATAGTAAAATTAAATTTTAACTAGAAAAAAAACAAATTGACAAACTAATTATACTAATAACCTAAATATTTGTATAAATTTTCAAGTATAGGATCATATTTCTGTGAAATCAATCATTAATATCATCCAACATTATTATATATAAGACTGGTTACGTTGATAGTCACTATATTGTGTCCATCTTAAACTTAGACTTCAATTATTTACTTAGACAAATATGTTGTGATATGTATCATGTTTTGATTAATTTATATGAAGTCAGTGGATCCCACAATTAAAATCCTATAGATCCCTTATCTAGTCTCAAGACACTTTTGAGATTTCAAGTTACCCTAATTTGACTTAAACCTTTTACTTCCGACCAGCATTTTCAACATTATTTTTCTTTATTATAATATCTATTTGAAGCATAACTAGCATGAGAAATACTTCTAAACATATAATATTAACAAGTTTTAGGACTTATTAACTGCCAGTCGGACTTATGTTTGCCCTGCAGGATGTTTAGGACTTACATGCCAATTCGGACTTACGTGCCCAATCTATTGATTTTTCCTCCTTTATAAAAACATATTCTCAAAGAATAAAATATTTATCATATAGTATGTATGTCTATGACATATCTTTTATTAGTGTGCTCATTGGCATCTTTTATTCCTATATGGCCTTTTTGGCTTCTTTTTGCTCTTTTTTGTTTGTTTTTCCCTTTTGTCTTTGCTTTTCATTTATTTGTTTCATCTCTTGATATTTACATATACATATATTGTCTGAAAGACAGTGAATCAGAAAGTAACTGCCTTAAGTATGACTACACTGTAACTCTCATTCTGTTTTAGCATTGAATCAGTGTTACCACAAAACTTTGATGAATAACCCACTTCAGTCATAAAGAATTTACTTTAAGTGCATCACAGATCATAATGATTTTCAATCTTGAACGTCAAGCCTATCAACATATCAAACATAATTCAAGTCAGTTTCTTTTAAGCCTTTACATGTAATGTATCAAAATCAAGGAATGTACTATTAGTTCCTATAACACCATGAAAATTAAGATTTCTCAATTTTTAGAAGAAAACTTTTTGTACTTTTTATTCAAACTTTTAAATTTTTTGAACAAAATTTTTTTGTACTTTTCTTCAAACTTTTTACTCCCCCTAAGAACAAAATCTTTTTCAAAACATTTTTATATTTTCTCCCCCTAATATTATGATTATCTAGATAGAAAATAATAATTTTAACTAAAAGACATGAAAATAAAAATAAAAATATTGTTGTGAGGGTGTAAGAATAATTGTCAACCAAAGTTAATCATTCCTCAGAGATTGAAATAAAAAGTTAAATCGGGAATGATCAAATGTCTTAGTAAACAAATCAGCAATATTGTCATTTGATTTGACAGAATACAAATGGATAAGTTTTCGATCAAAACAATCACGGATAAAATACATGCGGATATCGATGTGTTTTGTTTTTGAACGTTGGATTGGATTCTTCACTATGTTTAGCACTACAGTGTTGTCACACCAAATTTTGGTGTTTAAGATGTTAAGGCCAAAATCAAAAAGTTGTTGCTGAATCCAAACAATCTGAGAAAAACAACTCGAAGCAACCACATATTCAGCTTCTGTAGTTGATGTGGATACCGTCTGTTGCTTTTTGCACTGCCAAGAAATCAACCTATTGCCAAAGAATTGACAACCTCCAGTAGTGGATTTCCTTCCAAATTACATCCTACATAATCACAGTCAGTATAAGCATATAAACTGAAATCGGAAGTTTTAGGATACCAAAGGCCGAGTGAACGTTGACCCTTGAGGTATTTAAAAATCCGCTTGATAGCTTTCATGTGAGATTCCTTCAGATTACTTTGATATCGTGCACACTGACAAATAGAAAACATGATGTCCGGTCTGCATGCAGTAAGATAAATTAGAGATCCAGTCATTGATAAATGTTGATCAACATTTTCACCCATAAGATTATATTTCTCTTGATGAATCAGATGACCCTAATCATCTTTTTTAACTTCGATACCCAAGAAAAATGAAATTTCTCCAAGAGAGCTCATCTCTAATTTCTTTTTCATCACAGTTTCAAATTCCTTGCACAAATATTCATTGGTGGATCCAAAAATAATATCATCAACATATATTTGGACAAGAATAATATCATCTTCAGTCTTCCTTATGAATAAAGTCCGATCAATAGCACCTATTGTATAACCATTTGCAAGCAAATGTTCAGTCAGAGTAGCATACCAAGCACGAGGTGCTTGATGTAATCCATATAGTGCTTTATCTAACTTGCAAACATAGTCAGGATAATTTGGATCTTCAAAACCTGGTGGTTGGCAATCATAGGGTTTCTTCTTTCATCTCGTCATACAAGAATGCAGTTTTGACATCCATCTGATACACTTTGAAGTTCTTGTATGAAGCATAGGCCAGAAAAATGCATATAGCTTCTAGTCTTGAAATTGGAGCATATGCCTCTTCATAATCAAGTCCTTCAACCTCATAAAATCCTTAAACTACAAGTCTGGCCTTATTTCAAACAATCACATCTTTTCATCTGTTTTGTTTTTGAATATCCATTTAGTTCCAATCGACAGCTTGCCCTTTGGTAGTTCACACATATGCCACACATTAAGCTTTTTAAATTGCATTAGTTCATCTTGCATAGCTTCAACCCAACTATTCTTCTTTAATGTCATCTCAACATTCTTTGGCATATTTTTAAAAGTAAAACATGAATACAAACATGTATTTATTGCACTAGATTGACTTCGAGTTTGGACACCTTGTGATAATGGACCAATGATTGCTTCAGTTGGATGGTCTTTTTGAATTCTAAACTGAGGAATTATATCTTCAAAGATAACTTCGTCTTAATTAGACATATGACCCACTGGTTCTTCAGCAGAGTTTTCTCCTTCGGTTTGATACACAATATCTTCCTCTTGAAGATTATCATTATCAATAGATAAATTTTCAAATGGAACTTGAATTGTATCAATCGGATCACCTTGAGTAGAAGAAGAACTCTGATAACAAACCTGTGGAGCTTGCTCAACAACAGGATCAGAATGAGAAATTTCAGATTCAAAAATTGATTGTGAAACGACCATGACATTTTAAGAAGAGGGTATATCTAAAAATTTTAATTCAGATGAAGATGACATAAAACCAAATTTATCAAAATATGTATCTTTAATTGATAACGACGAAGGTGGATTAGCTATAGCAACATTAGACGATCGATTAAAAGTTTCAAATCATGAAGCATAATCGTATACCCATGAAGGAGCAGAACCTGCATCTATTTTATTAGATTCATGCCAATCAATATCGAATGGCTCAATTATTTGTTTAGATCTTTTATTAAAAACCCGATATGCCACTTTGTTGGCTAAATATCCAACAAAATAACATTCATATGTTTTTTCATCAAATTTTAATTGTGAATGAGATGTATGTAAGAAAGTACAACAAAATCTAAATATTTTGAAATATTTGACTTTGGGTTTATGTTTAAAAAATATTTCATAAGGAGTCATGTTTTGTTATTTATTGATTAAAACTTGATTCTAAACATAACATGCAGTGTTAACAGCTTTAGCCCAAAAAAAAGATGGTGATTTAGCTGCTGATAACATTGTTCTGACAACTTCAATTAAAGTTCTGTTTCTCCTTTCAACAACTCCATTTTGTTGTGGAGTTCCAGTAGAACTAAATTGTCATGTGCTCACGACACATGTATGCAAGACCTAACGGAACTAACGGAGTTTGGTAACGGAAAATTACAGGATGTCACATTATCCCCATGTTGAAAGAATTTTCATCCCGAAAATTACGTTACATGGTTGTGCTACATCACTGGCTTACTGCATTGGCATAACGAAATCGAGTGAGTTGTCACAGATATAGTTAGATGAATTGACAGCCCCAAAACCTTGATCTTGCTTAAAGAATGTAGTCTTACAAAAAGAAAATGCAAGACTTTAGGGTTATGCTAAAGAAGCAAAAGTTCCCAAAGAAGCTAAAGGCATTCTTTAGAAATTGGTTTTCAAGTCATTTAAGAAACACAGCCAATCTCCTTCTCTTCACAATGGACTGACTAGTAGTATGGCTATGATAGTGAAGAAGAAAAAGAATTTAAGGCCAAGAGGGTAATGAGGAGGATAACCAAAAGGTTCTATATGAAAAGAGGAAGATGACCATGATAAAGAAATTCAGTACTTCATCCTTACTCTCTCTAAAAAGAAAGAGAACCGATGAGGAATCATCAAATAGGGGGATATCGCTAGGACTCGAAGCCTCTTCCAATCTATCTGCTGAAAAAGAAGCACCACTACTGAAAGTGCTTTTAGAAGCTGCTGAAGTACTGAACAAATCAGGTGTTGATGCAACTGCTGAAAGTACCATACAAGAAACTCCTTTAGTATATGAGTACTCAGACAAGATAGTGGGTTGCACAAAAGGCACCCAGACAATGGATGATGATATGGAAAGGCATGGGGTGACTCTTGAGGCTAAACCTACCCAACTTCATAAGGATGCACCTGAGTCTGAACTCAGAAAATTGGCTGAGGTGATATTTGGTCAACAAAAAGTTGAAATTGAAGCCTAGTTAACTCTTAGGTGAATATGGATACTAATAGCGTAGAAGTCACTAATGATGCTTAGAGAGCTGAGATCACTACCAATTATCCCAAGTTAGCTGGTGAGGCATCAGGTGTAATTCTTAAACCTTTAGTAGTCAGACTTACTAGAGTATCTACCTCTAACAAAGTTAAGGGACCTATTACTGCTGAAGAGGAAATAGAGACTGAATCATAGAAATCAACGGACAAATTTTATGACAAAAAAGGTGGAGTTGTTCTTATATAAGGCTGAAGAAGAGGTTATAGTTATGAATGTAGGCATATCTCAAGAATTCTCAACAAAAAGAAACACCATTACACTAATCAAGAGTGCAAAGGATTCAAGAGCTGCACGAACTACAACTAAAGAGTTCAACTGTGGTGGTGAACCTAGTAGAACAACCTCAAAAGCTCCACCTAGATTAAAGGCTAAAGCTATCAAGAAGGTGTTATCTAAGTCATCAAGGCTATCTAACAAAAGCACCTAGAATACAGCAGCAGGCTTCAACAACTACAAGTGCTGAATCCAAACCTGTGATATCATCTATGAAGAAAGATGAAGAAAAATGCCTCCTAGCAACTTAACTTGAGTTGAAAGGATATAATTTTGATAAGATCATGGAGTGGAGTACTTGTGAGATCAAGTGTAAGCTAATAGCTGAAAGTCATGCTAAAATGGAGAAAGCAGCGGAGTCGGGTAGAAGAAAGAGGGATGAATCAAAGATGAAGAAAAGAGATAGAGTTCAGCAAGAGTTCAGGGACAAGTAATAAATGAAGTGATTCCTAAAATACTATGGTTTCTCTAGCAGACAAGTAGGACCAATGAGTATGTCAACTCTTGATCAGAATATCAGAGGAATCACGAGAAAGGTTGCTGCTGGAGAGCACCTAAAGCTTGAACAAGCCAAGGAGCAATGGAAGAGTCAATAGGCTAAGTCAAAGGAAGTTACTTAGAAATCCTCCCTTTTGCCTACTAGACCTCCAGCATCCCCTGACTATGCATCAACTATCTCTGTTGACAAATAGCCCATTTCATCAATCCTTGCAAAGAATACAAAAGCTCCAAAGAAAGCAATAAAAGCAAGGATTGTTGATCCGGAAGTAGAGGAAAAGATACTTCAAGGAACCAAAGTGTTGGCAGCAGGGTATCTTGCTCACATGAAGAAATTTGTCATCAAGAAGGCTAATAAAGAGATCATCTACTATGACCATGAGAATGAGGCACTTGATCTACCCCTTGACATTTTAGAGTAAACTACTGAGTACTTTAGCATTTTTGGATGTAAGAATGACAAGACTAAGATGTTGATACGAAGAAATTCAAAAAACTCCACTATTAGTACATGATCCTATAGTAGAGTGGGAATATGATCAAAAGAAAAACACTTACTTTGTAACCGATCAGCAGCTGGAAGACTAGCCTACTCAAGGTACCAACTTGTTTGCTTAAACCGATTTGAGATAGCTGACTTAACCAGGCTGAGACTAAGGAACCCAAGCAATTATTCTAAGGCAAGGGATGTGAAAAAGGTTTTGCTGAATATCTACAATTCCCACCTAGAAAAATAAAGGCAGGCTTTAAAACAAAGAAAGAAGAAAGTAGAATCTGAAGCTACCAAAACCTCTCCATCTGTCATACCTAGAAGCTAACCAAACTCATCTCCTCATACTTCCCCACCTGCTCAAACCACTGAGAATGGTTCTCCACAAGTCCAATAAGCTTCTCAAATACCCAAATCAATTACCAAGAGCCAATCTGAATATTCAGCACATGAAGTGATCATCACTGATGTGGCTGAAAGAATTAGATATGGGTTGAAACATCTGGAAAAAGAAAAGATCTCTTAGAATATGATGATACAATTATCAAATTGAATTAAGATTTTAAAACTGAGTGATTCTCCACTGAAAGGAAAAAACTTTCTTCTTATCCGAATTAAATGTTCTAAAACTCATCCTTGAATATTTGAAGAAAATGCATCAGTTGATCTTTGAAAATAAAGGCATGCCAAACAAGTACAAGTCCATGGCTACTATCCTAAAGATCAAGTTTGGCAATAAGGCTGAGCAAAAGGAAGAAAAAGAAGCTCTGCATGTAACTCCACTAAGCACTCATGATCCTATCACTCATCGGAGTTATAACTCCTCAATCAACACCTTAAGTCTCATATATGTTGGTGTCGGCAAAGTTGAAGTCAAGGAATAAGACTTGTTTAGACTCTCTCGACAAAAACATGAAGGACTTGGTTAATCTACCTCTTGACAAACCCTCAAGAGACAAAAGAGGATACATGTACGAACTTCTACCGATCAGAATGCTTGAAGGCTAAAAACAAAGTTGTGGTATAATCATCTTAGGGGAAATTTGTTGAATCTTGAATGATGAAACTACCAAAAACTTAGGAATTTAGCATTGGCCATCATGTGTCGAAACAGGCCAAGTGCTTCAGCACTGGCTATCAACTGCCGAAGTATATGCTAAATGACTGATGATCAACATATACAAAAGCAACTGCTATCCACATATGTTGAATGTCTGCTGATCAGCATATGTAGATCATGTAACATCTGACCCATTTGGTAATCTGAACCAGAACCCATTTTTTTATTTTTCATGCAATGAAAAAAATCATAATTAAATAGTTATATTTAATTTATCAATTCAAATGCAGTAAATGAGTTATTTAATCAATGATGTGAATTGTATTATTAAATTATCTTTTATTAAATCATTTAACCAATTTATTATAGTTTTACAATTTATAAATTAAATTTTATAAAGTTATAAAGTTTTATGTGTCATTTGCGAGTTTAATAATTAAATTAAAATAAATAATTAAATTACAAGTTTTACAAGATTCATAAACCTTATAAAGTATTTATAAATAATTTGTTTAATTATTAAAAATTTGGAACTTATAAAATCTAGGGTCTTAGATTGCAACTTTTGAAACTTCATTAAAAAAGTTTTAACATAAAATGATAAGAGATGAATATTCAGGGCCAAATTGTAGTTTTCTGAAAACCCAACCCCCACACACTGTCCACCCCCCCCCCCCCGGTACTCCGGCCGAGTTCCAGCGACCACCAAACCATTCCAAAACGTCGTTTTGTACCAAATTAAACAGTCCCTTGATTTTCTCAAGTATCATTCGAACCCAAGACCAGCTTCAATTGATATTATTAGGTTGTTATGCTTGTGTACTAGAACCCAAAACACACGAATCAAAACCTTTAACCCGTTGATCTTGGGACTGAACGAATGGTACCTATTTAAATGAGAGGAATCCTTATAATCAAACTATTGAACTTTCTATACCACCAATTCCAAACCAACTACACACCCTCATCGATCTTGATCTCCATCAACATCTCGAACCTGCAACTGAACCAAAGTCGGCCTTCCAAGTAATCTAAACTGAAATTGTCAAAGGGGTTTTGTTTATCATCATTTTTAGAAACTTTCCAAAGTTTTAATTGAATCAAATCAACCGAAACAAACTCAATTTGATTACATCAAAGCCACGACCTAGTTCCACTTCATTCCATTGAATCGACTTCAATACGGGTTGAACCATGTGAAACTTTGGTATCAAGTCCAACATTCTATCACTTTCAAATCGATTACAATTAACAGGTGAGTATTCATTACTCTTTTTATGTATTTTATATTTTGGGAACATCATATGATTCAATATTCAATCATTGATATTCACTGTTATTCTATTTCATTCTAAATTCAATTCCAGACATATGTTATTACTTGCAATTATGTGTTCATAATTAGATAAACTTGACGATAACATAATCATTAATTCATGCAACCATGGTAACAATGATAGATCTATTGGTTTGACAAACCCACCCCATTTATTATGCTGTGTGGTTATTGGAACTAGAATCATTCATTCTATAAGGCTTTGTTTACGGAGCGAGTCAATTCAGTCGTTAGGTTTGATTGTGTTGGTTTGTCTATTATGTTACACTATTGCATTATAAGTCTTAACATTTCCATATGAATTGAATTGTTTCCAATCATTGTAATCAATCTATATATGTATTCAAACCTGTGTTTACTCACCGGCTAATTCGTTAGCTGAGTCGTTACTTTTTCACATGATTTCAGGAAATGTTGTTCAGTGGACTTCTTCATGCTCATTTCGGACTTGGACCTAGATTAATAAAAGCCTTTATTATGTTATTTGAATCTTTATTGCAATGTAATGAATTATTTGATTAGAATTATTTAATGAAAATGACATTAAACTTTATTTCAACTTATTTAAAATCATGTGCTATGAACAATCGATTCACATTCGTGTGCCCTGATGATTCCGCTGTCAGTCGGGGTGTGACAGATCAACTGCTGATCAACAGTGAAATCCATAAGCTTCCGATCGACTACTCCATAGAACAAGTATGTCTGTGTTGATGGCTGTTTTGTTCCACCTTTTGACGACAACATAGTATAGAAGCTACCAACTCCGATATACAGATTACCTTCCTACTGTAGTATCTGAACATATAATAGTTTATTCTCATTATTTAGTATAAAATTCCTCACACTTGTATAGGAGAGGCAAGTCTTCCAAGCCATTTGATTGTATCTGCCGAATTATAAACTTTATACAAAACAGATTAGTCAAGTGAATACTTTGAAATAACTTATTGTGCATTTATCTTTACTCAAAGTATTCGTGTTGTGATAGTAAGTAACTAACATAGATTCCACATTCGTTAGTTATTGATATAAGAAGAAGTTGTTGTTTGTCTAAACCAATCTGATCCAACACTTTACAGTGTGAGACATAAGGCGTTTCCACATTCACTCTAAACACCCATTTCCCGCCCAAAGTAAAGACCCGAATGTCGCTAGCACGCGGGTCAAATGACAAGCCTTGGAACTAATGGATCCTTTTATCTTCCTTGTTCCCTCTAAACCAAACCCTAACCCATCGCTAGCATTGCTTCATCTTCCTTTCTTCTTGAATGATCGCAACATATGTTCCTACGATCCATTTTAAAGTATAATTTATAGGTGGAAATTGTAACACCCATCTTGTATTTGTATGACTCCTGGTCTTAAATGATAAGATCTTGTAACTACAAAAAAAATTCCCATAAATATTGATGATGATGGTTCAGTGGATGTCAAAAGTTTAAATGCTGAAGACCTAAGCATCGTTAACAACCTATCTACAGATAAAGTTTTATCATCTTAGATAAAGTTGAAACAACTAATGAAACTTTTGGACTAAAACTGAAACAATTTATGAAACTTTTGAAGCTAAATTGATGTTTTTAATCTTTTGAAGAAAAATAGTTATATGTAACAAACCTTGGGGAGTAAAATTGAACTTAACTCTAAAGTTTATTTCCTTGTGATTTAAATTGATATACAACAAAATCTCGTAGAAGCCTATATATCGCTAGCAACTTAATTCACGGGTTTCATCATCTCATCATCTGTATATGCTTGGGGGTGTTTGATTAATCAAGATGTGAAAGTGCAACTCACTTGTGATTATCATAAGTATCTATTTCACTTATAGAATGTGCTTTGTTTTTGGTTAAGTGTTTTTGAGGGGTTTATTAAATTCTATGTTAACGGTTAGATGAAAATCATCACGTATGTAATTCTCAAACATGTGGTGAGAATTTCAAACAAGATTCTAAGTTTGATATGGTAAGACATGAAATCAATTCACAAAATAAGATAATTATATTTTACTTCACATGTCAAATAAGTTAATTTTAACTTGAATTATAAGAGGTGCTAGAAATAGATATGTTGTTCAATAATGGATTAACAATACAACAAGTCCACTTATTGTTTATGATAGAATGCTTTTAATTTACTTTTATTTGTGCTTGACTCCATTTCGGTGACTAAAGGCATGGCTTGATTTAGCTTTTGACTACAAATACATTTGCATAGGATGTTACTTAAATAATTTTCTTTTTTTTGTTTTTTTTATTGAAACTCTTCTTTTGTTTATTGATGTTTATCAAAAGGCAATATGTTAAATTAATATGCAGCATTGGTTATTTTTTATAGGATTAGTGTTAAATTAATCGACAGTATTAGTTGTTATATATGGGTATACAAATTTACAGTCAAATGAAAACATCTATAAACTACTTATATATCTACTTATTATTGATATTAGTTTCAAAACTAAATATTTCAACAACATTGGTTGTTTTTCATTTGTAGGTTTGTTTGCTGTTAAATTAGCAACAATATGCTTTCATTTCTATGTTTGTATGAAAGAAACTGGTATTCAAGTTTTTGTTGTGATGTTATGTTTTGTGTGGTTATTTGATTATTGCACCATTTAAATAGAATAGTGATTTTCTAGTTAGGTGATGGAAGCCATGTTGTCAATAGCTGCTATAACGACCGCTATAGCGTGTTATATAGCATATTTGTAAATAGCGACTACATAACGGAATTATTTATTTTTTTATTTTTATTTTTGTAAATATGATATTTAGATTTTAGTAATATAGTGTTTTAACTATTTTGGGGGTGTTTGCTTAGATTTCCTACTACTTTCTTGCTAAACATGCTTATTTATTGAATGTAACACATTATTACGTATTATCCTACTTAATCGCTAAACACGAAATACTGGTTGCTATTTATCGCTTTTTGCTACGTAGCATATAGGTGGCTTGTCGCTATTTACCGTTATTCGTTATTGACAACCATGGATGGATGGGATACTATTCCATTCAACTGGAATCTTGCTTATCTCAATCTTCTTCATGCTCTACTGTGAAAGTTTAAAAGTTGTGCCTGATTAAACACCACCTAAGAGATAAACTTAGATGCTTGATTTAGATTAATTATTATACAAATTTTGCCTTTACATGTCACTCTTATGCTGATAGGTGTTAGGTGATTCGTTCATGGTGGCATCTTCTCGTAATGTAAGTCACAGTGATGGTAAGTTGTGTTAGTCACACTTAAGATATCAAACTTTCAATGAACAAATCATTCCATCAATTTGTGTATGTTTGAATACCATTGCAATTTCCATCTTTCTACCCAATTTAAACATTTCAAACATGCTATTGTGATAATTCATAATGAATGAGTATGAAAACTCCAACTGATGGCCCTGACCTTTAGTGGATCGAAAATACACGACTAACCGCACACAAAAACAAAATTCAGCAACCTGACGAGTTACAAACGCACCGCTCGCAGGTCCTACTGGGCAAATTACTAACCCAGCTTCCTGATACAGATTTACCATGAGAGCTCGAAGTTAACCTTCCAAGATCACCTTCTAATTCATGCCAAGAATTAAAATAGCAATGGAAAACCAATAACCCTTGACTGTAGAGAATACAAAATTTAGGAACTCAAATCTGCTTTCTTCATTCCCATTTCCTAATACATATTGCAAAGCAAATAACTACCTAGCACTACTGTCCCACGTTCCTACACCGGTGGAAATCACATATACATGCTTTGAAAGTTCAAAGTAAAAGACAAATAATAAAATTGCAATAATTAAAATACCGTGAAATAAAACGTGGGACTATTTGGACATGCATTAACTCTTTGAAGGTTCCAATTGAACCAAGGTGACCCACTGTTCTGTTGAACTTGACGACACTCATTCATGGGTTGCATGGGTTACGGACCTATCATCCTCCTCTTCTTTAGAAAAGTTTGCCCTCAAACTTGGAAGGGGTTCCTCCGGATCGAAATAAGGTTGTAGGTCAGCCACATTGAAGGTGGTTGCGACGCATAAGTTCCCAGGAGATCAATCTTGTAAGCGTAATCGTTGACCTTGGCAAGAACTTTGAAAGGACCATCCGAGCGGGGGCTTAACTTTGAGCGGCGCTTGGACGGGAAACATTCCTTGCGTAGATGCACCCACACTAGATCGCCCAGTTGACATAGAACATGCTTACAGCCCTTGTCACGACGGTACTTCCGTAACTCATTGTTCTTAGTAATGCGAGCATGAACTTGTTGATGGATGGCCTTGATATCAGCTACTAAATCACTAGCTTCCTAACTAAATTTCAAGGTCATATCAAGAACAAGATTGAGAGGGGTGTGAGGATGTAATCCATAAACAATCAAGAAAGTGTCAAGGCTAGTGGTCTTATTGGGTGCGCGGTTGTATGCAAATTCAGCCTGGGAAAGTAATTCATCCCATTGTTTCATATTGGTATTGATGAGCGCTCTCAACAAAGAACCCAATGTGTGATTGGTAACTTCGGTTTGGCCATCGGTTTGGGGATGGCTCGATGTGCTAAACTTCAACCAAAAATGACTCAAGAACTTGACGTCGCGGTCCCTGACGATGGTTTTGGGAATCTCGTGCAAAAGACGATTTCCTTGAAGTAGAGATTAGCCACTTGAACAGCATCATAGGTGGTATGACAAGCAACGAAATGGGCCGTTTGGCAAAGGCATGTATGAGCCATGTAGAGATGCCTGACATTTTGCCTGATGGCACGAAAAAGCTCCATCGCACATAATGCTAGACATGCCACATCATTTTTTGCCAAAATAAATGTTGACACAGGATATGCTCTATTTCCTCAGCTCCAAGATGATCCGCTAATCCCCCTTCACGCGCCTCTTGAATTAACATCAAACAAATGCTATGGTGCGAGTACATAATTGTTGCCCCTTGAATAAAATCCATTTACAATATGATAAGCACCTTTTAGATGGGACTAACATCCCGCAAACATTTCTTTAAAATCTGGATAAGTGGTACACTCTTCTTGCAACAGGTCGAAGCCGAGGACTTTAGTGTGAAGATGGGTGAGGAGGGAGTGCCTACGCGAAAGGGCTATAACTTATGTTAACCTTGGATGTACTTCAGTGCTTCATGATCTAAATGTAAAATAAACTCTTTAGAGATCAAAAAATGATGCCAATGGTCCAAGGCTCGAATGATGGCATAAAACTCCTTGTCATATGTTGAATAGCGTCTCTTTGCATTGTTGAGATTTTCACTAAAGTAGGAAATGGGTCAACCAAGATGTGATAATACAACCCCTATACCCACTCCAGACGCGTCACATTCGACCTCAATCACCTCAGTAAAACAAGGCTGTGTTAAAACAAGGGTGGATGATAGTTGTTTCTTAAGTTCATCCAAGGCATGTTGAACTTGGGAGTTCCAAGTAAACTGTTTATGTTTTGTGATTTCAGTCATCGGGGCCACGATTGTGCTGAAATTTTGGATGAATCGTCAGTAAAAAGATGTAATTCCATGAAAACCTTGAACTTGTTGAATGGATTGAGGAACCGGCCAATCCCGTATGGCTTGGATCTTGTTTTCATCAACCTGTATCCCCCTGTTTAGAAACTAGATAACCCAAGAATGTGACTTGATTAATGAAAAAGTCATATTTCTCCAAATTTCCATATAGTTTCTCTCGATCGAGTGTTTTAAATAACTGGAGAAGATGAGATTGATGTTCATCCAGATTTAGAGTGTCGTTAAGGATAAGATCAAAATAAACAACTATAAAATTTCCCAAAAATGGTTTCAATATCTGATTCATCAATCGCATGAAAGTACTTAGCACATTTGATAGTCCGAAAGGCATCAAGAGCCACTCATATAAGTCTTCTTTCATTTTGAACACGGTTTTCTACTCATCCCCCTCATAAATTCGGATCTGATGGTAGCCACTCCTTAGATCAACCATAGAGAATATTGTTGCACCATGGAGTTCATCTAGTAAATCGTTCAGACGTGGAATGGGAAATCTGTATTTCATCGTGATTTTATTGATGGACCTACTATCCACGCACATGCGACACTCACCATTTTTCTTTGGGACAAGAAGTGTTGGAACGGCACACAGGCTAAGGGATTCACGAATGAGTCCCTTTTCCAGCAGCTTATCGACTTGTTTAAGGATCTCTTCAGTTTCGTGTGGGTTAGAACGATAGTCTGGTTTGTTGGGTAGTGTCGAACCTGGCAGCAAGTCGATCTTATGTTGAATCGAACGTTTTGAGGGCAGGCAAGTAGGATTTTTTGTGGGGAAACTTCAGGCTAGGATTTTAGCAATGGTTGCAAGAGGGGATGTAGTATTAGGGGTGTGTTTTTTACCCGAACCCGAAAACCAAACCCGAAAAGGTGAACCTGAACCCAATCTAGACATAACCCAATTTCCAGAACCCGATTTATGCATAACCCGTACCCGAATGTGTAGTATGGTTCGGTCTTTGGGTTCAAAATTAAAGAATCAGAGAACCTGAAAAACCTGATTACGGCTTATTCAATTTTCCGAGATTTTCTAGGTTTACCAATATCTTATACCAAATAAACAAGCATTACTTAATTTATATAGCAAATTTGTGTTGCCCATTATCATCAGACCTCAATTGGGATTTAGCCATAATCAATGTTGTATGAACTAAAGGTTTAGATCAACTCTTAGCATTCATTATTTGAAGATTTGTATTAGCATTCATTCATTATGGTTTGTATTAGCATTCATTCATTGTGGTTTGGTATTAAAGGATTGAAGTTCAATGCACAGGTTTCGTTGAAGTTCAAGGTGTCAAAGGTTTGATCTTTGAAGTAACTAGATTGAGTGAAATCATTCGACAGTGGCAAATCATTGAAGGTTTGATTAACTTGGTAGTAGCGATCGGTGATTCTGTGTCATTCACGATCATTAAAGTATTGAAGTTATTCGGCCAAGTGTTAGCGATTCTTTGTCATCCCTCTAATTCACAATTGGTAGTGAATTACCATCGTCTTTACTATATGATTCATCTTAATCCCTTGAATTCATAATACATATTTGTGCTCATGATTCTATTGATTTTAAATGACTATTGTTGAATATGAATTGTTTTTGAATGATGATCTTTGATTGCTATTGAATCTGTTGATCTTTATATGATTATTGTTGAATATTGTTTTTGAATGATGGTATTTCATTTGCTATTTAATGATGATCTTTGATGATATCATTGATATTGTTAAATGATAACTTAAAATATAATTGCAATAAAATTTATTTATAACAACATGAGTATATTAAACACCATGTGGTTAAATGAATATGTGATGAGAGTATGAGAAACAATATATATACAATATATAAATTTATTAGAAAAATAGTATATAACTTTATCGATTATAGTGGACATGCAAACAATATGAAAACAACAACACAAGAATCAAATTGTTTATGTATATGTTTACTTTGTTTATATGAAAATGTTTTATAGTTATATGTGATATTATGCCCTTGGTTTTGTCTCAACGTTAACTGAAAATTAAAGTTATATATTTAATACTTTATCTAATTCATGTATATTTTTATTTATAGATGTCAGGAACATATGATTCGTCTGAAGAACAAAATATTGATCTTGATAGCAATGATGATCGGATTCTGCAAAAAAGTCAAGCACCTAAGAAGAAAACTAAAATTTATCATCCAAGATCCTTAATATGGCCAGAGTTTGAGAATTTCATGGACAAAGACGGTGTTGAAAAAGCAAAATTCAATCATTGTGATATGGTCTACAATTCTGAGTCTAAAAGTCCATGTACAAGTAATCTTAGGAAATATTTAAGCAAATGTGCCCCATACTTGGCTAAAATTAGTGCCGAGCAAACACAGATTGCTTTTCAATATTGGGAGGAAAATAAAATGACCTCTTGGAGATTTGATCAAAAAGCAATTATAAATGCTTTAGCCGGCATCTGCCTTTTAGTTTTATGGATGGGGTGGGTTTAAGGTATTTTATGATTATATGTCAACCATTTTTTAAAGTTCCATGTAGAACCACAATTACAAAAGACATATACCATATGTTTCGAGAAGAAAAAACAAAAGTTGTTGATTTTATAAAAAAAACATTGGTAGAATTTTGTTTGACAACTAACACTTGGACGTATAGTCAACAAGCCAACTACATATCTCAAGTTAATCATCATGGGGTGGATATTGGGAAAGTGGTTGAGAAATGCTTATTAGAATGAAGAATTGAGAATGTTTTTATAATTTCAGTTGACAATGCAAGTTCCAATAATGTGGCCATTAATTTTTTTAAAAGGATATTTCAAAGTTCCAAAAAATGTCTATTAAATGGTAAATGGACACACATAAGATGTGTTGCACACATTATAAATTTGGTGGTTCAAGATGGAATTAAAAAAGTTAATACGTCGGATGAAAAGGTTTGGTGGGTGGTTAGGTGGATTAGGCAATCACCATCAAGGATTGATAAATTTAATGAGTTAGCTAAACTTGTTAATGTTGATACAACGAAACACCTAATTAGAGATGTACCAACTAGATGGAATTCCACTTACCATATATTGGAAGTTGCACAAGCTTATGAAAAAACATTTGAAAGATATGATCTTGAGGAATCTGAATTTAGATCTGACCTCGCAAGTGCGGGTTTTAGGGTACTTACACTTACTGATTGGCAAAGTGTTAAAGATTTATGCCATTTTTTGAAACCATTTTATGATGTTACTTTGAGGGTCTCAAGAATACTTAATGTAACATCAAACTCGTGCATAGAAGAGATTTATTCTATTCGTAGTGTATTGGATAATGTTATTACAAGTCCTAGTCTTTGTCAAATTGCAATCGCAATAAAAGCAAAGTTTGATAAATAGTTTGGCAACATATTGAAAATGAATTTATTGTTATACTTATGCTTTGATTCTTGACCCGAGGAAAAAGGAACAATACTTGGATATATTGTTTGTCGATCGCTAGGGAAAGATGTGGCGGCTAACAATATGAAAATCGTTATGGATTCTTTCTCTGAATTATACAATGAATGTATCAGAATTCAATCATCAAGTTCAAGTACTTTAGAATCTTCAACTACATCAATATTAGGGAAACAAAAAAACTCGGAAGACATAACATCGAAACCACAATTTAGAAACAAGCTAAGGGAAAAGATGAAAACACATAAAGTTAAATCTGTTGGCGATTTAGAAAAATTTTTGAAAGAGAGTGTTGAAGAATATTCTAAGATCTTTGATGTTTTAGAATGGTGGAAAGTTAATAGCCCGAGGTTTCCGATTCTATCATTAGTGGCTAGAGATTTATTCGCTATTCCCGTCTCAACAGTTGCTTCTGAATCAGTTTTAGGACAAGTGGACGAATTTTGGATCCATTTAGGAGTTCTTTGACTCGTAGGATAGTCGAGAGTTTGATATGCACTCAAGACCGGCTTTGAGGTGATTCATCTTCAAGCAGCAAACTTATTAGTGAAGAAGACTGGGACACAGTTCGAGAAATTGATAAAGGTATTATATATTATTTATTCTTCTAATGTTTATTCATTTATATCTAATTAACAACTTTAATTCTTATTATATTTGAATGTTTTCTATAGCATCGGAAGCGGACGAATGAGTGAAGGACATTAAGAAGTTTATTTTATTATCTTTTTATATGTTTTGGTTAGAAACATTAAGACCTTATTTACTATTTGTCATTTCTTTTTACTTGATACAATTTGAGATTTTGGTTTGAATCATGATTTAATATTAATATGAATTATATTCTTTTTATGAGTTTGGATTTTCGTTGCAACATAAAAAGTTGGTTATGGGGTATTAATGTATTATACTTTTTACATGCATGGATTTGTTGATGTTTGAATTACTATTATTTAACGGGTGATAAAATGAGAGCTTAGATAGTTTTTGATAGGTTGAATGTTTTTTAAATTCTATGGGTTCGAACCAAATAACACGAATTACAAACCCGATTATACCCAAACCAAATAACCTGAAAACTGATTATACATATTTAAATGGTTTGGTCTTTGGTTTAATTTTCAACATACAAAAACCCGAAGAACCCGACCCGACGAACCTGAAACCCGATTACACAACCCGAACAACACCCTATGTAGTATACTCGGGGGCTTATGCTCTTCTTCTTCAAGCCCTAGTAACACAAATTCTATAACAGCTTGAAACTCATGTTGTTTAGATTGGAGCAATGTACTCAATGGTGGGGCTGGTTTTGATGCAGTTGCCGAAGGGGTGATGGGGTGAGCATGATCTTTTGATTCTTATGAACAAAGGAATAAGTATTAAATTACCCATCATGGATTGCCCTTTGATCGAACTGCCATGGGCGACCAAGTAATACGTGACACTCATCCATTAGAATAACATCACACCACAACTCAGCTGTATATGATTTGCCAAAGCTAAAGGATAGAAGAACACGGTAAGAAATGTGTATCCCTTTTCCTTGATTTAACCATTTAATTGTATAAGGATAAGGGTAGGGCTATGTGGACAGGTTCAATTTGTTAACTAGGTTTTATGTAGCAACATTGGTACAGCTACTGCCATCGGTAATTACCGAGCACACCTTGTGAGCAATAGTGCAACACATATGGAAAATGGATTCTGTCACACCCCAACCTTGACGGCGGAAACGTCGAGGAGTGAGAGTTAAGATCGTTCATAGCCACATAACGCTATTAATAAACCAAATAAAGTTTAAACATAAGTTTTAAATTGTCACATTACAATCATAAGTTTCAAAGGAAACAAAAACATAACATAGAATGCAATAAATCATTCTATCTTATTTATTAGTCTAGGTCCGTTCCTAGATGCAAGCTTCAAAGTGTAGAAAATCAAACTTGGGCATTTCCTGAAACATGTTAAAAATAAAGGGTCAACAATAATGTTGGTGAGCATTCCATAGTTTTTAATACATAGGTACATATAAAAGATGGCAATTCTAGTCATAAGTTAGTGAATGTATAGTGATTAGGGATGCTATGAACAATGCAACAATCAAACCTTGACAATGTTTTACAAATCTCAAACGTTAAAAGTATATACGATCAGCTAAGTGTACTTGGATCAACCAAGCAGGCTTGTCTTACCCATAGATCTATGACTTCGCTGGGCTAGCAATAGTTAATGATTGTACATATAACGCCATAACATGGTAACCACATAAATTCAACTAACCACAACTTAACATGATGAATTGCCATAAAGTTTACAAGTCTCAAATAAGTTTACAATGCAAAGTATAGATTAACATGTTTCACCCCAAAGTGTGAAATAAAATGAAAAGGGGGTATGGAATACTCACATGATCAAATGTATGTAAATGACGATTAATAAGAAATAATAATAAGCGTCGTTCCAACGTATTCCCTCACAATGCACCTATATATATATATATTTGCAAGTTTTTAGGTTTAAGTATAAATAGTTTTAATGGCTAAACGAAGGTTAAGGTTTTAAGTGAATTTGGGGCTTGTCGAACAACTATATTTAACAAATGGAATTCACCTATATTTTCTTAAAAATGTATATATATTTATATTTCATGAAAAAGTGTAAAAAAAACATTTATAATAATATGCAAGATCTTTATGTAAAGTTTGGATAAATTTTATAACTAAAATAATTACGATTCAAGTAATTTAAATTAAAAAGAGCGTTTAGGACAAATAACAATTATTAACTCTTTTTTTTTATATAATTCTTTTAAAAATTTATTAAAAACAAACCTTGTTAAAAATGTTTATTAACAAATTATACATTTATTTACACTTGGAAAAATTGCAGAAAATATTTGGTAACCTTTAACAATATTTAAAGTTTATGGCAATAATTTTTATATTTATTAAAAATATTCAGAAATTAATTTTTAGGCCTAAAAGCCTTAAAAAACAAAACATGAGGGTGCCCGGGTTCGAACCCGGGACCTCATGTTTGAAGGGAATGTGTGTTAACCAGTGAACCAGGCATACAGCCGTGGTTTATGCTTGTTTCTAATTATTATAACCCACATTTTAAAGAAAAAACCCCAATCATATGAACCCTAACCTAAACCGAATCGAATTGAGCCCCAAATCGTTGTTTATAATCAAATTAATGTTAGGGCTTTCATTCCCCAACTGAAATCGAGTAAGATCATATCCTCAATTACCCGGATCGTGGTGTGGATCACAAGAATGGATGAAGAACAATTCACGACCACAGCCTGATCCCGTTCGATGTGCAAATGCCAATAATAATCCAATTGCTTGTGCAGGAAGCTTCTAATGATCTCTGAGATCAAAAGCCCTAGGTTGATTTCGAGTTTTGAGGTTCTGGAGAGGATGTTCGAATAGTTGCAGGTTCGCGAAAGGGAATTGTTTGAATCGAGTTGTTTATGTGTTTTCAGGAGAAATTGAAACCAACAATCGTTTAGGAATGACTAAGTAATTGATTAGGTTCGTTTAATTAAGATATTATTTGAGTTTAATGCTTCGAACGGCTATGAGTTTAATTCCGATTTCGGTTATGAAATGTTGGGTTGTAACCGGTGATTAACACCATTAATTTGGTATGTTTAAGTTCGAAACGGTCCCGGGCACGACTAGAATCGATTAGGGCATCAGATTCGAGGTTTTTGCGAGGTTTTGGATGTCGCCGGAGGGTCGCCGGCGGCGAGGGGTGCGAGCCGCCGGAAACACGGGTAGAAGGGTGGGGGTTGGTTTAAGTTTCGTAAATTTACAGCTTTGGTCCCTCTACCTTCAATCCCCATCATTTTATGTACAAAATTCTATTATTTAAAGTTTTTAGAATGACAATAAGGTCCCCTTGACTTTTATAACCTATTGTTATTATTATTATTATTATTATTACTATTATTTTGGTTATTATTATTATTATTATTATTATTATTATTATTATTATTATTATTATTATTATTATTATTATTATTATTATTATGGTTTTTACTATTATTATTATTATTATTGATATAACTTTTATTATTATGCAATAATTATTACAAATTAAAGAATTAAAAGCCCAATTTAAAGTAATATGCGTAAGCAACCCACAAGTTTCATGAATGACACATATGATCCCTAAACAAATTTAACAAGGTTAACTTTAATTTAACCTAAAAATACAAGATGTTACAGTCTCCCCAACTTAAAAGAATTTCGTCCCGAAATTAAAATAAAGCTAAGAGAACAAATGCGGGTATCTCTCCTTCATATGATCCTCACGCTCCCAAGTGAACTCAGCTCCACGTTTGTTTTCCCAACGGACTTTGACAATAGGCGTGGTAGTTGTTCGGGTCTTCTTCAGGGTTCGATCCATGATCTCAACAGGCTTCTCAACGAAATGCAATGACTCATCAATTTGAATTTCCTCTAGTGGAACATGCAAATTTTCATCAGCCAGACACTTCCTCAAGTTTGAGACATGAAAAACAGGATGAACTCCGCTAAGTTCAGAAGGTAACTCCAGTTTGTAAGCCACTTTCCCAATTCTTTTTAGAATCTTGAAAGGTCCTACAAAACGTGGGGCTAACTTACCCTTCTTCCCAAAACGTACAACACCCTTCCATGGAGAGACCTTAAGAAGAACCATATCGTCGACTTGAAACTCCAACGGTTTGCGTCTTTTATCGGCATAACTCTTTTGGCGACTTCTAGCCACCTCAAGGTTATTTCGGATCTTGGAAACTTTGTCAGTCATTTCTTGAATAAGTTCCGGACCAGTGATAAGATTTTCTCCAATGTCAGTCCAACAGATCGGAGAACGACATTTACGACCATACAAAGCCTCGAATGGTGCCATCTTGATACTTGAGTGATAACTATTGTTATACGAAAATTCCGCAAGCGGTAATTGCGTATCCCAATCACCACCAAAATCAAGGACACAAAGACGCAGTAGATCCTCGAGGGTTTGGATTGTTCGTTCGGTTTGACCATCGGTTTGAGGATGGTAAGCCGTACTCAAATCCAATTGAGTACCCAAGAGTTCTTGCATCGAAGACCAAAAGTGTGATGTGAAACGGGCATCTCGATCGGAAATAATGTGTAAAGGCACGCCATGACGACTCACAATTTCGTCAATGTAGATTCGAGCCAGCTTTGAAACCTTGTATGTATCTCGTATAGGTATGAAGTGTGCTGTCTTGGTCAAACGGTCAACGATGACCCAAATACTATCATGACCACGAGGTGTACGAGGTAACTTGGTTATGAAATCCATGGATATATGCTCCCATTTCCACATAGGGATTTCAGGTTGCTCAAGTAAACCACTTGGTCGTTGATGCTCGGCTTTGACCCTTGCACACGTGAGACACTTAGAAACATAAGACGCGATATCCTTCTTCATTCCAGGCCACCAATATTGACCACGCAAGTCCATGTACATCTTATCGGAGCCAGGATGAATAGAGTATCGGGTTTGATGAGCTTCGTTCATAATGAAGTGTCGAAGATTGTCACGATTCGGGATCCAAAGTCGATTCAAGAAATACCACATGCCATTCGGTTTTGTCTCCAGTTGCGACCGAACATTAGACATCAAATCTTCATCCTTCCCTTCGTCGGTTAGTGCCGCTTGTTGAGCCTCGCGAATGCATAACTCGAGGTCACTATCGATCCTTATGTTTTGGAGCATGATAGTAGCCTTGTTGACATCCACATGGATCTCGGTATCAAATTCTCCTAGCGTATCAAACCATTGCCTTCGATCTCTAATTTCTTGAAGTGAGACCGTCTTATTGTGAACCTTGCGACTTAATGCGTCGGCTACAACATTCGCCTTTCCAGGATGGTAGCGAATGTCGTAGTCGTAATCGCTAATTAACTCGATCCACCGTCTTTGTCTCATATTGAGATCCTTTTGGTTAAACACGTGTTGGAGACTCTTATGATCGGTGTAGACTATGCATTGCGTCCCATATAAATAGTGTCGCCAAATCTTCAATGCGAAAACCACAGCACCAAGTTCGAGATCATGAGTTGTGTAGTTCACTTCATGAACCTTTAATTGCCTCGACGCGTATGCTATAACTTTGCCTCGTTGCATGAGAACACAACCAAGACCTTGATTAGAGGCATCGCAATATACGGTAAAGTCGTCGTTTCCATCGGGAAGTGTGAGAATAGGAGCGTTACACAACTTGCGTTTCAATGCCTCGAAAGCCTCTTCTTGCTCGGGTCCCCATTCAAAAAGTCGATTCTTTTGGGTTAGCGCCGTTAATGGTTTAGCAATCTTCGAGAAATTTGCTATGAACCTACGGTAATATCCCGCTAAACCCAGAAAAGAACGAACCTCGGTTGGGGTTGTGGGAGCACACCAATTCTTCACGGCTTCAATTTTAGCGGGATCAACGTGAATTCCTTGGCTATTCACCACATGTCCTAGGAATTGAACTTCTTCCAACCAAAATTCACACTTGGAAAACTTAGCGTACAATTTCTCCTTCTTCAAAAGTTCAAGAACTTGTCGCAAGTGTGTCTCGTGATCGACTTTCGTCTTGGAATAGATAAGAATGTCATCAATGAACACGATTACGAACTTATCCAAATACGGTTTACATACTCGATTCATGAGATCCATGAACACGGCAGGTGCATTGGTCAAACCAAAAGGCATAACCATGAACTCGTAGTGCCCATATCGAGTACGAAAAGCGGTCTTTGGAATGTCATCATCGTGAACACGTAGTTGATGATACCCAGAACGTAGATCGATCTTCGAGAATTGAGTTGCTCCTTGAAGTTGGTCGAAGAGATCATCGATTCGAGGAAGAGGGTATCGGTTTTTGATAGTAAGCTTGTTGAGTTCCCGGTAGTCGATGCACATACGAAATGATCCATCCTTCTTCTTCACAAAGAGTACAGGTGCACCCCACGGTGATGAACTAGGACGAATAAAACCCTTATCGGTCAACTCTTGCAATTGACTAGCTAATTCTTGCATTTCAGACGGTGCAAGGCGATAAGGTGATTTAGCCACAGGGTTTGCGCCAGGGATTAAATCAATCTTGAACTCAACTTCTCGCACGGGAGGTAACCCTTTAAGATCCTCGGGAAAAACCTCGGGAAAGTCTCGCACAACAGGAATGTCTTTCAACTCCTTACCCTTGGCCTTCGTATTAACTACATATGCCATGAAAGCCATATAGTTTTTACTTAAGCACTTGCGGGCCTTGATGCAAGACATGAGTTTGAGTCTTTGGGATGATTTCTCCCCAAAGACTTTCAAGGTATCTCCAGTCGATAAAGGAATTCGGATACACTTCTCGAAACATAGAATTTCCGCACGATGCTTGGCTAACCAATCCATACCAATGATAACATCAAAGCTTCCCAATTGCATAGGAATAAGGTCGACGAAGAACTCGTGTTCGTTAAGGCTTAAAGTGCAGTCACGTATTACGACGTCCACAACGATAGATTTTCCATCGGCGATTTCGACAGTGAAAGATCTTTCCAGATTGACGCGCGGTTTAGAAAGTAAAGACTCGAATTCCAGGGACACGAAACTCCTATCGGCACCCGAATCAAACAATACAGATGCATAATGTTTATTTACAAGATACATACCTGTTTGGTAACAACCTATTATTGGTATGATGAACATAGATAGGAAATTTCACAAGACAAGAAAAGACTATAAGAAATTCAACGGCGTACCATTCACCACATCGTTGTTGGCTTGTGCTTGATTGGCGTTGATATTGAAAGCCCTTCCACGAGCCGGTGGCACATTTCCCACGTTGCGAGGACATTGAGGATGAATATGGCCAGCCTCGCCACAGTTGTAGCAGGTTCGGTTGGTAAGCATGGCAGTGTTGTTTGGCGCACGAAGACAAGTAGCCACTAAATGACCATACTTTCCACACAGAGAGCAGACTCGGCATGGAATGTTGTTTGCATGGTGGTACTTGCACGTGTTACACATAGGATGTGGACCAGCATAAACCTTAGCCATGGGAGCTTGATTTGCAACCACCATTTGTTTTTGAGGAGCATTAGGGGTGGTCACGGCGTAGTTGCGTGTCGGGATGAACTTACGCTTTTTGTTTTGCGAAGATGACTCGGCCCTTACCTCCTTTGTTGCCTCGGGTATCACCTTCGCAACAGACTTGGAACCCTTTGCCGACATACTACCAGCTCTTATATGATTCTCAGTGAGCTGTGCAGTAATGGTAATTGCTTCCTCCAAAGTTGTGGGCCTACTACCCACCACGGAATCTTGAATTTGAGGTGGCACCCCCTTGATGAATTTCTCTATGTTACGGGGCACGGTGTCCACCATGTGTGGTAGGAGCATACTCAACTCATGATGCCGGGTGGAATAAGCCAAATGATTCCCACCATCCTGTTTAAGGTTCCAGAATTCCTCCTCTAATTTTTGCAGCTCGCTCCTTGGACAAAACTTTTGGATCATGATCTCCTTAAATTCCTCCCAAGGTAAGGTCAAAGCAACCTCGGTTCCACGGTTTCTTTTTTCACTATTCCACCATGTGAGTGCTCTTTGTTGAAGAACATTTGTGGCATAGCGAACCTTGAACTCGTTGGGGCACTCACTAACAATGAACGTGTTCTCCATGCTTTCAAACCACTCGAGAAGTCCAGTGGCTCCTTCTTTTCCACTAAAGCTAGTGGGTTTGCACGAGTTGAAGTGTTTGAAGGTGCAAGTACGGTTGTTCTCTTGTTGATTATTCCCATTTTGATTGTTGCTATTGTCTCCATTAGCACCACCATTGTTCCCATTGGTGTTGTTGTTGTTGCTATTAGCCATTAGTGTGCTATTGAGTTCAGCAACCATAGTCGGGAGAACGGCAGCCATTTGTCGGGCAATCATGGCAGCCAGCTTACGGTCGGAACTTCCACGCTTTCCATGGTGACGAGACATGCTGGATATACAAAAATGAGTTAGTATAGGAGCGGGGATAACAAAGGATAGTAGTTTAACAAAGATAAGCTAAGGGTTATAAGGTACACGGAATGTTTCCATTTGATAACGCGTTACCATTTGAAAACGTTGACACGTCAAGGTGAATTGACCCATTTACCTTAGAAACTTGTGTATGTTGACCATAGTTTATCACTCATCCCAGAAATCCCCAGGTAAGCATAACTAGTCCCGTAGGATTTATGCGATATGCTTGCCTTAGCCCGAGGGCCTTTTGCCAGGAAAACCAGGATACAGGTGTCTATGTGTCACACAACATTTCTTAGGTTCATAGAATCAAAACCTTGATGAGATTTATATAGATTAGACATAACGTCTAAAGATCCAAGTCATAACATAAGCATGAGATTCCACGTGTCGACGAGAATAAGATTAAGAGAGTTCATGTTCGGGGAGAGTCAAAGAGTAAAAGTTAAGTTTAGGGAGACAAGTAACAATGTTTAGGCAATCCTATGCTAAGGCATCAAATTGCACATAAGAGGCATAGCATTATGTAGCATGAAAAGTATATAATTTACAAGATAGAAATATAATTCTATAAGGTTCATGCATACTATAGCCTAGGTCACCATTTCTAATAACCTAAATCCCTATAGTTATGGGCTCTGATACCAATCTGTCACACCCCAACCTTGACGGCGGAAACGTCGAGGAGTGAGAGTTAAGATCGTTCATAGCCACATAACGCTATTAATAAACCAAATAAAGTTTAAACATAAGTTTTAAATTGTCACATTACAATCATAAATTTCAAAGGAAACAAAAACATAACATAGAATGCAATAAATCATTCTATCTTATTTATTAGTCTAGGTCCGTTCCTAGATGCAAGCTTCAAAGTGTAGAAAATCAAACTTGGGCATTTCCTGAAACATGTTAAAAATAAAGGGTCAACAATAATGTTGGTGAGCATTTCATAGTTTTTAATACATAGGTACATATAAAAGATGGCAATTCTAGTCATAAGTTAGTGAATGTATAGTGATTAGGGATGCTATGAACAATGCAACAATCAAACCTTGACAATGTTTTACAAATCTCAAACGTTAAAAGTATATACGATCAGCTAAGTGTACTTGGATCAACCAAGCAGGCTTGTCTTACCCATAGATCTATGACTTCGCTGGGCTAGCAATAGTTAATGATTGTACATATAACGCCATAACATGGTAACCACATAAATTCAACTAACCACAACTTAACATGATGAATTGCCATAAAGTTTACAAGTCTCAAATAAGTTTACAATGCAAAGTATAGATTAACATGTTTCACCCCAAAGTGTGAAATAAAATGAAAAGGGGGTATGGAATACTCACATGATCAAATGTATGTAAATGACGATTAATAAGAAATAATAATAAGCGTCGTTCCAACGTATTCCCTCACAATGCACCTATATATATATATATATTTGCAAGTTTTTAGGTTTAAATATAAATAGTTTTAATGGCTAAACGAAGGTTAAGGTTTTAAGTGAATTTGGGGCTTGTCGAACAACTATATTTAACAAATGGAATTCACCTATATTTTCTTAAAAATGTATATATATTTATATTTCATGAAAAAGTGTAAAAAAAACATTTATAATAATATGCAAGATCTTTATGTAAAGTTTGGATAAATTTTATAACTAAAATAATTACGATTCAAGTAATTTAAATTAAAAAGAGCGTTTAGGACAAATAACAATTATTAACTCTTTTTTTTTATATAATTCTTTTAAAAATTTATTAAAAACAAACCTTGTTAAAAATGTTTTATTAACAAATTATACATTTATTTACACTTGGAAAAATTGCAGAAAATATTTGGTAACCTTTAACAATATTTAAAGTTTATGGCAATAATTTTTATATTTATTAAAAATATTCAGAAATTAATTTTTAGGCCTAAAAGCCTTAAAAAACAAAACATGAGGGTGCCCGGGTTCGAACCCGGGACCTCATGTTTGAAGGGAATGTGTGTTAACCAGTGAACCAGGCATACAGCCGTGGTTTATGCTTGTTTCTAATTATTATAACCCACATTTTAAAGAAAAAACCCCAATCATATGAACCCTAACCTAAACCGAATCGAATTGAGCCCCAAATCGTTGTTTATAATCAAATTAATGTTAGGGCTTTCATTCCCCAACTGAAATCGAGTAAGATCATATCCTCAATTACCCGGATCGTGGTGTGGATCACAAGAATGGATGAAGAACAATTCACGACCACAGCCTGATCCCGTTCGATGTGCAAATGCCAATAATAATCCAATTGCTTGTGCAGGAAGCTTCTAATGATCTCTGAGATGAAAAGCCCTAGGTTGATTTCGAGTTTTGAGGTTCTGGAGAGGATGTTCGAATAGTTGCAGGTTCGCGAAAGGGAATTGTTTGAATCGAGTTGTTTATGTGTTTTCAGGAGAAATTGAAACCAACAATCGTTTAGGAATGACTAAGTAATTGATTAGGTTCGTTTAATTAAGATATTATTTGAGTTTAATGCTTCGAACGGCTATGAGTTTAATTCCGATTTCGGTTATGAAATGTTGGGTTGTAACCGGTGATTAACACCATTAATTTGGTATGTTTAAGTTCGAAACGGTCCCGGGCACGACTAGAATCGATTAGGGCATCAGATTCGAGGTTTTTGCGAGGTTTTGGATGTCGCCGGAGGGTCGCCGGCGGCGAGGGGTGCGAGCCGCCGGAAACACGGGTAGAAGGGTGGGGGTTGGTTTAAGTTTCGTAAATTTACAGCTTTGGTCCCTCTACCTTCAATCCCCATCATTTTATGTACAAAATTCTATTATTTAAAGTTTTTAGAATGACAATAAGGTCCCCTTGACTTTTATAACCTATTGTTATTATTATTATTATTATTATTACTATTATTTTGGTTATTATTATTATTATTATTATTATTATTATTATTATTATTATTATTATTATTATGGTTTTTATTATTATTATTATTATTATTGATATAACTTTTATTATTATGCAATAATTATTACAAATTAAAGAATTAAAAGCCCAATTTAAAGTAATATGCGTAAGCAACCCACAAGTTTCATGAATGACACATATGATCCCTAAACAAATTTAACAATGTTAACTTTAATTTAACCTAAAAATACAAGATGTTACAGATTCCGGCTGTAGGTTTTGATATAGGATCCTCGAAACATTCAACATCCGTCAGGGTACCAAACATTCCCCTTCATTAGGACCTGTTATCTCATCTTCTTCGTCGATCAGGAAGTTGTGTGTAGCATCTGATTCAGGTTCAACTTCATAGCCACTAGCAAGCTTCAAATCAGTGAATGAAATTACACGTTTATTCGGGCATTCAGATGCAATGTGGCCTGGTCTTTGGCACCTGAAACACCAACGAGGGGCCTTTGGGGTTTCCATTTGGCTTACAAAAGAGGTGGTGGATTTGGTGGTAGTGGGGTTATCGGGCTTAGGAGTTAGGATGGGCTTAGTGTACGTGGGTGGTTTAGAGTAGGATCGATTGGGTTTGTATTTTTCTTTAACCCGTTGTTGGATATCAACCTTGTGGGCCAGTAGGGTTGGTTCGTCTAAGGTTTGGTAAGGATGTAGTTCAACAACATTGGCAATATATGGCTCTAATCCCCCAAGGTAACGAACAAGAGTTTAAGGGTCGTCTTCTGGGATGCCGCACTTCATCAGCAAATACTCCAACTCGCGAGAGTAATCTTCAACCGGCCCAGACCCTTGTTTCAACGAATGTAGTTGTTGAAAACTAGTTTGGATGTAGTATGTGGGTAGGAACGTTTGTTTCATCTTTGATTTCATCTTTGGCCATGAATGGATCTTTTCTTTGCCCAACCAGTCTCATTTTAAACAGGGTGTTTGACCACCAAGTAGAAGCATACTTGCGAAGTTTCAAGGAAACTATTTTTACCTTGTCTTTGGTGGTTTGTTTATAGTCAAATACTCGCTCCACGTTTCGGATCCACTCCACGAATTCATCGGGATCCAATTTACCATCATACTCCGGTATATAAACTTTAATATAATTAGGATGCCAAACGTTGTTTCCCTCAGAATTAACGTTACTACTCGATTCTCCATCACTCTTCCCCAATTCGCCATTGGATCGAAGATTCTGTGATAAAACCAACTCTTGAATCTGTTCTTGCATGGCCTTCATTTGCTGTGCCATTTCTTTCTTATCTGCTTCAAGGGTTTCTAAGATCTTTTTGAACTCAGTACTACTTCTAGTATCCATGTTTTGATACCAATTGATGGCCCCGACCTTTAATGGATCGAAAATACCCGACTAACCGCACACAGAAACAATTTTCAGCAACCCGATGAGCTACAAACGCACCCCTCGCAGGTCCTACTGGGCAAATTATTAATCCGGCTTCCCGATATAGATTCACCAAGAGAGCTCAAAGTTAACCTTCGAATATCACCTTCTAATTCCTTCCAAGAATTAAAATAGCAATGGAAAACTAATATCCCCTGACTGCAGAGAATACGAAATTTAGGAACTCAAATCTGGTTTCTTCATTTTGAGGTAAGTGCATTGATCCACTTGATTCATCTACGTAAAGGACAAGTATAGCAAAATAGAATGTAATCTAAACTATTACCTGCTAATAGAATGTCATTTACGTAAAGGACAAGTATAGCAAAATAGCTCCCACTCATTTTGAGGTAAGTGCATTGATCCACTTGATTCTTTATGAAACCTTGTTTCTTCATGACTTCCTCAAGTTTTAAGTACAACTAACGTGATGTTTGTTTTAACCCTTATATGGATTTCAGTAACTTACAGACTAAGTGTTCTTTACCTTTAGGTCTGAAACCCTCAGGTTGGTTCATGAACACATCTTTATGTAAGTCACCATTAAGGAAAGCGGTTTTAACGTTCATTTGATGTAACTCTAAGTCAAAATGAGCTACTAAGGGCATAAATATCTTTAAAGAATCCTTCCGTGAACAAGTGAAAGGTTTTTGATAATTAATTCTCTCCTTTTGACTATAGCCTTTAGCAACCAATCGGGCTTTATGGCATTCAATATTACCATTCGGGTCTAATTTGGTTTTGAAAACCCATTTACATCCTATGGGTTTTACACCCTTGGGTAATTCAACCAATTCCCAAACGTCATTCTTATACATGGAATCAAGCTCATCGATCATAGCTTTATTCAATTCATATGAATGATCACTACTAATGGATTCATTATAGGAGGTTGGATCATTATTCTTTCCTAAATCCAGATCAACTTCATTAAGGTAGGTTACATATTCATCAACATTAGTAGGCATTCTAGACTGTGATGACCTCCTTAGCTCGGGTTCCACAGTTTCAGCAATCATTTTGTAAGGCCCCGTTCCCGGAGACCTCACAGTTGGTCATTCACAGCATTAAATACATTAAACGTTATAAATTTAAGAACTTAAGCAGCGGAATCATTTTAACAAAAACCATTCATTACATTTCATTAAACCATGTTGTTAAGCAATACACTATCGTTTGATCGAATACAAAAAAACTGTTTAACTGCATTACAAAACAACAGAAATAATAGTTATGAATGGATGTCAGTCTTTCCCTGCCGAGTAGCTTTTCCCTCGTGCCATCCTCAACAATAATTACCTGCCAACTGAAAAATGTATAAAAGTCAGCGTGAGTGAGTTCTAGTTTTTTTGTAATAAAATACTTTCTGTATGTTATATATGAAAATACTCTTTTCTTTTAAAAATACAACTCTTTACTGTATATGCGAGCACGCATTAACTATATGAACAATTACTGTTCGATCTCTTTATTGTATGCCTTGTTTACTTTGTTTTCTTTAATCTATATCTTTCACTGTCTGTATGGACCAATGAGCAATACCCCAACTATATGCGCGATGGAAAACGGGTGATGGGCCATCTATATCCCTCGAAAGGGTAAACTATATCCCTCGAAAGGGTCAACTGTATCCCTCGAAAGGGTGTTGTGTACTGTATACAAGGCCGACCCAATCACCCAGGGTACGCTACAAGGGTCCTGCCAATCTCCAAGACTGGCCCTGTGTGCATAATAGGGTAGCTAACCCGCAGCATAGTTGAGCTAACGACAACACGGTCGTGTACCTCCTATAAGCTTGCAAGACTTGTTAACATTTTATTAATGTTCCTCTTCTTTTCTTTATTGCTCTTTCTCTTTATTATTACAATATACTTTACGTTACGATTATAAAGATACCACGTAAAGTCACATTCTATAGGTAATAATAATAATAGCAATAATAATATAAGGAACAATCATAAGACAATCATAATCAATCATATTCATGCATGAAACCCATCATTAATAAGCCCTAGTCAACCCTCGGTCAAAACCCTAAAGGCACAGACTCCCAAACATCCTGCATTAAATTCTAAGGGTTTAGGCGCATGGCACTATGTGGGCGCATGGGCCCTGTTCAGGCGTATGGGTACTTAGGCGCATGGGACACTTCAGACGCATGGAAACTCAGGCGCATGGACACCTAGTCGCATGGCCATTCGGACGCATGGGCACTATTGGGGCGTATGACCCATTCAGTCGCATGGACACTTAGGCGTATGGATCACTCAGGCGCATGGGCCACTTAGGCGCATGGGCCACTTTGGGCGCATGAATTCTGTTGGGCGTATGAACACTTAGGCGCATGGGCCATTCGGATGCATGGGCCATTCGGACGCATGGGTTATACTTAAAACATTTCTAAGGTAATCTTAGGCGCATGGGCTACTGTTTAGGCGAATGGATTACACTTAAATCATTCTATGGCATTTTCAGGCGTATGAACCTTCTGCATATCATGTTCCTAATATGTTTTCAAACCCAATCATCAAACACATCTGTTCTAAACTTAACATGGCTATTCTAAACATGAACAACCTATAAGCATTCAAGAATCAACATTTAACATGCATAATACATACGGGTAATCATGAATAAACTTGTAAAAATCATTTTAATACATTTTCAGCCCCAAAGATGTTTAAAACAAGTAGAAACCAGGGTCCAGAACTCACCTGGTGCAACTTTGGGTGTATCTTCCTTCTAACCCGAATGCAAATGAGTTCAAACACCTAGAACACCACCAAACACACACACACACGAGCACATACAGAACACATGGGCACATAAGCATATAACCGGGATAAAACTCGTCATAAACACATAAAAACCACGAATTCTTACCTTGAATTCAACATCTCTTCTTCTTCTTTTTCTTCAGCCAAGAACTCCTCTGCTCTCTCTCTAAAACCGAAGAAAGATGATTATGTGAAGTGAGGGTGGGCAGCCATGCCCACCTTTACACCAACTTTTTCAAAGATTTGTCCTTTTGGACACTTTTAGTCCCTCTACTTGGACTTTATTGCTTTTTCTTTCATTTATTCTTCATGTATTGTTCTTTCTTTTCTTTTTAGAAGTAACCGGGTGTTACAAGTCCACCCCCCTTATATAGGTTTCGTCCCCGAAATCTGTTATTCCTTGAACAGATGAGGATAATGTTGCCTCATCTCCTCCTCAGTCTCCCATGTAGACTCGGATCCCTTCCTGTGCTTCCACTGTACACGCACAAGAGGAACCACTTTATTCCTCAGCCTCTTCTATTTTCTATCGATGATTGCCACTGGTTGCTCCACATAATTGAGCCCTTCGTCTACCTCGATATCTTCCAGTGGAACAATCATGTCTTCATCGGCTAAGCACTTTCTCAGATGAGATACATGGAATGTCAGGTGAATTCCACTTAACTCTTCTGGTAACTCCAATCTATAGGCCACCTCCCCAACTTGAGCAATGATTCGGAAAGGGCCTATATATCTCGGGCTTAGCTTACCTCGTTTCCTGAATCGGATGATTCCCTTCCAAGGTGAGACCTTCAACATAACCCGGTCACCCACCTGGAACTCGATCGGTCTGCGTCATTTATCGGCATACGACTTCTGTCTATCCTTGGCTGCCTTCATGAAGGCTTTAATCTTTTCGAGCTTCTCGGTCGTAGCCTCGATTACCTCGACACCTCCCAATTCTTTCTGCCCAATGTGTCCCCAACATACGAGCGTCCTGTATCGTCTACCGTATAGCATCTCGTATGGTGACATGCCAATACTGGCATGATAACTGTTATTGTACGAGAATTCAGCTAATGGTAAGTGGTCATCCCAACTTCCCCCGAAGTCAACCACACATGCCCGAAGCATGTCTTCCAATATCTGAATGGTCCTTTCTGACTGACCATCAGTTTGGGGATGATAAGCCGTGCTAATGTGTAACCTCGTCCCCATGGCGTCGTGGAATTTCTTCCAAAATTTGGAGGTAAACCGGGTGTCACGATCAGACACGATGGACACCGGCACACCATGAAGAGCTGCAACCTCCTTGATGAACAGTTCAGCCAACCTTTCAGATGAATATGTCTCGCGGATCGGTAGGAAGTGAGCACTCTTCATCAGGCGGTCTACAATCACCCATATGGCATCGTACCCTTTCGGCGTACGTGGCAGCTTCGTAATGAAATCCATGGTAATGTGCTCCCACTTCCATTCCCGTATATCCAAAGGTTGAATCTTCCCATACGGCTTTTGGTGCTCGGCCTTCACTTGTAAACAAGTAAGGCACTTACTCACATACTCCACCACGTCCCGCTTCATACCCGGCCACCAATAATCTTTCTTCATATCTTGATACATCTTCGTGGCACCAGAATGAATGGAGTATCGAGTCTTATGAGCTTCATCCATAATCTTCGCCCGTAGATCCCCAAAACGAGGAATCCACACTCGTCCAAATCGGGTTTTAACACCAAGTGTGTTTTCACCCAGTTCCCCGACCAGACCTCTCATTCTTTCCGAGTTAAGATGATCCTCTTTCAGTGCCTCATCTTGAAACTCTTTGACTTGCTTCATCACGTCGGAGGTCATGATCAGTTGATATGCTTTCACCCGAATTGGCTCGGGCCTCTCTTTTCGGCTAAGGGCATCAGCCACCACGTTGGCTTTGCCCGGATGGTAATGGATTTCGCAGTCATAATCCTTTATAAGCTCCAACCATCGTCTCTGCCTCATGTTTAGATCCTTCTGCTCGAAGAAGTACTTCAAGCTCTTGTGGTCAATGAAGATGGTGCACTTCGTCCCGTACAGATAGTGCCTCCAAATCTTTAGTGCGAAGACCACTGCTGCTAACTCCAGGTCATGAGTAGGATAATTAACCTCATGCACCTTCAGTTGTCGGGATGCGTAGGCTATCACCATATCTCGCTGCATCAACACGCAACCCAACCCTGAGTAGGAAGCATCTGAATAAACCACCAAATCCTCGCTTCCTTCGGGTAATGACGAGACAGGGGCTTGGGTCAGTCTTGCCTTCAACTCCTCAAAAGCCCTTTCTTGCTCTTAACTCCACACAAACTTTACATCCTTACGGGTCAACTTGGTTAGTGGAGAAGCGATCTTGGAAAAGTCTTGGATGAATCTTCTGTAGTAGCCCGCCAAACCCAAGAAACTACGAATCTCGGATGGTGTCTTCGGAGACTTCCATTGCATCACTGCCTCCACCTTCGCGGGGTCTACCATAATCCCCTCGGGATTTATCACATGACCTAAGAATTGAACCTCGCGCAACCAGAACGCACACTTGGAGAATTTAGCATACAACTTCTCCCTCCTTAATGTCTCCAACACTTCCCGAATGTGACCGGCATGCTCTTCTTCGCTCTTCCAGTAGATCAGGATATCATCAATGAACACAATCACTGATCTATCCAACATTGGTCGGCAAACTCGATTCATCAAGTCCATAAAGGCAGCTGGCGCATTGGTCAAACCAAACGACATAACGAGGAACTCGTAGTGTCCATAACGCGTACGGAAAGTTGTCTTAGGAATGTCTTGTTCCTTCACCTTCAATTGATGATAACCGGATCGTAGATCTATTCTCGAGAACCAACTGGCACCTTGGAGCTGGTCAAACAAATCATCAATTCTTGGTAAGGGGTATTGGTTCTTCACCGTCAACTTGTTCAGCTCTCGATAGTCGATGCACATCCGCATGCTTCCGTCCTTTTTCTTTACAAACAATGCCGGAGCATCCCACGGAGAGATACTCGGTCTAATGGATCCCTTATCGAGCAGCTCTTGCAACTGCTCCATCAGCTCTTTCATTTCTGTCGGAGCTAACCGATACGGTGCTTTAGCAACGGGTTGAGCACCGGGTATCAGATCAATTTGGAACTCAATTTCGCGGTCCGGTGCACGTCGGGTAAGTCTTCTGGGAATACGTCCGGGAAGTCGCACACCACAGGTACCTCAGATAATTGTGGTACCGACGCATCCACATCTTTTACGTAGGCTAAATAGGTACTACATCCACGTTTCATGCACTTTCCCGCCACCGCCATCGAAATCACCTTCAGGATCATAATAACACGATCTCCATAAATCGTAACCAAACTCTTGTCAGGCGCAACTAATCGAATCATCTTCTTGTGACACACGATGTTTGCTTCATAGGTTGCTAGCCAGTCCATCCCTAGTACTACATCAAATCCACCTAGGGGTATCACGTGCAACCTAGCGGCGAACCTATGACCTTCTAATTCTATGGCACAGTCCTCTATTACATCAGTAATTCTAGTGGACTTACCAATAGTAGTTTCTACATCGAATGGTTCACTAATCTTTCTACTACTAACAAGCAACTTAGCACAGTAAGTAGTGGAAACAAAACTCCTGCTAGCACCGGAATCAAACAATACAGAGGCATAAATTTGGTTTACTAGAAACATACCTGACACAACATCAGGATCAGCTCTAGCTTCCTCCCAGGTCATAGTGTAAGCTCTAGCACTTGCCCTCTGCCCTCCTTCCTCCGGCTTCTTATTCCCCGGTCCTGAGCTCTCCGCCCTCGGCTTCTTGCAGTCTCTAGCGATGTGACCAGGCTGACCACACCTGAAGCATACGTTCATCCCCATCCTGCACTCACCGGTATGCTCCCTTCCACATTTGCCACACTTCTTCCGTTCTGCACCAGTTGTGACCACACGTCGGTCACCCACCTTTGCAACCTTATTGTTTGGAGCGGCTCCACCACGTCCAAACCGTTTCCTATTCCAGTTACGGTCACCTCCACCCTTCTTGTTCACCTCAGCCACCACCACCTCGCGCTCGTCATATAATCTACCATCCAAATCAACCGCCGATCTAATTGTGCTTGGCTGGGCGGCGATCATATGCCTACGGATATCCACCGACAGCCCCTGAATGTATCTCTTAATCTTTCGTGACGGTGGTGTCACTTGATCGGGCACCAGTCGTGCCATTTCATTAATTTTAGTGGTAAACTACTGGTGCGTCATCGTTCCCGCCTCCAGCTGCAGGAACTCTCTTTCCACCTTATCCATCTCTCTGTGAGGACAGAATTCACAATCACTAACTTTTTCAGTTCAGGCCATCTCATTATCCCAATGGCCCTGCTACCCTCGGCTTGGACAAAGTTGTCCCACCAGCACAAAGCCGAGTTCACAAAAGAGTGGGTAGCGAATTTCACCTTCTGATCCTCACGGCACTCACTGATATCAAGGACGGCCTCCATTTCCCTCACCCACCGGTGAGCAGCAGCCGCAGTGCCGTTTGCATCGAAGGTAGAGGGCTTGCATCTCATAAACGCCCCATAGTTACAACCTCGGGTCGCCTACGGCGCAGGCTCTTCTTCTTCCTCCTCATCATCAGAGAGAACCGTTTCCGGCTCTGGTTGCTCCCGTCCTCCCGAGGACTTGTTTCGTTCACCTTCCTTTAATGCCTTGATCACTTCGGTCATCACGGACGGTAGAATCGTCTGCATGACCTGATGAACCTCTTCCACCACAACCTCCTTTACTAAGGCTCTCAGATTGGCGCTCTCGTCGCCACCCTCCGGATGAGGGGTCTCTGGTCCCTCATGAACCACCTTCTCGGCTGTGGGTCTCCCTCTCTTTGGTCGTGGAGCAGTACCCTGACCTCCACCACGAGAGGCCTTTGAAGATCTACCGCCAGCCATCCTCTAAAGCACGCTATAAGATTCAAACACTAACGCGGTCATTCAAGGTAATAGCTCAGTTTATGTTAAGTATAGTAAGTCCCTAATTACAGTGGCCAGTTGTGATTAGCCACTTACTTTACTCTTCATGCCCCAAGCATTTCCTATCCTGACTTAATCCGTATCTAAATCTACTAAGAGCACATAAATCAAATAGCATGCACACATAATACCGGTTAACATTAAGAAAAGACATACCTGATGGCACGTAGCTACTCGGGCTGACATCCCTCATTTGTCCTATTTTCAGTTTAAGTTTAGGTTTTAAAATTTTATTTAACCCAATTCTCTTAAACTTTGGCTCTGATACCAACTTTTAAGGCCCCGTTCCCGGAGACCTCACAGTTAGTCATTCACAGCATTAAATACATTAAACGTTATAAATTTAAGAACTTAAGCAGCGGAATCATTTTAACAAAAACCATTCATTTCATTTCATTAAACCTTGTTGTTAAGCAATACACTATTGTTTGATCGAATACAAAAGAATTGTTTAACTGCATTACAAAACAACAGAAATAATAGTTATGAATGGATGTCAGTCTTTCCCTGCCGAGTAGCTTTTCCCTCGTGCCATCCTCAGCAATAATTACCTGCCAACTGAAAATGTATAAAAGTCAGTGTTGCTGAGTGAGTTCTAGTTTTTTTGTAATAAAATACTTTCTTTATGTTATATATGAAAATACTCTTTTCTTTTAAAAATACAACTCTTTACTGTATATGCGAGCACGCATTAACTATATGAACAATTACTGTTCGATCTCTTTACTGTATGCCTGTTTACTTTGTTTTCTTTTATCTTTATCTTTCACTGTCTGTATGGACCAATGAGCAATACCCCAATTATATGCGCGATGGAAAACGGGTGATGGGCCATCTATATCCCTCGAAAGGGTAAACTATATCCCTCGAAAGGGTCAACTGTATCCCTCGAAAGGGTGCTGTGTACTGTATACAAGGCCGACCCAATCACCCAGGGTACGCTACAAGGGTCCTGCCAATCTCCAAGAATGGCCGTGTGTGCATAATAGGGTAGCTAACTGTGACATCCGTCACCTTAAGGTCCGTCAATTGACGTGTTTGACCGTCATCTATTCTATATTTGGTCATTTCTCATCATTATTTGACTCATTATGTGGATATCATGTGTGCAATATTATCGTTGTGTGTGCATTCGTTAAAAACCGTGTGTGAACCTTAAAAAGACCATTAAAACTTCCATTTTTGAAAACGTTAAATATATCATTTTATAAATATAATAAATGTTTTAATATAACCATTTCTTAAGTCATGACAACATTAAATGAACTTTTACAATTAAAATAAAACACCTAACGAAGTCGTTTTTCAACCGAACAAAATTTGGGAAAACTCGGGGGTTAAGGGCAGGGACTAAACTTGTAATTTTGCAAACTTGGGCTGGGTATAAATACCCCTTTTCCAGCCCTAATCCCCCATTTCATCATCTTCTTCATCTTCATCTCTTTCACACACAAAAACACCATCTTAGCACCAAATCCGACCCGAGAGGTCTCGTTTTCTTCGTCTTGTCACCGTCTACAGCTTAGACTACCCCTCCTTAACAGGTAGTTGTCTTTGGTTGTCCATTTTTGAGCCTTTTCACGGCTGTCCAAACTAGGGTTTCGGGTGTTCGGGTTCACCCCGAACACACAAGGTCGTATGGGTGCGTGTGAGGTCTCTCTGTTTGTGTTTTATGCTTGTGTATGTTTGTTGAGTGTTTCTGGAGGTCCTTGTGGTGTAAAACCCGTGTTTAGAGCAGCTCGGGGGCTGCTCCTCCTGACCACAGTCGCGATTCTGCAGATCAGGCGACTGGGTCATCTATGCGATTGAGCCATGCGACTGAGTGGGTCGTGCGACTGGATCATGCGTCTGAGTCAATCGCGCGACTGAGTTGTGCGACTAGGCATGTCGTGCGACTGAGTTGTGCGACTGAGTGTCTGTGTGCGATTGAGTCATGCGTGCGAATGAGTGTATGCGAATGAGTCATGCGATTGAGTGTTTGTGTGCGATTGAGTCAGGTGACCGACTGAATGTGTGCGAATGGATGTGATTCGCACGACTGGGGTCCAATCGCACGAATGGAGGTTCAGTCGTACGAAAGTAGCTAATTCGCACGATTGACGGTTGATTCGTGCGCATGGAAGTTGAGTCGTGCGATTGGGTGTTGTGTGGTACGACTGAAGGCCAATCATACGAATGAAGGCTCAATCGTACGAATGAAGCTGATTCGCACGAGTGAGGGTTGATTCGCACGAATGGAGGTTAAGTCGTGCGTCTGACCTTGTTATGCGACTGAAATTGTTGTGTTTGACCCCTTGTGCGTGGCGTGAGTATGTCGTGTGGCGTCAAGGTAACACTAACACAATAATGCCATTGTTTGGCCACGAAAATTAAAGTCAACGCGAGAAAGGGCACAGAAACTATTTTGAGCAAATTAAACTAACGCTTTACGAACGACTAAATTGACTTATAACTATTGACACTTATTCAATATTCTTTCGATTAACAACGATACTTTTACCTAAACCTCATCATTGGTGGCAACAATGTCTTGTACTTGGATCTACATAAGATCTAGTACGTGTGTCAGTCTGTGTGTGTTGTACGCGACCCATCCGATACGACCCGAACCGACCCATCATTATTGCGCGCTTATACATATATCATATCATTAATGCTATACAATGACTGTCAATAGGTGTTTGACTGTTTATTTGCATTCAACATTTGGGATACATCGATCATACATACTTACCACTTAACAAGTGAGTTTCGTGGCCCCTTTTCACATTTATTCAATATTTCAATCATTTACAAATTGGGGGAAAAGTATGCTTACACAATTTTTATGCTGTACAACTTACATACATTTTACATACAAGGAATCAACGTGATACTGTGTTGCAAGTACTATTTGATACATGCTTGGGTCTGCTGTGTGGTTCTATCTTTGCAACTATTTAATTCCAGTGTGGGAACCGACGGTTAGGTATTGGTAGTACTACTAGGTTGACACCCCCACCCTCGTTCGATGGTATACTAGTTGGTACCATCAGTGGCCAGGAACGGGCCCTTGGGTGAATATATGCCGACAATTTCTTTGTGTACGTCGCTAGGTTTGGTTGCAAAGCTCATGTCATGTGATATTTACTTGTGTAATAACTGTATTCACGGTATTCCGACGCGCTTATTTATTACAGCATCACTTACATTTTTATTACATAAACCTGCGAGCTCACCAACAATTATGTTGACCGTTTTAAGCATATCTTTTCAGGTGATCATGCAAGTCCAGGAATCTAGGTGTGCTGCCTTAGTGGAGACCCTAGGATGCATTTTTGGGACTTAGCTCATATTTTGATAAACAATCTTTTTGAACAATGTTATCGCATGTAAACAATTATCAACTTTTGTAACTTGTTCCCGGGTTGTGGGAATTAACATTTACATTTTCATGTTATGTGATTATGTGTTATCATTATCATGTTGCTTATGGCTATGTTGTCGTGAACATTGACTAAACACGACACAAGTCCCCTTGTTGTCGGGTGTCGTCATGACACGCATGTCATCATTTATTTATATTGCTCTCTATCGCTTACCATGTGTTATGACGATCCCGGTCTCGTTACATCCCCGTGTTTCCGCTTTTAGCGGGGGTGTGACAGATTGGTATCAGAGCCATTGGTTATAGAGAATTAGGCAATACGCATGACCTAGACTATAACCTAGGAACCTTCATGTAGATTTGCATGCTAGGACTCTGTATGCATATTATATCTCGTGTATGTGTTCCTCGCTGCTTGAATTGCTCATCTATTTGTTATGTGATCTTTCTACCCTATGAGAGAGCCCTTGTGCTCACTCTTTTATGGGATGCTTCTATTGGATCTTCCGTTCCCTCTGCGCGCCGAGTTAGTTTATCACATACGGGTATTAAACCCGAAGAGATCATCACAGATCATGTTATTGCGCTTGACCTTGGACATTGAGATTAACTCTGAGGAGGAATATGTCTGAAACCTCGAAAGAGGAAGGAAATAGACAACCTCCGCTAGACTAAACGTGATTGTATACGTGGACTTACAACTGTTATGATGGATTGTTATGGATATAATGTAAAGGAAAGTCGAACGTCATGTAACCGGATCGGGCATCATTCTCGGTACATCGTGGGTGTGGTGGGAACGCTGCGGGGAACCCTATATATAAACATCACCGGTATACCGAGAATATGCTTGAAATGGGCTGCATGGTGGTCTGGCTGACCGGAACATGAACATTGGAAATTTGATAAGTGGAATACATTTGTGTCTTATGGTGACTAAAGCTGATATGTTACCTCTTTTATGATTAGAACATGCCGCCTCGAAGAGTCACCCGTAGCAGTAGTGGCGGGAGTGAAGCCCCAAGGGGCAGAGGCCGAGGCAGAGGCAGAGCACCAAGAGCAAACGATGCTCCTACCAGTAACAGTCAAGGAACAGGGAACGCCGACATGGCAGCCCTGATCGCTCAGCAATTGGCCGCGCTTATTCTTACTATAGTGGCCCAAGTGAGCGACGCACTTCAACAACACCACCCTCACGGTGATGGTGGCAACGATGATGGAGCCCAAGGTGGGATTCAAACTGAGACGGGAAACGGAAACCCGACTGGGAACGAGAGCAACCAGGAAACCGGAAATGGTGGTACTGCCGGTATCGAAACTGGGGTGGTTAATGCTCGTCGGGGATGTTCGTACAAGGAGTTCGTGGCTTGTAAGCCAAGGGAATTCGACGGGAAAGGTGGGGCGATAGCCCTAACCAGGTGGTTGGAAAAGATGGAGGCAGTGATCGACATCAGTGAGTGCCTCGACAGCCAAAGGATCAAGTATGCTACTTGTTCTCTACAGGGTAAAGCCCTAACCTGGTGGAACACCCAGATTCAAGCACGAGGAAGAGAGTCTGCGATGCAAATGTCGTGGGACGAGTTCAAAGCCTTGATTACCGAGGAATACTGCCCTCTCAACGAGATGCAGAAGCTGGAGCATGAGTTCCGGAATCATGCTATGGTGGGGGCAGGGCACGCAGCTTATACTGATCGTTTTCATGAGCTGGCAAGATTGGTTCCGCATCTGGTCACGCCGGAATCAAAAAGGATTGAAAGGTACATTTGGGGACTCGCGCCTCAAATAAGAGCTATGGTCACAGCAGCCGCTCCTCCTACTATTCAGAGCGCAATTCTGAAAGCTGGCGCTCTGACTGATGAGATGGTTAGAACAGGGGTTTTGGGCCGAGGGGCCGAGAAGAGGAAGGATGTTGGGGAGTCGAGCCGGTCGAGTGCCGGAAGGTTTGAGAAGAGGTCTAAGCCGACCAGGAATTTTGTGGCCGTGTCTCAGGCCAGAAGAGAGTATGTGGGGCCGCACCCCAAATGTGAAAGGTGCAATTATCATCATCCCCCAGGGACGCAGTGCCGAGTGTGCGCTAACTGTAAGCGCCCGGGTCATTTGGCAAGAGATTGCAGGACGGCACCGAATCTTGTAGCACCCGTCAACGCGGTTAACCCCGCCGGAAATGCAAGGGCTTGCTTTGAGTGTGGGAGCCCCGATCACTACAGGAATATGTGCCCCAGGCTGAATCGGGCACCGGGTCAACAGGGGAACAACCACAGCAGGTGTTGGCTATCGCTGGGAATCAAGGCCCGGCTACTCAAGGGAATACAGCTCGGGGACGTGCATTCGTCATTGGAGCTAATGATGCTCATCAGGACCCGAATGTTGTCACGGGTACGCACTTACTCAATCATCACTTCGCATCTATATTATTTGATACTGGAGCAGACAATAGTTTCATATCTTCTGAGTTTGTGCAATTACTTGATTTGAGTCCTAGTAGGCTAGAAACTAGCTACTCCGTAGAAATGGCCAATGGTAAGGTTGCTCTGGCCGATGAGATTATTAGGAAGTGTTCGTTGACGCTGGAGGATCATACCTTTGAGATAGATTTGATACCCTTCGAGTTAGGAAGCTTCGACGTGATCGTGGGTATGGATTGGTTGTCGCAGAATGGAGCAGAGATTGTCTTTCGAGACAAAGTGGTACGTATCCCTATGCCCAACGGGGAGGTACTCAAGGTTCAGGGAGAACGACCGGGTAAGAGCTTAAAGTTGATTTCCTGCATGAAAGCACGCCAGAGTTTACGAAAGCAGTGCTACGCTTTTCTGGCTCATGTAGTTGAGAAGAAAGACGAGGAAAGGAAACTGGTGGATATTCCAGTGGTACGGGATTACCCAGAAGTATTTCCAGATGACTTGTCTGGTTTACCCCTTCCACGACAGGTGGAATTCCGTATTGAGTTGGTTCCTGGAGCTACGCCGGTAGCAAAGACGCCTTATCGACTAGCGCCATCCGAGATGCAAGAGTTGTCTAGTCAGTTACAGGAACTACTGGAGAAAGGTTTTATTCGACCGAGTCATTCACCGTGGGGAGCGCCGGTACTATTTGTCAAGAAGAAGAACGGATCGTTCCGTATGTGCATCGATTACCGTGAACTGAACAAGTTAACGGTGAAGAACCGATATCCTCTCCCCAGAATCGACGATTTATTTGATCAGCTGCAAGGAGCTTCGTATTTTTCAAAGATCGATCTTCGTTTGGATATCATCAGCAATGGGTCTTCGAGGACGATATACCGAAGACTGCGTTCAGAACTCGTTATGGGCACTATGAGTTCTTGGTCATGCCGTTTGGGTTGACTAACGCACCAGCTGTGTTCATGGATCTAATGAATTGGGTGTGCAAACCTTACTTGGATAAGTTCGTGATCGTGTTCATAGACGATATACTTATCTATTCCCGATCAAAAGAGGATCATGTAGATCATCTTCGGGCTATTCTGGAGCTGCTACGCGAAGAGAAACTTTTCGCCAAATTCTCAAAGTGTGAATTTTGGCTGCGAGAAGTGAAGTTTTTGGGTCATGTGGTTAACGAGGACGGGATTCACGTAGATCCCGGCAAGATCGAAGCGGTGAAGAAGTGGGATACGCCCCAGACACCATCAGAGATACGGAAATTCTTAGGATTGGCCGGTTATTATCGTCGCTTCATCGCGAATTTCTCAAAGATCGCGCAACCGTTAACCCTGCTTACTCAGAAAGACAAGAAGTTTGACTGGGGATTTGCACAAGAGCAAGCGTTCCAAACGTTGAAAGAGAAGTTGTGCAACGCGCCTATACTGTCTCTCCCAGACGGAACAGATGATTTTGTGGTTTACTGCGATGCGTCACATCAAGGATTGGGATGTGTATTGATGCAGAAGGATAAGGTGATTGCCTACGCTTCGCGACAACTTAAAGTGCACGAAAAGAACTACACCACTCATGATCTTGAGTTGGGCGCTGTAGTATTTGCACTCAAAATTTGGAGGCATTACTTGTATGGCACCAAATGCATCATCTTCACCGATCATAAGAGCCTTCAACATATTCTGGATCAGAAGGAACTCAACATGCGCAAACGACGTTGGGTAGAGCTTCTTAGCGACTACGATTGTGAAATCCGGTATCATCCGGGGAAAGCTAACGTGGTGGCTGATGCCTTAAGCCGTAAAGAACGTGTGAAACCACTACGTGCACGAGCGTTGGGTTTGACCATCCAAACCAACTTGAAAGCTCAGATTCAAATTGCACAGAGTGAGGCATTGAAAGAAGAGAACCTTGCGGGAGAAGAATTCCGGGGGTTAGATAAACAGATGATTCGCAAGGATGACGGTATTCAGTACTTCATGGATCGCATATGGGTACCCAAATGGGGAGGTGTTCGAACCTTAGTCATGGATGAAGCCCACAAGACGCGATATTCTATTCATCCTGGTGCGGACAAGATGTATCATGATCTTAAGGATCTATACTGGTGGCCAGGCATGAAGAAAGACATTGCCTTATACGTCAGCCAATGCTTGACGTGTTCGAAAGTCAAAGCTGAACATCAAAAGCCATCGGGATTATTACAGCAACCTGAAATTCCCGAGTGGAAATGGGAGAACATAGCTATGGATTTCATTACCAAACTCCCTAGAACAAGCAGCGGTCATGACTCGATATGGGTCATTATTGATCGAATGACAAAGTCAGCACATTTCTTGCCTATCCGAGAAGATTACAAGATGGATAAGTTGGCGAGATTGTACATCAAAGAGGTCGTGACACGGCACGGGGTGCCAGTGTCAATCATATCCGACCGTGATAGCCGATTCACTTCACGTTTTTGGTAGACGCTACAGAAAGCGATGGGCACTCGATTAGACATGAGTACAGCCTATCACCCTCAAACAGATGGCCAAAGTGAACGCACTATACAGACGCTAGAAGACATGTTGAGAGCGTGTGTAATCGATTTTGGTGGTAGTTGGGATGCTCATTTGCCGTTGATTGAGTTCTCCTACAACAATAGCTACCATACAAGCATTGGATGTGCTCCATTTGAAGCGTTGTATGGAAGGAAATGCAGATCTCCCGTTTGTTGGGCCGAAATTGGTGAGAGTCAACTGACAGGCCCAGAGATCATCCAAGAGACAACAGACAAGATTTTCCAAATCAAAGATCGACTTAAAGCCGCGCGAGATCGCCAAAAGAGCTATGCCGACAATCGTCGGAAGCCTCTAGAATTCAATGTTGGGGATCGTGTGTTACTCAAAGTTTCCCCTTGGAAAGGAGTCGTTCGATTCGGAAAGAAAGGGAAGTTAGCCCCAAGATACGTTGGACCATTTGAGATCACTGAAAGGATCGGTCCAGTGGCTTACCGGTTAAGGTTGCCACAAGAGCTTAGCGGCGTACATGACACTTTTCACGTGTCAAACCTCAAGAAATGTTTGGCTGATGAATCCCTTCACATGCCAATCGAGGAAATCAAGATTGATGACAAGCTTCATTTTGTTGAAGAACCCATTGAGATCATGGATCGAAAGGTCAAGCAACTGAAGCGCAGTAGGATACCTATTGTTCGCGTAAGGTGGAATTCAAAACGAGGGCCAGAGTTTACATGGGAACGTGAAGATCAGATGAAACTCAAATATCCACATCTTTTCGAGGATGACACTCTTGGACCTAACTCCAGCTGAATTTCGGGACGAAATTCTCTCAACTGGGGGATACTGTGACATCCGTCACCTTAAGGTCCGTCAATTGACGTGTTTGACCGTCATCTATTCTATATTTGGTCATTTCTCATCATTATTTGACTCATTATGTGGATATCATGTGTGCAATATTATCGTTGTGTGTGCATTCGTTAAAAACCGTGTGTGAACCTTAAAAAGACCATTAAAACTTCCATTTTGAAAACGTTAAATATATCATTTTATAAATATAATAAATGTTTTAATATAACCATTTCTTAAGTCATGACAACATTAAATGAACTTTTACAATTAAAATAAAACACCTAACGAAGTCGTTTTTCAACCGAACAAAATTTGGGAAAACTCGGGGGTTAAGGCAGGGACTAAACTTGTAATTTTGCAAACTTGGGCTGGGTATAAATACCCCTTTTCCAGCCCTAATCCCCCATTTCATCATCTTCTTCATCTTCATCTCTTTCACACACAAAAACACCATCTTAGCACCAAATCCGACCCGAGAGGTCTCGTTTTCTTCGTCTTGTCACCGTCTATAGCTTAGACTACCCCTCCTTAACAGGTAGTTGTCTTTGGTTGTCCATTTTTGAGCCTTTTCACGGCTGTCCAAACTAGGGTTTCGGGTGTTCGGGTTCAACCCGAACACACAAGGTCGTATGGGTGCGTGTGAGGTCTCTTGCTTGTGTTTTATGCTTGTGTATGTTTGTTGAGTGTTTCTGGAGGTCCTTGTGGTGTAAAACCCGTGTTTAGAGCAGCTCGGGGGCTGCTCCTCCCGACCACAGTCGCGATTCTGCAGATCAGGCGACTGGGTCATCTATGCGATTGAGCCGTGCGACTGAGTGGGTCGTGCGACTGGATCATGCGTCTGAGTCAATCGCGCGACTGAGTTGTGCGACTAGGCATGTCGTGCGACTGAGTTGTGCGACTGAGTGTCTGTGTGCGATTGAGTCATGCGTGCGAATGAGTGTATGCGAATGAGTCATGCGATTGAGTGTTTGTGTGCGATTGAGTCAGGTGACCGACTGAATGTGTGCGAATGGATGTGATTCGCACGACTGGGGTCCAATCGCACGAATGAAGGTTCAGTCGTACGAAAGTAGCTAATTCGCACGATTGAAGGTTGATTCGTGCGCATGGAAGTTGAGTCGTGCGATTGGGTGTTGTGTGGTACGACTGAAGGCCAATCATACGAATGAAGGCTCAATCGTACGAATGAAGCTGATTCGCACGATTGAGGGTTGATTCGCACGAATGGAGGTTGAGTCGTGCGTCTGACCTTGTTATGCGACTGAAATTGTTGTGTTTGACCCCTTGTGCGTGGCGTGAGTATGTCGTGTGGCGTCGAGGTAACACTAACACAATAATGCCATTGTTTGGCCACGAAAATTAAAGTCAACGCGAGAAAGGGCACAGAAACTATTTTGAGCAAATTAAACTAACGCTTTACGAACGACTAAATTGACTTATAACTATTGACACTTATTCAATATTCTTTCGATTAACAACGATACTTTTACCTAAACTCATCATTGGTGGCAACAATGTCTTGTACTTGGATCTACATAAGATCTAGTACGTGTGTCAGTCTGTGTGTGTTGTACACGACCCATCCGATACGACCCGAACCGACCCATCATTATTGCGCGCTTATACATATATCATATCATTAATGCTATACAATAACTGTCAATAGGTGTTTGACTGTTTATTTGCATTCAACATTTGGGATACATCGATCATACATACTTACCACTTAACAAGTGAGTTTCGTGGCCCCTTTTCACATTTATACAATATTTCAATCATTTACAAATTGGGGGAAAAGTATGCTTACACAATTTTTATGCTGTACAACTTACATACATTTTACATACAAGGAATCAACGTGATACTGTGTTGCAAGTACTATTTGATACATGCTTGGGTCTGCTGTGTGGTTCTATCTTTGCAACTATTTAATTCCAGTGTGGGAACCGACGGTTAGGTATTGGTAGTACTACTAGGTTGACACCCCCACCCTCGTTCGATGGTATACTAGTTGGTACCATCAGTGGCCAGGAACGGGCCCTTGGGTGAATATATGCCGACAATTTCTTTGTGTACGTCGCTAGGTTTGGTTGCAAAGCTCATGTCATGTGATATTTACTTGTGTAATAACTGTATTCACGGTATTCCGACGCGCTTATTTATTACAGCATCACTTACATTTTTATTACATAAACCTGCGAGCTCACCAACAATTATGTTGACCGTTTTAAGCATATCTTTTCAGGTGATCATGCAAGTCCAGGAATCTAGGTGTGCTGCCTTAGTGGAGACCCTAGGATGCATTTTTGGGACTTAGCTCATTTTGATAAACAATCTTTTTGAACAATGTTATCGCATGTAAACAATTATCAACTTTTGAACTTGTTCCCGGGTTGTGGGAATTAACATTTACATTTTCATATTATGTGATTATGTGTTATCATTATCATGTTGCTTATGGCTATGTTGTCGTGAACATTGACTAAACACGACACAAGTCCCCTTGTTGTCGGGTGTCGTCATGACACGCATGTCATCATTTATTTATATTGCTCTCTATCGCTTACCATGTGTTATGACGATCCCGGTCTCGTTACATCCCCGTGTTTCCGCTTTTAGCGGGGGTGTGACACCAACCCGCAGCACAGTTGAGCTAACGACAACACGGTCGTGTACCTCCTATAAGCTTGTAAGACTTGTTAACATTTTATTAATGTTCCTCTTCTTTTTCTTATTGCTCTTTCTCTTTATTATTACAATATACTTTACGTTACGATAATAAAGATACCACGCAAAGTCACATTCTATAGGTAATAATAATAATAGCAGTAATAATAATAAGGAACAATCATAAGACAATCATAATCAATCATATTCATGCATGAAACCCATCATTAATAAGCCCTAGTCAACCCTCGGTCAAAACCCTAAAGGCACAGACTCCCAAACATCCTACATTAAATTTTAAGGGTTTAGACGCATGGCACTATGTGGGCGCATAGGCCCTGTTCAGGCGTATGGGTACTTAGGCGCATGGGACACTTCAGAGGCATGGAAACTCAGGCGTATGGACACCTAGTCGCATGGCCATTTGGACGCATGGGCACTATTGGGGCGTATGGCCCATTCAGTCGCATGGACACTTAGGCGTATGGATCACTCAGGCGCATGGGCCACTTAGGCGCATGGGCCACTTTGGGCGCATGGATTCTGTTGGGCGTATGAACACTTAGGCGCGTGGGCCATTCGAACGCATGGGCCATTCGGACGCATGGGTTATATTTAAAACATGTCTAAGGTAATCTTAGGCGCATGGGCTACTGTTTAGGCGCATGGATTACACTTAAATCATTCTATGGCATTTTCAGGCGTATGAACCTTCTGCATATCATGTTCCTAATATGTTTTCAAACCCAATCATCAAACCCATCTGTTCTAAACTTAACATGGCTATTCTTAACATGAACAACCTATAAGCATTCAAGAATCAACATTTAACATGCATAATACATACGGGTAATCATGCATAAACTTGTAAAAATCATTTTAATACATTTTCAGCCCCAAAGATGTTTAAAACAAGTAGAAACCGGGGTCTAGAACTCACCTGGTGCAACTTTGGGTGTATCTTCCTTCTAACCCGAATGCAAATGAGTTCAAACACCTAGAACACCACCAAACACACACACACACGAGCACATACACAACACATGAGCACATAAGCATATAACCGGGATAAAACCCGTCATAAACACATAAAAACCACGAATTCTTACCTTGAATTCAACTTCTCTTCTTCTTCTTTTTCTTCAGCCAAGAACTCCTCTGCTCTCTCTCTCTAAAACCGAAGAAAGATGATGATGTGAAGTGAGGGTGGGCGGCCATGCCCACCTTTACACCAACTTTTTCAAAGATTTGTCCTTTTGGACACTTTTAGTCCCTCTACTTGGACTTTATTGCTTTTTCTTTCATTTATTCTTCATGTATTGTTCTTTCTTTTCTTTTTAGAAGTAACCGGGTGTTACACATTTAAGTGACTTGTTCTTGTGTGTTTGATGGTACTTCATTTACAAGGATGTTTGGAGCAACATGATGTTTTGAGGAAACATGAGATAATGATGCAATGTTTTGTAATGGTACAACGTTATGTACAAGAGTTGTAATAGGAGGTAATTATAAAGAGCCCATAACCCCTCAGTTTGCTCTTCTTGTAAGTTTATGTCTTGACGTTCACTACTCCCAATGACCTTAGTTACTTTTAAAAACATAGCATGACGAGTTTCCACGATACGAGTAGTATGAGAAGGAGAATAAAATCTATATCCCTTTGAATGATATGGATATCCTATAAAGAAACATCTAACTTTTCATGTCAAGTTTTCTTTATTGAGGATTATAAAGTTTCGCTTCGGCTAGACAATCCCATACTTTCATATACCTTAAGCTAGGTTTTCTTCATATCCAAATTTCAAATAGATTTTTTGAGAAAGACTTAGAAGGAACTCTATTTAGTATTTGAACAACTATCTTTAATGCCTCTGTTCATAAAAATTCAGGTAAAGAGGAGTTCACTAACACACTTCTAACCATATCCATTAGGGTACCATTTCTTCTCTCGGATACACCGTTCTGCTGAGGAGTACCTCACATGGTAAATTGGTTTATAATCTCGTGTTCTTTACAAAAGTCAAACAAAGGACCGGGAGCTTGGCCAATATGAGCATGTCTACCATAATAATCAAAACCTCTATCTGATCTCACTACCTTTATTTTACGATCAAGTTGATTTTCAAATTCAGCCTTAAAGGTTTTAAACATGTCAAGTGATTCCGATTTATCCTTAATTGAGTTCAAGTACATGTAACGCAAGTAATCATCTATAAAAGTGATAAGTGATTTGTATCCTGATATTCCAATAGTATAAGGTCTACTAATATCAGTGTGTATGAGTTCAAGTAAACCAAAACTCCTAAAGACACCCTTCTTAGATCCATTAGCCATTTTACCTTTAAGACATTTAACACATGTTTCAAAATCAGAGAAATCAAGATTTGGTAATACTTCATCTTTGACGAGTCTTAACATGTGATATCGTGAGATGTGGCCTAACCATTGATGCCACAACATGGATGATGTTTCCAAATCTTGTTTTCGTTTGTTAATATTTTTATTCACATTATATGATAATGATGATTTTGAAAATTGATCATCTAGTTCTACAATGCAAAACTTTGCCACGACCATGCAAAACTTCATAACCATGCAAAACTTCATAACATGAGAGTTTAACATGGATAACCACAACCACTAACATGAGAGTTTAAGGTTATAGTGACTTTGCCACAACCATGCAAAACTTCATAACCATCATTGTCTAACTTTGGTACAAATACCAAGTTTCAAGTCATACTCGATACATATAATTTATCATAAAGTTTAATACAATGACCAGTATTACTATTAATTGGATTGTTCCTACGGCTTCAACGTTATGTTCGTCACCATCTCCCACCTTATTTGTCCTTTGGTTTCATTCCAGCTTTTGGATCATAAGGAATCTTTTTGTGGAGTTAGTAACATGAACCATTGAACACGAATCAACCCACCATATGTTAATTGAAACGTTAACATTAAAGTACTCAAATATCATAAATAGATGCTTACCTTCCTTAGCCGGCCACTTCGTGAACTTATGACAATCTCGTTAGGTGTGTCCCTTATTGTGACGGAATATGCAGCGACATTGTCTGAATGAGGCCTTTGAGCCGGAAGTTGTACTTGTACCAGCCTTATAGACTTTAGGGCTTTCTCTTTTGAAGTTTCCCTTCATCTTTACTGGCATAATGGTGGTAACATGAACAACATTAGGCTTTTCTAGCTTCAAACGTTATTCCTCCTGCACATATTGCTATCAACTCACCCATTGACCATTTTTCTTTCTGGATGTTATAGTTGATCTTAAAAGCATCAAAGCATACATGAAGAAAAGTCATAATGAAGTGTACTAGAAAACCATCACTGATCTGCATGTTTGAACGCTTGAGTTTATGAGCCATGTCGTTCATCATCGTTATGTGCTCACACACATTATTAAACCTATCATACTTTGTAGTAAACATCTTCAGAATCAGAGTGCTCGCATGTGCTTTAGAAGAACCTTTAAATTGTTCCTCCACTAAGTTGAGATAAGTTTTAGCATTATCTAAATCAGATATTGCTCACCTGATTGCAACCGAGATGGAATTCTTGATTACCATTAGAGACACTCTGTTAGACTTCTCCCACTTTTCATACTCTTGTTTTAGATCTGCTGTACTTTCAGTAGTAAGAGCAACATGAGCGTCATGTCTCAAGACATAATCAAGATCCAACATGCCAAGAGTAAGTTTAATAGAGTCCCTCCAAGAGACGAAGTTTGCCCCTGTTAAAACTTCGATTCTGAAGTTAGAAGTGATAGTGGATGCAAAATTGGTACAAGAAGTAGAAGAGTTAAAGTGAGCTAATTTATAGGGTAATGAAAAAATAAAAAAAACATAATTAATACGTTGAAGATAAAACCTATTATAAGACCAAAATAATAGGCTAAAAGTAAAGTTCTAGTTGAATATTTGTTTCGCGTTGGCTTTGACCGAAATTCAAATGTTATGAACAAATTAAAGTAACGTTCTACTTGCTCGATGACTTTGCATTGTCTATCATCAATGTGCAAGGTGTGACATCCGTCACCTTAAGGTCCGTCAATTGACGTGTTTGTCCATCATCTATTCTATATTTGGTCATTCCCCATCATTATTTGACTCATTATGTGGATATCATGTGTGCAATATTACCGTTGTGTGTGTGTGCATTCGTTTAAAACCGTGTGTGAACCTTAAAAAGACCTTTAGAACTTTCATTTTTTTTGAAAACGTCAAATATATCATTTTATAAATATAATAAATGTTTTAATATAACCATTTCTTAAGTCATGACAACATTAAATATGCTTTTACAAGTAATATAAAACACCTATCAAAGTCGTTTTTCAACCGAACAAAATTTGGGAAAACTCGGGGGTTAAGTACAGGGACTAAACTTGTAATTTTGTAAACTTGGGCTGGGTATAAATACCCCTTTTCCAGCCCTAATCTTCATTATCACCATCTTCTTCATCTTCATCTCTTTCACAAACCAAATCATCATCTTAGCACCAAATCCGACCCAAGAGGTCTCGCTTTCTTCGTCTTGACACCGTCTACAGCCTACACTACCCCTCTTTAGCAGGTAGTTGTCTTTGGTTGTCCATTTTCTAGCCTTTTCACGGCTGTCCAAACTAGGGTTTCGGGTGTTCGGGTTCAACCCGAACACACAAGGTCGTATGGGTGCGTGTGAGGTCTCTTTGCTTGTGTTTTATGCTTGTGTAGGTTTGTTGAGTGTTTCTGGAGGTCCTTGTGGTGTAAAACCCGTGTTTAGAGCAGCTCGGGGGCTGCTCCTCCCGACCACAGTCGCGATTCTCCAGATCAGGCGACTGGGTCATCCATGCGATTGAGCCGTGCGACTGAGTGGGTCGTGCGACTGGATCATGCGTCTGAGTCAATCGCGCGACTGAGTTGTGCGACTAGGCATGTCGTGCGACTGAGTTGTGCGACTGAGTGTTTGTATGCGATTGAGTCATGCGTGCGAATGAGTGTATGCGATTGAGTCATGCGATTGAGTGCTTGTGTGCGATTGAGTCAGGTGACCGACTGAATGTGTGCGAATGAATGTGATTCGCACGACTGGAGTCCAATCGCACGAATGAAGGTTCAGTCGTACGAAAGTAGCTAATTCGCACGATTGAAGGCTGATTCGTGCACATGGAAGTTGAGTCGTGCGATTGGATGTTGTGTGGTACGACTGAAGGCCAATCATACGAATGAAGGCTCAATCGTACGAATGAAGCTTATTCGCACGATTGAGGGTTGATTCGCACGAATGGAGGTTGAGTCGTGCGTCTGACCTTGTTATGCGACTGAATTTGTTGTGTTTGACCCCTTGTGCGTGGCGTGAGTATGTCGTGTGGTGTCGAGGTAACACTAACACACTAATGCCATTGTTTTGCCACGAAAATTAAAGTCAACGCGAGAAAGGGCACATAAACTATTTTGAGCAAATTTAAACTAACGCTTTACGAACGACTAAATTGACTTATAACTATTGACACTTATTCAATATTCTTTCGATTAACAACGATACTTTTACTTAAATATCATCATTAGTGGCAACAATGTCTTGTACTTGGATCTACATAAAATCTAGTACGTGTGTCAGTCTGTGTGTGTTGTACGTGACCCATCCGATACGACCCGAACCGACCCATCATTATTGCGCGCTTATACATATATCATATCATTAATGCTATACAATAACTGTCAATAGGTGTTTGACTGTTTATTTGCATTCAACATTTGGGATTACATCGATCATACATACTTACCACCTAACAAGTGAGTTTCGTGGCCCTTTTTTACGCTTATACAATATTTTAATCATTTACAAATTGGGGGAAAAGTATGCTTACACAATTTTTATGCTGTACAACTTACATACATTTTACATACAAGGAATCAACGTGATACTGTGTTGCAAGTACTATTTGATACATGCTTGGGTCTGCTGTGTGGTTCTATCTTTGCAACTATTTAATTCCAGTGTGGGAACCGACGGTTAGGTATTGGTAGTACTACTGGGTTGACACACCCACCCTCGTTCGATGGTATACTAGTTGGTACCATCAGTGGCCAGGAACGGGCCCTTGGGTGAATATATGCCGACAATTTTTTTGTGTACGTCGCTAGGTTTGGTTGCAAAGCTCATGTCATGTGATATTTACTTGTGTAATAACTGTATTCACGGTATTCCGACGCGCTATTTATTACAGCATCACTTACATTTTTATTATATAAACCTGCGAGCTCACCAACAATTATGTTGACCGTTTTAAGCATATCTTTTCAGGTGATCATGCAAGTCCAGGAATCTAGGTGTGCTGCCTTAGTGGAGACCCTAGGATGCATTTTTGGGACTTAGCTCATTTTGTTAAACAATCTTTTTGAACTATGTTAACGCTTGTAAACAATTATCGACTTTTGAACTTGTTCCCGGGTTGTGGGAATTAACATTTACGATTTCATCTTTATGTGTATATGTGTTATCATTATCATGTTGCTTATGGCTATGTTGTCGTGAACAATGACTAAACACGACACAAGTCCCCTTGTTGTCGGGTGTCGTCATGACACGCATGTCATCATTTATTTATATTGCTCTCTATCGCTTACCATGTGTTATGACGATCCCGGTCTCGTTACATCCCCGTGTTTCCGCTTTTAGCGGGGGTGTGACAGATTGGTATCAGAGCCAGGTTATAGAGAATTAGGCAATACGCTTGACCTAGACTATAACCTAGGAACCTTCATATAGATTTGCATGCTAGGACTCTGTATGCATATTATATCTCGTGTATGTGTTCCTCGCTGCTTGATTTGCTCATCTATTTGTTATGTGATCTTTCTACCCTATGAGAGAGCCCTTGTGCTCACTCTTATATGGGGATGCTTCTATTGGATCTTCCGTTCCCTCTGCGCGCCGAGTTAGTTTATCAGGTCCGGGTATTAAACCCGAAGAGATCATCACAGATCATACTATTGCGCTTGACCTTGAACATTGAGATTAACTCTGAGGAGGTATATGTCTGAAACCTCGAAGGATGAGGAATAGACAACCTCCGTTAGACTAAACGTGATTGTATACATGGACTTACAACTATTATGATGGATTATTATGGATATAATGTAAAGGAAAGTCGGGTGTCATGTAACCGGATCAGGCATCATTCTCGGTACATCGTGGGTGTGGTGGGAACGCTGCGGGGAACCCTATATATAAACATCACCGGTATACCGAGAATATGCTTGAAATGGGCTGCATGGTGGTCTGGCTGACCGGAACATGAACATTGGAATTTGATAAGTGGAATACTTTTGTATCTTATGGTGACTAAAGCTGATATGTTACCTCTTTTATGATTAGAACATGCCGCCTCGAAGAGTCACCCGTAGCAGTAGTGGCGGGAGTGAAGCCCCAAGGGGCAGAGGCCGAGGCAGAGGCAGAGCACCAAGAGCAAACGATGCTCCTGCCAGTAACAGTCAAGGAACAGGGAACGCCGACATGGCAGCCCTGATCGCTCAGCAATTGGCCGCACTGATTCCTACTATCGTGGCCCAAGTGAGCGACGCACTTCAACAACACCACCCTCACGGGGACGGTGGCAACGATGATGGAGCCCAAGGTGGGATAGAAACTGAGACGGGAAACGGGAACCCGACAGGAAACGAGAGCAACCAGGAAACCGGAAATGGTGGTACTGCCGGTATCGAAACTGGAGTGGTTAATGCTCGTCGGGGATGTTCGTACAAGGAGTTTGTGGCTTGTAAGCCAAGGGAATTCGATGGGAAAGGTGGGGCGATAGCCCTAACCAGGTGGTTGGAAAAGATGGAGGCAGTGATCGACATCAGTGAGTGCCTCGACAGCCAGAGAATCAAGTATGCTACTTGTTCTCTACAGGGTAAAGCCCTAACCTGGTGGAACACCCAGATTCAAGCCCGAGGAAGAGAGTCTGCGATGCAGATGTCATGGGATGAATTTAAAGCCTTGATTACCGAGGAATACTGCCCTCTTAACGAGATGCAGAAGTTGGAGCATGAGTTCTGGAATCATGCTATGGTGGGGGCAGGGCATGCAGCTTACACTGACCGTTTTCATGAGCTGGCTAGATTGGTTCCGCATCTGGTTACGCCGGAATCAAAGAGGATCGAGAGGTACATTTGGGGACTCGCGCCTCAAATTAGAGCTATGGTCACAGCAGCCGCTCCTCCTACTATTCAGAGCGCAATTCTGAAAGCTGGCGCTTTGACTGACGAGATGGTTAGAACTGGGGTTTTGGGCAGAGGAGCCGAGAAGAGGAAGGATGTTGGGGAGTCGAGCCGGTCGAGTGCCGGAAAGTTTGAGAAGAGGTCTAAGCCGACCAGGAATTTTGTGGCCGTGTCTCAGGCCAGAAGAGAGTATGTGGGGCCGCACCCCAAATGTGACAGGTGCAATTATCATCATCCCCCAGGGACGCAGTGCCGGGTGTGCGCTAACTGTAAGCGCCCGGGTCATTTGGCAAGAGATTGCAGAACTGCGCCGAATCTTGTAGCACCCGTCAACGCGGTTAACCCCGCCGGGAATGCAAGGGCTTGCTTTGAGTGTGGGAGCCCCGATCACTACAGGAATATGTGCCCCAGGCTGAATCGGGCACCGGGTCAACAGGGGAACAACCAGCAGCAGGTGTTGGCTATCGCTGGGAATCAAGGCCCGGCTACTCAGGGAAACGCAGCTCGGGGACGTGCATTCGTCATTGGAGCCAATGATGCTCGTCAGGACCCGAATGTTGTCACGGGTACGCACTTACTCAATCATCACTTCGCATCTATATTATTTGATACTGGAGCAGACAATAGTTTCATATCTTCTGAGTTTGTGCAATTACTTGATTTGAGTCCTAGTAGGCTAGAAACTAGCTACTCCGTAGAAATGGCCAATGGTAGGATTGCTCAGGCCGATGAGATTATTAGGAAGTGTTCGTTGACGTTGGAGGATCATACCTTTGAGATAGATTTGATACCCTTCGAGTTGGGAAGCTTCGATGTGATTGTGGGTATGGATTGGTTGTCGCAGAATGGAGCAGAGATTGTCTGTCGAGACAAAGTAGTACGTATCCCTATGCCAAACGGGGAAGTACTCAAGGTTCAGGGAGAACGACCGGGTAAGAGCTTAAAGTTGATTTCCTGCATGAAAGCACGCCAGAGTTTACGAAAGCAGTGCTACGCTTTTCTGGCTCATGTAGTTGAAAAGAAAGACGAGGAAAGGAAACTGGTGGATATTCCAGTGGTACGGGATTACCCAGAAGTATTTCCAGATGACTTGTCTGGTTTACCTCCTCCACGACAGGTGGAATTCCGTATAGAGTTGGTTCCTGGAGCTACACCGGTAGCGAAAACGCCATATCGACTAGCGCCATCCGAGATGCAAGAGTTGTCTAGTCAGTTACAGGAACTACTGGAGAAGGGTTTTATTCGACCGAGTCATTCACCGTGGGGAGCGCCGGTACTATTTGTCAAGAAGAAGGATGGATCATTCCATATGTGCATCGATTATCGGGAACTGAACAAGTTAACGGTGAAGAACCGATATCCTCTCCCCAGGATCGACGATTTATTTGATCAGCTGCAAGGAGCTTCGTATTTTTCAAAGATCGATCTTCGTTCTGGTTATCATCAGCTAAGGGTTTTTGAGGACGACATACCGAAGACTGCGTTCAGGACTCGTTATGGGCACTACGAGTTCTTGGTCATGCCGTTCGGGTTGACCAACGCACCAGCTGTGTTCATGGATCTAATGAATCGGGTGTGCAAACCTTACTTGGATAAGTTCGTGATCGTGTTCATAGACGATATACTTATCTATTCCCGATCAAAAGAGGATCATGTAGAACATCTTCGGGCTATTCTGGAGCTGCTACGCGAAGAGAAACTTTTCGCCAAATTCTCAAAGTGCGAGTTTTGGTTGCGAGAAGTGAAGTTTTTGGGTCATGTGGTTAATGAGGACGGGATTCACGTAGATCCCGGCAAGATCGAAGCGGTAAAGAAATGGGATACGCCCCAGACACCATCAGAGATACGGCAATTCTTAGGATTGGCCGGGTATTATCGTCGTTTCATCGCGAATTTCTCAAAGATCGCGCAACCGTTGACCCTGCTTACTCAGAAAGACAAGAAGTTTGACTGGGGATTTGCACAAGAGCAAGCGTTTCAAACGTTGAAAGAGAAGTTGTGCAACGCGCCGATACTGTCTCTCCCAGACGGAACAGATGATTTTGTGGTCTACTGCGATGCGTCACATCAAGGATTGGGATGTGTATTGATGCAGAAGGATAAGGTGATTGCCTACGCTTCGCGACAACTTAAAGTGCACGAAAAGAACTACACCACTCATGATCTTGAGTTGGGCGCCGTAGTATTTGCACTCAAAATTTGGAGGCATTACTTGTATGGCACCAAATGCATCATTTTCACCAATCATAAGAGCCTCCAACATATTCTGGATCAGAAAGAACTCAACATGCGCCAACGACGTTGGGTAGAGCTTCTTAGCGACTACGATTGTGAAATCCGGTATCATCCGGGGAAAGCTAACGTGGTGGCTGATGCCTTAAGCCGTAAAGAACGTGTGAAACCACTGCGTGCACGAGCGTTGGGATTGACCATTCAAACCAACTTAAAAGCTCAGATTCAAATTGCACAAGGCGAGGCATTGAAAGAAGAAAACCTTGCGGGAGAAGAATTCCAGGGGTTAGATAAACAGATGATACGCAAGGATGACGGTATTCAGTACTTCATGGATCGCATATGGGTACCAAATGGGGAGGTGTTCGAACCTTAGTCATGGATGAAGCCCACAAGACGCGATATTCTATTCATCCTGGTGCAGACAAGATGTATCATGATCTTAAGGATCTATACTGGTGGCCAGGCATGAAGAAAGACATTGCCCTATACGTCAGTCGATGCTTGACGTGTTCGAAAGTCAAAGCTGAACATCAGAAACCATCGGGATTATTACAGCAACCTGAAATTCCCGAGTGGAAATGGGAGAACATAGCTATGGATTTCATTACCAAACTCCCTAGAACAAGCAGCGGTCATGACTCGATATGGGTCATTATTGATCGAATGATGAAATCAGCACATTTCTTGCCTATCCGAGAAGACTACAAGATGGATAAGTTGGCGAGATTGTACATCAAGGAGGTCGTGACACGGCACGGGGTGCCGGTGTCAATCATATCCGACCGTGATAGCAGATTCACTTCACGTTTTTGGCAGACGCTACAGAAAGCGATGGGTACTCGGTTAGACATGAGTACAGCCTATCACCCTCAAACAGATGGCCAAAGTGAACGCACTATACAGACGCTAGAAGACATGTTGAGAGCGTGTGTAATTGATTTTGGAGGTAGCTGGGATGCTCATTTACCGTTGATTGAGTTCTCCTACAACAACAGCTACCATACAAGCATTGGATGTGCTCCATTTGAAGCGTTGTATGGAAGAAAATGCAGATCTCCCGTTTGTTGGGCCGAAATTGGTGAAAGTCAACTGACAGGCCCAGAGATCATCCAAGAGACAACAGACAAGATTTTCCAAATCAAAGATCGACTTAAAGCCGCGCGAGATCGCCAAAAGAGCTATGCCGACAATCGTCGGAAGCCTCTAGAATTCAATGTTGGGGATCGTGTGTTACTCAAAGTTTCCCCTTGGAAAGGAGTCGTTCGATTCGGAAAGAAAGGGAAGTTAGCCCCAAGATACGTTGGACCATTTGAGATCACTGAAAGGATCGGTCCAGTGGCTTACCGATTAAGGTTGCCACAAGAGCTTAGCGGTGTACATGATACTTTTCACGTGTCAAACCTAAAGAAATGTTTGGCCGATGAATCCCTTCACGTGCCAATCGAGGAAATCAAGATTGATGACAAGCTTCATTTTGTTGAAGAACCCATTGAGATCATGGATCGAAAGGTCAAGCAACTGAAGCGCAGTAGGATACCTATTGTTCGCGTAAGGTGGAATTCAAAACGAGGGCCAGAGTTTACATGGGAACGTGAAGATCAGATGAAACTCAAATATCCACATCTTTTCGAGGATGACTCTCTTGGACCTAACACCAGCTGAATTTCGGGACGAAATTCTCTCAACTGGGGGATACTGTGACATCCGTCACCTTAAGGTCCGTCAATTGACGTGTTTGTCCGTCATCTGTTCTATATTTGGTCATTCCCCATCATTATTTGACTCATTATGTGGATATCATGTGTGCAATATTACCGTTGTGTGTGTGTGCATTCGTTTAAAACCGTGTGTGAACCTTAAAAAGACCTTTAGAACTTTCATTTTTTTTGAAAACGTCAGATATATCATTTTATAAATATAATAAATGTTTTAATATAACCATTTCTTAAGTCATGACAACATTAAATATGCTTTTACAAGTAATATAAAACACCTATCAAAGTCGTTTTTCAACCGAACAAAATTTGGGAAAACTCGGGGGTTAAGTACAGGGACTAAACTTGTAATTTTGTAAACTTGGGCTGGGTATAAATACCCCTTTTCCAGCCCTAATCTTCATTATCACCATCTTCTTCATCTTCATCTCTTTCACACACCAAATCATTATCTTAGCACCAAATCCGACCCGAGAGGTCTCGCTTTCTTCGTCTTGACACCGTCTACAGCCTACACTACCCCTCTCTAGCAGGTAGTTGTCTTTGGTTGTCCATTTTCTAGCCTTTTCACGGCTGTCCAAACTAGGGTTTCGGGTGTTCGGGTTCAACCCGAACACACAAGGTCGTATGGGTGCGTGTGAGGTCTCTTTGCTTGTGTTTTATGCTTGTGTAGGTTTGTTGAGTGTTTCTGGAGGTCCTTGTGGTGTAAAACCCGTGTTTAGAGCAGCTCGGGGGCTGCTCCTCCCGACCACAGTCGCGATTCTGCAGATCAGGCGACTGGGTCATCCATGCGATTGAGTCGTGCGACTGAGTGGGTCGTGCGACTGGATCATGCGTCTGAGTCAATCGCGCGACTGAGTTGTGCGACTAGGCATGTCGTGCGACTGAGTTGTGCGACTGAGTGTTTGTATGCGATTGAGTCATGCGTGCGAATGAGTGTATGCGATTGAGTCATGCGATTGAGTGTTTGTGTGCGATTGAGTCAGGTGACCGACTGAATGTGTGCGAATGAATGTGATTCGCACGACTGGAGTCCAATCGCACGAATGAAGGTTCAGTCGTACGAAAGTAGCTAATTCGCACGATTGAAGGTTGATTCGTGCGCATGGAAGTTGAGTCGTGCGATTGGATGTTGTGTGGTACGACTGAAGGCCAATCATACGAATGAAGGCTCAATCGTACGAATGAAGCTGATTCGCACGATTGAGGGTTGATTCGCACGAATGGAGGTTGAGTCGTGCATCTGACCTTGTTATGCGACTGAATTTGTTGTGTTTGACCCCTTGTGCGTGGCGTGAGTATGTCGTGTGGTGTCGAGGTAACACTAACACACTAATGCCATTGTTTGGCCACGAAAATTAAAGTCAACGCGAGAAAGGGCACATAAACTATTTTGAGCAAATTTAAACTAACGCTTTACGAACGACTAAATTGACTTATAACTATTGACACTTATTCAATATTCTTTCGATTAACAACGATACTTTTACTTAAATATCATCATTAGTGGCAACAATGTCTTGTACTTGGATCTACATAAAATCTAGTACGTGTGTCAGTCTGTGTGTGTTGTACGTGACCCATCCGATACGACCCGAACCGACCCATCATTATTGCGCGCTTATACATATATCATATCATTAATGCTATACAATAACTGTCAATAGGTGTTTGACTGTTTATTTGCATTCAACATTTGGGATTACATCGATCATACATACTTACCACCTAACAAGTGAGTTTCGTGGCCCTTTTTTACGCTTATACAATATTTTAATCATTTACAAATTGGGGAAAAAGTATGCTTACACAATTTTTATGCTGTACAACTTACATACATTTTACATACAAGGAATCAACGTGATACTGTGTTGCAAGTACTATTTGATACATGCTTGGGTCTGCTGTGTGGTTCTATCTTTGCAACTATTTAATTCCAGTGTGGGAACCGACGGTTAGGTATTGGTAGTACTACTGGGTTGACACACCCACCCTCGTTCGATGGTATACTAGTTGGTACCATCAGTGGCCAGGAACGGGCCCTTGGGTGAATATATGCCGACAATTTTTTGTGTACGTCGCTAGGTTTGGTTGCAAAGCTCATGTCATGTGATATTTACTTGTGTAATAACTGTATTCACGGTATTCCGACGCGCTATTTATTACAGCATCACTTACATTTTGTATTATATAAACCTGCGAGCTCACCAACAATTATGTTGACCGTTTTAAGCATATCTTTTCAGGTGATCATGCGAGTCCAGGAATCTAGGTGTGCTGCCTTAGTGGAGACCCTAGGATGCATTTTTGGGACTTAGCTCATTTTGTTAAACAATCTTTTTGAACTATGTTAACGCTTGTAAACAATTATCGACTTTTGAACTTGTTCCCGGGTTGTGGGAATTAACATTTACGATTTCATCTTTATGTGTATATGTGTTATCATTATCATGTTGCTTATGGCTATGTTGTCGTGAACAATGACTAAACACGACACAAGTCCCCTTGTTGTCGGGTGTCGTCATGACACGCATGTCATCATTTATTTATATTGCTCTCTATCGCTTACCATGTGTTATGACGATCCCGGTCTCGTTACATCCCCGTGTTTCCGCTTTTAGCGGGGGTGTGACACAAGGGCTATGAATAAATTAAAGTAGGGTTCTAAATGAATGTTAGCTTCACGTTGGCTATGACTAACATCCTATTATTACGAACGTAAGTATAATCAGGTGCATAAATAAAACACATCATCTTTGGACAGAAGTGTAATATTTATACTAATTTACCAACATTCATCATATATATTATCAAACAACTAGCATTTGGGTTCATCATTTGATAACACAAATAATTACATAAAACGGTGACGTTAAACTTTAATGTTAAATCAAATGATTTACCGTTGGGATAATCACCTAAAATTTCATTAATGTTATCATTCTACACATGAAAACAAATTAGTTATGTTTCGTGCGAAAACAACATATGTGAAAGCTTATGCGTAATTGTTATACGCAAACATTCGCTTTCGCTAAGACGTAATGCGAAAGTCATAAGTGAGCCATAATCAATGATATTGACTTTAATTTAAATAACAATAACACTGATTGCATATTAAATCAGTAATTAAACATGAAACTTGTGATAATTAATTTGAACATAATTGGTTAATTTATTCATTTTGAAAAATCAGTAAATTCATGTGAATAATTGCAATTTTTTTAGTATATATTCAGTATTTTAAACAAAATCATATGAATTTATTTTATAAATTAATCCAAAAACCTTATATTTATCTCTTACCATGTGCCACTTAGTATATGAATCAAAATATATACACTATTAATAATTAATAATAATTAATAATTCTTAAAACATGGCAGCAAATCTCAAGAACCTTAAACAATTTTTTTAAAGTTAATTCATTAAAAGATTCCGTAAAACAAGTTTGACTTGCATAACAAAACAGACTTGCATAACGAAAATCAAGGTCACTAATTTTATTTCATGATGGAAAATTGTGCTATTGTTTTCACGAAATCAAGGCCATTAATTATATTATGAAACAGACTTGACGTAATTTATTATTTATTATGATTACCGGAAAATAATTTTACTCCCCTATCAACGGAATTAGTTATGAGACAAACTTGATATAATCAAAATAAAATTCCTTTAAACCAAATATATAACCTATAATAAAATAAGGTTTTCTTAAGACACGTGTCATCATTATAGCATATCAAAAAAATTATTTTCCCGCCTCTCTCTCATAATAAATACAAAAATTATAAAATAATTAATTTTACTTTTCTTTTTAACTAAAATATGTTAAAACAAATATATTTATATTTGTGTTTCTTGTCTCTGTCATATTTGATGATAATTATTGTAAATAAGTAAACTAAACTATTAAACATCTAAAATATAAATGTAGTTATTATAATAATTTATTAATACATATTAAATATAGAGTAATAATTTCTAATTCCTTATGTGTTATAACTTTTAAATATTCATTATATTTTTATTTCACCAATGAATAATAACATCTACAAAATAAAATATTTATAAAACTAATGATTTTAATATGTTTTATTTATTCCACCCATGTAATACATGGACTCTAACCTAGTAATTTCTAAAACAAAATTAAACTGATTACTTTGATTTTAGAATTGTTCTCAGATTTGCTGAAAAATCATTCTGATTATTAGTGTAATATTCATTGCCCTCAAGTAATATTCATGTCGGCAATTTGTATATTTTCAAATCTAGAATCAGAAATTGAAAAAAAAAATTACAATTGAATGAATATAATCAACATACGATACAACATGTTGATTATATATCTTAATACATGGATAAAAACATGAAACCCTAATCATGTTGATTCAACTCCAAATATGAAACTAAACATTAAAACGATAAGCTTACTTGTGGGAATAAAGATCTTTGATTAAAATGATGATGCTATGATCAGTGATTCGTTCCGTTATGATATCTAGAGGGATCGATGGATAATCTTTACGCTGTGTTCCCACGTTTACTTAACGAGAGAAAATAAAGGAAACATTTTCTTTTCATTTCTCTTCCTTTCTCTTCTCTTCTTTTTTTTTTTTTTTATTTTGTCTTCATTTCCTTCCATTTTGAAATGATTGATTTTAGTCTCATTTTACTTCCATTTCCTTTTTTTCCTTCCTTAAGTAAACTTGGGAACACAAATTTTTAACAATCCTTCTATTTCATTCCATTAAAAACAACTCTAAACACGACTATTTTCTTTCCTTCCACTTCTTTTCTTTTCTCTACTTAAATGATACTCGAGAACACTGCGTTAGAGAATAGGTTATTAGTGTGTTTTTTGTTATCTCTTTAGTCCAATATTTATAACATTTAAGAGGAAACCCTAATTATAATTATTGGGTATTTCAATCAAATAACCCCCTCATAGTATTAGGGATTAGTTATGCCATTTGGTGAAACTAATTTAAATATTTTGTATGTCACATATTACGGCTTATTTCTAACGCACGGATCTTGTGTGAATGTTTGTCACGGTGTAATCATGGTGCAAGGTGTGTGAGGTTTTGGTGAAGGTTTCTCCTTTTCGACTGCCATGTTGAGAAAGAAAAAGTAACAGAATCGATGGGAATCACCAATATATACACAAGAATAATCTCAACTACCCTAGAGCTAAAGTAGGAATATAAAATAATTAACAAAATAAACGTAATCCTATACTAAAATACATATTAATGCAATATACAAATATTGATTAATAACAGATTAGTAACAGAGAATAGTAATATTTAAATTTAAACATAATAAAATGAGTATTGCAAAGCGCAAATGTTATTATATGTTGGTTTTTAAAATACTAGACTAGATATCTCTTTCCGTTGGCCTAAACTCAATGCCTTGGACAATAATGCCATAAAAAGAGCCTATCAATGAATGCAACTTTATATTCAATGAATTATAAGTTTCTAATTTATTGAACGGTTTACACAAAAGAACCTCCATCCAACCATCATGCCTCTTTTTCATCCAATTATGTGAACCAGTAAAGCACCATTTTGGCACTCCAGAGCCTTTAGCTTTAGGGATTTTCCCCAAGTTATGCAATTTAGTATTCTTCTTCTTGGGCTGGATTATTGGTATCTGTTCACGCTCGTTCAGATGTGCAAATACGGTACTTGTCTTTTTGTCATTCAGCTCACAGCATGCTTCAAACAAGCACTCAATATAAGGCTTAGCAACAGTATCAACAAAGTTGAAGACAAGATAGATTGCATAGAGTTTCCCAGATGAAAACATGTCTGCTTCAAGTTCACATGTGAAATAATACTGAGGTGCATTTTGAAGTTGTATCCCCTCTTTGAACCTGTTAAATTAGAATTCAGATTACTTAGGAGTCTGGTAGGAAAACTATTATGTACACACAATATAATACCAAAGTTCATATTGCATGAGATCTAATACAAGAAAACCTTGATTCAGATAACGCTAGCCGATCCATATGTTCATAATTGGAGTCATTGCGGAAAATATCTACAGCTGGTAACATATGGCATTTCTCACCGGTATATTTGCACAAGGAAAACAACTGTTCAACAAATAGCATCAAAATGGTATACTACACATAACTGTTATATCACATGACAGAAGTTTTGGGTTTTGCGCATTGAAAATTGGATTACCTTTCTACCATTATCAATAAGTATTCCAACACAGAGAAGAAAGTATAGCTCCTTTTCAGTAGTGTACTCCAAATGTGTGTCTGACCTGTAAATTATACCTTGATAATCTCTAGGCAATTTGTTCTCCCAATCAAAATTTTGGTCAGCTATGGATTCACCTTCGATTTCTTCCATCCCATAGTGCGATTCTATCTGAAAGGAAAATGCACTTATACTTTGCTAATTTCACAAACAAAAATCATGCCGTATCTTTAATTTTAAACACATGCATGTTCTAGGATTGAAAAGATTAGACGGTATTGTTGGGAACTACATAAAATTATTTTCTTGAAAAAGAACATAATACCGTCTCTAAAGGCTGAAATTCAAGTCCATGAATAATGATGTAAGGTGTAAATTCTTCTTCACCACCCAATAGTCTATTTAGGATAACGTCAAAATATGCCGTTTTGTCAATATTGAGGAAATGCCACAAGGTAGTCTTGAAAATTCCATCATCGCTTCGTCTTGCAAAGTGTGCAGAGGATACACACAATTCTTCACATTTCCACTTTATCCATACCCACCTTGATGAGTGAAGATGCAAAGAAGTATGGTCATCCCTCTCTTCGAAAGAAAACAATAAGTTCGCAGCATACATGGTATCTGTTGATAACATACTTGTGTTTATCATGAAATAAAGATCAAGTTCTGCAGTATGTGGATATGTACATCTCATCATCAACAATCTGCAACCATCAGAATTTACGTGTAAAGCATCATCCAAAGTAGGCATTGAGTTAATGATGTTATATATAGTTATAATATCATATTTTTAAGATTTAGTTGTATACAGCGCCCCAGAATAGGCTTCTGTAACATTTCTTTCCCTTATATCTTGAGAGTTCAACTGGGGATTATGTTGTATTAAGGAACGACCAAAAATATCCGCAAGTACAATGAATAAATAAAACAAATTAGATATATTGGAGAGATTGAGTATTTACCTTATTGATTCATTTTCCAAAAAGTGCTGAGGATAAAGTGGTGATTTCTGGTTTACTAATCTTTTTGCTAATATTATTTCACACTTCTTTCCGTCATTGTCTATTGAAAAGAACTGTTAAAAAAAAGCAAAACAAAAATTACCAAGAAATAAATAACAGTAAATCTGTTTGGTAAATGAAAAAAAAGTAATTAGAATGGAAATAAATTGCCTATTAGCAGTAATTTATAATAGGAGAAATTAAGTTCATTCTGTTGACAATGTTATAAAGTATAATCTATAGACTTGTTATAAATATTATATGTCACAATAGATTATATGACATAATTAATAATTAAGGTGGTTAAAGCTAGTTACTTTGGGTCAAATAGTTGGTTAGTATTTGTCACAATTAGCAAACAGGTGATCATTTGGGTAAGTAACTACCGTGGTTTCTATAGAGATTGCAATGGACCAAAGGTTTGTGATGCCTATTCATATACTATAAATATGAGTCTTGTAAACAGATTATGGGAAAGATTGCTGAGTGAATTCTTCTGTTGTATATACAAAAGTATCTATTTAGTTCTTATGCATGTTATTCGTGAAGCACATTAGATTCATTTGTATAGTCAACATCAGATAACCTTGACGCTTTACATATAAAATTCATACCCGTATAATCAAGTATTCTTCTGTTAATCAAAGTGCATCATTGTTTCCCAGGATCAATTAACAATAGAGAATCATTTGGATGAACAATTAGTTTGGGTTCTGCACATGAATGCAGTGAACCCGGTGGGAACAACAGGGACTCAAAATCACACACAAACTCACTTTTATTCCACACATTCAAATGACAATCTGTTGGGGTATTTATACACATACATTGGTGGTTAACAACTAACAAAACTAACATAATTAACCCTTTAGTTCCCGTCTAATTACATCAGTTGACTTTTCTGTTTGAATTATCTAATAATACTAAATTGAAGATGATTTCTTGATTGAATCACTTCGAACAATCATGACTCAAACAAGTGATTAATATAAAAGAAAATGTACTTACCCTTTCGCCATTATCGAAGAAAAATCCTTTGTGAAGAAGCATGAAGAGTTCCTTTCTGGTGGAATACTGTCTAATGTCATGGTTAGACCTTTCTACTATCTCTGCACTGTCTTCTGGTAGTTTTATCTTCCAATAGTCCTCCTCATTCTACCATAATTCATATTACGTCAATCAACACTTGAATTGGTGACTTCAAAACAGCTAATGTAAAAAAAGGAGGTTACTTTAGCCTGAGTTATTCAATCTTTAAAACTTACTTGGATTTCCAGGGCTTCTTCAAGCTCTTTGGTCACAATATCCATGGGAGGTCGCCGTTTTCGATCATCATGCAAGCATTCGTAAGCGATCGTTGAAAATTTATCCAACGAGGATGGGCTTATTTGTTCCCTTATACGCGGATCAATAATCTCGTCTAGTCTGTTATTTCTATAGTAGTCTTTGGCCAAATTGGCTGATAACACAAAGCCATCATCCTCATCACAGCGACAGAGCTTCCCACACATAACTTCGAATAGTACCACGCCGAAAGAGTATACGTCTGATTCTTTCGTCACGATGCCACTAAGAAAGTATTCCGGTTCACAGTAGCCTGGTGTGCCACAAACATGGGAAATAACCTCACTTCGATCTAAACCTGATAAAGTTAACCTGGACAATCCAAGATCAGAAACTTTAGCGACCCAATTCTCATCCAGCAAAATATTTGCACTTTTCATATCTCTATGGATAACGGCTTGATGCTTTCCAACATGCGTATGAAGATGATTCAGTCCACGAGCGGCATCAGCACATATTTTGATTCTTTTTACCCACGTAAGAGTGTAAGTAGACTCCCTACGGCTGATATACCGATTTAAACTTCCATGCTCAGCGTATTCATAAACAAGAATCTTCTCTTTGCCCTCATCACAATAACCGAGAAGAGAGATGAGGTTTGGATGTTCTTGACCACCGAGCAACTGAATCTCTGTCAAGAACTCCTTTAGCCCTTGTCCAAACTGCTCATTTAACCTTTTTACAGCCACTTTGGTATGCTTACAATTCACTTTGAGTTCTCCTTTGTACACCATACCAAATCCACCTTTTCCAATACAAGTTTTGAAGTTGTTAGTCGCTACATGTATCTCTTTCAGTTCCATTTGGAGGTGCTTCAACTTTTTCAATCCTGCCATGAAAGAGAGAGAGAGAGAGAGAGGCCACCCGGATTGCTTATGAAAAATATTAGGGAGTCTTGTAATAAATTACTTTCTAACATCATGCCAGCTATATGTAATTATTTTATTTACAAAAACTTATGTCAAGTGGATGCACTTAACTTATTTGTCTAATTCACTCGTACGTCAACAATGCTCCACAAGCGTTGATGTTCTTATCATATTAGACCGTCCGCAACGCATCAACCTTGAGCACCGCCTGTCGTCGCCCTTCGCTGTCCGTGCCATGGAGCATGCCGCCCGTCCGCAGGTGGCCCGCCCCCACGTGCATTCAACGGATTCATTTTTTTTTCTTTTTAAAAAAGGTTAATAAAAAGGTTTAATATTTTTAATAAAGTGTTATAAAATGTTTAATATTATAATTAAAATGTTTAATATCACATTTAAAAATGATTAAAAAGGGCAATTTTTTGTATTTTTTCTAACGGCTACTTTTTTTTGTTTTCTTTTTCTACTGGCTAGTTAACGGCCTATTTTTTTGTATTTTTACTAACAACTTGTTTTTTTGGTTTTTTGCTAACAGCTAGTTGTAATAGCTAGTTTTTCCTCACTAACACTTCATCATTTTTACACATCTCACGCTATACTTTCTCTCAATCTAACCTTCAGCTAAGACTCGTTGGAGACATTGCCGAGACAACTATGATGAAGAAGAAGCCAATACAATATCTCGATTTATCACTTAATAAATTCATATCGAATCTAAATGTATATAAAAATAGTATTTAACAATGACAAAATTAAAACTTTATAAAACATTAATATTAACTAGTTAAATCATACAACGTGATTATTTTATTGATGTTCCGACGTGAATTTTGTTTGCAGATTAAATACTAATGTACAAATTGTCAAAATCGAGCCTTACAAATCTTAAGGCTCCCATTGCATCGCGCAGGTTTCTTTTACTAGTTTAATTAATGAAGGTTTAATTTAGTTACTTATTAATTGTATTTAGTTTGTTTATTAATAAAATCAATATGATTGTTAAAATAAATGGAAAAATAAATGGTGAGGTGGAAATAAATATGTGCTTGTGATAAAGATAGATGAAAGTTAGTGGAAAGCTAATGTGTCATACTGACTACGACTATTTGTGGGAAGTACACTTGTTAACGTTGTGTACAGTCTGCAGGATCGGGTTTGTCACTTAAACATGTATTTCTCTCAAACTCACTTATGGAAACACTCAAATCAGATGAAGTAATGTCTTTTACAAAAGTTGATAATAATATAATAAGTAGCAAAGGAACACGCAGAAATAAATTTTCAAGGCACTTGTATATATTACTTCTCAACTCAAGATATTACAAGACACTTACAAGCATGAAACAAGAGTTACAATGAGAAACTATATATACTAGATCCTACAGCCGGATATACTTTGATACCAGCTGGAAACCTAAGACTAAAGCATATACTACAATGCTAAAGTGTAAGGCCCCGTTCCCGGGACGCTTACAGTTGGTCAATCATCGCACATAAAACATACATTTACACTTGTATTTCATAAACATCGCAGCGGAACATTAAAATAAGCTTTCATTTCTATATAAATGCTTTTGCAAGTTAATACAACATTCGTTACAAAATAATTTGTTCGCATTACAATGCAAAAACATTAATCAAAAGAATGCCATCCCAAAAAGAGCTGAGTAGCTTCACGGTGCCATCCTCAGCAAACTTTACCTGCCAACTGGAAAACATATAAAAAGTCAGCGTTGCTGAGTGAGTTCTAGTTTTATTATAAAACATACTTTACTTTCGCATAAAACTATTCGTTACTTTTACATGATCACACATCATACGTACGCATAGATAATATCATTATTATCTTCTTCATTCATTCTTTCGTTCATTCGTTCCATTTAACTTTACTTGCGCATCGGACATCATCCGTACCAATACCATATGCTACACCCCGATCAGTCTTAGCTACCGGGCCGAAGTCAATAAATGAACAGCTAAACGTATGCCACGGTACTAAGAGTGACCATCAGTCATAGCTACTGGGCCGAAGTCAATAAATGAACAGCTAAACGTATGCCACAGTACTAGGGGTAAGCGGTAGAGGTTCTACATTAATGGTCGATCACAAAGAAGGACCCGTTATCCGATGCATGCAAGACATTTCATTTCTTTCCACTTTACGTTACATAATACTTCGTTTCATTCATCATAATACGTAAAGCCATAGGAAAGATAATATACATCATACCAAGGAACGTTAGCATGCATCAACATCACATCATACAGGGTAACATCATACATACATAGCATGCATAACATGCAACAACATCATCATCATGCCCTACATGCTTCTAAGGCCATAACAGTTATCTTACATGCTCTTACGGGAACCTTTACGTCAAAACTTACATCTGCACTTTCCCTCGAAAGCCAGAAGTCTAACTACACTTTCTTTCGGGTGCAACAGCTCTATTCGTGTGTATGGACACCCTTCAGTCGCATGACCTTCATGCGACTGAACATCATGCGATTGGACTCAAGCGGATGAACATCTATGCGAATGAACATCCAGTCGTGCGTATGGACCTTATGCGGATGGGACTAATGCGAATGGGCACCTAAGCGACTGATCTAATGCGAATGAACTCATGCGACTAAGCACTTATGCGATTGAACCCTCAGTCGTATGACTCCCCATGCGACTGGACCCTCAGTCGTGCGAATGAATCCTAGTCGTGCGAATGACCTTCAGTCGCCCCTCATTCGGTCGTATGGCCTCCATTCGGTCGCCTAGCCCTAGCTGATGCAGAATGGAGTTCATCCCGAACCCAATCTGCCATTTTCGGCCTCCAAGCTCATCCAAACCCATTCTAAGCCTAATTAACCCTCCTGGACCTTAGGGATGCATACCATAACACCATACAAGCACACACAAGCCCGGAAACATACACGAAACACATTACACACATCACACCCAAATGGGTCAAACACACACACATCCAAAAACGGGTCCTATGCTTTCCAGCCCAAAATCATTTGAAAACAAGTAAAAGTGGGGTCCTAGAACTCACACAAACGAGCACAACGTCAAGGGCTTCGATTTGGCTTGCCACACGACGTGTTTGGAGACCCGAATCACCCGAAACACCCATTTTTCTCTTTTTCTTCTCCTTTCTCTTCTCTTCTCTAAGATGGCTGAAATTGGGGGAAATGGGGAGAGTTGGCTGCCCTCTCCCCACTAATATCACCTCATTTCCCGAATTTTCTTCGTTGGCGAGTTTGGTCCCTCGACTTTGAACTTTATTTCTTTTTTTTTCTTCGCAGGCTTCAAAATAATAAATATCCGGGTGTTACAAGTCCACCCCCCTTAAACAGGTTTCGTCCCCGAAACCTGTTATTCTTCGAACAAACGTGGATAATGCTGTCTTATTTCTTCCTCAGTCTCCCACGTTGACTCGGATCCCTTTCTGTGCTTCCACTGTACACGCACAAGAGGAACCACTTTATTCCTCAGCCTTTTCTCCTTTCGGTCGATGATTGCCACTGGTTGCTCCACATAATTGAGCCGTTCATCTACCTCGATATCCTCCAGTGGAACAATCATATCTTCATCAGCTAAGCACTGTCTTAGATGAGATACATGGAATGTCGGGTGAATTCCACTTAACTCATCTGGTAATTCTAATCTGTAGGCCACCTCTCCTACTCGAGCAATGATTCGGAAAGGGCCTATATACCTTGGGCTCAACTTGCCCCGCTTTCTGAATCGGATAATACCCTTCCAAGGTGAGACCTTCAACATAACCAGGTCACCCACATGGAACTCAATCGGCCTGTGTCGTTTATCAGCATACGACTTCTGTCTATCTTTGGCTGCCTTCATGAAGGCTTTAATCTTCTCAAGCTTCTCCTCGTAGCCTCGATTACCTTGACGCTTCCCAATTCTTTCTGACCAATATCACCCCAACAAACGGGTGTTCTGCATCTCCTACCGTATAGCATCTCATATAGAGGCATACCAATGCTGGCATGATAATTGTTGTTGTATGAGAATTCGGCTAACGGTAGATGATCGTCCCAACTTCCACCAAAATCAATCACACATGCCCGAAGCATGTCTTCCAGTGTTTGAATGGTCCTTTCTGACTGACCATCAGTCTGGGGATGATAAGCCGTGCTGATATGTAACCTCGTCCCCATAGTGTCGTGGAATTTCTTCCAAAATTTAGATGTAAACCGAGTGTCGCGATCCGACACAATAGACACCGGCACACCATGACGAGTTACAATTTCCTTGATGAACAGATCAGCCAACCTTTCAGATGAATATGTCTCGTGGATCGGTAAAAAGTGAGCACTCTTCGTCAAGCGATCAACTATCACCCATATGGCATCATACCCTTTCGGGGTACGCGGCAGCTTGGTAATGAAATCCATAGTGATGTGCTCCCACTTCCATTCCGGTATATCTAAAGGTTGTATCTTCCCATACGGCTTTTGGTGCTCGGTCTTCACCTGCAAGCAAGTAAGGCACTTACTCACATACTCCACCACGTCACGCTTCATACCCGGCCACCAATAATATTTCTTCATATCATGGTACATTTTTGTGGCACCAGGATGAATGGAGTACCGAGTCTTGTGAGCTTCATCCATGACCTTCACCCGTAGATCCCCAAAACGAGGAATCCACACACGACCGAATCGGGTTCTAACACCGAGTGTGTTTTCACCCAATTTCCCAACCAGACCTCTCATTCTTTCCAAGTTAAGATTATCTTCTTTCAATGCCTCATCTTGAAACTCTTTAACCTGCTTCATCACATCGGAGGTCATGATCAACTGATAGGCTTTCACCCGAATCGGCTCGGCCTCTTTTCCGGCTAAGGGCGTCAGCCACCACATTGGCCTTGCCCGGATGGTAGTGGATCTCACAATCATAATCCTTTATAAGTTCCAACCACCGTCTCTGCCTCATGTTCAGATCCTTCTGCTCGAATAAGTACTTCAGACTCTTATGGTCAGTGAATATGGTGCACTTCGTCCCGTAGAGGTAGTGCCTCCAAATCTTTAATGCAAAGACCACGGCTGCCAGCTCCAAGTCATGAGTAGGATAATTGACCTCATGAACCTTCAACTGTCGGGATGCATAGCCTATAACCTTTCCCCTCTGCATTAACACGCACCCCAATCCCGAGTAAGAAGCATCGGAATAAACCACCGGATCTTCACTTCCATCGGGTAATGACAGAACAGGAGCTTGAGTCAATCTCGCCTTCAGTTCTTCAAACGCCTTCTCTTGAGCTTGACCCCATACGAACTTCACATCTTTTCGGGTCAACTTAGTCAGTGGAGAAGCAATCTTAGAGAAGTCTTGGATAAATCTTCTATAGTAGCCCGCCAAACCCAAGAAGCTACGAATCTCGGATGGCGTCTTTGGTGACTTCCATTGCATAACCGCCTCCACTTTCGCCGGGTCCACCATTATCCCGTCGGGATTCACCACGTGACCCAAGAACTGAACCTCTCGCAACCAAAACGCGCACTTGGAGAATTTAGCATACAACTTCTCCCTTCTCAACGTCTCTAGAACCTCCCGAATGTGACCGACGTGCTCTGCTTCGCTCCTCGAGTAAATCAGGATATCATCAATAAACACAATCACTGATTTATCCAACATAGGCCGACACACACGGTTCATCAAATCCATAAAAGCAGCTGGCGCGTTGGTCAAGCCAAAAGACATGACGATAAAACTTGTAGTGACCATAGCGCGTACGGAAAGCTGTTTTAGGAATATCTTGCTCCTTCACCTTCAACTGATGGTAACCAGATCGAAGATCTATCCTTGAAAACCAACTGGCACCCTGAAGCTGATCAAACAAATCATCTATCCTCGGTAAGGGGTATCGGTTCTTCACCGTCAACTTGTTCAGCTCACGGTAGTCAATACACATTCTCATACTACCGTCCTTCTTCTTTACGAACAAGACCGGGGCACCCCAAGGAGAGATACTCGGTCTAATGAACCCCTTATCCAGCAACTCTTGCAACTGCTCCATCAACTCTTTCATCTCGGTCGGAGCCAACCGATACGGTGCCTTGGCAACAGGTTGGGCACCCGGTATAAGATCAATCTGAAACTCGATCTCTCTGTCAGGTGGCACTCCTGATAAGTCTTCTGGGAACACATCTGGAAAGTCACACACAACCGGTACATCAGCTAGTTGTGGTGTTGGCGTATCCACATCCTTTACATAGGCCAAATAGGCACTACATCCACGCCTCATACACTTTCCCGCCACTGCCATCGAGATCACTTTCGGAATCGTAGTAATCCGATCACCATAAACCGTTACTGAACTACCATCAGGCGCCGACAACCGAATCATCTTCTTGCGACACACAATATTCGCCTCGAAGTCCGCTAACCAATCCATCCCGAGAACCAAATCAAAACCACCTAAGGTCATCACGAACGGTCTAACAGGAAACTTATGACCCTCGAGTTCCACATCACAATTCTCTATCATCTCAGAAATCCTGGTAGACTTACCTATGGCAGTTTCTACATTAAAGGGCGCATCAACACGTCTACTACTAACAGGCAGCTTAGCACAAAAAGCAGCAGAAATAAAAACTCTTACTAGCACCAGAATCAAATAACACAGAAGCTAAAGTTTGGTTCACCAGAAACGTACCGGACACAACGTCAGGGTCCGTCCTAGCCTCCTCTGGTGTCATGGTGAATGCCCTGGCGCTCGCCCTCGGCCCATCACCTCCCGTCCTCTTCGCCCCTGAACTCTCAGCCCTCGGCTTCTTACAATCCCTGCTCATATGACCAGTTTTCCCACAGTTAAAACATTTGCCCGACAGGCAATCCTCGCCATTCGCCATGCCCTGTCTTCCACACTTGAAGCACACATTCAAACCCAGCCTACATTCTCCCGCATGCTCCTTTCCACACTTACCACACCTCCGTAATCCCGCTCCTGGTGTGGCCACGCGGCGGTCATCCACCCGTGCCTTTTTGTTACCCGTCGAGGCATCACCCCGACCAAACCTCTTCCCGTTCCAGTTTCGATCACCACCACCCTTCCTATTCGCTTCAACCACCACCACCTCCCTCTCATCATAAAGTCTTTCGGCCAAATCGACCGCCGACCTAAACGTACTTGGCCGGGCGACGATCATATGCCGACGAACATCCGCCGGTAAACCCTGAATGTACCTCTTGATCTTTCGAGAAAGAGGCGACACCTGATCCGGCACCAACCGTGCCATCTCGTTGAACTTGGTAGTGTATTGCTGGTGTGTCATGGATCCCGCCTCCAGCTGCAGGAACTCCCTCTCAATCTTATCCATCTCCTTGTGAGGACAGAACTCCTCAATCACCATCTTCTTCAGTTCGGGCCACCTCATTCTCCCGATTGCCCGATTACCCTCCGCTTGGACAATGTTGTCCACCAGCATAGTGCCGAGTCCACAAATGAATGGGTGGCAAACTTTACTTTTTGATCTTCCCGGCACTCGCTGATGTCGAGAACAGCCTCCATTTCTCTCACCCATCGGTGAGCAGCAGCAGCATTGCCATTACCGTCAAAAGTAGGGGGCTTGCATCTCATAAACACCCCGTAGTTACAGCCTCGTGCCACTTCTCGCACAGGCTCCTCTTCCTCTTCCTCCTCATTATCGGAGAAAATCGTTTCAGGCTCCGGTTGCTCCCCCGAGGCCCTATTCTCTCCTTCCTTTCTCCCTCCTTCACAGCTTTGATGACTTCGGTCACCACAGACGGTAAGATTGTCTGCATGACCTGATGTACTTCCTCAACAACAGCCTCCTTTACCGAGGCCTCAAGTTTGCACTCTCATCTCCAGCTTCTGGATGAGGAGTCTCAGGTTCTGTAAGGAACCTCTTTCTCAACTCTAGGCCTTCCTCTTTTAGGTCGCGGTTCCGCATCAGGACCACCACAGCCTCCATCCCTAGAAGCTCTAGAAGATCTACCACCAGCCATTCTCTATCACACTGAAAGATTCAAATGTAACATCTTGTAATTTTGGTTAAATAAAGAATTAATGTCGTTTATTCTTATAAGGGCTATTTATGCTTTTCACGAAACTTGGGGCCATTTGTGAATATTGATTAGTTAGTCTTTAAATTCTTTAGTGTGAAAAGAATATAGTTTATTTATTAAATTGAACATATTAATGATCATAAAAATAATAACAATAATAACTTTTTTACAAGAGTAATAATTATGATATTAATAATACTAGCAAGTAATAATAATAATAATAATAATAAATAATAATAATAATAATAACTAAGAAAAGTAATAATAATAATATGTAAAATTTAATAAACTTAAAAAGGGCTTAAAGAAGGCTGGGGGGTTTTATTGTCAAATTTGAAACTTTAAAAGGATATTTTAAACATGAAATGTAAAAAAATAAATCACAGGGGTTGAATGTGTAAAAAACAAAAACTCAAAACCCAAACATCTTTCTCTCTCCCCGTAAACCCGGTCGCCGGCCGGCCATGTCAAAATGGGAACAATCAACAAGGGAACAACCGTACCTGCACCTTTAAACACTTCAACTCGTGCAAGCCCACTAGTTTTAGTGGAAAAGAAGGAGCCACTGGACTTCTCGAGTGGTTTGAAAGTATGGAGAACACGTTCATTGTTAGTGAGTGCCCCAACGAGTTCAAGGTTCGCTATGCCACAAGTGTTCTTCAACAACGAGCACTCACATGGTGGAATAGTGAAAAAAGAAACCGTGGAACCGAGATTGCTTTGGCCTTACCTTGGGAGGAATTTAAGGAGATCATGATCCAAAAGTTTTGTCCGAGGAGCGAGTTGCAAAAGTTAGAGGAGGAGTTCTGGAACCTCAAACAGGATGGTGGGAATCATTTGGCTTATTCCACCCGGCATCATGAGTTGAGTATGCTCCTACCACACATGGTGGACACCGTGCCCCGTAACATCGAGAAATTTATCAAGGGGGTGCCACCTCAAATTCAAGATGCCGTGGTGGGTAGTAGGCCCACAACTTTGGAGGAAGCAATTACCATCACTGCACAGCTCACCGAGAACCATATAAGAGCTGGTACTATGTCGGCAAAGGGTTCCAAGTCTGTTACGAAGGTGATACCCGAGGCAACAAAGGAGGTAAGGGCCGAGTCATCTTCGCAAAACAAAAAGCGTAAGTTCATTCCGACACGCAACTACGCCGTGACCGCCCCTAATGCTCCTCAAAAACAAATGGTGGTTGCAAATCAAGCTCCCATGGCTAAGGTTTATGCTGGTCCACATCCTATGTGTAACACGTGCAAGTACCATCATGCAAGCAACATTCCATGTCGAGTCTGCTCTCTGTGTGGAAAGTATGGTCATTTGGTGGCTACTTGTCTTCGTGCGCCAAACAACACTGCCATGCTTACCACCCGAACCTGCTACAACTGTGGCGAGGCTGGTCATATTCGCCCTCAATGTCCTCGCAATGCGGGAAATGTGCCACCGGCTCGTGGAAGGGCTTTCAACATCAACGCCAATCAAGCACAAGCCAACAACGACGTGGTGAATGGTACGCCGTTGAATTTCTTTTAGTCCTTTCTTGTCTTGTGAAATTTCCTATCTATGTTCATCATACCAATAATAGGTTGTTACCAAACAGGTATGTATCTTGTAAATAAACATTATGCATCTGTATTGTTTGATTCGGGTGCCGATAGGAGTTTCGTGCCCCTGGAATTCGAGTCTTTACTTTCTAAACCGCGCGTCAATCTAGAAAGATCTTTCACTGTCGAAATCGCCGATGGAAAATCTATTGTTGTGGACGTCGTAATACGTGACTGCACTTTAAGCCTTAACGAACACGAGTTCTTCGTCGACCTTATTCCTATGCAATTGGGAAGCTTTGATGTTAATCATTGTATGGATGGGTTAGCCAAACATCGTGCGGAAATTCTCTGTTTCGAGAAGTGTATCCGAATTCCTTTACCGACTGGAGATACTTTGAAGGTCTTTGGGGAGAAATCATCCCAAAGACTCAAATCATGTCTTGCATCAGGCTCGCAAGTGCTTAAGTAAAAACTACACATGGCTTTCATGGCATATGTAGTTAATACGAAAGCCAAGGGTAAGGAGTTGAAAGACATCCCTGTTGTGCGAGACTTTCCCGAGGTTTTTCCGAGGACTTAAAGGGTTACCTCCCGTGCGAGAGTTGAGTTCAAGATTGACTTAATTCCTGGCGCAAACCCTTTGGCTAAATCACCTTATCGTCTTGCACACGTCTGAAATGCAAGAATTAGCTAGTCAATTGCAGAGTTGACCGATAAGGGTTTCATTCGCCCTAGCTCATCACCGTGGGGTGCACCTGTACTGTTTGTGAAGAAGAAGGATGGATCATTTCGTATGTGCATCGACTACCGGGAACTCAACAAGCTTACTATCAAAAACCGATACCCTCTTCCTCGAATCGATGATCTCTTCGACCAACTTCAAGGAGCAACTCAATTCTCAAAGATCGATCTACGTTCTGGGTATCATCAACTACGTTCACGATGATGACATTCCAAAGACCGCTTTTCGTACTCGATATGGGCACTACGAGTTCATGGTTATGCCTTTTGGCTTGACCAATGCGCCTGCCGTGTTCATGGATCTCATGAATCGAGTATGTAAACCGTATTTGGATAAGTTCGTAATCGTTTTCATTGATGACATTCTTATCTACTCCAAGACGAAAGTCGATCACGAGACACACTTGCGACAAGTTCTTGAACTTTTGAAGAAGGAGCAATTGTACGCTAAGTTTTCCATGTGAATTTTGGTTGGAAGAAGTTCAATTCTTAGGCATGTGGTGAATAGCCAAGGAATTCACGTTGATCCTGCTAAAATTGAAGCCGTGAAGAATTGGTGCGTTCCCACAACCCCAACCGAGGTTCGTTCTTTTCTGGGTTTAGCGGGATATTACCGTAGGTTCATAGCAAATTTCTCGAAGATTGCTAAACCATTAACGGCGCTAACCCAAAAGAATCGACTCTTTGAATGGGGACCCGAGCAAGAAGAGGCTTTCGAGACATTGAAACGCAAGTTGTGTAACGCTCCTATTCTCACACTTCCCGATGGAAACGACGACTTTACCGTATATTGCGATGCCTCTAATCAAGGTCTTGGTTGTGTTCTCATGCAACGAGGCAAAGTTATAGCATACGCGTCGAGGCAATTGAAGGTTCATGAAGTGAACTACTACACAACTCATGATCTTGAACTTGGTGCTGTGGTTTTCGCATTGAAGATTTGGCGACACTATTTATATGGAACGCAATGCATAGTCTACATCCGATCATAAGAGTCTCCAACACGTGTTTTAACCAAAAGGATCTCAACATGAGACAAAGACGATGGATCGAGTTAATTAGCGACTACGACTGCGACATTCGCTACCATCCTGGAAAGGCGAATGTTGTAGCCGACGCGCTAAGTCGCAAGGTTCACAATAAGACTGTCTCGCTTCAAGAGATTCGAGATCGAAGGCAATGGTTTGATACGCTAGGAGAATTTGATACCGAGATCCATGTGGATGTCAACGAGGCTACTATCATGCTCCAAAACATAAGAATCGATAGTGACCTCGAGTTATGCATTCGCGAGGCTCAACAAGCGGCACTAACCGACGAAGGGAAGGATGAAGATTTGACTCAACGTTGGTCACAACTGGAGACAAAACCGAATGGCATGTGGTACTTCTTGAATCGACTTTGGATCCCAAATCGTGACAATCTTCGACACTTCATTATGAACGAAGCTCATCAAACCCGATATTCCATTCATCCTGGCTCCGATAAGATGTACATGGACTTGCGTGGTCAATATTGGTGGCCTGGAATGAAGAAATATCGCGTCTTATGTTTCTAAGTGTCTCACGTGTGCAAGGGTCAAAGCCGAGCATCAACGACCAAGTGGTTTACTTGAGCAACCTGAAATCCCTATGTGGAAATGGGAGCATATATCCATGGATTTCATAACCAAGTTACCTCGTACACCTCGTGGTCATGATAGTATTTGGGTCATCGTTGACCGTTTGACCAAGACAGCACATTTCATACCCATACGAGATACATACAAGGTTTCAAAGCTGGCTCGAATCTACATTGACGAAATGTGAGTCGTCATGGCGTGCCCTTACACATTATTTCCGATCGAGATGCTCGTTTCACTTCACACTTTTGGTCTTCGATGCAAGAACTTTTGGGTACTCAATTGGATTTAAGTACGGCTTACCATCCTCAAACCGATGGTCAAACCGAACGAACAATCCAAACCCTCGAGGATCTACTGCGTCTTTGTGTCCTTGATTTTGGTGGTGATTGGGATACGCACTTACCGCTCGCGGAATTTTCGTATAACAATAGTTATCACTCAAGTATCAAGATGGCACCATTCGAGGCTTTGTATGGTCGTAAATGTCGTTCTCCGATCTGTTGGACTGACATTGGGAAAATCTTATCACTGGTCCGGAACTTATTCAAGAAACGACTGACAAAGTTTCCAAGATCCGAAATAACCTTGAGGTGGCTAGAAGTCGCCAAAAGTTATGCCGATAAAAGACGCAAACCGTTGGAGTTTCAAGTCGACGATATGGTTCTTCTTAAGGTCTCTCCATGGAAGGGTGTTGTACGTTTTGGGAAGAAGGGTAAGTTAGCCCCACGTTTTGTAGGACCTTTCAAGATTCTGAAAAGAATTGGGAAAGTGGCTTACAAACTGGAGCTACCTTCTGAACTTAGCGGAGTTCATCCTGTCTTCCATGTCTCAAACTTGAGGAAGTGCTTGGCTGATGAAAATTTGCATGTTCCACTAGAGGAAATTCAAATTGATGAGTCACTTGCATTTCGTTGAGAAGCCTGTTGAGATTATGGATCGAACCTGAAGAAGACCCGAACAACTACCACACCTATCGTCAAAGTCCGTTGGGAAAACAAACGTGGAGCTGAGTTCACTTGGGAGCGTGAGGATCATATGAAGGAGAGATACCCGCATTTGTTCTCTTAGCTTTATTCTTAATTTCGGGACGAAATTCTTTTAAGTTGGGGAGACTGTAACATCTTGTAATTTTGGTTAAATAAAGAATTATGTCGTTTATTCTTATAAGGGCTATTTAATGCTTTTCATGAAACTTGGGGCATTTGTGAATATTGATTGTGTCTTTAATTCCTTTAATGTAAAAGAATATAGTTTATTTAATTAAATTGAACATATTAATAATCATAAAAATAATAACAATTATAACTTTTTTACAAAGAGTATAATTATGATTTAATAATACTAGCAAGTAATAATAAATAATAATAATAATATAATAATATAATAATAATAATAATAAATAACTAATAAAGTAATAATAATAATATGTAAAATTTTAAATAACTTAAAAAGGTTTAAAGAAGTTGGGGGGTTTTATTGTCAATTTGAAACTTTAAAAGGATATTTTAAACATGAAAAATTAAAAAATAAATAACAGGGACTTGAATGTGTAAAAAACAAAACCCAAAACCCAAACACTTTCTCTCTCCCCGTAAACCCGGTCGACCGGCCGGCCATGTCCGGCGCGGCGCCGGCGAGTCCCGATCAACCAGAATTAACAGTCCTGTAACACCCAAACCGTTCAAATCGTTCCTTTCGCCTATTCGAACTTAAAATGCATCAATTAAACCATTTAATCATCGGTTTATGGGTGAAATCAAATGAGAACCGAAACAAATTAACCCATCGAACCGTTCGAACCATTAATCATACTAATAATTCGATTAAAGAACCTACATTACCAACTACAACCTAATCGATTACATCTCTCAATTGCACCTGAAACGATCAAAACTGAATTTCATCGCCACCCCACTCTTCCGCGAACCTGCAACTACTCGAACACCACCTTCGAGACTTTCAAAAACGTGAAATTACTTAAGGGCTTTTATCCTCATCTCTGTACGAAGCTACCACGAGTTTAATTTGATTTCATCACACTTTGCACATCAATCGGACATCGTTGAGGCCGCGACTTTGTTCCCCTCATTGTTCATCTTCAATTTTCTATCAAACGGGTATGTTGATGCATCATTTGTTCGATTTACATGGGAATCAAAGCCCCATGATTCCATTTGTTCACAAAATCGAATTGAATTTGAATCATCGATTAAGAACATCTAGGGTTCATTTGGTTTGGGGGATTCATTGAAATTGTGTTTTAAAAATTAAAACTCATGTTCTGTCGCTTAGGCGATCTGCCTAATGGTAATTGCACCATGTGAAATCCTGGAGGTCCCGGGTTCGAACCCGGGCCACCCACATTTCTTTTTTTTAGGCTTTTAGCCTTACAATAAATTTTAAATATTTTAAAATTATAAAAGACATTTTATAAAAGCTGAAAATTCTAAATGTTTCTAAATATTTTCTGGAAATTTATTTCCTAAGAGAAATACTTTTTATATTTTTTATATATATTTTGAAAAAAAATAAATAAAAAATAAATAATAATAATAAGTTTGCTTTATAAAATCTATATTTTCACTAATATTTGTTCCACAAATATGATTATTCAATGTTGCTTTTTAAACTATCGTTTAAAAATGTGTTATTAGACTTTATTTTACCTATATATATATATACAAATTATTATAGGAGTATAATTTTTATATAAATTTCTAATAAAAATAATAACCTTCTTTAATATAATAATTAAAATTGTTTCACTTTGTTAACATAATTATTCGACAAATCCCTAAATTCCCCTTAGAACCCTAGTCCGCGTTAACTTGTTAACCTAATATAATTAAGCTTAAATCTTGTAAATATATATATTTTAGGTGCATTGTGAAGGATTACGTTGGATCGACGCTTTTATTATTTTTATTAATCATCAATAAATACTTTTGATCAAGTGAGTATTCCATACCCCTTTTTTTATTTTATTTCACTTTGGGGTGAAACATGTTAAACTTATACTTTGCACTTGTAAACTTATTTGAGACTTGTAAACTTTATGGCAATTCATCATGTTAAGTTGTGGTTAGTTGAACTTATGTGGTTACCATGTTATGGCGTTATATGTACAATCATTAACTATTGCTAGCCCAGCGAAGTCATAGATCTATGGGTAAGACAAGCCTGCTTGGTTGATCCAAGTACACTTAGCTGATCGTATATACTTTTAACGTTTGAGACTTGTAAAACATTGTCAAGGTTTGATTGTTGCATTGTTCATAGCATCCCTAATCACTATATTCACTAACTTATGACTTGAATTGCCATCTTTTATATACTTATGTATTAAAAACTATGGAATGCTCACCAACATTATTGTTGACCTTTTATTTTTAACATGTTTCAGGAAATGCCCAAGTTTGATTATCTACACTTTGAAGCTTGCATCTAGGAATGGACCTAGATAATAAATAAATAGAATGATTGTTACATTCTATGTTGCTTTTATTTCTTTGAAACTTATGATTGTAATGTGACAATTGAAACTTATGTTTAAATTATTATTTGGTTTATTAATAGCGTTATGTGGCTATGAACGATCTTAACTCTCACTCCTCGACGTTTCCGCCGTCAAGGTTGGGGTGTGACAGATTGGTATCAGAGCCCATAACTATAGGGATCTAGGTTATTAGAAATGGTGACCTAGGCTATAGTATGCATGAACCTTATAGAATTATATTTCTATCTTGTAAATTATATACTTTTCATGCTACATAATGCTATGCCTCTTATGTGCAATTTGATGCCTTAGCATAGGATTGCCTAAACATTGTTACTTGTCTCCCTAAACTTAACTTTGACTCTTTGACTCTCCCCGAACATGAACTCTCTTAATCTTTCTCGTCGACACGTGGAATCTTATGCTTATGTTATGACTTGGATCTTTAGACGTTATGTCTAATCTATATAAATCTCATCAAGGTTTTGATTCTATGAACCTAAGAAATATTGTGTGACACATAGACACCTGTATCCTGGTTTTCTGGCAAAAGGCCCTCGGGCTAAGGCAAGCATATCGCATAAATCCTACGGGACTAGTTATGCTTACCTGGGGATTTCTGGGATGAGTGATAAACTATGGTCAACATACACAAGTTTCTAAGGTAAATGGGTCAATTCACCTTGACGTGTCAACGTTTTCAAATGGTAATGCGTTACCAAATGGAAACATCCCGTGTACCTTATAACCCTTAGCTTATCTTTGTTAAACTACTATCCTTTGTTATCCCCGCTCCTATAACTAACTCATTTTTGTATATCCAGCATGTCTCGTCACCATGGAAAGCGTGGAAGTTCCGACCGACCGTAAGCTGGCTGCCATGATTGCCCGACAAATGGCTGCCGTTCTCCCGACTATGGTTGCTGAACTCAATAGCACACTAATGGCTAATAGCAACAACAACAACACCAATGGGAACAATAGTGCTAATGGAGACAATAGCAACAATCAAAATGGGAACAATCAACAAGGGAACAACCGTACTTGCACCTTCAAACACTTCAACTCGTGCAAACCCACTAGTTTTAGTGGAAAAGAAGGAGCCACTGGACTTCTCGAGTGGTTTGAAAGTATGGAGAACACGTTCATTGTTAGTGAGTGCCCCAACGAGTTCAAGGTTCGCTATGCCACAAGTGTTCTTCAACAACGAGCACTCACATGGTGGAATAGTGAAAAAAGAAACCGTGGAACCGAGATTGCTTTGGCCTTACCTTGGGAGGAATTTAAGGAGATCATGATCCAAAAGTTTTGTCCGAGGAGCGAGTTGCAAAAGTTAGAGGAGGAGTTCTGGAACCTCAAACAGGATGGTGGGAATCATTTGGCTTATTCCACCCGGCATCATGAGTTGAGTATGCTCCTACCACACATGGTGGACACCGTGCCCCGTAACATCGAGAAATTTATCAAGGGGGTGCCACCTCAAATTCAAGATGCCGTGGTGGGTAGTAGGCCCACAACTTTGGAGGAAGCAATTACCATTACTGCACAGCTCACCGAGAATCATATAAGAGCTGGTACTATGTCGGCAAAGGGTTCCAAGTCTGTTACGAAGGTGATACCCGAGGAACAAAGGAGGTAAGGGCCGAGTCATCTTCGCAAAACAAAAAGCGTAAGTTCATCCCGACACGCAACTACGCCGTGACCGCCCCTAATGCTCCTCAAAAACAAATGGTGGTTGCGAATCAAGCTCCCATGGCTAAGGTTTATGCTGGTCCACATCCTATGTGTAACACGTGCAAGTACCATCATGCAAACAACATTCCATGCCGAGTCTGCTCTCTGTGTGGAAAGTATGGTCATTTGGTGGCTACTTGTCTTCGTGCGCCAAACAACACTGCCATGCTTACCAACCGAACCTGCTACAACTGTGGCGAGGCTGGCCATATTCGCCCTCAATGTCCTCGCAATGGGGAAATGTGCCACCGGCTCGTGGAAGGGCTTTCAACATCAACGCCAACCAAGCACAAGCCAACAACGACGTGGTGAATGGTACGCCGTTGAATTTCTTTAGTCCTTTCTTGTCTTGTGAAATTTCCTATCTATGTTCATCATACCAATAATAGGTTGTTACCAAACAGGTATGTATCTTGTAAATAAACATTATGCATCTGTATTGTTTGATTCGGGTGCCGATAGGAGTTTCGTGCCCTGGAAATTCGAGTCTTTACTTTCTAAACCGCGCGTCAATCTAGAAAGATCTTTCACTGTCGAAATCGCCGATGGAAAATCTATTGTTGTGGACGTCGTAATACGTGACTGCACTTTAAGCCTTAACAACACGAGTTCTTCGTCGACCTTATTCCTATGCAATTGGAAGCTTTGATGTTATCATTGGTATGGATTGGTTAGCCAAACATCGTGCGGAAATTCTATGTTTTCGAGAAGTGTATCCGAATTCCTTTACCGACTGGAGATACTTTGAAGGTCTTTGGGAGAAATCATCCCAAAGACTCAAACTCATGTCGTGCATCAAGGCTCGCAGTGCTTAAGTAAAAACTACATGGCTTTCATGGCATATGTAGTTAATACGAAGGCCAAGGGTAAGGAGTTGAAAGACATTCCTGTTGTGCGAGACTTTCCCGAGGTTTTTTTCCGAGGATCTCAAAGGGTTACCTCCCGTGCGAGAAGTTGAGTTCAAGATTGACTTAATTTCCTGGCGCAAACCCTGTGGCTAAATCACCTTATCGTCTTGCACCGTCTGAAATGCAAGAATTAGCTAGTCAATTGCAAGAGTTGACCGATAAGGGTTTCACTCGTCCTAGTTCATCACCGTGGGGTGCACCTGTACTGTTTGTGAAGAAGAAGGATGGATCATTTCGTATGTGCATCGACTACCGGGAACTCAACAAGCTTACTATCAAAAACCGATACCCTCTTCCTCGAATCGATGATCTCTTCGACCAACTTCAAGGAGCAACTCAATTCTCAAAGATCGATCTACGTTCTGGGTATCATCAACTACGTGTTCACGATGACGACATACCCAAGACCGCTTTTCGTACTCGATATGGCACTACGAGTTCATGGTTATGCCTTTTGGTTTGACCAATGCACCAGCCGTGTTCATGGATCTCATGAATCGAGTATGTAAACCGTATTTGGATAAGTTCGTAATCGTGTTCATTGATGACATTCTTATCTACTCCAAGACAAAAGTCGAACACGAGACACACTTGCGACAAGTTCTTGAACTTTTGAAGAAAGAGCAATTGTACGCTAAGTTTTCCAAGTGTGAATTTTGGTTGGAAGAAGTTCAATTCTTAGGGCATGTGGTGAATAGCCAAGGAATTCACGTCGATCCTGCTAAAATTGAAGCCGTGAAGAATTGGTGCGTTCCCACAACCCCAACCGAGGTTTGTTCTTTTCTGGGTTTAGCGGATATTACCGTAGGTTCATAGCAAATTTCTCGAAGATTGCTAAACCATTAACGGCGCTAACCCAAAAGAATCGACTCTTTGAATGGGGACCCGAGCAAGAAGAGGCTTTCGAGACATTGAAACGCAAGTTGTGTAACGCTCCTATTCTCACACTTCCCGATGGAAACGACGACTTTACCGTATATTGCGATGCCTCTAATCAAGGTCTTGGTTGTGTTCTCATGCAACGAGGCAAAGTTATAGCATACGCGTCGAGGCAATTGAAGGTTCATGAAGTGAACTACACAACTCATGATCTTGAACTTGGTGCTGTGGTTTTCGCATTGAAGATTTGGCGACACTATTTATATGGAACGCAATGCATAGTCTACACCGATCATAAAAGTCTCCAACACGTGTTTAACCAAAGGACCTCAACATGACAAAACGATGGATCGAGCTAATTAGCGACTACGACTGCGACATTCGCTACCATCCTGGCAAGGCGAATGTTGTAGCCGACGCGCTAAGTCGCAAGGTTCACAATAAGACTGTCTCGTTTCAAGAGATTCGAGATCGAAGGCAATGGTTTGATACGCTAGGAGAATTGATACCGAGATCCATGTGGATGTCAACGAGGCTACTATCATGCTCCAAAACATAAGAATCGATAGTGACCTCGAGTTATGCATTCGCGAGGCTCAACAAGCGGCATTAACCGACGAAGGGAAGGATGAAGATTTGACGTCTAACGTTCGGTCACAACTGGAGACAAAATCGAATGGCATGTGGTACTTCTTGAATCGACTTTGGATCCCAAATCGTGACAATCTTCGACACTTCATTATGAACGAAGCTCATCAAACCCGATATTCCATTCATCCTGGCTCCGATAAGATGTACATGGACTTGCGTGGTCAATATTGGTGGCCTGGAATGAAGAAAGATATCGCGTCTTATGTTTCTAAGTGTCTCACGTGTGCAAGGGTCAAAGCCGAGCATCAACGACCGAGTGGTTTACTTGAGCAACCTGAAATCCCTATGTGGAAATGGGAGCATATATCCATGGATTTCATAACCAAGTTACCCCGTACACCTCGTGGTCATGATAGCATATGGGTCATTGTTGACCGTTTGACCAAGACAGCACATTTTATACCCATACGAGATACGTACAAGGTTTCAAAGCTGGCTCGAATCTATATTGACGAAATTGTGAGTCGTCATGGCGTGCCCTACACACATTATTTCCGATCGAGATGCTCGTTTCACTTCGCACTTTTGGTCTTCGATGCAAGAACTTTTGGGTACTCAATTGGATTTAAGTACGGCTTACCATCCTCAAACCGATGGTCAAACCGAACGAACAATCCAAACCCTCGAGGATCTGCTGCGTCTTTGTGTCCTTGATTTTGGTGGTGATTGGGATACGCACTTACCGCTCGCGGAATTTTCGTATAACAATAGTTATCACTCAAGTATCAAGATGGCACCATTCGAGGCTTGTATGGTCGTAAATGTCGTTCTCCGATATGTTGGACTGACATAGGGGAAAATCTTATCACTGGTCCGGAACTTATTCAAGAAACGACTGACAAAGTTTCCAAGATCCGAAATAACCTTGAGGTGGCTAGAAGTCGCCAAAAGAGTTATGCCGATAAGAGACGCAAACCGTTGGAGTTTCAAGTTGACGATATGGTTCTTCTTAAGGTCTCTCCATGGAAGGGTGTTGTACGTTTTGGGAAGAAGGGTAAGTTAGCCCCACGTTTTGTAGGACCTTTCAAGATTCTGAAAAGAATTGGAAAAGTGGCTTACAAACTGGAGCTACCTTCTGAACTTAGCGGAGTTCATCCTGTCTTCCATGTCTCAAACTTGAGGAAGTGCTTGGCCGATGAGAATTTGCATGTTCCACTAGAGGAAATTCAAATTGATGAGTCACTGCATTTCGTTGAGAAGCCTGTTGAGGTTATGGATCGAACCCTGAAGAAGACCCGAACAACTACTACTACGCCTATTGTCAAAGTCCGCTGGGAAAACAAACGTGGAGCTGAGTTTACTTGGGAGCGTGAGGATCATATGAAGGAGAGATACCCGCATTTGTTCTCTTAGCTTTATTCTTAATTTCGGGACGAAATTCTTTTAAGTTGGGGAGACTGTAACATCTTGTAATTTTGGTTAAATAAAGAATTAATGTCGTTTATTCTTATAAGGGCTATTTATGCTTTTCACGAAACTTGGGGCCATTTGTGTGAATATTGATTAGTTAGTCTTTAAATTCTTTAGTGTGAAAAGAATATAGTTTATTTATTAAAATTGAACATATTAATGATCAAAATAATAACAATAATAACTTTTTTACAAGAGTAATAATTATGATATTAATAATACTAGCAAGTAATAATAATAATAATAATAATAATAATAATATAAAATAATAATAATAATAACTAAGAAAAGTAATAATAATAATATGTAAAATTTAATAAACTTAAAAAGGGCTTAAAGAAGGCTGGGGGGTTTTATTGTCAAATTTGAAACTTTAAAAGGATATTTTAAACATGAAATGTAAAAAAATAAATCACAGGGGTTGAATGTGTAAAAACAAAAACTCAAAACCCAAACATCTTTCTCTCTCCCCGTAAACCCGTCGCCGGCCGGCCATGTCCGGCGCGGCGCCGGCGAGTCCCGATCACCAGAAATTAACAGCCTGTAACACCCGAAACCGTTCCAAATCGTTTCCTTCGCCTATTTCGAACTTAATGCATCAATTAAACCATCTGAATCATCGGTTATGGGTGAAATCAAATGAGAAACCGAAACAATTAACCCATCGAACCGTTGAACCATTAAATCATACTAATCATTCGATTAAAAGAACCTGAACGATTACCTAACTACACCTAATCGATTACATCTCTCAATTGCACCTGAAACGGATCCAAATACTGAATTTCATCGCCACCTCTTCCGCGAACCTGCAACTACTACTCGAACACCACCTTCGAGACTTCAAAACGTGAAATACTTAGAGGGCTTTTAATCCTCATCTCTGTACGAAGCTACCCACGAGTTTAATTTGACTTTCACCACCGTTTGCACATCAATCGGACATCGTTGAGGCCGCGACTTGTTTCCCTCATTGTTCATCTTCAACTTTCTATCAAAACGGGTAATTTGATGCATCATTTTGTTCGTATTTACAAGGGGAATCAAAGCCCCATGATTCCAGTTGTTCACAAAATCGAATTGAACTTTGATTTGGATTAAGAACAATCTAGGGTTCATTTGGTTTTGGGGATTCATTGAGATTGTGTTTTTAAAAATTAAAACTCATGTTCTGTCAGGCTTAGGCGATCTCGCCTAATGGTAATGTGCAACCATGTGATCCGGGAGGTCCCGGGTTCGACCCCGGGCCACCCCACATTTCTTTTTTTTAGGCTTTTAGCCTTCTACAATAAATTTTAAATATTTTAAAAATTATAAAAAGACATTTTATAAAAGCTGAAAATTCTAAAATGTTTCTAAATATTTTCTGGAAATTTATTTCCTTAAGAGAAATACTTTTTATATCTTTATCATATATTTTGAAAAATAAATAATAAAAAAATAAATAATAATAATAAGTTTGCTTTATAAAATCTATATTTTCACTAATACTTTGTTCCACAAATGTGATTATTCCGAACGTTGCTTTTAAACTATCGTTTAAAATGTGTTATTAGACTTTATTTTACCTATATAGATATATACAAAATTATTATAGGAGTAATAATTTTATATAAAATTTCATATAAAATATAATAACTTTCTTTAATATTAATAATTAAAATTGTTTCCACTTTGTTGACATAGTTATTCGACAAATCCCTAAATTCCACTTAGAACCCTAGTCCCCGTTAACTTGTTAACCTTAATATAATTAAGCTTAGAAATCTTATAAATACATATATTTTAGGTGCATTGTGAAGGACTACTTTGTATCGACGCTTTTGATTATTTTTATTAATCATCCAATAAATACTTTTGATCATGTGAGTATTCCATACCCCCATTTTTATTTTATTTCACACTTTGGGTGAAACATGTTAACTTATACATTGCACTTGTAAACTTATTTGAGACTTGTAAACTTTATGGCAATTCATCATGTTAAGTTGTGGTTAGTTGAACTTATGTGGTTACCATGTTATGGCGTTATATGTACAATCATTAACTATTGCTAGCCCAGCGAAGTCATAGATCTATGGGTAAGACAAGCCTGCTTGGTTGATCCAAGTACACTTAGCTGATCGTATATACTTTTAACGTTTGAGACTTGTAAAACATTGTCAAGGTTTGATTGTTGCATTGTTCATAGCATCCCTAATCACTATATTCACTAACTTATGCCTTGAATTGCCATCTTTTATATATACTTATGTATTAAAAACTATGGAATGCTCACCAACATTATTGTTGATCTTTTATTTTTAACATGTTTCAGGAAATGCCCAAGTTTGATTATCTACACATTGAAGCTTGCAAATCTAGGAATGGACCTAGATAAAAAAATAGAATAGAATGGATTGTTACATTCTATGTTTTGCTTTTATTTTCTTTGAAACTTATGATTGTAATGTGACAAATGAAACTTATGTTTAAATTATATTTGGTTTATTAATAGCGTTATGTGGCTATGAACGATCTTAACTCTCACTCCTCGACGTTTCCGCCGTCAAGGTTGGGGTGTGACATCAAACACCAACACGGTCATTCAAGGAAACAACTCAGTTTATGTCAAGTATAGTAAGTCCCTAATTACAGTGGCCAGTTGTGATTAGCCACTTACTTTACTCTTCATACCCCAAGTATCACCTGTCCTGACTACATCAGTATTTAAATCTACAAACATCACATAACATATACCATGCGCACATAAAAACCGGTTAACTTTAAGAAAATACCTGATGGCATGCAGCTACTCAGTTTGGCATCCCAATCCCCTTTCGTCCAATTTTCAGTTTAAGTTAAGGTTTATTTTGAAATATTACCCATTTCACTTAAACTTTGGCTCTGATACCAACTTGTAAGGCCCCGTTCTCGGGACGCTTACAGTTGGTCAATCATCGCACATAAAACATACATTTACACTTGTATTTCATAAACATCGCAGCGGAACATTAAAATAAGCTTTCATTTCTATATAAATGCTTTTGCAAGTTAATACAACATTCGTTACAAAATAATTTGTTCGGATTACAATGCAAAAACATTAATCAAAAGAATGCCATCCCAAAAAGAGCTGAGTAGCTTCACGATGCCATCCTCAGCAAACTTTACCTGCCAACTGAAAAACATATAAAAGTCAGCGTTGCTGAATGAGTTCTAGTTTTATTATAAAACATACTTTACTTTCGCATAAAACTATTCGTTACTTTTACATGATCACACATCATACGTACGCATAGATAATATCATTATTATCTTCTTCATTCATTCTTTCGTTCATTCGTTCCATTTAACTTTACTTGCGCATCGGACATCATCCGTACCAATACCATATGCTACACCCCGATCAGTCTTAGCTACCGGGCTGAAGTCAATAAATGAACAGCTAAACGTATGCCACGGTACTAAGAGTGACCATCAGTCATAGCTACTGGGCCGAAGTCAATAAATGAACAGCTAAACGTATGCCACAGTACTAGGGGTAAGCGGTAGAGGTTCTACATTAATGGTCGATCACAAAGAAGGACCCATTATCCGATGCATGCAAGACATTTCATTTCTTTCCACTTTACGTTACATAATACTTCGTTTCATTCATCATAATACGTAAAGCCATAGGAAAGATAATATACATCATACCAAGGAACATTAGCATGCATCAACATCACATCATACAGGGTAACATCATACATACATAACATGCATAACATGCAACATCATCATCATCATGCCCTACATGCTTCTAAGGCCATAACAGTTATCTTACATGCTCTTACGGGAACCTTTACGTCAAAACTTACATCTGCACTTTCCCCCGAAAGCCAGAAGTCTAACTACACTTTCTTTCGGGTGCAACAGCTCTATTCGTGCGTATGGATGGACACCCTTCATCGCATGACCTTCATGCGACTGAACATCATGTGATTGGACTCAAGCGGATGAACATCTATGGGAATGAACATCTAGTCGTGCGTATGGACCTTATGCGGATGGGACTAATGCGAATGGGCACCTAAGCGACTGATCTAATGCGAATGAACTCATGCGACTAAGCACTTATGCGATTGAACCCTCAGTCGTATGACTCCCCATGCGACTGGACCCTCAGTCGTGCGATTGAACCCTCAATCGTGCGAATGAATCCCAGTCGTGCGAATGACCTTCAGTCGCCCCTCATTCGGCCGTATGGCCTCCATTCGGTCGCCTAGCTCTAGCTGATGCAGAATGGAGTTCATCCCGAACCCAATCTGCTATTTTCGGCCTCCAAGCTCATCCAAACCCATTCTAAGCCTAAATTAACCCTCCTGGACCTTAGGGATGCATACCATAACACCATACAAGCACACACAAGCCCGGAAACATACACGAAACACATCACACACATCACACCCAAATGGGTCAAACACACACACATCCAAAAACGGGTTTCCTATGCTTTCCAGCCCCAAAATCGTTTGAAAACAAGTAAAAGTGGGGTCCTAGAACTCACACAAACGAGCACAACGTCAAGGGCTTCGATTTGGCTTGCCACACGACGTGTTTGGACACCCGAATCACCCGAAACACCCCTTTTTCTCTTTTTCTTCTCCTTTCTCTCTTCTCTTCTCTAAGATGGCTGAAATTTGGGGGAAATGGGGAGAGTTGGCTGCCCTCTCCCCACTAATATCACCTCATTTCCCGACTTTTTTTCGTTGGCGAGTTTGGTCCCTCGACTTTGAACTTTATTTCTTTTTTTTTCTTTGCCGGCTTCAAAATAATAAATATCCGGGTGTTACATAAAGTTAAGGTATCTTAGATAAAGTATTATCTAAGATATGGTAGTCATGACATGTCCATGACTTACCTTTTATCACCAACTAAAGATGGCAACTGTACTAACATAAAAAGGTAAACAGTGGATTAAAGTATGGTCAACTACATGGCTTTTGAGAAAACACCATAGAGTATCTCAGAGATTTGCAGCGGAGTGTCAGTGAGACCATACTTATGTCCACTGGATAATAGGAGTGTCTTCCGAAGGTAAGTTGGCTTCGGAAGAACAAGTTCTTCCGAAGCCACTTATACTTCGGAAGAGGCTTCTATACTTCCGAGGCTTTGAGGACTTCTGTACTTCGGAAGTTGACTTTAGATCTTTCTTTCTGAGTCTTGATCTTCGAAAGTAGGTTCTTTGTCTTCGGAAGTTGGAGTTTTCCTTCGGAAGTAAGCTTTACACTTTGTCTTCGGAAGAGCTCCTTCTTCCTTCGGAAGTTCCATACTTAGCTTCAGAAGTCCTTTGTTTGTTGTACCAAAATCTTCTAAGTGACTTGGTTTTGGTTGCACCAGCCTTTCTAGATCCAACAAACTCCCCTAGGCTGATGCTATCAAAACCTCACTTATTTCTGCTTCTCAAAGCCTTCAGCACCAGGGACAAAAGGTATTTGCCTGTCTCTTTGTTCTTCACTGAACTGGTGCTGAGAAGCTTGTACAAGTTATTGGTGGATAGGAGATCCAGTCTATCTCTCTGAATGACATGTACCCTCTGTTGTGTCCCCCTGAAGAGAGTTAGTTGACGGGAGTTATAGTCATACTCCCATCTAACTGTGGATTCAAGTTCAGGACCTTCAACCATTTGTAGAAAGGCTTTGCCTTTGGTTGCTGATCCCTTCCTTTCCTCCTCCTCTCTCAGTTTCATTTCAACTCTTCTTCAACCTTGCTTCTAGCAGTTAGCTCGGCCATATGAAGGCTGCCTAGATGATTTCTGATATGGGCAGCTATATCAGAGTTTGAAGGGTTGGAGAATGGCTTCTCTGCTAACTCAGCAATGTCAAACCTGCTCAAGTGTAGCAGAGATGAGGCACTTAGCCTGTTGACCTCTCCATTCTCTCTTTCTAACAACAAAGTTGTGAGAAGAGTCTTCGAACCTCCACTGGATGATCTTCTTTCTAGGTGCAAGAGGTTGTCTTGGTACCCGGTCTCCTTTCTTAGTATTTCTTTTCTTCCTCATTCAAAGTGTCTGAATTGAGGCCAAGGAGATTTGCAGCTTGGTCCAAAGTTCCTCTGGGCAGATCAAGAAATTGATCTCTAGTGAGGGAACTTGAGGATCCGTCAACATAGGTCAAATTGACTGAATCCTCCTCACATGAGATATCACTCAGTGTTGTGCAGTTTATGAGTTTTGTCTTGACTGCCTTGAATTCTTCCAAGGAGAGATGTTTAGAAGGCTGAGGGGATGGTTTGATGGGTTGATGGGTAGGTTGAGGTGTTTGGGTTCTGGCTAGAGTTTTTGGTTGGAGGATGGGTAGTTTAGGTGGTTGAGGTGAAAAGGTTGGTAGGGGTGATGATGTAGGTTCAGGGGTGTATGGTTCAGGGTTGGTTCGGTTTTGATTGGGAATGAAAAGGGTATAGGTTCAGGTTGAGGTTGGGTTTGGAGTTGGGGTTGAATGGTTGCTTTGAAGGTCATCCCCTGTCCCCTTCTATACATCTCCTTCCTCTTCCCGCGCGAATGTCAGCCTTAATGTCACTGACATGTCGCTGGAGAGTCTTTTCTGACATAGGACCCACCTGCCTGCCAGAGAAGCCATGAGCCTTGAGATAGCTCTTCATCCAGGCCTTCTCACCTATCTTCTTGGCAGCAGTCAATCCTGCTTCCTCCTCCTTCTTTTCTTCTTCTGCAACAGCTTTTCCTTGCAGCTCGATTTCTCTCTTTCTCCATTTGATCTTGCTCTTTGTTGAAGAGCCATAAGATCGTATCATTGTTATATGGAGACAATTCTTCTTGAGAGAACCTCTGGAGGTTAGGAAGGTTATCCTTTCCCTCCTGAGCTGCAGATCAACTTCTCTTCTTTCTTTCCTCCCCCTTTCTTCTTCTAAGGCCAACCTTGCAGCTTCTTCTTTTTGCTGTTTTAACAGCAAGGTTGCCTTTTTCAGCTCTATTAACTCCTCTAATGGTAGCAAGAGTACATCTTCAGTTGCAGCTCCTAGACCAACAAGTCTATCAATAATCTCTACTCTTTTTTTTTGTTGTTACTGCCTCTTGGTTGGCTACAACTGCTTTGGTGCTTGTAGCTAGCAGTTTTCTAATTGGAAGCCTACCTTTTCTTTTGAGTTTCTCCAACCTTTCTTCCTCCTGAAGCTCTTCCGAAGTCATCTTCCTCTTTCCTTTGATGTCTTCAGAAAGAGTGTATCCTTGAACCACCACTCTTGCCTTGTTCTTGATAATCAAGCCTCTATCATCTCTCTTGTTTCTGAATACCCATTTAGTGCCTATAGGTACTTGACCAGATGGTAGCGGACATAGGTTCCAAACCTTTTGTCTTTTAAATTGAAGCAACTCCTCTTGCATTGATTCAACCCAGCTACTATCTTTCAAGGCATCTTCTACCTTCTTGGGTTCCATTTGGGATAAAAAGCATGAGTACAAGCAGACATTCCCATTGTGAGTTTGTCATCTTGTTCTCACGCCTTCAAAGACTTCTCCTATGATGTTTTCAGCTGGATGAGTGTTATGAATCCTGAGTCTAGGAATCACCTCCAGTTGCAAAGATAAATCCAAATTGGACATATTTTGCTCATGAGCTTGAATACTTGGTCCAGCTGTTGTTTCAAACTCATTCAATGAGGACTGATTGAATGAAAGAGAAACATCATCATTTGTTTGCTGTGAAGCATCATTAACAGTTGCATGTTCCTTCAAGATGGTGCTTTCATCAGCCTGGTGTTGTGCAGGGTCACCTGAAGAGATTTGAAAGTCAGCAGGTGAATCCCTTGTTGAAGTACCACTATCTCTTGAGATGGTTGTACTGTCAGATCTTTCAATAGTGGGAACTTGATTTGCTGCAACTCTTGGAGAACTTGGAATAGGTCTGGGAAGCTCAACAGTTGATCTTCATCAGAGTCACTTTGAGCACCTGTTCCAGCTGAAATTTCTCACAAGATGGTTTAGAATAGTTTTGAAACAATTCTAAATCAAAGATATGATCAGGGCCATTCCCCCTAACACAAGGAGTGTGCTCATTAACTACAATGTTGAAAGATTCCTCAAATTGTTGATTTTTAATATTGTAGACCCTATAAGCTTTAGAGTAAGAGGAATATCCAACAAAGATAGCATCATCCGACTTTTCAGCAAATTTTGCCAAATTGTCTTTTGTGTTAAGTATGGTACACTTGCTGCCAAAGGATCTTAGAAAGCCAATGAACGGTGGCCTCTCGTTCCATAACTCATAAGGGGTTTTTCCATGTGGCTTTACTACAAGAACTCTGTTCTGCACATAACATGCAGTGCTGACTGCCTCTGCCCAGAATGTTAGAGGCAGCTTTGAATCAGCTAACATAGTCCGAGCAGCCTCAATAAGTGTCCTATTCTTCCTCTCAGCAACACCATTTTGTTGAGAAGTTCTGGGAGCACCATATTGTCTGGAAATCCCTTTTGAGTTACAAAATAAGTCAAGAACTAGGTTCTTAAACTCAGTCCCTTGATCACTTCTAATTATTTTAACATTGTGATCAACTTGATTTTCTATTTTAAGAATAAAAGATTTCAAAGTTTCAGCAGTTTCATCTTTGGTTCTTAAAAAGAATACCCATGTAAATCTAGTAAAATCATCAACAATCACAAGGCAATATGATTTCTTCCAATGCTCATTATACTTGTGGGACCAAATAGATCCATGTGCAATAAGTGTAATGGAGTGGTGATGGAGTTAACAACTTTGGATTTATGAGATGCCCTGTGTTGTTTCCCTTTCAGGCAAGCAACACAGTTATCTTTGCAGAAAAATTCCTTTTTAGGCAAACCATGTACCAAGTTATTTTTAGCCAATTTATTCATTGTCTTAAAATTTACATGACACATTCGTTTATGCCATAGTGTTGACTTATCACCATCAGCTTTGGAAAGAAAGCATGATACTTCTCCCATTGGGGAAGCATTGTTCATATCCAGCTTGTACATATCCCCTTTCCTGGGAGATCTAAGAAGCACCAATTCCTGAGGAATTGTCATCCCGGGTTTGAGGATAATGCACTCATGTTCTGTGAAGAGCATTTGATGCTTTTGATCACAGAATTGAGAAACACTTAACAGGTTGTGTTCAAGCTGTTTGACAAAATTAACTTTGTCAACTTTAACTTTCCATTGGATATACTTCCTCTGCTAGAAATATATCCTCCGGCCTCACCTCCAAACTGGACAGGACCTCCATCATAATGTTGAAATTGTTGAAGGAGAGATCTGTTTCCTGTCATGTGCCTGGAGCATCCACTATCTACAATCCAAATGTTGTTATTCTTATCATATGGATGTCCCTGCACATAAGGTGAGATAATTAGTTTTGATTGGAGACCCAAGCCTTATTGGTCTTGGGTTCTTCCAATGATAATGACATAATTGAACCAAAATTTATGCATGGGGGTTCAATGGATGTCTTTGAAGAAGAGGTTTGGGCTACAACATCTTCCTTGATCTTCTATTCCATCCCTTGGTTGATCATAGAGAATGAGCTTGTTGAAGCTTTTGTAGCTTGGTATTCTTCCGAAGCTTTTTTTTTTTCGGAAGAAGCCTTCACCACCTTTTCTTCCGAAGCAGTCTTCTTCTGGGATGGTTTCAAGGGACTCTTTTGCTTTTCTGAGTCTTTACAGCTTTAGCTTCCGAAGCCTTTTTCCTTTCGGAAGAAGAATCTTCTTCCGAAAGAAGCCTGGCTTCGGAAACAAGCTTTCCCTTTTTCATCACTTGAACCATTTGATATGGTCCAAATGAGAAACCTTCTCTGACTCCTTCCTTTTTAACATTATTTGCATAATGTGTGCTAGCAGATTGTAGTAATAATCTTTGGCCATGTGGTTTTGCAGACCACACATTATGCATGCAATGTTAATCTTTTGTGAATGTGAGGATTGCAGTTTCTTGTTCTTTTTCTCTTCATCAGCAACCTTTTCCTTTAATTTCTGATCCTTTGGTAGGATAGGAGTACTGGTACTACACCCCTTTCCTGAATCAGAATTTCCAACCACCTGGAATCCAGCTGAGATGAATACACCCTTTTGCTTTGGGTCTATCTTTAGCTTGGACTCAGCCACTTTCTTGGCAGTTTTTCTGGCTGCCTTAGCTCTACTTCTTCTTCTGGCTTTGGTGGTCAGGGTTTGATCATCATTGGCAGGGGAGGGCATAATTACCTGGTTCTTCCTTCTGTGATGGTCTCCATAGTTGCATCATTTGACTCATGAGAAGGTTGGTCAGCAGATGGAACTTCTTGCTCTTCAGTACTACACCTTGGTTGTCTTATAGACTCATAAGAGTGTGGTGGAGCAATTTCATTGGTTCCCAACCCATCTTTGTTTTGGTAACAAAGTTTTGAGTGAGAGGATGATGCAAGAATGTCTTGGAAGTTTTGCTCGGAATAGCATACTTCCTGGCTTGAGCCTCAGCAGTGACAAGCTAGGCTTGAGCCTCAGTCAATTTGGATATTAAATCCTTTATCTGAGTCTTATAGTTTGTATGTTCATGTTTTAATAGGGACACAGTTTTCTGTAACTCCTCAATTTTTCTTTGGTAGTCAGATTCAGCCCTTTTAAAGTTAGATTTTAAAACATTTAAAGACTTAATATCAGATTTAATTTCCATATTGTAGTCCTGATACAGTTTAACCTTAGCAATACAGGCATGAGTACAGAGATGTTCATATACCTTGTTTTCATCTGTTCTGGCCATGAGTGCTTGAGTAGGAGTCACATCCTGTACCATGAAGCTCCAGTCAACTTCTTGAGCCATTGCAGCTGTTTCTGTTGACTTTCCGGTGGGCTTTGGTGTAGAGGGATGTGTGGAGGCCTGTGGGGTTCCTGGGTTGGACTTGGGAGCCTTGCATTCCCTTGCAAAATGACCAAGTTGGTTACAATTGTAACATTTGGCCTTGGTTTTGTCAAACCCAAATTTGCTGTTGATTGGGTTCTGAGGAAATTGCCTTCCAGTTCTCTTAAAGAACTTCTTTGCTCTATAGGTTAAAAGAGCCATTTGTTGGACTATGTCCACGTATTCCACGTCATCCGGGCTAAAACACTCTAGATCATTAAAGCAGTATTGATAATCATTTGAGCGTCCACTTCCTGAGACAAAAGCACAGCTGTCCTGAAAGGAGCTTTGCTGAGCTTGTTGTGACCTTGGAGTCTCAGGAAATGTGATGTACGGCCCAGAAGAACAAGATGGCTGATGGGTGTAAGTCAGGTATTGTTGAGGCCGGAGATTCCTGAGCCTTCAGCAACCATTAAAGCGTTGCTAGCAGGAAGACTCAAGGGTCTGCTTGTCTAATGACCCCTCTTACTTTCCATTTCCAAACGGTATCCATAAGGATCCCATAGAGTTTGGTCATGATGAGTGTATTCAGATTCTCTGTTCTCTTGATAGAGACACAGTAGAATGTCCACTCATTGGGTGCACTCATGAACTTTCTTGTAAGGTCTCTGAGTTCATGAGCAATTGCCACTGATTGAAGGGAGAAATGAGATCCATGTACCTGAAATATTGCTGGCTAAGAGTCTCTCCAGCAACATAGGTGAAGTTCTCGAACTGCTGCTTCAGTGAGTCCTTCTTGGAGTCATTTGAGCTTGAGTACATTTGAGCAAGCGCATCAAAGAGTTCTTTGGCAGACTTACAATGCTCAAACCCCACCATGATAGAGGTTGGAATTGCAGTCATAAGAACAGTCATAGCATTGCTGTCTATGTCAAGCTTCTTCCTGTCTTCATCGGAGTAATCTTCAACAACTTTTTCAATCATGGCACCGTTTCCACCAGCTACTTTTGGCTTATATGGGCCATTGACAATGGATTGCCACATCTTGCTGTCTTGATACCTGATGAAGCCTTCCATTCTTCTGCTCCAAGACCTGAAGTTTTCAGGGGTATGATGGGTGCTTTGGTCATCGTCCCCATCTCTACTTCAGATTTGTTGAGGGCCATTTTGAGTGAGGTATAAGGAGGAGTGAAAAACAGTTGATTAGGATGGTAAGATCTCACAATCAAGAGCCTAAAAGCTCTGATACCAATTGCAGGATCGGGTTTGTCACTTAAACACTTGTATTTCTCTCAAACTCACTTATGGAAACACTCAAAACAGATGAAGTAATGTCTTTTACAAGAGTTGATAATAATATAATAAGTAGCAAAGGAACACGCAGAAATAAATTTTCAAGGCACTTGTATATATTACTTCTCAACTCAAGATATTACAAGACACTTACAAGCATGAAACAAGAGTTACAATAAGAAACTATATATACTAGATCCTACAGCCGGATATACTTTGATACCAGCTGGAAACCTAAGACTACGCATATACTACAATGCTAAAGTTAAGGTATCTTAGATAAAGTATTATCTAAGATATGGTAGTCATGACATGTCCATGACTTACCTTTTGTCACCAACTAAAGATGGCAACTGTACTAACATAAAAAGGTAAACAGTGGATTAAAGTATGGTCAACTACATGGCTTTTAAGAAAACGCCATGCAGTATCTCAGAGATTTACAGCGGAGTGTCAGAGAGACCATACTTATGTCCACTGGATAATAGGAGTGTCTTCCGAAGGTAAGTTGGCTTCGGAAGAACAAGTTCTTCCGAAGCCACTTATACTTCGGAAGAACAAGTTCTTCCGAAGCCACTTATACTTCGGAAGAGGCTTCTATACTTCCGAGGCTTTGAGGACTTCTGTACTTCGGAAGTTGACTTTAGATCTTTCTTTCTGAGTCTTGATCTTCGGAAGTAGGTTCTTTGTCTTCGAAGTTGGAGTTTTCCTTCGGAAGTAAGCTTTACACTTTGTCTTCGGAAGAGCTCCTTCTTCCTTCGGAAGTTCCATACTTAGCTTCGGAAGTCCTTTGTTTGTTGTACCAAAATCTTCTAAGTGACTTGGTTTTGGTTGCACCAGCCTTTCTAGATCCAACACAGTCTAACAATGCCATCAACACCCTCGCACCGCCTCTCATTACCTTGCCAAACGACTCCCTGCCTTACCTCACTTCCTCGCCCTATCTCCAGCTACATTAAATGGGTTAGCCCCTACAACTACCAAGCGCATCATGAGCTTTATGCATCATCATCTGGTCGTAATTTTGGTTGACTCGGGTAGTACTCACAACCTCATTCAACCCGCCTTGCCACCATCTTGTCCCTCTCTGTCCACACAACTACCCTGTTTCCTATTCTCGTTGGCAATGGGGATCAATTGTTGTGCATAGGGTTGTGCCCCTCTGTTTCCATCCACTTGACCAAGACCACTTAAACTGTTCCCTTATTTTTATTACCATTTAAGGTTTTTGAAAACCTTATTCAACCCTTCCTTTCCACCATCTTGTCCCTCCCTTTCGTTTCAACACTATGCAAGGTGCCACATATCCATTAGGTTCTTCTACTGCCACCGTTTCTAACCTTGAGGACAAGATCCATTTTGATAGGCGGCTATTGACACAATCTTAAATTCTGGGCCACTACCAAAACTGCCCCAACAGAGTAAAATGACCCAAGACGCGATCCAATTCCTAGATCCAACATAGAAGATACCAATCAGTCAAATGGATGTGAGAAAGAAGCTACAAAGTAGGAGTTAGAATTAGTAGGGATAACCATTTTTCCATGATTGCATGATCTGCATGTTTCCTTGTTTTTCCTTCATGTTTCCTAATAAAGTACAGTTAGATTAGGATATTTTAGGATTTGAAGTTCTATGTAAGCATTTGTATTTCAATTTTGAAAGATTAGAGAAAATTATCCTAGAGAAAATTATTCTGAAAAAATCTGGTTTCTTTCTTTTTATTTTCAGAGCTTGACCCACTCAACGGGTTACTATCAACTTGTCTCTTGTGTCGCCCAACTTGCATGCAAAGTCACTAAGGGCTTTGCTCTCTTTTGTCTTTAAAACGTCTAATTCACTCCTTAAAGTTTGTAGGGCTGCTTTCTAAACTAGATCTGCTCCTAGGTATCAAAATTTTTCAAGTTTTATATTTCTTGTCACCATAATTAGTCTAATTCAACCGGAATCCTCTTTCCCACTCTAAGACCTCTCTCCACCGGTGAAAAGTGAGGGTGTTTTACCAATATATCATCAGAGTGTTGAATCAACCTCCAATTTGGAAGATCCAGTAAATCTACAAATATCTTAGGGATTGTTTGTTAATATTTTAATGATTATTAAAAGCCTACCTTTAAATTGTTTATAGTTTTTTAAAGTCTGAATGGTTAAAAAATAATATTTTAATGGTTACCTATTAACCATTTATACTTAGAGTTACATCTAAGAGATTATGAATTATTAAGAGGTGGTCTCTTAATAACCATTATTAAACTATCAAACAACCCTTTATTTAATCCTTACGGGCTGAGACATTTAGAACAAACGAGGGTTAGCGAATTAGTGGTGAACTGGTTTAAGTACAAGACAAATGCAGCAAAATTTTTATTTTTGAAAGCTGTTGATGAATTTGAAATGGTTTTTGGTGGCGTTTTCATTATAAACACTCCAAAATATAAATTGACTGCTTCTAAAGATCAATGTAATGTATATTGATGCTAGTTGTTTGAAACTAGTCTTTAGAGGTTTCAAAAGAAACATTTTTATTTAAAATATATTATTAGGTTTAATTAAATATATTTGATTCTAATATTTTGTTGTCTGGAATTCCACATGAGAGATGCCATGAATGTGGCACGTGTTCTACTCCAGCCCTGTCGTCTGCACATTGTCCGTAGCCCTCGTTGGAGGTGCTCTGAGCAGCTTGTCACATTTGTGATTTAAAACATTTTTAAAAACAAATTAGTGTCTTGAAAAGTACCCTGTCTTTTTAAATAAATAAAAAAGTTCATGATACTAAGGATCCAACTCAATTATTGTTGTTAAAACAAATTTTGGCTCATTAAGCAAAGTAGAGAACTTTAACTGTGATTTTCGTGTCTTGTTGATAAAATATATAATATGAATTTCTGTAACACTACCAACAGTAATCTACTTTCAATAAACTCTTACGCTTTATTTGTTCTTTGTAAAAGGTGCATTAGATTTCAAGTTAAGTTGGACAAACGTGGATAGTTTGAAATGGATCTTGTTTCCAATAACACAGATATACAAGAAGAACGCATAATGAGTGGAAACGGTGGTACTCCGGCTATTGGCATTGATCTGGGAACTAAATACTCTTGTGTGGGTGTTTGGCATCAATATGAAGTTGATATCGTAGTGAACTATCTAGGCGATAGAACTACGCCATCTTTTGTTTCCTTTACGCCCACAGGACGTCTTATTGGTGAAGGTGCCATGAATGAGCTCACAAGAAACCCTGCCAATACCATCTATGGTGTGTTTTCTTCTTGTCATATTTTTCCATAACCACACTGAGTTACTAAGAAAGTCATGATTTAGCATTGAATAATGAATATTGCATTGCATGTCATGGATATACAGATGTGCAAAGACTAGTTGGAAGGAGATTTGATGATCCTGAAGTTCAGGAAGCCATTAACTCATGGCCTTTCAAATGTGTAAAAGGGACCGATGGTCTTCTTAAGGTTGTAGTTAAAGAAGAAGGTAATTACATCCAATATTCTCCCGACGAAATTTCATCTATGATACTCGTAAACCTAAAAGATCTTGTAGAGTTGTTCCTTGGTACAACTGTGAAAGATGTGGTGATCGCTGTGCCGGCTTATTTTAATAATTCTCAACGCCAAGCTACAAAGAATGCCGCTCACCTTGCTGGACTTCATGTTCTTGAAATGGTTGATGAGCCTGTCTCAGCTGTAATTGCGTACGGACTACACATGACTGCCAATGAGAAAAATGTGCTTGTCTTTGATTTGGATGATGATACATTTGACGTCTCTCTTGTCACCATTACCAAAAAGGGTGAGTTAACGGTGAAGGCTATAGGGCGTGACAGTCACTTTGGAGGTCAGGACATTGTTCGCAGAATGGTTGATTATTTCGCTATGGAATTCAATGGCAAACACAACATGGACTTACATGGGAAATTAAGATCACTAGATAGGTTGAGGGTCGCTAGTGAAAGAGCAATAGAAGATCTCAACTCTTTTACCGAAACTACTATTCAGATTGATCATTTGCATCAAGGTATCGATTTTTCTACTGAAATTACCAGGAATAAGTTTGAACATATCAATAGAAGCTTCTTCACAAAATGCATAGAGACAGTGGCAAGTTGTTTGAGAGATGCAAATATAAACAAGAATGATGTCGATGGGGTGGTGCTTGTTGGTGGGTCAAGTACAATACCAAAGGTACAGCAAATGTTGCAAGAATTCTTCAACGGAAAGGAGCTTTATAAGAGCATAGATCCTAAAGAGGTGGTTGCATATGGTGCAACAATTCTTGCTACAAATCTAAGAGATGATGTCAAAATTCTTGCTGGAAGGGGGAAGAGCTTGCAGTTATTGGATATTGTCCCTCTTTCGCTTGGTGTAGATGCGTATGATGGCGTATTTTCAGTTATAATCCCCAGAAATACCCCAATACCAGCGAAGAAGGAAAGTATTTATTTTACAACCAAAGATAACCAAAGAAGCATATCTTTCAATGTGTATCAGGGTGAAAGAAGCAGGGCTAAAGACAATAATTGGCTAGGGAAATTCGAAGTTGTGGTTCCACTTGCTCCAAAGGGTAAATCAAAAGTAAAAGTGGTCTTTAGCGTTGATGCGAATGGTATTCTGAATTGTTGGGTGAAGGAATTTACCACCGGCCTAAAAAAGAAGATCATTATTGATAACGACAAGGAGAAACTTTCAGAGGAAGAGATCGAGCAGATGCTAAAAGATGCAGAAAAATATAAAATGGAGGACCGAGAGTACAAAAAGATAATGCGTGCACGCAGTGTGTTGGAGGAATACATTTACAACGTGAAAAGAAAAATGAAGACAATAGGAACCACCAATAAGACAAGGCTCCTTGCCGAAGAGATCAAGAAAATGGAAATTGCCATAGAGGTTGCAAGCTCGTATCTTAATGCAAATATTGAGCTTGCAGATATTGATGAGTACCAGAAGGTACTCAATCAACTAGAAAAACTATGTGTTGGTGTCATTGCACAACTTGTGTAACTACTAACAACACTTGTTTGTGTTGGATAATGAATTGCACAGGCATTGATCAATGTATGGTTGTACTACACTCGTGTTTGTGCTCGATCTGTAAACGATAGTGTGGACTTCTGTTTGATTTTAGTATTAGAATTTATTGCCTGTGTTGATAAGTATATAGTGGAGAGATCCCTTGAAAACCAAAACATATATGTAAGTATGTGTTACAAAGTGTACAACTAAGAGTTACGTACATGTATGGGTTATGTATATATAAGTACGTGTAACTATGTGTACAACTAAGAGTTACGTACATGTAGCTACTACAAGTTACGTATATTTAAGTCATTTTGTCATCATCGACTGTACTTGAGGTTTATATGAAAAATATATAATAACCTTGAAAATCAAATTTAAAGTTTACTCAAATATATATTTTAAACAATTAAAAAGTTATATCAATTATAAATTATATGATTAGGTAGTGGTAGTTTCATAATTTTTTAATTATATACATAGTTTTCTTACATATATATATATATATATATATATATATATATATATATATATATATATATATATATAATCACATTTAATTAGGCTTAATTCTATGTAATAAAATCGGAAAATGAAATTGATAATTAGTAAATAAAAAAAGCAAATAAGAAGTAAATAGAAAACAATCATCACTTAATTAGAAACCATACACGTCACTTTGATCTTACCTTGTAATTTTTTTATCAAACATTGATTTATTATTTTCACATCGTAATTATGATTCAAATTGGTGGTTAAATAATATTTTCTTTTGGAAGGGAATATCATTGAAGTACGGTGCCACAACAATAAACGGAAGGCCACGTGCAGAGAACTAAAAATGCGCAACTCTAATTTTTTACTATATTAAATTTAATAAACCTGTTTATATCACGAATATAATAAATAAAATATTAAATATAATTAAAAGAAAAATAAATTATAAAATAATATTTTAATATAATATATGATTAAAATTACATTTTAGTAAAACCAAAAAATAATAAAACAACGATATAAATATTTTAATCTTTTGTTTTTAAAATTTTTTTTAAAGACAAAACCTTTTGTTTCAATAAAATTATTTTAACAAATCTTCTTATTATAACGCTCAATTTTAATTATTTTTTATTTATAAAAATTTACTTTTAAATCGCCAGTTTTAAAAAAAATTCGTATTTTCAAAAATGTTTGTTTTAGAAAAAATTCTTATTTTATAAAAAAAATTTGTTTAAAAATCTATAATCTATAACATCTAATAAAAGAAAGTTTTTTTTGCCACTTGTCATTCTCTTAACCCATGTTTTTGCCACTTGTTATTTTTCTAGACATTCACACATTAATTTTCCCTTAAAAAGGTATTATAGTAATTTAAATACTTATACAAATTTCTCTCTCTTATAAAAAATAAATTTTATAAATTACTATGTTTCTCTCTCTTATCTAATATTTTTTTTAAATCAAATAATCTTTTTTAAAATAGACTTTATGAAGCAAATTAAAAATCACATCTTTTAATTAAAATGTAAATAATAAAAACTAAATTTTTATATAATATAAAATTTTCTAAAACACTAAGAAAATTTTAAAAAAAATTATTTTAAATCGTTTTGTTTTAAAAAAAATATAAACAGGTGAAATATTCTAAAACAATCTTATTAAAACAAATAAAATAATTACAAAACAAGATTTTTTAAAAGACAAGATTTTTATAATAAAAATAAAAAATATTATTTTATAAAAATCTTAAAACATATATTTAAAAATGAAACTATTTACTTAAAAGAGTTAAAAAATGGTATAATGTAACACCCGGTTATTTTAAAAAGACAAGAATTGAAGAATAAAAGAAAGCAAAAGCAACAAAGTCCAAGTGGAAGGACTAAAAGTGTCCAAAAGGACAAATCTTTAAAAAAGTTGGTGTAAAGGTGGGCATGGCCGCCCACCCTCACTTCACATCATCATCTTTCTTCGGTATTAGAGAGAGAGAGCAGATGAGTTCTCGGCTAAAGAAAAAGAAGAAGAAAAGAAGTCGAATTCAAGGTAAGGATTCGTGGTTTTTATGTGTTTATGACGGGTTTTATCCCGATTACATGTTTATGTGCTTATGTGTTTGTGTATGTGCTCGGGTGTGTGTGTGTGGTGGTGGTGTTCTAGGTGTTTGAACTCATTTGCATTCGGGTTAGAAGGAAGATACACCCAAAGTTGCACCAGGTGAGTTTCTAGACCCCAGTTTCTACTTGTTTTAAACATCTTTGGGGCTGAAAATGTATTAAAACGTTTTTACAAGTTTATGTATCTATACCCGTATGTATTATGCATGCTAAATGTTGATTCTTGAATGCTTATAGGTTGTTCATGTTTAGAATAGCCATGTTAAGTTTAGAACAGATGGGTTTGATGATTGGGTTTGAAAACATACTAGGAACATGATATGCAGAAGGTTCATACGCCTGAAAATACCATAGAAATGAATTAAGTGTAATCCATGCGCCTAAACAGTAGCCTATGCGCCTAAAATTACCTTAGAAATGTTTTAAGTATAGCCCATGCGCCCAATAGTATCCATGCGCCCAAAGTGGCCCATGCACCTAAGTGGCCCATGCGCCTGAGTGATCCATACGTCTAAGTGCCCATTCGACTGAATGGGTCATACGCCCCAATAGTGCCCATGCGTCCGAATGGCCATGCGACTAGGTGTCCATGCGCCTGAGTTCCCATGCGCCTAAGTGTCCCATGCGCCCAAGTACCCATATGCCTAAACAGGGCCCATGCGCCAAAATGGTGCCATGCGCCTAAACCCTTAGAATTTTATGCAGAATGTTTGGGAGTCTATGCCTTTAGGGTTTTGACCGAGGGTTGACTAGGGCATATTAATGATGGGTTTCATGCATGATTATGAATGATAATGACTGATTATGATTTTCTTATGATTGTTCCTTATTATTATTATTGCTATTATTATTATTACTTATAGAATGTGACTTTACGTGGTATGTTTATTATCGTAACGTAAAGTATATCGTAATAATAAAGAGAAAGAGCAATAAAGAAAAGAAGAGGAACATTAATAAAATGTTAACAAGTCTTGCAAGCTTATAGGAGGTACACGACTGTGTTGTCGTTAGCTTAACTGTGCTGCGGGTTAGCTACCCTATTATGCACACAAGGCCAGTCTTGGAGATTGGCATGACCCTTGTAGCGTACCCTGGGTGATTGGGTCGGCCTTGTATACAGTACACAGCACCCTTTCGAGGGATACAATTGACCCTTTCGAGGGATATAGTTTACCCTTTCGAGGGATATAGATGGCCCATCACCCGTTTTCCATCGCGCATATAGTTGGGGTATTGCTCATTGGTCCATACAGACAGTGCAAGATAAAGAAATAAGAAAACAGAATAAAAAAGGCATACAGTAAAGAGAACGAACAGTATTTGTTCATATAGTTGATGCGTGCTCACATATACAGTAAAGAATTGTATTTTTAAAAGAAAAGAGTATTTTCATATACAACATACAGAAAGTACTTTATTACTATAAAACTAGAACTCATTCAGCAACGCTGACTTTTATACATTTTCAGTTGGCAGGTAAATATTGCTGAGGATGGCACGAGGGTGAAGCTACTCGGCAGGGAAAGACTGACATCCATTCATAACTATTATTGCTATTGTTTTGTAATGCAATTAAACAGTTCTTTTTGTATCTCATCAAACAATAGTGTATTGCTTAACAACAGTGTTTAATGAAATGAAATGAATGGTTTTTGATAAAATGATTCCGCTGCTTAAGTTTTTAAATTTATAATGTATTTAATGCTGTGAATGACCAACTGTGAGGTCTCCGGGAACGGGGCCTTACAAGTTGGTACTAGAGCCAAAGTTTAAGAGAATTGGGTTAAATAAATTTTTAAAACCTAAACTTAAACTGAAAATGGGACAAATAGAGGGATGTCAGCCCGAGTAGCTACGTGCCATCAGGTATGTCTTTTCTTAATGTTAACCGGTATTATGTGCGCATGCTATTTGATTTATGTGCTCTTAGTAGATTTAGTTACTGATTAAGTCAGGATAGGAAATGCTTGGGGTATGAAGAGTAAAGTAAGTGGCTAATCACAACTGGCCACTGTAATTAGGGACTTACTATACTTAACATAAATTGAGCTATTACCTTGAATGACCGCGTTAGTGTTTGAAATTTATAGTGTGCTTTAGAGGATGGCTGGCGGTAGATCTTCCAAGGCCTCTCGTGGTGGAGGTAACGGTGCTGCTCCGCGACCTAAGAGAGGGAGACCCAGAGTCGAGAAGGTGGTTCATGAGGGACCAGAGACCCCTCATCCGTAGGGTGGCGACGAGAGCGCCAATCTGAGAGCCTCAGTAAAGGAGGTTGTGGTGGAAGAGGTTCATCAGGTCATGCAGACGATTCTACCGTCTGTGATGACCGAAGTGATCAAGGCATTAAAGGAAGGGGAAAGAAACCGGTCCTCGGGAGGACGGGAACAACCAGAGCCGGAAACGGTTCTCTCTGATGACGAGGAGGAAGAAGAAGAGCATGCGCCGGAGGCGACCCGAGGCTGTAACTACGGGGCGTTATGAGATGCAAGCCCCCTACCTTCAACGGAAATGGCACTGCGGCTGCTGCTCACCGGTGGTGAGGGAAATGGAGGCCGTTCTCGATATCAGTGAGTGCCTTGAGGATCAGAAGGTGAAATTCGCTACCCACTCCTTTGTAGACTCGGCTTTGTGCTGGTGGGAAAACATTGTCCAAGCCGAGGGTAGCAGGGCCATTGGGAGAATGTGATGGCCTGAACTGAACAAGTTAGTGATTGAGGAATTCTGTCCTCATAGAGAGATGGATAAGGTAGAAAGAGAGTTCCTGCAGCTGGAGGCGGGAACGATGACACACCAGCAGTACACCACTAAATTTAATGAAATGGCGCGACTGGTGCCCGATCAAGTGACACCACTATCCCGAAAGATTAAGAGATACATCCAGGGGCTGCCGGCGGATATCCGCAGGCATATGATTGCCGCCTGGCCGAGCACCTTTAGATCGGCGGTTGATTTGGCTGGTAGATTATATGATGAGCGTGAGGTGGTGGTGGCTGAGGTTAACAAGAAGGGTGGAGGTGACCGTAACTGGAATGAGAAACGGTTTGGACGTAGAGGAGCCGCTCCAAACAATAAGGTGGCGAAGGTGGGTGACCGACGTGTGGTCACAACTGGTGCAGAACGGAAGAAGTGTGGCAAATGTGGAAGGGAGCATACTGGTGAGTGCAGGATGGGGATGAATGTATGCTTCAGGTATGGCCAGCCAGGCCACATCGCTAGAGACTGCAGGAAGCCGAGGGCGGAGAGCTCGAGAGCGGGGAATAAGAAGCCGGAGGAAGGAGGGCAGAGGGCAAGTGCTAGAGCTTACACTATGACCTGGGAGGAAGCCAGAGCTGATCCCGATGTTGTGTGAGGTATGTTTCTAGTAAACCAAATTTATGCCTCTGTATTGTTTGATTCCGGTGCTAGCAGGAGTTTTGTTTCCACTACTTTCTGTGCTAAGTTGCCTGTTAGTAGTAGAAAGATTAGTGAACCATTCGATGTAGAAACTGCTATTGGTAAGTCCACTAGAATTACTGATGTGATAGAGGACTGTGCCATAGAATTAGAAGGTCATAGGTTCGCTGCTAGGTTGCACGTGATACCCCTAGGTGGATTTGATGTAGTACTAGGGATGGACTGGTTAGCAACCTATGAAGCAAACATCGTATGTCGAAAGAAGATGATTCGATTGGTTGCATCCGATGGGAGTTTGGTTACGATTCATGGAGATCGCGTTACTACGATCCCTAAGATGATTTCGATGGCGGTGGCGGGGAAGTGCATAAGACGTGGATGTAGCGCCTACTTGGCCTATGTAAAAGATGTGGATGCATCGGTACCGCAATTATCCGAAGTGCTAGTGGTGCGCGACTTTCCGGACGTATTCCCGGAAGACTTACCCGGAGTGCCACCGGACCGCGAGATTGAGTTCCAAATTGATTTGATACCCGGTCCTCAACCCGTTGCTAAAGCACCGTATCGGTTAGCTCCGACAGAAATGAAAGAGCTGATGGAGCAGTTGCAAGAGCTGCTCGATAAGGGGTTCATTAGACCGACTATCTCTCCTTGGGGTGCTCCGGTCCTGTTTGTGAAGAAGAAAGACGGTAGTATGAGGATGTGCATTAACTACCGAGAGCTGAACAAGTTGACGGTGAAGAACCGATACCCCTTACCAAGAATTGATGATCTATTTGACCAACTCCAAGGTGCCAGTTGGTTTTCAAGAATAGATCTACGATCTGGTTACCATCAACTGAAGGTGAAGGAACATGATATCCCTAAGACAGCTTTTCGCACGCGCTACGGTCATTACGAGTTCTTCGTTATGTCGTTTGGTTTGACCAATGCGCCAGCTGCTTTTATGGATTTGATGAACCGAGTGTGTCGGCCAATGTTGGATAGATCAGTGATTGTGTTTATTGATGATATCCTGATCTACTCGAGGAGCAAAGAAGAGCATGCCGACCACATTCGGGAGGTGTTGGAAACCTTAAGAAGGGAGAAGTTGTATGCCAAATTCTCCAAGTGCGTGTTCTGGTTGCGCGAAGTTCAATTCTTAGGTCATGTGATATGTCACACCCCAACCTTGACGGCAGAAACGTCGAGATGTGAGGGTTAAGATTGTTCACAGCCACATAACGCTATATTTAAATGTAAATATTAAAATTATAAGTTTCAAAAGACATTACAAACATAAGTCTCAAACATGAAATAAGTTCCAAACAAAACAAAACATTACATAAACATTTTATTTAATTAAATAGGTCCAAGTCCTAGTTTTATTGCAAGCTTTAAAAAACCACTTTAAACTTGAGGGTTACCTGAAACATGATAAAAATTAAAGGTCAACTATAAATAGTTGGTGAGTTTCCAAGGTTTTCATACATTATATGATAAAGTTACAAGTAGCAATTCATGTCATAGGTCATAAGTTAGTAAGGTTATAGAACACATATCGTTACAACCAAACCTCGACTTTATTACAAGTATATAAGATTGGGTAAGTGTATTTGGTTCCCATGATGAACAAGCATACGTCATCAGGAGCCGGCAATACCTTGGCTTTAGCACCAAATAGGCTTGTCAGGCCTAAAGATCTAAGACGTCGCCAGGCTAGCAATAGTTAATGATTGTAAACAAACTATGTATCTTATATAATCACTTATAACACACAAATAACCATGACAAAATATAAAGATGAATTGCAAGTGATTTACAAGTCTCAAATGTGTATAAGTGTATTATGTATAAGTAATCATGTTTCACCCCAAAATAGTGTGAAAAGGTAAAAAGGGGCAAGGAAACTCACTTGGCAATAAGTATAAGAATGATAATAAGAATTAAACGATGTTCCAACGAATTCTTTTACAAGGTGCCTAAACGTATATATTACAAGATTTAAGGTTAATAATAGGATCAATGATTAAACGCGAACTAGGGTTTCGATAAGGTTTTGGGGTTTTTTTTATAAATAAATATGACTAATTATTAAAATCATACATACATATATATATATATATATATATATATATATATATATATATATATATATATATATATATATATATATATATATATATATATATATATATATATATATTAATCTAATGAAAGAAGATGCTCTTTAAACAATTTTTAAAGGAATTAAATCCTTTATAATGAGTTGTGAAATTTAATTATGAAAATGTAAATATGACTTTATAATTATCATGATAAATCTATAATTAAAGATAACGTAACGACCAATAATAATTTAATGATTTAAATTGTTATTGAAGATTTATTTTACAAAAATAACTAAATATCACATTTTTTAATAAATATTTGTTAAAGGGTTAAAAAAATTAAATAAATTTACAGAAATAAGTAACTTTAAAATAATTAAAGTTCTACAAAACACCTTTTTATATTTTGCAGAAATTTTTCTATATTTAATTGAAGGCTAGAAAAGCCCCAAAAAAATAAAGGAGGTTGCCCGGTTCGAACCCGGGACCTCTGGGTGGATATGCATGTGGCTTACCAATAAGCTAAGGGCCGTGGCCGTGTTATGAGATTGGTTTTAATTCTTAAAAACACATTTACAACTAAACCCCCAAACCATATGAACCCTAAATCGATTTGTCCCAAATTGAAGGCCAATTTGTTAATGTTAATGCTGATTATCATGGGGCTTTTATTCCCCATGTAAAATCGAACAGGTATATGAGTTTAATTACCCGATTTGAAGTGTAAAACGCAGGAACAGATGATGAACAGATCGCGACCTACGAGTTGTTTGATTGATGCTCAAATGATGATGATAACCAAATTCGTTGCACAGGAGGTTTCTAATGGTCTTAAAGACGAAAAGCCCTCTCTTAATTTCTGTTTATGATGCTTGGAAGATGGGTTTTGATTTAGTTGCAGGTTCGTGAAAGTGGAGAGATTCGGAGGTGTAATTTTTGTGGGTTTCAGGTGCAATTGAGAGTTGTAAACAATTAGGTTTAGTTAGATGATTGTTCAGGTTCGTTTAATTAGATTATTATTAGGATTAAATGTTCGAACGACCATGGAGTTTATGGCTTCGATTATACACTCGATTAAACTTAGTAACCGACATTTAAATGAGATTAATTGCTACGTTCAGGTTCGAATCATGTTCTAAAAGGGTTCGGGACGGTTTTTGGAATTAAAAACAGTGAAATTCCGAAGGTTTTGTGGTGGCCGGAAGGCCGCCGGACTTTGGCCGTGGGTTTGGCCGGAAAAACGGGCAAGGGGAAGTGGGGTGGTTTGGGTTTCTGAAATTACACAACTGGTCCCTGAAGTTTATAAATGTTGGTATTTTATGTTAAAACTTTAAATTTAAGTTTCATAAATTACCTAAATTCCCCCTACACTTAATTTAAGTTTAAATCTTAACTAATTTGTTAATTCTAAACTTTTAAAAAATTATTATCATTATTAATGTCATTATAGTTATTATTAATTATTATTACTATTATTATTATATTTATTATTATTATTATACTTATTATTTTAGTTATTATTATTATTATTATTATTATTATTATTATTATTATTATTATTATTATTATTATTATTATTATTATTATTATTATTATTATTATTATTATTATTTATTAAGTTCAATTTAGTAATTAAATTATGAACCTTCTAGTCAAAGAATTAAAAACAACAAGGAAATTAGCATAGGCAATCCATAAGTTTCATAATTGACAACTTGACCCTTACAAGAATAAACGACATTAACTATTAGTTAACAATAAAATACGAGATGTTACATGATAAATCCCAAGGGAATTATGGTGGACCCGACAAAAGTGGAGGCGGTTATGCAATGAAAGTCACCAAAGACGCCATCCGAGATTCGTAGTTTCGTGGGTTTGGCTGGCTATTACAGAAGATTCATCCAAGACTTTTCCAAGATCGCTTCTCCACTAACCAAGTTGACCCGTAAGGATGTGAAGTTCGTGGGGGGTCAAGAGCAAGAAAGGGCTTTTGAGGAGTTGAAGGCAAGACTGACCCAAGCCCCGGTCTTGTCATTACCCGAAGGAAGTGAGGACTTGGTGGTTTATTCAGATGCTTCCTACTCGGGGTTGGGTTGCGTGTTGATGCAGCAAGGTAAGGTGATAGCCTACGCATCCCGACAACTGAAGGTGCATGAGGTTAACTATCCTACTCATGACCTGGAGTTAGCAGCAGTGGTCTTCGCACTAAAGATTTGGAGGCACTATCTGTACGGGACGAAGTGCACCATCTTCACTGACCACAAGAGCTTGAAGTACTTCTTTGAGCAGAAGGATCTGAACATGAGGCAGAGACGATGGTTGGAGCTTATAAAGGATTATGTTTGCGAAATCCATTACCATCCGGGCAAAGCCAACGTGGTGGCTGATGCCCTTAGCCAAAAAGAGAGGCCCGAGCCGATTCGGGTGAAAGCTTATCAACTAATCATGACCTCCGATGTGATGAAGCAAGTCAAAGATTTTCAAGATGAGGCACTGAAAGAAGATCATTTTAACTCTGAAAGGATGAGAGGTTTAGTTGGGGAATTGGGTGAAAACACACTTGGTGTTAAAACTCGATTTGGACAAGTGTGGATTCCTCGTTTTGGGAATCTACGTGTGAGGATTATGGATGAAGCTCACAAGACTTGATACTCCATTCATCCTGGTGCCACAAAGATGTATCAAGATATGAAGAAAGATTATTGGTGGCCGGGTATGAAGCAGGACGTGGTGGAGTATGTGAGTAAGTGCCTTACTTGTTTGCAAGTGAAGGCCGAACATCAGAAGCCGTATGGGAAGATTCAACCATTCGATATACCGGAATGGAAGTGGGAGCACATCACCATGGATTTCATTACGAAACTGCCGCGTACGCCGAAAGGGTACGATGCCATATGGGTGACTGTAGACCGTTTGACGAAGAGTGCTCACTTCCTACCGATCCGCGAGACATATTCATCCGAGAGGTTGACTGACCTGTTCATCAAGGAGATTGTAACCCGTCATGGTGTGCCGGTGTCCATCGTGTCTGATCGCGACACCCGGTTTACCTCTAAATTCTGGAAGAAATTTCACGACGCCATGGGGACGAGATTACACATTAGCACGACTTATCATCCCCAAACTGATGGTCAGTCAGAAAGGACCATTCAGACCTTGGAAGACATGCTTCGGGCATGTGTGATTGATTTTGGGGGAAGTTGGGATGACCACTTAGCGTTAGCTGAATTCTCATACAATAACAGTTATCATGCCAGTATTGGCATGCCACCATACGAGATGTTATACGGTAGAAGATGTAGGACGCCCGTATGTTGGGGAGACATTGGTCAGAAAGAATTGGGAGGTGTCGAGGTGATCGAGGCTACGACCGAGAAGCTAGAAAAGATTAAGGCCTTTATGAAGGCAGCCAAAGATAGACAGAAGTCGTATGCCGAAAAACGACGCAGACCGATCCAGTTCCAGGTGGGTGACCGGGTTATGTTGAAGGTCTCACCTTGGAAGGGGATCATTCGATTCCGGAAACGAGGTAAGCTAAGCCCGAGATATATAGGCCCTTTCTTAATCATTGCTCGAGTTGGAGAGGTGGCCTATAGGTTAGAGTTACCAGAGGAGTTAAGTGGAATTCACCCGACATTCCATGTATCTCATCTGAGAAAGTGCTTAGCCGATGAAGACATGATTGTTCCACTGGAGGATATCGAAGTAGACGAAAGGCTCAATTATGGGGAGCAACCAATGGCAATCATCGATAGAAAAGAGAAGAGGCTGAGGAATAAAGTGGTTCCTCTTGTGCGTATACAGTGGAAGCACAGGAAGGGATCTGAATCTACATGGGAGACAGAGGAAGAGATGAGGCAGCATTATCCTCACCTGTTCGAGGAATAACAATGTCCAAAAGGAATAACAGGTTTCGGGGACGAAACCTATATAAGGGGGGTGGACTTGTAACACCCGGTTATTCTAAAAAGACAAGAATTGAAGAATAAAAGAAAGAAAAGCAACATAGTCCAAGTGGAGGGACTAAAAGTGTCCAAAAGGACAAATCTTTGAAAAAGTTGGTGTAAAGGTGAGCATGGCCGCCCACCCTCACTTCACATCATCATCTTTCTTTGGTTTTAGAGAGAGAGAGCAGAGGAGTTCTCGGATAAAGAAAAAGAAGAAGAAAAGAAGTCGACTTCAAGGTAAGGATTCGTGGTTTTTATGTGTTTATGACGGGTTTTATCCCGGTTACATGTTTATGTGCTTATGTGTTTGTGTATGTGCTCGGGTGTGTGTGTGTGGTGGTGTTCTAGGTGTTTGAACTCATTTGCATTCGGGTTAGAAGGAAGATACACCCAAAGTTGCACCAGGTGAGTTTCTAGACCCCTGTTTCTACTTGTTTTAAACATCTTTTGGTCTGAAAATGTATTAAAACGTTTTTACAAGTTTATGTATGTATACCCGTATGTATTATGCATGCTAAATGTTGATTCTTGAATGCTTATAGGTTGTTCATGTTTAGAATAGCCATGTTAAGTTTAGAACAGATAGGTTTGATGATTGGGTTTGAAAACATACTAGGAACATGATATGCAGAAGGTTCATACGCCTGAAAATGCCATAGAAATGAATTAAGTGTAATCCATGCGCCTAAACAGTAGCCCATGCGCCTAAAATTACCTTAGAAATGTTTTAAGTATAGCCCATGCGCCCAATAGTATCCATGCGCCCAAAGTGGCCCATGCGCCTAAGTGGCCCATGCGCCTGAGTGATCCATACGTCTAAGTGCCCATGCGACTGAATGGGTCATACGCCCCAATAGTGCCCATGCATCCGAATGGCCATGCGACTAGGTGTCCATGCGCCTTAGTTCCCATGCGCCTAAGTGTCCCATGCGCCCAAGTACCCATACGCCTAAACAGGGCCCATGCGCCTAAATGGTGACATGCGCCTAAACCCTTAGAATTTAATGCAGAATGTTTGGGAGTCTGTGCCTTTAGGGTTTTGACCGAGGGTTGACTAGGGCATATTAATGATGGGTTTCATGCATGATTATGAATGATAATGATTGATTATGATTGTCTTATGATTGTTCCTTATTATTATTATTGCTATTATTATTATTATTACTTATAGAATGTGACTTTACGTGGTATGTTTATTATCGTAACGTAAAGTATATCGTAATAATAAAGAGAAAGAGCAATAAAGAAAAGAAGAGGAACATTAATAAAATGTTAACAAGTCTTGCAAGCTTATAGGAGGTACACGACCGTGTTGTCGTTAGCTCAACTATGCTGCGGGTTAGCTATCCTATTATGCACACAGGGCCAGTCTTGGAGATTGGCAGGACCCTTGTAGCGTACCCTGGGTGATTGGGTCGGCCTTGTATACAGTACACAGCACCCTTTCGAGGGATACAGTTGACCCTTTCGAGGGATATAGTTTACCCTTTCGAGGGATATAGATGGCCCATCACCCGTTTTCTATCGCGCATATAGTTGGGGTATTGCTCATTGGTCCATACAGACAGTGAAAGATAAAGAAATAAGAAAACATAATAAACAAGGCATACAGTAAAGAGAACGAACAGTATTTGTTCATATAGTTATTGTGTGCTCGCATATACAGTAAAGAGTTGTATTTTTAAAAGAAAAGAGTATTTTCATATACAACATACAGAAAGTATTTTATTACTATAAAACTAGAACTCACTCAGCAATGCTAACTTTTATACATTTTCAGTTGGCAGGTAAATATTGCTGAGGATGGCACGAGGGTGAAGCTACTCGGCAGGGAAAGACTGACATCCATTCATAACTATTATTGCTGTTGTTTTGTAATGCAATTAAACAGTTCTTTTTGTATCTCATGAAATAATAGTGTATTGCTTAACAACAGTGTTTAATGAAATGAAATGAATGGTTTTTTATAAAATGATTCCGCTGCTTAAGTTTTTAAATTTATAATGTATTTAATGCTGTGAATGACCAACTGTGAGGTCTCCGGGAACGGGGTCTTACATATAATTATTTGATTTTTTGAACTATTACGTATATATAATTTTAATTATATTTTAGATTAAAATATTATACTGTAACTATTCATGTTTATTTTACATTAAAATTTAATCCGTTTATTTAATAAGTTTTTAGCCTATCTATCTATCTATAAAAAACTAAAATAAGCGTGAAACAATTGTAAACCTCATTATACTTACTTTCTCATTTTTTATATTATTAATAATAATATTGAATACTAATAATATTACTCATACTATTTTCAAATTAAAAAATATCTAATTTATAAATTTAAAACCTATTGTTTATTTATAACACCCTTTTTAAAAACAAAAATTTATAAAATATAGAATACAACGAAATTTATCATTTTTCTTAAAACAATATATTTAAAAATCACAATTTTTATAAAATAAAAGTTTAAGAAAAATACATTATTGTTTATTTACTTAAAGTAGCTATTTATACGTAATTATAATCATATTTTATCTTCAAGCATGATTTTGAAATGCATAAATTTTTATTAATAACTATTTAATATTTTATTTATTCAATCCGTGTATTACACGGGTACTAACATAGTAAGATTAATAAAAAAATCTTCATAATTTATTAGAAAACTATTTTGAATCTTAAAAGAGATAAATAATATTATTAGTAATTAAGGTAATTATTTAATAAAACAGAGAAACGGGGAAAATTTGGTGATGAGTAATATGATGTTGACACGTGTCCTACATAGTTACTATTTTATTATAGTACTAAGATATACATAAGAAGAGACGGCATAAGGAGAGAGTGTACGCAGGAAAACATAAAACAAGAATTTCATTATTTTTGTTGTATTCAACTTTATTTTTTTTAATGTTTATAAATTTTATGAGTAGGTAACTTTTTAATATTACCTAGCTTTCGTTGAAAACTAACATGCTTTAATTAAAGTTTTGGGTTTTATATCGTATGTTTGTTTTATTAATCTTAGAACTTGATTTTTTTCTTAATTAAATATGAACATGTATATTGTTTTATACTTGAAAGTTGTTGCCATGCTCGTGTATCCTTGATCTTGAATGATTGTGCACATCTGGATTAGGTTTCGTACGTTAAAATTAATTACTTTGTGTTTTCAGTTTTAGACTTTGATTAGAGATAATCTTAGGATCATTGTTTGTGATTTATTTTTTCAGCGTGCTACCTTGTCTACAACCAAGAGATGATAGCTATTGCTTAAAACTCCTTACTTAGTGCTTGTTAGGTTTAGATTTCACGAGAACGTATTTTACCTTTCATTCGTGGTGTTAGTGTTTTATGGTATTTAATTAGATTTAATTAGGTTGTCCTTATATTAGGGTTTGTGAATACAATCTTAAAGACACTATGGTAGTTATCTTTGGGGTGATCTTTCATTAGACATTTTAATAAACATATTCAGTGCTTCACACGTGTCTTTGGTTTTCTTAGGTAGTAGTAACATACCAAGTTAATGATCCATACTTTTAGAGATAGTCATACGAGTTGTCATACATGTTAGTTGGATGCTTACCTAGGTAGTTATTTCACATATTCGATCGAATTCAAGTTTTCAAGTTTGAATTCATATTTGTTTATCTCATTCTTTGTGTTTAGATTAATTGATTTTAGATAATTTGTTTTTATTTATTAATAATTACTTAAAATAATTCAGTTATTTTATTTATTAACAATTACCTAAGATAATCAAATAATTCGGTTAGAAGTCTATAGAGGTTCATTATCGAAAGTCGCCAACAGTGTCCACAAATTCGATATCAAGACTTACCTAAAGTTTACTATATTACGACTGGTACACTTGTCGTTTGTGTGAAATTTAGTTTGGAATTTCATTTTAGGTGAACAGTGTTTTCGAGGACGCATACAAGTTGCATCTCATCCAACTCTCTCTTATTAACCACACTCACAGCTGGCTTGAGTCCCTACCCATGGGATCCATTACCATATGGGCCGATATGCAAGATAATTTCATGTGCAAGTACTTCCCCCTTTGAAGATTTCTCGTTTGAGGAGCATGATTCATTCCTTTCAGAAGAATTCGGGAGTGCCTTTCTACAAAAGCTGGGAGCGGTTCAAGGAGCTAGTGCAAAAGTGTCCATATCATGGTTTAGAGGATTGGGTGTTAATTGAGAAGTTCTACAGTGGAGTTACTCCTGCAACAAGGAACATGCTTGATACTACTACCGGTGGTAATTTGAAGACCACCAATGCCGTTAAGAATTGTAACACCATGTTCGAGGACCTAGCCATGAGCAGTTATGAGTTTCTACTCAACGAGGAGTCTACACGGTTGATTCTAGCATAGATATAGCTATCAAGGTTAGGGAATTAGCTAAGATGGTAGTAGACCTACAGAAGAAGAATGAGCGGGCCTGTGAGATTTAACGCGGTGGTTATGATATGATTTAATGCCCATTTCTACTGATAGTTTCCAGGAGCAGGTCGACTTTGTTAGAAATCCCAACCAGATGCAAGGTAATGCCTTTGGCAATTCCTATAATCTTGGGTGGAGGAATAAAAAAATGAAGGAGCGGGAACCCTAAAGGTATCCAAATGCGTACTCTGAGTTTATTTCAGAATTTGAGATCGAGTAGAAGTCAAACTAGTGGTATAAGTCAGGTCAAGAAGCCAACCCTCAAGGAGATGATGATGCAACAATCACATATGTTAACTCACTTCATGGCGAGAGATGACAATAGGTATAAGGAAGCGTAGGCTAGAGATCAGGCATATTAGGTAGGGTTCTAGGAGAATGAGGCCATGATCAAGAATCAAGGAGCATTATTGCAGAATATAAAGAGATTTGTGGTGTAACACCTCGAATTTTTATTTAAAGGAAAGGAAAAGAAAAGTAAATAGAAAGAATAGATAATGGGCACAAGTGGAGGGGGATAAAGTGTACAAAGTACAAAAGTCTAATATTTTATATTATAAATGGGTATGGCCGCCCATATTAAAAGCAGAAAACTGCTTTTACTTTCGGAGGAAGAAGAAGAAGAAGAAAACTCTCGGTTTTTAGAGAGAGAAAGGAAGAAGAAGCTGTAAAAGGTAAGATTTTCTTGATGTTTGTTTGGTTTAAACCGAATTCACAACCTCTTTACCGAGATTCTAGATGATTTAGAATTGTTTTCAAGAACTTGGATTTTAATTTGCTAGTAGAAGTGACTAGCACGAAGACCTGCTTCAAGGTGAGTTTCTAGAACCCCTCTTTACTGATTTTCAACGTTTTTGGGGCTATTATGCATACTAAGTAAACATTTTGAAAGTAACCATGGGTCTACAGCCTTATGTTCGAAAATGATGTATGTATGCATGTTTTAGAGTATGATTATGGGCTAGTGTAGATGATTAGCATGCTTAGGTGCCCTTAGTATGTTAGATCTATGCTTGGGTATTATTAGAATGATAATCGGGTGATGTTAGTAGCATAGAAAACATTTCAGAATGTTCTGATGTGCATGAGCAGTGGCCCATGCGCCCAGCATGTTGGCCATGCGCCTAAGTGTTGGCCATGCGCCCAAGAGTGGGCCACACGCCTAAACAGTGTTCCCATGCGCCCAACGGCCAACTGCCTAAGTATGCCCAACCGCCCAAACCCCATGCGCCTAAGTGTTAATAATCTAAGTATAGGCTCAAACGCCCAAATAGTGCCCATGTGCCCAAAGTGTTAAAACGGCTAATTGTTGATGGGCCTGAACAGGTGCCATGCGCCTGCATAGTGGCAAAGCGCCTGAACAGGGCAGAAACGCCCAAACAGTGCCCATGCGCCCGGACTGTTTTACACTTAGAATTTTTATGCTCATGCGCCTAAAAAGTCCCATGCACCCATTTTGGACTTAGGATTTTCTAAGTGGTTTTAAGGGGTAAAATAGGGAGATAGGCCTTGTTATGATGTGATGACTTTATGATGTGTATATGTGTGAGTGATGTGTTATCTTTCTTCGTCAAAGAGTTTTCAAAACATACGTATTATGTTTTATAATACATTATGTATGACTTTACGTGGTGTGATGTATGAAAGAATAAATAAACGAACGTAAAGTATTATGTAACAAAGTGAAAGATAACGATAAAGTACGAAACGAACGAATACGATAGAGTACGAAATGAACACATGAGATAACAAATGGTGAACATGAAAGTAACGGATGATGAGATGCGTGTCGCGTCCCCCGGTGCTGTGTCAGTCTTCGGACATGAGTCGGGGGTTTGATATCAGGCCCCGGCATAGTATCAGTCTTCGGACATTAGTCGGGGGTATTGCATGAGACGAGATAATGAGGTGAGCGACTTTGTGTTGCAACAGACTCGGATAGAGTTCAATCCCTGTGATTGACTCGAATGGGATCTTTGTCGCGTATCCCGGTGCTGTGTCAGTCTTCGGACATGAGTCGGGGGTTTGTGTACAGGCCCCGGCACAACATCAGCTTTCGAGCATGAGTCAGGGATATTGCATGAGACAAGATTCGAGTAATGAAAGGTAATGAGCAACGAACGTAATGAAAGAAAATAATGATATTATCTATGTGTACGTATGATGTGTGAGCATGTACGAAAGTATAGTATGATTTAAAATAAAGTAAAGAACGGTTTTAACGAAAGTAAAGTATTTTATTATAAAAACTAGAACTCACTCAGCGTCGCTGACTTTTGTATGCATGATAGTTGGCAGGTATTTTGTTGATGCTGAGAAGTTGCAGGCATGGATGCATAAGCTACTGGGAGCGTTTTGAGACTGGCATCGATATTTTAACATGTCATTGTATTTTGAGATGAAAACGAATGTTGTAAATGAATGAAATGACATGTTTTTAGTTATTAATGAAAGTTTTAAATTCCGCTGCAAAATAAATGTACGTTTTAAAATGTTTTATGTGCGATAAATGACCAACTGTGAGGTGCCCGGGAATGGGGCCTTACAAGTTGGCATCAGAGCCAAAGTTTAAGTGAAATGGGTAAATATTTTCAAAAGAAACCTAAACTTAAACTGAGAATGGGACTAAAGGGAAAAGGATGCCAGTCCTAGTAGCTACATGCCTGCAAGTAAAGGTTTTATGTAAACGTTTAAAGTAAGTTAACGTTAACCGGTATTATTTGCGCATGTTATGTGGCTAGTGTGCTTTTGTGTAGATTTAGATACTGATGTAGTCAGGATAGGAGATGCTTGGGCTGTGAAGAGTAAAGTAAGTGGCTAATCACATTTGGCCACTGTAATTAGGGACTTACTATACTTGACATAATCCGAGTTATTACCTTGAATGACTGTGTTAGTGTTTGGATCTTATAGTGATTAGAGAATGGCTGAAGGTAGATCGTCTAAGACCTCTAGGGGTGGAACTCAGGGAGGACGTGGTGCTGAACCGCGTGTTACAAGGAGTAGGGCTAGGGCTACTGAGAGGACGCGTGAGGAGCCCGAGATGCAACACCACGACGGTAGTGATGAGAGCGCGAACGTGAGGGCCTCGATGAAAGAGGCAGTAGTAGAAGAGGTCCATCAAGTTATGAAGACGATTCTACCGTCTATAGTGACCGAAGTGATTAAAGCTGTTAGGGAAGGCAGAATGAAGGAGATGAATAGGTCCTCGGGAAGGAGAGAGCAACCGGAGATCGAGATGGTTATCCCTACTGATGAGGAAGAGGAGGAAGAAGAGCCTGTGCCTGAGGCAGCACGAGGTTGTAATTATGGGGCATTCCAAAGGTGAAAGCCCCCTACCTTTGATGGTAATAGCACTGCTGTTGCTGCTTACCGATGGGTGAGAGAGATGGAGGCTGTCCTTGAGATCAGCGAGTGCCGAGAGGACCATAAGGTGAAGTTCGCTACCCATTCGTTTGTGGACTCGGCCTTATGTTGGTGGGACAACATTGTCCAGGCTAATGGTACCAGGGCAATCAGAAGGATGAGGTGGAGTGAACTGAAGACACTGGTGATCGAAGAGTTTTGTCCTCACCGGGAATTGGACAAGATTGAGAGAGAGTTCTTACAGCTAGAGGCGGGAACGATGACACACCAGCAGTACACCACTAAGTTCAACGAAATGGCAAGGCTGGTGCCAGATCAGGTGACGCTTGTGTCATGAAAGATTAAGAGATACATTCAAGGACTGGAGACAGACATCCGCAGACATTTGATCGCTGCTCGACCAAGTACATTCAGATAAGTGGTTGACTTAGCCGGGAGATTGTACGATGAGCGAGAGGTGATGGCGATAACGGAAGAAGAGGAGGAGCGGCACCATGTTAACAATAGGGATGGAAGGCGAGGCAATGATGGTGGATTTGTTTCTGGAGGTGAGACATGTAGGGTCGATGATCGGAAGAGGATAACAAGGGAGGGCGAGGTATGCAAGAAGTGTGGTAGAGGCCACGAAGGGGAGTGCAAGTGGGGACTGAGTATTTGTTTTCAGTGTGGAAAGGAGGGCCACAGAGCGAGGGACTGCCAAATGGCTAAATGCTACGACTGTGGCAAGACAGGACACATGAGCAGAGACTGCAAGAAGTCGAGGGCAAGAAGCTCTGGTACGAGGAAGGAGAACAGAGGGTGAAGGCTAGAGCCTTTTCTATGTCTGGGAGGAGGCTAGATCAGACTCCAAGGTAACGTCAGGTACATTTTTGGTAATTTAGATTTATGCATGGCGCTAGTAGTAGTTTTGTTACTGCTATCTTCTATGATGTTGCACGTTAGGAGTAGGAAGATCGATGAGCCCTTCGATGTAAGAACTGCTATTAGTAAGTCCACCAGGTTACCTAATACCCTAGAGGATTGCGTGATAGAATTGAGAGAGAGCGCTTGTTCCTGCTAGACTGTTCAAGAAAAAACGTAGGTGGATAGACATGCATATCCGGGTGAATTAATCAGTAATCTACGACTCAAACCCCAAGTGTTGCAAGAAGATGGATTGATCAACCGTACACGACCAGAGTTCGGTGTCAACCTACGACAATGGATTATGATGAAGGCTTCGACCAGGAAAGCGGATTGTTTGATTTGTAAATCGAGTAAAGCTAATACTAAAGTATAGAGGGTCATTCCCAGTTGTTGCTCAGGTAGGAGAAGTGACACATCGACTGGAGCTACCAATGAGTTAAGTGGAATTGATCTGATGTTCCATGCATCTCGTCTAAGAAAGTGTTCGATCGATGAGAATATGATCATGCCACTAGAGAACACTGAGATGGATAAAGTATTCAACTACGAGAAGCAACTGGTAGCCATTACTAATAAGGAGAAGAGAATGGGCTAAGGAGGATGATGGTTTCACTTGTGCAGGTGCAGTGAAGCCTAAAGGGATCTAAGTTTAAGTGCAAGATCAAGGAAGAGGTGAGACAGTGTTACCTATAACTGTTCGAGAAGCGACAGGTTTCGGGGACGAAACCTCTTTAAGGGGGGTAGACTTGTAAAACCCTGAATTTTTATTTACAGGAAAGGAAAAGAAAAGTAAATAGAAAGAATAGATAATGGGCACAAGTGGAGGGGGATAAAGTGTACAAAGTACAAAAGTCTAATATTTTATATTATAAATGGGTATGGCCGCCCATATTAAAAGCAGAAAACTGCTTTTACTTTCGGAGGAAGAAGAAGAAGAAGAAAACTCTCGGTTTTTAGAGAGAGAAAGGAAGAAGAAGCTGTAAAAGGTAATTTTTTCTTGATGTTTGTTTGGTTTAAACCGAATTCACAACCTCTTGACCGAGATTCTTGATGATTTAGAGTTGTTTTCAAGACCTTGGAGTTTAATTTGCTAGTAGAAGTGACTAGCACGAAGACCTGCTTTAAGGTGAGTTTCTAGAACCCCTCTTTACTGATTTTCAACGTTTTTGAGGCTATTATGCATACTAAGTAAACATTTTGAAAGTAACCGTGGGTCTACAGCCTTATGTTCAAAAATGATGTATATATGCATGTTTTAGAGTATGATTATGGGCTAGTGTAGATGATTAGCATGCTTAGGTGCCCTTAGTATGTTAGATTTGTGCTTGGGTATTATTAGAATGATAATCGGGTGATGTTAGTAGCATAGAAAACATTTCAGAATGTTCTGATATGCATGAGTAGTGGCCCATGCGCCTAGCATGTTGGCCATGTGCCTAAGTGTTGGCCATGCGCCCAAGAGTGGGCCATGCGCCTAAACAGTGTTCCCATGCGCCCAACGGCCAACTGCCTAAGTATGCCCAACCGCCCAAACCCCATGCACCTAAGTGTTAATAATCTAAGTGTAGGCTCAAACGCCCAAATAGTGCCCATGCGCCCAAAGTGTTAAAATGGCTAATTGTTGATGCGCCTGAACAGGTGCCATGCGCCTGCATAGTGGCAAAGCGCCTGAACAGGGCAGAAACGCCCAAACAGTGCCCATGCGCCCATACTATTTTACACTTAGAATGTTTATGCTCGTGCGCCTAAAAAGTCCCATGCACCCATT